>CM029446.1:29298859-29898859 GCA_017140165.1 Eucalyptus shirleyi
TAATTGTAATTTTGGGTAATTATTCCCAAAATTAAGTAATTTTGGTAACTAACTAGAAATTACCAGAGCGTCAATTTACAATGCCAAAAATGTTTTTAGACACTGTATAAATAGTGGGATTTTCTAAATTAAATATTTTATATTTTTGGCTCAGGCTAACCGTATACCCACACATAATTATTTTTATCGAGTACATTTTAATACAATGAAATTAGGCCAAATTGGGTATTTAATTGAGAAATTGATGTGCAAAGCACAAGATCCTTGGCCAGAAGTAATTTATCATAGTTCAGCTTTGGTGAGCAAGATTATAGCAGCTTCGGTGAGCATTAATATATATATTTCAGCTTCAATGAGCATTAATACCATCTACGTCAGCTTGGGTGAGCAATGATTGGATCAATCGAATTTGTAGATGGTACTAATGACATCGATTTGAGTGGATCGAATTATCGTTGGATGATTTGACTGAGCTGATCGATGAACTGAATTGAATTGATTGGTTAAGTACATGAATTATACTAACGTGTACGAAAAAACTGAGGCAAGGTAAGTGCTCTGTCTTGTGTGTGCATAGACTGCCTTTAGGCGTATTTCCTTCCTAGTCGGAGTTTAGGGGGTGAACTTGCTAAGACATTGTCTCACCCCATGGTGGGCTCAAATTTTTCAGGTTCCTAGTGTGAAGAACTCAAAGCTAGAGGTGGAAGGGTCAGGAGCATGAGTGGCTCAAAAGTTCTTTTGAAGATAGACCTTCTATACTTAGACCCTAGAGTTAGTCTCTGTTTGTAAACCCGAGTGTGGTTTTTTATAATGTGTTTGATTTGAAATTTGTGGTCCTGCTTTTCTATCCCATGTATATTTCTGTTAGGAGATTAGTTTATACGCTTCCACTTGTGCATAAAAATTGAATGGGTCAACGACGTATCTTAGGACGTCACAAATTTTATTGACCACCGAGGGATGGGCACGCACTCAAGATTTGGGGCATGATAAGGATAATTTTAGACAGATAGATAATGTTCTCAATTGACTCTCCTTCGCCGTCATCTTTGCCACCTCCTCCTCCTCTGCCGCAAAGGCTCTCTCTCTCTCTCTCTCTCTCTCTCTCTCTCTCTCTCTATGCATGGCAGCAATACTGTGGAGGTCATTGTGGCAGCTCTACCGATGGCTTGACGGTCAGAGGTGAGCTAAGATGTTGTGAGACTACATAGAAGATTGTGAGAGAAAGAGAGAGTGAGAGTGATCACACTTGGTATTTTTGTGTGACCCAATCGAATTTTTTTTTTCTTTTGATGAACAATATTTATACCTAAAAATAATCTCTTTCGTCATATTTTACAAGACCTATCGAATTAAATCATTTGTATTACAGATATTAAGGGATATTTTCCCATATAATCTCTAACAATTCAAACTTAGTAATTATATAAATTGATATATATTCGTACAACCCACTTGTGATGACGTTTGTAGTCATTATGAATGCGGGTATGGTAGCAAAAACCTGATTTTTCATTATGAAAGAAATAGATGTGCAAGAAAGATGCTTGATAAGTACAAAACGAAAACAAAGGGGGCGACCCCGTGGCATTATCACTTCCAATACTTTAATAGATAATGTTGGCGCCACAAATCTTCTCAATGAGTAATAATCACGAAAACGAGTCAACAATAAATCGGCATAAGAACGTTATCTCCAATTTGTTTATCTCTAATTTGCTCGAAACATGCTGCAAGTGCTAGTATTTTAAGATTAGCGCAATTCTCCACTCTATTTTAGTTGATGGGATCTAATTGATATGTAGGATTTCAAAGGTGCAAATTACATGTTTAAAAACTAAGGCGAGCTGAGTGAGATACAAGTAAAAGTTGAGGAAAATTTGTGATACTTTCATTGCTAGACCAAACACGAGGAAACATACATTGCATCGCCATTGATCCATCCTATATTGATCGATAAATAGCATCGCCGTGTTAAAGCAAACTAAGAAAATACTTGAGGTATTGATCAATAGCTTAGAAATCAATTATGGCTATCATTACTTTTGTTGGCAGTGACTAAATCAAGTTAAATGGAGTTAATTTGATTGCATCAATTTAACAAGTTTTAAAACTTGATTGCATCTTTTGAAAGTTTTAGAACTTAATTGCACTTTTGTGATAAGTTATATAATTTTCAATGTACTTATCCCTAAAAAGCAAATTTTTCTTCATCCTTGCAGATCCATGTGGGATCTCACACTTGGGCTTTTATTTTTTAATTTTTTTCACTTTTAGTTTTCCCAAGAGGGTGTCCCAAATCCATCTAAAAGGAAAAAGACATGCTATCTTTTTTTAACTTTTAATCCATTTAGAGAAAAAAAAATTGTGGACATCTATGCTTAGTCATGTTCCAAGAACCGGACTGGATCAATCAATTCTAGAATTGGATTGGTCCTTATTAGTTCGGTTGCTAGTTCCAAAATTTTGGAATAGGGAGCCAAACGGTCGCCACTCGACTAGCCTTACTCAATCACCCATAATGAAAGTAGATCCAACTCAATATGTTGTGAGTTCAAATTTAACTTCCTTCTTGGTGATCACTTCGGGTGAAGGTTGAGCCTTTGTCATATGCTCCCAACAAATAAGCTTTCAAAGCATCCTTCTCACACACCCTTGCCTGCGCCCAGCAAGGGCCTAACGACCCTCGTTGGCCACAATAAAAAAAAAAATGTAAATAAAGAAGGAAAAAGGAAATAAAAATTTAACAATAAATATTAAAATATTATTAAAAATTGTGCATGTTAATGCCGGTTATGTCATGTAAACGTCCACATTAGTGAATTCCAATCAAATTGATTGGATGGACTCAATTGACTAAATACGAAAAGGTTTATGATTTAATTGGTAAGAAAGTGTTTAGAACTGAATTAGGAAATGTGTAATAGGTTTAAGACTTTTCGAACAATTTTCTAGTTTTGGTAGTCCATTGTCAATGATCTCTATCAGTCTTCTTTGAGATGTTTCACGATGCTTAGATTATTAATGTTCTCGTGATTCCTGTTGGCTATTATAATAATGCCTCACGACTCATCTTTCCTGCTTAAGCATCGAACTCAATTTCTTGTGAAAAAATGGCCAATTTGTTTCATGTCATCATCGTCCCACCAAAACCCTACCGACCAAATAAACATGTGCATCCAGTGATAGTCAGAAGTTCTAGGATCACAAAGAGAGGTTTATACAATTCGATTACGCATCATCCGATGACATTTAAAATGAATCTCACCTAATCGATCAATTAATTAAAAAATTCAAGCATACAATACCAACCATCAAATCAACATAGTCAATAGTTACACGTGGAATAACTTTCTTTTTTCAATGTAATTGCCTCAAAACCCAGCTTGAGCTTGCGCACTTCATATCTATAAAAGGCAAGGCAATGGGCTGCAAATGTTCACAGCCGGATCAAGTTGTAGAGTCTCAGCTTCACTTTGAACTTCATTATATCCGCAATACATAAGAAAAAGTTTCGAACGCAGGTCTGAGATAGATGGGTGCTATCGAGAAGATCCGTGAGAACCAGTGGGCCAAGAGGCCAGCCACCATCCTCCCCATTGGGACGGCAAACCCGGCAAACTGTGTACCAGGCCAAGGACCCTGACTACTACTTCCACATGACCAAGAGCGAGCACATGACGGCCCACAAGCAGAAGTTCATCCGCATATGTTAGTCGCACTCTAGATTGCCCTAGCTACAAAATATATATTTAAGTGTTAGAGTATCCTTATCCTAACTTCGTTGTTGTGTTTCGATTACTAGACCCTTTAAGAAAGTCTTAACTATCTTTCTTTTTGGATCTTATTGTGGACAAATTGCATGACTACAATTTGCTTCTTTGCGTGATGAATTTGCAATCATTCTTAACAATTTTAGAATGGTCGAAAAAAAGATTGTCATATAGTATATGTAAGGTAGCCGTGCAAATACGGAATTACTTTCATGGCATGCATGTCAACGTTGTCCTTGGAAAGTAAAATCAACGTAAGGGAATGTCGCAGGTGACAAGTCAATGATCCACAAGCGCTACATGCATTTGACCGAGGAGCTTATGGAGAAACACCCCGAGATCTGCTCGTACGACACCCCTTCGCTCAATCCACGCCAGCACATAATCATCGACACCATCCCGAAGCTCCGCGAGGAGGCAGCGTTGAAGGCCATCGAGGAATGAGTCCAACCCAAGTCCAAAATCACCTACATCATCTTCTGCTCCACCTCCGGCGTTGACATGCCCAGCGCCGACTACCAGCTCATGCGCCTTCTCGGTCTGAGCCCCTCAGTCAAGCGTGTCATGCTCTACCACCAGGGCTGATTTGCTGGTGGCACTGTCCTCTGCATTGCGAAGGACCTTGCTGAGAACAACGTCGGTGCCTGTGTCCTCGTCATCTACTCTGAGATCACTGTCGCCATCTTCTGAGGCCCGTCCGCTGAGAACCTTGCCAACCTTGTTGGCCAGGCCATCTTTGGGGACAGAGCGGCCGCGCTTATCATAAGGTCCGACCTGGAGATCCCTGCTGAGCAGTCCATATTCCAACTCGTGTGAACTGCGGAGACCGTTTTGCCAAACTCCACGACGTTGCGCCATCGAGGCCAAGAAACACTGCGATTCACTCAGCATAGGTTGGAACTCCATCACCTTCCGGGTGGTTATCTGACAAGCTAGGATCCCGAGCGGTGAGGCATTTGATCACAAGCAACATCAAGAAGTCGGCTCACGACGACCGGCGAGGGGTTGGAGTGGGGCGTCCTCTTTGGGTTTGGGCCGGGCCTCATGGTGGGGACAATGGTGCTTCACAGCGTGCCAACAGTGACCCATGGATGAAATTACTTAATAATCTATATGATAAGAAATTAATTGACATTCATGTGATGTTATTTCCTGCTGTTGGGAAGACGGTTTCGAGTTTGGAGTGATTGATATCTAAATAATCGTATGTTGTAATCATTGTGTACACTCTTAATAAGGTTGAGCATTAATCAGCCAGTTGTGAGACTTTTTCAATTAGATATGCTCATCTTTCTCTTATTTTTTTTTCTCACTTATGAACTTATGTATTAGAGTTCAAGGATATAGACAATAAGTGGGAAGAAAGTCAATCCAAGAGATAGTCGATAGTAATAGAGCTTTATAAGATATATGTGTCAGTTATGTTAGAGAAGTTCTACACTGAAAATTGAAACGATGTAGAACAGTTAATCTATCATAGTCAGAGGTGTGCAACTAGATCAAGTCTACCCAAGAACTGGACTAGCCCACCTGGAAAACAAGTTTAGGAAATGATTCCCATTAAAACTAGTCTAAGAATAGGTTCTCAATATTCAAAACCTCTTTGAACTGGTCTAAGAACTGAGTCCAAGTGAATACCCACTGAGGAACTGAATCGACTGGATCGGTTTTGGAATCAATTCTATAAGCCCAAAAGTCCAAAACCTATCTTTTTTCCCTTGATTTCTAACATTAGAAAGTTTTTCCTCTAGCATGGCACTCATCTTTCGTCATTCCTCTTCCTCACTCACTTCCCTCCTATGCCAGCTCACGATCGTACCGTCCATCGCCAGCTTATGGTCTCACCATCCTTCACATAGGATTTTTGCCTTACTTCATGATGTTTGTTTATGATAATTAGCATGTGGATTCTTAATCTCATTTAGTCAAAAAGTTCATATATTTATTTATTACATGTGCTTAATGTTTCAATAAAAATTAGGAAAATTACGTTATTTTATCATGTATTAATATAAAATTTGAAGTCATATAGGATATTGAATGGTTACAAAATAAGTTTCAATGGAAAATAGGGTTGACCTTAGAATAGGACCATAAAAATAAGGTGGTTACAAAATAGGGTACAATGCAAATAGGGTAGAGTACAGAGTCCAAAAAAGGGAAACCAATTGAAATAAGGTCAAATATATGGTCCAAGTCTAAAACCTACCCACCCTGAATATAATTAGCTCATAACTCATTAACTTAAACATTTTTTTTTAATGAAGGTGGGTTCGACTCGATATGTTAATGGGCTCAGACTTGGCTACCTCGGTGAAACCAAGGAATTTGTTTGGCATGGTACCATAAAATGTGAATTCCTACCAAGAGTGCTAATTTGTTTTGTCAGATTGGGATTGCAACAACAAATCAAAAAACAAAACCCGAGGCAAAGTATTGGAGGAATTGTAATTGTATTACTATGATTTTTTTACACATACATTGATTTATTTATAATGCTAGAAAGAAAGGTGAAAAACAGGGGAAAAATGTACAAGATTCATTTTCCTATTTTACCATACCAATTACGGATTGACTGAATCAATTACGGATTGACTGAATCAATTACTCCATAATCAGAATCAGTGTCTCAATCATATCAATCTACATCTCCAATAATATCAAACCGTTTCTCCAACATGAAAGGCAGGTAACTGATTTACTGCAAATCATTGTTATATTGTGGGGAAAGTAAACAAGAAAGACCGACATGGGCTTATTGGCCCAATGGTTTTAGGCTGCAAAGGGGCTGCGCACTTAACTCGTTCTCTAAATAGAATGGAAGGATTCCCATCATTTTATTCTAAAAAAGGTGAACCAAAAACAAATTTGGCTTTTGTTTGGGTGATTAAAGGCTGAATAAGACAAATTTATATTCTTGTTGGATCCTTATTTCCATCATATATATAACTACTTTGCATTGTTGTTTTGGTTCTCACTCTAAAAAAACGATAACTTTCTTAATTTACATGTTGTCACGTTTCTCTCTACTTTGTCAAATTATGCTTTTTAAGAGCATTGATAAATGATAATTCACATATCTACTAGATTGACCATACAAAAGCAGTAACGCATGGATGTAACCCATTCCTAAGGAGAAGAAACTAATTCTATTGAAGATATATTCACTTTAGAGTACAAATTTCGTTTCAATTTCAAAAAAAAAAAAAAAATGAGGGCGAGTGTCTATAAATGACAAGTTGATTTAATTCCCAGTTTAGTTGCTCTTGGTTGACAATTTCAAGTTATATATATTCTCGCTAAATGAATTTCAAGTTGTTGACATTATTAAAAAAAAAAAAAAAAGATCAACTTTTATTGTCGACATAATTGCCATTAATGTACAGGCTTCTAAATTTATACTAATCATAGATCATCAATAGAGATATCGACAATAGATGTGATGGAAGTTATGGCCCTCATCAGTCAACAAATGCATCGACAACCCATTACCACATATCTTGCTAACTGTTAAGAGATGGAAGACAAAGAGAATGTATCAATTCCAGTACGAAGTGATGGTTGCATATTCGTGATGGAAGTTGTAGCTTCTTTTTTAATAATGATTTAAAGTACGAAAAGCGTGCAATAAATCTTGTACAAATATCATGAATTCTTTATTCTCTCTTGCACGATAATCAATCAGTTGCAAATTTACTGTCCTTGCACTTTAAATTCTAGCGCTTGCGGTTTTTCGCTTCTACCCAAGCCATTTACTTTTTCCATCCAAGATTAGCAAAGAACCCCTTTACTCTTTAAAAAAAAAAATCAAAATCAATCTTTTTGGTAAAATGATTTTTCACTTTCTAGGTGAAAATACAATTACTTATAATTCTTTCGTAATCTAAGAATTTGTCAATTTCACACAAATCTTAAGGGTGCATTTGATAACAATTATGTTCCTAAGAATATTTTTTTTTTCAGAAATAATTCTTTTATATTTCTAGTCCTTAAAATAGTTTTTGAATAAAATAACGCATTTAGTAATTGTACACAATTTTTATTCTTATAATAGAAAAACAATAGGAATGTGTTTGGTGTGACCCACAAGTTTTTTTTTTATAATGTAGAATTTCCTTTAATTATTTAATTTTTTTCTTTTTTTTCCCTCTCTTCTTCTTCCTCCTCTAGTTGGTTGCTACTATTGCCAAGTGCCGAACAATGAGGAAGAAAAAAAAAAAGAAATAAAAGAACTTATTTTTAGAAATTGTTTATGGGAGCAAGAAATTACTTTTTCTTATTTCTTATTTTTGTTACAAATCTATTCTTTGATTTTTTTTTATTATGGGCAATAAAACAGTTAACTAACATTACCAAACAGATTTCTACTCACTTTCTATTCTAGAGAACAAAAGAATAAACAAATAGAAATTTTGCCATGCAGACCCTAAAAGTCTATAGGAACTTGAAAAACACCTTAGAGTTGTGCAACAAATTATAAGGGGGAAGAAAACTTTTGTGAAATTGAAGAAACAGGAATTGAAAGGAGGAAATTGGTACCTCAAATACTTCAATGCTACGATAATGGCAAAAAATAATGGGAGAGTTACTTCTTCTTTTTAGAATCCCACAAAAATAAGAAAATATAGAAATAATAACAGATCTTCTCATGTCCAACTCCAACAATGATGAGTTCGATAGATAGATAATAGGAAATTTTGATTTTATAAATTGAAAGGGTTACAAAACTTGCAGATTGCATTAGAAAAAGTTGCAATACCAAATGAAAAGGGAAGGCAAACTAAGATGACTATTAGACTTAATTTTTATTTTAATCTTTCGAGGTTGAGGATCTAGGCAAACAATTATGTAAAATTTTGTGAGACTGCTACCAACTGCTCTAAAAATCAAATAGGCTAGACTTTGGCTTAAGACTAAAGCTGGTGAATAAATCAGGATAGGCAAATAAGAGATGGGATAAATATTTGAACTCAAACCTTATGTTCTGACATATACAATATCTTGTGAATCATTGCTAAATTGCTCTAAAAAATTAAGTCATTAGATGAAAATATGATTGAACATTTAAATATTTTAACAAGCTGATTTTACTTGTAAATTATCAATTTTTGGTGAAATTGAACTATAAATTAAATTGATGAAGCTGTGATCTAGTTACGTGCTCTCATAATAAAAAAAAGATGAGATGAAGATCGATAATTAGGTGGGTGCAATCAACTCTTCAATTTAGGTAGGTTAAGGATAGTGACTGAAAACTACATGCACGACCTCATGACCACCAATGGATACTCTCAACATGGAAGATACTTCCTTCTTGCCATTTCCAAACATTTCCCACCCACTTTAGTTTCCTTCCTCTTCATGAACTCCTCCATTAAGCAATTCTTCTTACATATATCATTTTCAATTTCCATGGTAACAGAGTTCGTGAAGCTACTTCTTTCTTGCTATCCATTATTTAGTTTATTGTGATTGACGAGTCCCTTTTTCTGCATCAGATTGAAGTCTTAGTCATCACTTGAACTTCTAAGTTTCTAATTAACTGAGGATACATTCTAAATTGTAAAAACACTTGGCGTTGTCATAGTGTCGCCTCTATTAGTAATATACAGGAGGAAAATCATTCAGCTCGAGATACAAACGCGTATAAGTAGTCATTTTCATTAAAAGTAAATTTAAAAAAATTTAACATTATTATAATAGAACCATAAAATGATGTTATCGAGATTTTACATCAACTGCGTTATACATATCAAAAAAAAAAAAAAAAGGCACCATCGTTATAAAAGAACAATTTGAATGACAAGAACTTATATAGGAATCTTACGTAGTAATTGAATTTTATTACTAATTCATGTTATCTAATGAGAAATCACAACACTATTATACTTATTTATGTGGATATGATATAAAATAACCGTATTTTGGGTATATAAATGATTTTTCGCAGGCAACATCAAGAATTGACTAAAAAAGGATAATGAAATAAGTTTATATTGAAGAACTTCTACTTGATTATAATGAGGCATACGTATATAATTCGACTCACCTCCAAAGTACTAGTATATTCCGTAAGTTCTAGTAAACTTACGAGAGATGGAATATCTTTTGTTTTTTGAAAAACACGTATGTCCATTTACCTTACCTAAAAGTATGAGTATTGCACTAACATTGAATATGATGAGTCCCATCAAATATTACATTCTAGATTCTTTTTAGCGTTTCTACCAAGTCTATTAAATAATTATTCCTTTAGCGGAATTGCACAAAAATGGCAAAAGGTGAACTCTCTCTCTCTCTCTCTCTCTCTCTCTCTCTCTCTCTCTCTCACGCAATATTATGTGCAGTCTTACCACATCTTGGCTCACCTCCAACCATAAAAGCTTTTAGGAAAATCTCTTATGATGTTTTGAAGATGAAAAAATAGTCAAAAACTACCAATGGTTTCAATAGTTGAGTAACAAGGTGAAAGATGTACAAGCCTTTATGTAAATGATGTCCTAAGAGAATCGTCTAAAGATGAGAAATACACTATTCTATCAATGGGGAACAAAGAATTAGGTGTAGATATCTACAAGTTGGAGGTACTTGAATATAAGGTGAAAAAGTCTAGAATGGAGAGTTCGGTAAAGCTTAGATGTATCATGGATATGTGAATAGTGAGGTAAAGCTATGAAATATACTTGGAAGGACCATAAGAGAAAAGCTAGAGTGAAGTTAAAATATCAGGAGGAAGCCTAGAATAGAGAGTTCGGTAAAGTTTGGATGTAATAATGTAGATAAAAGCTCTTGTTTTCAGTTCTGCAATTTTTTTCAATGTTTTTAGCCACGTCAATTTTTTACTGGAGAAGCATGCTGACGTGGTGCTACATGGATAGCCATTTGTATATTCTATTTTATGTGTTTGTTGAAAGGACTAAGATGAACAAACCAATACATAGTCTAATTATTCACAGGCCAGAAAAGTCTAAAGGCTACATTGCATAAATCGAAATTTTTTTAGAAATTTCCATGTCACACTATCTTTATTAAATGAATGGAATTGCATTAGCAAATGGTAAGAACCTGCTAAACGATCAAATGAAGAAAGTTAATAATTTCAAGACAGTACTTTTCTCTTGTAATGTATAATGTGGATGATCACCTATCAAGTACATTTAACAAATCTCGGAAAGTAATTGTTAACAAGAGTCAAATAAATATTAGTCACTTTCTTTTTCCCTGGATCTTGTTTTAAGGAACCGGTTTGAATCTTTGTGTGAACCCTATTCTACCGAAGAAAGCTAATAACTATCACTTTTGGCTAACCCAACATTTGTCCGAAGTATAAATATCATATCCTCCCAAATTATTTAAGCAAACAAATCATCTTTGCCAAACACCAAATGGAGTGCTATGCAGCTTGCCTTCTGTTGCTATGCCTGCTGTGGTGGAGCATCAATCTGCTCTGGCGACGGTTAATCCGTAAGCCAGGCTCCGGCGGCAACCAGCTGCCGCCAGGCCCACGCCCACTCCCAATCGTTGGGAACATCCTCGAGCTCAGTGACAAGCCCCACCAGGCGCTCGCCAAGCTCTCCAAGCTATATGGCCCTGTTATGACCATAAAGCTAGGGGCAATCACAACCATAGTCATCTCCTCTCCGGAGGCTGCCAAGGAAGCCCTCCAAAAGAACGACCAGCTCTTGAGCGGCCGGCAGATCCCTGACACCGTCAAGGCGAGTGGTCACTATGCTGAGTCCGTTGTGTGGCTGCCCGCCTCCGATAAGTGGAAGCAGCTCAGGAAGGTGTGCACCGTCCAGATGTTCTCGGCACATAAGTTGGACGCAGGTCAGCTCCTCCGCCGCAAGAAGGTGGATGAGCTCGTCAGCTTCATCTACCAGAGTTGCCGGCAAGGCCATTCTGTCGACATCGGGAAGGCCGCCTTCACGACGGTGCTCAACTTGATCTCGAGCACGCTCTTTTCTGTCGACTTGGCACACCATGACGAGGGCTCCTCCCAGGAGTTCAGGGACCTCGTGTGGGGCGTGATGGAGGAGACTGGAAAGCCCAACGTGTCAGATTTCTTCCCAGCTCTCAGGTGGTTTGACCCCCAGGGCGCACGCCGGAGGATCTCAGGTTACTTCAGCAGATTGCTTGCCATCTTCGACAGGATGATTGAAGAAAGGACTCAAGCGATGGCCTCACCGGTCGCCACTTCACCGAGCAACGACGTGCTTGATTCTCTTATTAATTTAAAGGAGAGTGGTGAATCGAGTCGCCACGAAATTAAGAGCTTGCTTCTGGTCGGTACATTATTGAGGGATATGCGAATTGATATGAACTATATATGCTCCTATTCAATAGTTTCTGTCCTCTGTATTTATAATTGTTCGATATATTTTGAAGTATGAAGAGGAAGCTCTGTATTTAGACACGTCTAATGACTTCTTTTGATATGGAATTGTGATTTCATGTTGCTGGCAAGTAATGTTATCCATATCATGTTGCTGTCAAATTTGTTACTGACCAACTTTGGGCAATTAACTTCAATTTGCTCCGGAAAATGAATATGTATTTAGCAAAAATCACTCGGCTATCTCTCACGATTCCTTTTCCAGGACTTGTTCATTGCGGGAGGCGACACAAGCACGAGCTCACTGGAGTGGGCGATGGCAGAGCTGCTGCACAATCCAGAGAAGATCGCGCGAGCCCGTGAAGAGCTCGATCGAGTCATCAGTGGCGATGGAGGAACGCTGCAAGAGCCAGACATCACAAGGCTCCCCTACTTACAAGCAATAGTCAAGGAGACTCTAAGGCTGCACCCGCCGGTTCCCTTCCTGATCCCACACAAGGCCGAGAGCGACGTGGAGATAGGCGGGTTCCGACTGCCCCGGCACGCCCAGGTGCTGGCCAACGTCTGGGCCATGGGGCGGGACAAGGGCATATGGTCAAACCCAGACAGCTTCATGCCGGAGCGGTTCCTGGGGGGTGAGATTGACTTCAAGGGCCGCAATTTCGAGCTCATCCCATTCGGGACCGGACGGAGGATATGCCCCGGGATGCCCTTGGCCTATAGGATGGTGCACTTGATTTTGGCCTCTCTCTTGGGCTCATTTGATTGGAAGCTTGAGGAGGGCGTGACGCCTGAAGAGATGGACATTAATGAAAAATTTGGGATCACATTGCAAAAGGCAACGCCTCTCTGTGCTATTCCCATGGAGGTGTGACTTTAATTAGTCTGTACCCTCTCTTCCTTAGAGAGACGTTTATATCTCAGTATTGTTTTCTTAAAATTGATATAATAGTAGGAATTTACCTAGAAGGATTTTCGTCCTATTGTCCTTTTTCTTCCATATATGTTTGAAATTAATTCGATGAACTTAGTTTCATAAACGATATATTTGTGTATGCAAGTATATGCGGTGACATGGATGAATAATTGTGTAACATGAAATTGTCTGATCATAAGTATAGTGTGATATATCTAAACGGTGACCAATTTCAAGATAGCTGGAGCTTTAGTTTATCTCTAATCATCCAATTGAAATTTAAAGTTGTTAATCCGAACTCATTCATTCATTCATTCTTATTCTTCTTTTTCTCTTAGTACAAAATTTTATGTGCGATCTTATTGCCATAGTCGAGAATATCACATGTTAAATATATTTTTAATTGGATATTACCACGAATAGTATAAAGATTATGTTTTCTTTTTTTTAGATTTCAACTCCTTCATGTTTGCTTTGTTCAAGAGAGAACCTCCAAGAAACCTAATTCTTCATTACCTTATGGAGCAAATTTATGAATTAATTATCAAATAGAATGGAGAAAACTTTGAACTTAAATTACTTTTTAACATAGTCAAATATTTACAAACTTTTTACTTTGTAGTGCATTTTGCTATTAAATTTTTTCTTATTAATTATCTTTTATATTCATGTAACAGCTCCCACCACATCTGGGCAAGGGTGTCGTGCCTTTGCCTTGCCCTAGCCTTCGCCTTGCCTTGTGTCATGTTGCCTCGCCCTTGCCCTCACCTTGCTCATGCCATGTCATGTCGCCACACCTAGGTCTCAATGACTAGTGAAGGAAAATAGGAAAAATATTCAGAAAATCTAAAGAAATTGCAAGAATTGTCCATGTCAGGACCAATTGTGCCATGTAGGATGGTTGTCATTAACTAGATGTCACATCATCAATTTTTGGTCAAAAGTGGCTATAAATACTAGATTAACAAATTGTCAAAATGTTGAAGTCTAAATTAGCAAAATTGAAAAGTGTAGGATTGAATTGGCCATCATATAGTAGATTGAGGATTTTTTGGACAATTTCCCAAATAGACATAGTCTCACCTTTTTATCTATAGTAACTACATATGTTCTATTAAGACATGATTATTTCCACCATACTATCACATGTACAAATTGATAGTTGCTACCATCCACCCTTTTGTTCACCACTATATCAATGGGAAATTGCCAAAATAGTCATAAACTTGTTACAATATTTCCAATTCAGTCATAAACTTTCTTTCTTTTTTGGGCCAATTTGATCTTGAACTTATTGTTACCTTATGTAATTATGACAATTCAATCCATCCGACCAAATTTGGCTAATCGGCGCCGATGGACAATTTTTTACTAATATTTTATTTTATTGAATTTTTCTTTTTTCTTTTCTTTTTCCTTTTTCTCTCTCTCTCTCTCTCTCTTTTTTTCCCCTCCTCCCTCCGTCCTCTTGCTTCGGTGATAGGACGGAGGGGAGGGCCAATCGCCAGCCAGTGATGAGCTCGCCTCACCATAATTGGGCAAGGGCAAGCTTGCTCAAAACCACTAGTGAGGCAAGCCCCATCAAATCTAGTAAGGGCTCGCCTCGCTAGTGGATGGCGAGGCCAACCTCACCCAAATCCAACAAGGCAAGCCTTGCCCAGCCAGTGGATCGAGGAGTTGCCTAACCATCATTTGGGGGGGGGGGGGGGGCAAGCTTGCCACTCCCCTCTGGCTATTTGTCGAAGCAAGGGAAAAGGAGAGAGGAGAAAAAGAAAAGAGAAAGAGAAATTTAAAAAAAAAAAATGATATTAGTCGACATTCACATCAATGCTAGCCAGCCAAATATGGCTAGATGGACTAAATTGGTGCGATTATAAAATGTTTAGTACTAAATTGGCAAAAAAAAAAAAAAACGTTTATGACTGAATTGGAAAAATTACAGTAAGTTTATGATTTTTGGTTAATTTTCCCCTGTATCAATGTTAGATCAAGTTGCTTATGGAATTCTATCAAGATTTATAGGTATGGAAGAGTATCGACATATATTACAGGTTCAGCAAAATGATTTAAAGTTCAAACCCTTTCAACATGAAGATTTATTAAAACTATGTCTTGAATTTGAGCTTGTGTACAAAACTCGATCCGAATTAATGCATAAAGAAGTGCCGCCCAAATGGGAGCATGCTATTTAAAAGAAAGTTCAAAGTTTGGACTTTTCCCAATTCACTATGGGAAAAGTAAATTCGTATTTTAGTTGAAGTCAGGCACTTTCATTTTTAGGTTATACATACACACATCATATATTGGGATCTTGTCTTTCAGGCCTTGACCGTGATATCAAATTATGAAGCCAACTTGTGTTCGGCATTACATCCTAGAGTAAATAAAAGAGTGTTAAAAGCCGTGAAATCTTATGATGAAATTTGGTGTATTTCTCAATAAGATTCATATGCTTTTTTTTATAAGAAATGGCTGTTTATAATTGGGTGTTTGACCAATATTAAAAGTATTTGAGTGATCAAAATATGATTACAATATTCATTATATCACTTGATAAATGTTGAAATTTGTATTGTTCTTCTTGCGAGTGTAGGTCATATCGTGTGCTTATTTGTGCAGCAATTTGCCAGCGGAGCCTTGTCAATGTCAACTATCTCTTGGATCGATTTTCTTTTCCGTTGATCGTTTATATCCTTAAAACTCCAACACACAAGTGTTGGAAATTTCCTATAATATGGGCTTACATTAATTAATTGATTTTCTATTTTAAATAATCGGGTTAATGGATATTCTAATATTTGTTGAACCCTATAGTAATCTAATTAAATTGAGTGTTGACATCTATTAATAATGGGCCTAGTTGAGCAGCAAAGTGTAGGCAATTGTGTTTGACTGAAGCCCGTAATGGGAAGGGCCCAGTTGACATGATGTTGATTAGGGTTTGCTTGGTCCCCTCTCTAGCCTATAAAAGGGTAGGTTATACCTATCAATTGCTTTAATCTTATTGAAAGCTACTATATCGAAATATGTCATAGAGAGGAAGATTTGGCATTCCAATAGATCATTAATTATCAAAGTGATCTACTTTTCTTCAAGGGAAGCAATGGTTCAAACATGTACGCTTTAATTCCGTTGTATTTATTGATTATGGTGTTTTAAACATGTGGTATCAGAGTGGGTCATATATGATTTTAAAACCCATTTTTTAATAACAAATCCGGTATGTTGTTTATCATGTTTGTTCCTTTTGGTTTTGAACTTTTGTCAATTTGTGATTGACAATTTTTTATGCGACTTCAATCAATCAAAGTATTTTTTTTTTTTTTTTTGGGTCAAATAAAATCAAAGTACTTATTAAAGAGGTAAAAATAATGCATTATAATGGAAAAGATAAGTTATGATGATGATATGTTTGATTTCTTGGATGATCATTGTTCTGCAATTTCGGATCTATGATGGACCTCTCTATGTATGTGTCTGGAAACGAGCTAGTAAACAAGCTTTTTAGTGTTTGATGTCTTCACAACATTCGAAGTCGACTTAAAGAGCTTTCCAATGAGTATAGAACGCCCCAATCCAGTGTCGGTTGCTATCCAAAATCATCATCCAAAGTCAGTTCAGTAATCTGTAATAATGTTTTGTTTAGTTCTGATATGCATGCTGTCCGCCTGTTGC
Source organism: Eucalyptus shirleyi (assembly GCA_017140165.1). Lineage (NCBI taxonomy): Eukaryota > Viridiplantae > Streptophyta > Magnoliopsida > Myrtales > Myrtaceae > Eucalyptus > Eucalyptus shirleyi. Next base: position 29,315,556 of record CM029446.1, read on the forward strand.
TTTTGTCGATTTTTTTTCCAATTTCTGTGTTGAGATCTGGAGGTCGACTACTTCAACATATAATTTTTTTGGATTTTTTGGAGCATGATTAGTGGATGAAAACCTTTTGCATAGATCAATCAATTTTGAAACTTTAGAACTTTTGTTCTACATGTACCCACCATATATAATTTGTATAATTTCATTGAGAATTGAGTGAGAAAAGTTCTCTCCTTTTCCAAGTTGTTGCGCTTGTTCACTGCTCTATTCGCTTTGCTTATAGCTGAAGTGGTTGTGTTTGTCAAGACAATTTGTTTAGCGCTTATTGCTTCCTACATCGCAATCATTAAAATCCTATAGCAGTACAGGTTTTATTGAACTAGAAGTTTCTTGAGCAATATTGCCCAGCTCTTCCTCTTTCTGAGTGAAACCAACTCACCATTATTACCACTATTCAGTTGTCCGAAAGCAACTTTCCTCTTAATTTTTTTTTATCACGTATGTGTGAATTTTATTATTATATTCATGGGGATATTTATGTATTGAATTTGGTTTGGGGCTTATGTGATGCTGATCTCGTAAATACTAGAAGGACATGAAAATTCAACGATGTAAAGTGCTTCATATTATTTGATGAATTTTGGGCACATAAAATCCACACATACATGAAAATAGATTATCTATACTTTCTTGTAAAAATAGGCACATAAAATTGTGGCAAAAATAGTTATTTGATAAATGCAATATGATCTTGGGAAGCAATGTTGTAAAGTGCTTCATATTATTTGATGAATTTTGGGCATAAATTTTATTGAAGTTCATTATTGATAAAAAAAAAAAAAATTAGTATATACAATCGCCTACCCAAAGGGGGTTATTGTGTATATTAATTTGAAAATCGCATGAAGATAAATTCCAAAATTGAAAGATGGGGATGTATGACTCAAAAACATTTATCTGCCCAAAGGGGGATAAATTTTTTAAAGTTATATGTAATTCCCCTCTATATTGATATATTAGAGATGAATGATGGGGATGTGAAGTCTACCTAGGACGGAGGGGTTCAAATCCCGCAGGACGTACGAGATCTTAAGAGCGACGTCGGGGTGGTGGGTCCTCCACTAGCGTCGCCCCACGGTTTACTTGTTGGTTGCCAGCTGTACGGGGTTCCCTAGGCATAAAAAAAAAATGATGGGGATGTGTGACTCAAAAAGATTTATCTACCTAAAGGGGATAAATTTTTGAAAGTTATGTGTAATTCCCGTCTATATTGATATATTAGAGATGAACGATGGGGATGTGTGATTCAAAAGGTTTATCTGCCTAAAGAGGATAAATTTTTTAAAGTTATGCATAATTACCCTCTATGTTGAGATAATGAAGATGTATAATTTAAAGGATTTTTCTGCCCAAAGGGGATTGATCCTTGAAGATTATATGTAATTCTCATTTATCGTTTCTATATATTGATATCATGGAGATGTATAATTTATAGGATTAAGGGGAGAAATTTTTGAAAGTTATGTGTAATTCCCCTCTATATTGATATATTAGAGATGAATGATGGGGATGTGTGATTCAAAAGGTTTATCGGCCTAAAGGGGATTAAATTTTTTAGAGTTATGTGTAATTACCCTCTATGTTGAGATAATGAAGATGTATAATTTAAAGGATTTTTCTGCCCAAAGGGGATTAATCCTTGAAGATTATATGTAATTCTCCTTTATCGTCTCTATATATTGATATCATGGAGATGTATAATTTATAGGATTTGTCTGCCCAAAGGGGATTGATCCTTAAAGATTATATGTAATTCTCCTTTATCGTCTCTATATATTGATATTATGGATATGTATAATTTAAATGATTTGTCTGTCCAAAAGGGATGGATCATTGACAATTATGTGTAATTCTCATTGTTATCATTTCATAATCTTCATGTTGTGGAAAATAATGTTACATTATACACTCTGCCCAAAGGGAAGTTTGTGATGTGCTAATTATTTTTGTTGAAATATTTATTGCCCATAATTGATCTTATTGCATTATATGTGACGACACTGTGTTTTATTTTAAGAATGACAAGATTATCAATGCGTCCAGACACATGGAGTTCAAATATTATACTATTAAGGACTTGATCAAAAAGTGAGACATTGTGATTGAGAATATTAGAATTGAGTCTATGTTTGCTAATCCTCTAATAAAGACTTACGATTATTTTGTTTAAAGAACATGTAAAGAATATGGGTGTTTTAGAATCTTTTGATTTCTTTTGTTAGTGGGAGTTATATAGTTTGTATTTTTGGATTATAGTTATATGCAGATTGATAATGCTTTTATGATGTCTATTAAAGCATTTATTTTTCAATGATTGTTGTTATGAATTCTATTGTTATCATTTCTCCTGTTGACTGAGAAATGGAAGTATAAAACAGTATCTTTAAACAAATTTTAATTTAAAGATGATTGGATGTCAATGATTATGAGATCTCATGTTGGATTGTGACATAATTGTGCAATTTCATGTTGTTTAGAAATCACACTAAGGCAATTTCATGTTGTTTATAAATTGCGTTAATGCAGTTTCATGTCGTTAAGAAATTACATTGAGGACCGATAAGAAATAGTGTATATTTTGATCACATATTGGCACTATTTTATACTACACTACTAGGCGCATGATCCATGAAATATAATGCTTATTATATGTGATTATGGAAGGTCTTGTGTTGTGGTATTTTCTTAACACATTGATCTCCATAGTCCTATAATGAGGTTATATAAGATTGGATTGGTTTTGAGATGCCGTTATTGGAATATTATTATTTTTTTTAAGTTGTGACCACATAAAACAAAATTTTCAGTTATTAACCCGATAGTGTCGTTTTCAATATAAAATCTTTCCAAAATAAAATAAGTTAATTAATGTAGCCCAAGTGAGAGAATCTTGGAAATTTCCTATAATATGAGCTTACATTAATTAATTGATTTTCTATTTTAAATAATCGGGTTAATGGATATAATGATATAATTAAATTGAGTGTTGGTATCTATTAATAACGGGCTTAGTTGAATAGCAAAGTGTAGGCAATTGTGTTTGACTGAAGCCCGTAATGGGAAGGGCCTAGTTGACACGTTGTTAATTAGGGTTTGCTAGGTCCCCTCTCTAGCCTATAAAAGGGTAGGTTATAGCTATCAATTGCTTTAATCACATTGAAAGCTGCTATATCGAAATAAGTCATAGAGAGGAAGATCTGGCATTCCAATAGATCATTGATTATCAAAGTGATCTACTTTTCTTCAAGTGAAGCAATGGTTCAAATAGGTACGCTTTTATTCCACTGTATTTATTGATTATGGTGTTTTACAATCATATATGAATCCATTTTTCATGATTGAATAGTTATTTATGTGAATAAATTTTCTACAGCAAGTCCATAAGTGGGAAAGAAAAAAATTAAAAGAAGGATAAGCATATCTAATTGAAAAGGTTTCACAACGGGCTGATTAATGCTCAACCTTATTAAGAAAGCACACAATCATTACAACATTACTGGAGAAGAAATGCCACAGACGATTATTTATATATCAATCACTCTAAACTTCTTCCTACTATTAAAATAGCAGGAAATAACATTACAACAATATCAATATATGGAATTATATCATATGTATTATTAATTACTTTCACCCATGGGTCGCTGTTGGCACGCTGTGAAGAACCACCGTCTCCACCGTGAGGCCTGGCCCAAAACCGAAGAGGACGCCCCACTCTAACCCCTCGCCGGGGGTCGCAAGCCCTTCCTCCGCCGACTTCCTTCGCATCTCATCGAGGATGAACGAGACGCAAGCGCTCGACATGTTCCCGTACTCTCTAAGGACGTGCCTCACGGCTCGGAGCCTCTCCTTTTTCAACCCTAGCTTGGCCTCGATTTGGTTGAGTATGGCCGGGCCACCCGGATGAGGCACCCAAAAGATGGAGTTCCAGTCACTTATGCCGAGCGAATCGAACGCCTCTTTCAAGCTCTTCTCAATGTTGTCTGCGATCAAATGGGGGACCCTGTCGGATAACCCGAAGGTGAGGCCAACGTCGCGCAGTTGACCCTCGATGGCGCCCTCGGAGTTTGGCAAAACGGTCTCCGCTGTCCACACGAGTTGGAATATGGGCCGCTCAGCAGGGATCTCTGGGTCGGACCCTATGATGAGCGCAGCCGCTCCGTCCCCAAAGATGGCCTGGCCGACAAGGTTGGCAAGGTTCTCAGCAGATGGGCCTCGGAAGGTGGTGACAGTGATCTCAGAGCAGACGACGAGGACGCGAGCGCCCGCATTGTTCTCAGCAAGGTCCTTCGCAACACGGAGGACAGTGCCACCAGCAAAGCAGCCCTGGTGGTAGAGCATGACACGCTTGACGGAAGGGCTGAGGCCGAGAAGGCGCATGAGCTGGTAGTCGGCACCAGGCATGTCGACGCCGGAGGTGGAGCAGAAGACTATGTGGGTGATCTTGGACTTGGGTTGGCCCCATTCCTTGATGGCCTTCAACGCCGCCTCCTCGCCGAGCTTTGGGATGGTGTCGATGATTATGTCCTGGCGTGGGTTGAGCGAAGGGTGGTCGTACGAACAGATCTCGGGGTGTTTCTCCATAAGCTCCTCGGTCAAGTGCATGTAACGCTTGTGGATCATTGACTTGTCACCTGCGACGTTCCCATTTTACTTTCCAAGAACAACGTTGACATGGTGCATTGGAGATTTTCTTTGTTCTTTTTTTTTTTTTTTGGCATATATTAATGAAGAATTTGCATGGCTAGCTAACATGTACTACTCGATAACCTTTTCTTTCGACCATTCTAAGATTGTTAAGAATGATTGCAGATTCATTACGAAACGAAGCAAACTATAGTAATGCAATTTGTCCCACCAATAAGATCCAAAAAGAAAGATAGTTAGACTTTCTTAAAGGGTGTAATAAGCAAAACACATCATATATATTTCATGAGAAAAAATAAACTGTGAAGTTAGGATAAGGATACTCTACACTTGAATATATATTTTGTAGCTAGGGCAATCTAAAGAAAAAATAAACTATGAAGTTAGGATAAGGATACTCAAAACTTAATATATATTTTGTAGGTAGGGCATTCTAGAGTGTGGCTCACATATGCGGATGAACTTCTGCTTGAGGGCCGTCATGTGCTCGCTCTTGGTCATGCGGAAGTAGTAGTGTGGGTACTCGGCCTGGTACACACAGTTCGCCGGATTCGCCGTCCCAATAGCCAGGATGGTCGCCGGCCCCTTGGCCCGCTGGTTCTCGTGGATCTTCTCGACAGCACCCATCTATCTCAGACCTGCGTTCGAAACTTTGGAGCTTCAATGTAACCCCTTTTTGTATTGCAGATAGATTGAGTTCAAAGTGAAGTTGAACAACTTTGTTCGGCTGTGAACTTTTGCAGCCCATTGCCTTGCCTTTTATAGATGCGAGGTGGGCAAGCTGGAACTTCGTTTTTTTTTTTTTTTTTTTCTTTTTTGAGGCACTGACGTTCCATGCATAATTATTGACTAAATTTAATGTAAAGGCTCGTCGAAAGAAAATCTTCCAAGTGTAACAATTGAATATGTTGATTTGATGGTTGGTATTGTATGCTTTATTTTTTTATTTAATTAATCAATTAGGTGAGATACATTTAAAAGTCACCGATCGTACATAATAAACCTTCTTTTGTGATCCCGGAACCTCTAATTATCAATGGATGCAGAAGTTTTGTTCGATCGGTGGTGTTTGGTGGGACCAGACGAGGAACAGATTGGTCATTTTCTCGAGAGATTGAACTCAATGCGTAAGCAGGAAAGTTAAGTCGCGAGACCTTCTTATTAGTATCATTCATGAGCACTTATTATTATCTTGATTAATAATGTAAGCATCATGAAATATCTTGAATAATACCGATAGACAGATTGACAATGGACCACCAATCAACCGGGAAAATTATCCAAAAAAAAGCAAACTTAAAATAAAAATACACAAAAAAAGGAGGGAAAAATAAAGGAAAACTTAGGTGAGGGATTGTAGCCACGCTGCTGCTGCCCAACCATTGCTGAGACGATGGTGGGGGAATGGTTGATGAGATCCTGTGCTGCATGTTAGTTGGTGAGGGTCGTTATAGGAAAGACAGTTGATGATGACCGATGTATAGATCTCTAGCTTGGGACAAGAAAAACCCATCAAGAATATCTCTCGCTGTATAAGATCCTGTGCTGCTGTCTAGTCTTTATTCCTTGAATTTGACTTTTTTATAGGTTCAATCTTTCTCAACAAAAATACTAATGTTCATATTCGAATTCTTTTTCTTGTTCTAATTTTAATTCTAATTCTATTTAATGAATATGTTTCTATTTGATTCAAAATTAATCATTTTTAAATATTTCTAACTTTGAGTTCTCATTATTTTTATTCCCATTACATAAATAATTTTATGACGTTGGCTATTGTCATATAATGTATTTTAAAAAGTATAATTACCCCTTGTCGTGGTGGCGATAAACAGTGTGCCAACGAACGGAGAAGAGAGAAAGGTTAGGTCGTCCATGTCTATGTTATGTGATGATAGGGAAGGGCTATGGAGCACCGCCCAAAATGCCTTGCCTCGCCCCTTGTTCGCTTTTAGCCATAGAGAATTATTTTATTTTGTTTTATTTAAAAGGTTTTCAGCACGAAATACTACGAGGAAAAATTCCTCTTAAAATGTAAAAATGAAAAAAATAATAATAAAACCCTAAGAGCAATCTCTTTTTGCAAGTCTTACTTGTAAAGGAGATGCAAGTTTATAAAGTCCTCTGGGTAACCATTGTGGCGCAATTTTCTTTCATGCGGTTCATCTTTATATTCTCACATTGACTAAGTTGCGAAGGCCTGAGGTTGTTTGGCTCTATATAATCAATCCGTTAAAGCCATTCTTCTTTATGAAAATCAAGCCGTGATGCAATTCTTTTATTATGGAAAAATAATAAACAAGAAAATTGTCCAATAACCATCTAGCTAGTGGTATTATGTTCTTTTGGAAAAAAAAAAAAATGTTAATTCCAATGCAGCCCCTCGCTGGATCCGTTGCTTCCCGAAGGAAAAACAGCCCTCCTCGGCCGGCATGGGATACGTGGTGGTCGGAGGTCCAGTTTTCATTTTACCGTGCAATTCCGTGGCCTGTCCCTTGATCTTATAAACCCATCGTACCGCCGGAACCAGGCCGCTCGGTGCGTGTAAGGGGGAGCTTTTGTCCGAGAGAGACCTCTCCTGGAACTTTTGGTGTGAGAGATTAGTGAACTGGGGTTTGCGAAATTTCGAGATGTCACGCTGCCTTTCGTGTCTGCGTTAAGGGGTCTGTTCATAGCTTTAGTTTTGAATGTGAATTTCGTTTCACTTTCAACGTTTAATATTCGCACTCCGAATTTCCCAGAAAGCTTTGATGTAGTTGCTCTTTAATTTCAATTTTCAGTCTCTCTGTTCCCGTCTTTTCTCCCCTCTAAATGTGGAACGCCTGTTGACTGTTAGAAATAATTAGGAAATTGTGCATATTTCCCACAATCATGCAAATGTCCCTGTTGACTGTGCATATCGTTGATTCACCCTAATTGATTATAATTTATGTTTTAATATATTATTATCTCATATAGCCATCTTGTAAAGCTTATAAATATCTTATATACTCTTGTTATGGAAACACATGGAAATAATACAATTATCCTCCACATATTCCTATCTTGTTGCTTGAGGAAGCGCCAAACCAACACCAGGCACACCGCCGTGGAATAAGTTAATTCCAAAAATTTCCTCATGCTTCATCACCTCATGCGCCACCACTTGCCACTGCATTGGTGCTCCTTGTACCTTCAGACACCTTTGCATATATTGAATAAAATGCATATATGCCTCGTTGGAAGCCACATCAACCTATTGTCACATAGTCTATACATGTCAGACACAAAGAAATATTTGTCACATCAACAACCACATTAGCTTATTGTACCACGTCAGCCATTCCCTAGCCTATGTGCCTAGTAACTATCAATTCCATACCATCGATTGATTAGACTATTGATGTCTTTATAGAGACAAATCCATCTAAACACCTGTTTTTATTGTCTTTTCTCCAAATTTCGATTGATTTAATTTATGTCATCTTGAATTTAAAGACTGATCTTCAAACACGATTGAGACTTTCTTCATATCCTTCTTGATTCTCCATATTTCTTGTACAATCATCCCAAAAATACATTGATTTTGGTCACATTTTGGTCGAATTCAAACCAAATGATGAGAGTTAATTCCTCCGTCCCAGTCGACTGATGCCAGGCAAGCGTCGTCGGGATATTGCTCCCAGCAGGAGACGAAATTAGTTTTGCTTGTACTCAAGTGAACCCGGGACTTCTAAGTACACGACGTGGTCCAATCTCTTTAGGTCCCTTGTGTTGTCCCAACAACCCTCGAAAGAAACAACAGTTTCTTTTGTGTTGTTTTTTCTTTTGTGTTCAGTCATTATTCAAAATCAAAACTGGGAATGCTCATTGCTGTGGGACCTTCTATCAGTATTCACGTGGACACTTTGACACTTTGACACTTATTTGACTAAAGGGTTCTCTTTGTTTTGGGCTGTCAACATCGCAATGAAACTTGCCGTGTGCAACTTAGAAAATCGAAATCGGTTGGTGATCTAGCTTTTTTTTACCCTTATGAAGACCAATGTCTACTTAAAAAAATTTAAATAAAGTTATGTACGCACTTGTCGAGTAGCTTCTGCAATACACGGATGGTTCTTCCCTTGCCAATAAGATCTCTAAAGTATCCAATGGTGTTTCGACTTTTCACTGTCATTCCGTTTTGGGTCACTACTTGCTTGAGATTCATTGAACGATCCAAGGACTGGTGAGATATCAAACGTAATGATCCTAGCTTTGGACTTGCAAGTCCACCCTAATTTGATTGCCTCTCTCGTTGTTTCGGGATAAATACCCTAGAAGTATCAAGAGTTGTGTATGGTGCTCATTTTAATGCCAAAAATTTTTGTCGGCTCATTTAAATGCCAAATCGGAGGAAAAACGATCACTTAAATGTCAACGGTGAGAAATTCCGGTCAAATTGATTATGTGACATTTATAATTGAAATTATAATATGACTTGGCAATTTTTTTTCAAAAGTTTAGTCCACGTGGCATTTCCATGTGGTATGCTTGGCATTGAAGTGATAACTTCAAACAAAATTTGACACTCAAGTGATCATTTTAAACAAAATTTGATGCTTAAATGATCATTTGAAGCAAGATTTGGCTTCCAAATGATCACTATTTACAACTTTAAACAATGTCATTTAGGTGTTATGTGCTGACTAAGCACGCCGATAAGCCATGTAGGATTGAGAAATTAATAAAATATTACCACAACTTTTTGCACTTCTAGGGCGCCCATGACAAAATTTTTGGAACATAAATCATTTTCTGGCCAAAAATTGATTTCTCAATTTCTATTCCATTGACGAGTTTCTGAGCAAAGAAACACGTTTGATAACGATTCAAAATTTCTATTGCTGAAATAAAAATTTGTTTGATGACAGAATAAAATTTCTATTTCTAAAAGCAGCAACGACTGGCGTCCAATTTGCGGAGTCCGACGTCTGGCGACCGATGTTTGACGTCCAATGATTAGCGGCGGGCAACCAAAGTCTGGAGTCCGACGTCCAGCGTTCAGCACCACAGTCCAGTGACTGAGGACGGGCGGCCAAAGTTTGAAGTCTAGCGACCAACAACCGGCATCCAATGTCGAGAGTTTGATGTGCAAAGTTCAACATCAAGAGTTCGTCGACCGGAGGCCGGCGGCAGGTGGCCAGTGGCCAGAGTTTGATGGCAGGCGGCCAGTGGCGAGCAGCGGATGGTCGACGGCGGACATCCGGTAGTTGGTGGTGAGCCTCTGGCATCCAACGATTGGCGATGAGTGGCCAACGACACATGGGCATCCGACATCTGGTGACCAAGGGTTGGCGATGAGCAACTGGAGTTCGGTGGCCAATTGCCTACGTTCAGTGGCTAGCGGTCGACAGCTGGTGGTCGGGGTCGGTGGCAGGTGACTGGCAACCGACGGCGGGCATCCGCCATTGCATGAGCGGCAAGTGGGCGATGAATGATGACGAGAGTGAATGATGAGAAAAAATTTTGATTTATCATTTTGTTCCAGAATTAAAAAAATTAAAAATTTTAACTTCCCATTTCTACTCCAAATCTATTTCTGGAATAGATTTCTATTCTAAAAATAGAAAAATGATATTGCGTTACCAAGCAGTTTTCTGTTTCAAACTTGTTCGGAGGAATAGAAAAACAGAAATGTTGTCATGTGCCCCCTTAATGTGTTTACCCATGTTGTTTCTCGAATATTCTTGACAAATTGAGTCATAAGTATGAAAGCACTTTCACACCATCTGTTATTCGATAATAAAAGGATGAAAACCTATCATTTTTACGGAAAAAAGGTGCAATCTTTTAAAATCACAATTGAACTTTCGAGTTTCAAGCAGTGGTTAAGAAATCAATTGAAATTTACTTCATGATCTTCGAGAAATATTAGGTTCTTGGCGTATCATTTCATCTTCCATCGAAATTAATTACCATGTGATAATGATTATTAGTTTTATTTCTTGAAAAAGGAAGTGAAAAAATTTATAGAAACCAAAATGACCGATCATCTTATGCAACACTTAGAGTTTAAATGCACACGCTCATCAAATTCCAACTCAATAACATATCTAATTGCACCAATCCACATTCTAAAGTTTAAGCTAATAAGTTGTGCGCAAACAAAAATATATTAATTGCTACTCACTATATCAATTATCCTCCATGAGATTGTTGCCTATCATTCCTATTCATGTTCCTTGACAATCGATGATGACTGATGTCTCTAGCTTCGGACAAGAAAAACCCATCAAGAATATCTCTCGCTATATAAGATCCTGTGCTGCTGTCTAGTCTTTATTCCTTGAATTTGACTTTTTTATAGGTTCAATTTTTCTCAAAAAAAAAAAAAAAATAACAATGTTCTTATTCGAATTATTTTTCTTGTCTAGTTTTAATTCTAATTCTATTTAATGAATATGTTTCGATTTGATTTAAATAAATCAAAAATTCATCATTTTTAAATATTTCTAACTTTGAGTTCTCTTTATTTTTATTCCCATTAGATAAATAATCTTATGAAGTTGGCTATCTTCATATAATGTATTTTAAAAAGTAAAATTACCCCTTGTTTTTACTTTTCCTTTCATTCGGATCTCTTCCCTTATCTTATTTAGATATCATTTTCTTCCAAAAAGAGGGAAGGAAAAGGATCTTCCTCGGTGGATTTCTCTTATTCCTATTTAGTTTTATTGGTATCTAAAATTGAACATTTTAACAAAAATGAATAAAATTGATGTGTCAATTATATAGATTAAAGATGTCGACTTACCTACTTAATGGAGATATAATCTAATACCTATTAATTTTAGGATTGGCATCCTCTAAAATTAGAAGGCACCTTATGAGCTCATCCAAAAAAAAAAAAAACCATAAAGTCTAAAGAAATTCATTCAACGAGCAAATCTCTCTCGAATTAGAGGTCGCCAGAGGTTGGTGACTTCCAATTTTGACGCTGTGGCATCTACTGGGGCAAGGGCAAAACAAAGAGAGTTCTTTCTTTGGTAAGGAAAACAAAGAGAGTTTGAGTGCTGTAGAGTTGGAGAAACGGTATGAGGGAATAGTGGGGCGAATGGATGGTTGTCGTGCTGACTGTGACAGGCGGTGGTAGTGCGCCACGTCACTTGGCGTGGTGGCGATAAGCGGTGTGCCGACGAACGGAGAAGAGAGAAAGGGTAGGTCGTCCATGTCTATTTTATGTGATGATAGGGGAGGGCTATGGAGCACCGCCCAAAATGCCCTGCCTCGCCTCTTGTTTACTTTTAGCCATAAAGAATTATTTTGTTTTGTTTTATTTAAAAGGTTTTCAGCACGAAATACTACGAGGAAACAATTCCTCTTAAAATTCAAAAATGAAAAAATAATAATAAAACCCTAAGAACAATCTCTTCTTGCAAGTCTTACTTGTAAAGGAGATGCAAGTTTATAAAGTCCTCTGGGTAACCAATGCGGGGCAATTGTTTTTCATGCGGTTCATCTTTATATTGTCTCACATTGACTAATTTGCGAAGGCTTGAGGTTGTTTGGCTCTATAAAATCAACCCGTTAAAGCCATTCTTCTTTATGAAAATCAAGCCATGATGCAATTCTTTTATTATATAAAAATAATAAACAAGAAAATTGTCCAATAACCATCTAGCTAGTGGTATTATGTTCTTTTGGGAAAAAAAAAGAAGTTAATTCCAATGCAGCCCCTCGGTGGATCCGTTGCTTCCCGAAGAAAAAACAGCCCGCCTCGGCCGGCATGGGATACGTGGTGGTGGGTGGGCCAGTTTTCATTTTACCGTCCAATTCCGTGGCCTGTCCCTTGATCTTATAAACCCATCGTACCGCCGGAACCAGGCCGCTCGGTGGGCGTAAGGGCGAGCTTTTGTCCGAGAGAGACCTCTTCTGGAACTTTTGGTGTTAGAGATTAGTGATCTGGGGTTTGCAAAATTTCGAGATGTTACGCTGCCTTTCGTGTCTGTGCTAAGAGGTCTGCTCATAGCTTTAGTTTTGAATGTTATTTTCGTTTCACTTTCAACGTTTTACATTCGCACTCTGAATTTCCCAGAAAATTTCCCAGAAAGCTTTGATGTAGTTGCTCTTTAATTTCAAATTTCAGTCTCTCTGTTCCCGTCTTTTCTTCCCTCTAAATTTGGAACGCCTGTTGACTTTTAGAAATAATTAGGAAATTGTACATATCTCCCACAATCATGCATATGTCCCTGTTGACTGTGCATATCGTTGATTCACCCTAATTGATTATAATTTATGTTTTAATATATTGTTATCTCATATAGTCATCTTGTCCTTCGAGGAAGCGCCAAACCAACACTAGGCTTACCGCCCTCGAATAAGTTAAATCCAAAAATTTCCTTATGCTTCATCACCTCATGCGCCACCACTTGCCACTACATCGGTGTTCCTTGTACCTTCAGACACCTTTCCATATGTTCGAATCAAATGCATATATGCCTCATTGGTGTTGACACCTAAATCTTGATTAGGTTTTTAATTTGGCCTTAGTTTCTTTATTTACGTATTTTTCCTTTTTTTTGGATAATAAATAATAAATAACAAAAAAAATAAAAACAAACAAAAAAAGCAAAAACAATAGCCATTAGGGCTGGGCCTTTTGCACCCGGCCCCCTCTTCCATCCCTTGCACGGGCCCTCATTAACCAGCCCATACAACTCAGCCCGGCCCCCCTTCTACCCCTTGTCTTTTTCCTCATCTGTCTTCTTCCCCAACTAGATAAGTAGCACGTGCCGGAGAGAAGGATGCGCGCGACGCCGAAATGGAGAGGGAGATGTCAGCATGCGAGGGAGTGGACGCGTCTTCAATGCAAGGCGGCCTAGCTAGAGCCACCTCGACGGATGGGACGCCGGTTCGGCCGGTGGAGGCTGTTTTGGCGTGCGAAGATCAACGGTCAAAGCTCTGTCGACCGGCCGCCCCCTTGCCTATAAATAGCGAAGCACCTCCGTCGACACCAAGTGACGGAGGCTAGAAAGCTTAGAGAGGTCTCCAAGAGACTTTAGGGAGCTCAAAGAGCGAGTAAGGCAGAAATCGGGTCGCGAGCTCAAACCACCTCCCTTCGAGAGACTTCGGGGGAGGCCGGCGATGAGCGAGCCCGAAGGAGAGAGCATGAGCGAAGAGGAGGGCCAGATCCAGAGTAGCTGAGGCCATAGAAGTTCGAAATTGGAGAGAGGAGGTTTCGAAGGACCAGATCTGGGAAGCCGAAGACTCACCGTCACTAACCCGTCGTGACCACCGCTCCCTGCTGTTTCCCCCCGACGCCGTTGCAGCGACTGACACGTGCCCCGACGCCATTGCTACACCAAGCCACTGCTTCCTCGCCATCACTACTCACCACCCGACGAAGATGTCCTCGCAGCCGCCTTGCCGTGCCCTCGTTGCGAATAGGTAATGGCCGTGCTCGCGTGCGTCATCACTGTTGTTCCACCTTCCCCTTGAGAATCCAGCAGCCATCCGTCGACGTTGCTACCGTCTTTTTTGAGAAAACCAACAGCCACCTGTCGTTGCCCTAATCGTCGTTGCCATCAAGCCCATCGTCGATGTCATCATCGACACAAGCCGTTGCCCCAGCGCCTCCATCAACGCCGCGAATAGAGAGAGGAAGGAAGCGTTGCGAAACCGAGTGGAACCAGGTCGACCCCGTAACTCGATTCCCCGAGGGTTTCCTCAAGCGGGTTAGGTCGTCGGGCCAGTTTTTCAACTCGGGCCAGGTATCCCCTTTTTAATTCAAATAGGCCTAATTCCGGTGTGTAGGCTGAGGTTTTTTTTTTTTTTTTTAAAGCAGAAAATTTGGCCCAAGTCCATGTTCTTGGGCGGGCAACCTAGATCGGTACCAACCTAGGAATCCGACCCGAGTCATTTTTTCTATTATTTTAATATTAAATAATATTTTAAATAAAAAATAAAAAGATAATTTATTTTCCAAAACATAAAAAATAAAAAAGTAATTTATTTTCCAAAAAAAAAAAAAATCAAAAGTATCTCATATTTTCCCAAAAAAGCCAAAAAAAAAAGTCAAAAAGAGTAAAAAAAAAAAAACTTATATTTTCCAAAAATAATAGCAAAAAATCCAAAAATTCCTTTTATTTTCCCAAAAAAATAGAAAAAGGTCCAAAAAATGTTTTTGTCCACAAGTGCATGGAAAATCCTTCAAATATCCAAAAAGCCACAAGGTTTAAGCAATATTAGGTAACGAAAGGGCATTAGTAATTAACTAGTGTAATCAAGTCCCCGATTCTAATTTCTCTAGTTGCGCTGGAGCGAATATTTCTCCCAATATTTTGCTTGGGTTTCTAATTAACCTACTCCAAACCGATTAGTGGCGACTCCTTTTAAAATTAACTTACATGTTAAAAAACTTGGATTATTAAGTTGTGAATTGATAAACTTGGGAGAGTCCGGGCTACGCCTAATAAACCTAGCCAAACCATTAGCCTCCATCGGCACCCACCCCGATCGGGCGCAAAAAAGAGAGGACACAACAGCTTGGCGACTATATTGGGAAGAATTTTTGAGGACTTAGGTTGTTTTATCTTGTTTAAGTACTTTACTGACTTGTTCTTTTTTTTTTTTTTTTTTTTTATGTAAGTCAGTAGCTTAGAGGTTTATTTTAATTTTAGTTAAAATAAAATGTTTTGTGAAATAAACTGTCGTGCATGCTTTACTGTTTTAGCACTACACATGGCACACACAACTCGGCCATCGGACTTGGGCCACCATATGATATCTAGGATGGTGTTAAGAAAGATACGGCTTCGAACGCGAGACTACGTTGTAGAGGGTTGCCTTTTTTTTCCCTGAATTTCTCTAGTCAAGGTTAAGAGGGTACGCTGCCAATGCGAGACAATTTCTTTAAAAGCAAAGTAATTTCTTTACTTCTACTCAGTCTTTTTTATTGGCCCATGGCAATTTAAGTAGGTTTTTCGAGTCCTAATTTATATGCGATGGGAGGAGACAATATCCAGTTTATTCCCGTCCCCAAAGTAGAGCTCTTTAGGTGGTGGGGTCAATTGAACCAGTATGCCCAAAAGCGTGTGAATGTCAAAGTAGGTAATCTTCTATCGTTGATCCGAATCTCTGTTCACCCCGAAGTCATACAGGCCATGGCACATTTCTGGTGCCCGAAGATGACTACTTTTATGTTTGGTAAGTTCGAGCTAACCCCAACTCTAGAAGAATACATCATCATCATTAAAATGCCTCTTGAGAGTAAACTTGTTAGGCCATCAACAAGCATTATCCCGTTGCATGGGTTAGCGTGACTTTTAAGAACTGAAGTCCATGTTATGAGGGAAATTCTTGAAAATAACCATAATACCTGCCCCCTAGCATTTTTTACTATCTGTTTTGAAAATGAACCCATGACCCAAAAAAGTGAGATTTTCCTCCTAGCCTTTTGTGGGTTCATCATTTTCCCCCACCAAAGAAATGTCATAAGTCCAAAGATGGCATGGATAGTTAATCAGATCTCAAGGGAGCAAAATTATGTCAACATGATTTTAACCGAAACATTCTTGTCCCTCAATCGTTTTAAAGAAAACACGGAAAAAATCATGCGGGTCTCCCCGGAAATTTTACAAGTTTGGTTCTTTTCTCACTTACGCAAATTTCGATGCTTCATGCCATCATCTGAAACAAATAATTTTGAAAATCCATTACAGAAATTTATGGTTTTAAGACCATAAATTCCTAACCAAAGCTGTTTAAATAGGATAAACTTCCTAAGATACTTGGCTCCTGAGGCATTCCAATGGTGTGCCGGTTGGTTCCATGAAAAGAGAGCTCACTTTGCTTTCAAGCGCCGCTATCCAATTCCGTTGCTCGGCCTCACCGGTGCCATTTTCTATTACCCATATTGAGTGGCACAACAGTATGGAGCCCTTTAGGAGATCTCACCGTCTTTCAAGAGGAGGGTCCCTCCACTCCTTTTCACCCATCAAAGTTATGAATACACGTTCGAGATTGACATTATCGAGGAAGCATGGAGTAGGTGCCATCGCAAAAGAATCATGGTACCTAAAGGGCTTGAGGGACAGGAAAAAGCCCACCACGTCTCTGAGTCCTACATCTACAACCATCGTATCCTGACAAAATGGAAGCCATCAGTCCCTCACCCATTCAACGAGAGCAGCCAACACAAGCAAGTAGAGCTTATGCAAAAGAGATTTGGGAATAGGCTGGATAACCTGTCTTAGAGCCAATCGCAAGAACAAAGCTCCCCATCGCATATAAAATAGCAATCATGCGCCCCCTCGTGTTAATATCGTGAAAGTTTTGTCCCATTGTTTAAGGACTTTTGTTTAATATCTAGTATTTCCTTTTGTCATTTCAATTTCAAGTTTTAGATGTTAGAAGTCGGTGGTCTATAAAATCCTCTTTTGATAAATAAAAAAAAAAAAACAGTTAGACCATTGTCATGGGTCAATCTTCGTTTACCTTCGTGCTCATTCATTATTTTCGCGACGCTAGGTAATTATGAATCGCCAGTCACTAGTCGCTCGCGAATGGCCTCACGCAATATGGCCCAATCAGAATGATCGCTTCACCAACATTGAAGACAGCGTAGGACAGATGTCCATTGTCCTTCGACAACTCTCGAGGTAAATGAAATCCACTCAAGCCAAGCCCAACTTCGTGGCTGCTTTAAACACCGTCATGACACCCGCAAATTTGCTAGAGGATGACCAATAGGATAGAGAGTTTGTAAAAATCATGAAGAAGCTGAGCCAGCTGCTAGGGCAGGATCCCGTGGACTTGTTTAATTACACCGGCATTAAGATCCCTTAAGAGCTCAAAGCACCTGAATGCGAAAGGTATGCTGATACCTCTCGCCCAGAGACCTACTTGCAGGCCTACCTGATTCGAAGGATGATTCAATCATACCAATCAAACTTGACTAGCCCTGCCTTGTAGTGGTACATTGTTAGGAAGATTAGTCTCCTTAAGACTTGGGGGGAACTAACTCATGCTTTCCACAAAGAATATAATGTTGACATCAGCCCTGACATCGCCCTACCCTACGAAGAACCGATGGTCGTGGAGCACGAGGAGCCGATAGTCGCTGAGACAGGAGAAGAAGATGTCAATGAAGCCTTGCATGATAAATGAGTGACTGAGCAATATCCTATTATTGAAAAGTTTCCTACTAGGAAAGGCAAGGAGCCTGCGTACGAGGTCATTGACACAAAATCTGTTCAAGACTAGGGCACGGCAGGACAACTCCCCAAGCTTACTACAAGAGCTAGGGTCTAAAGAATACCAACCCCTACCAACCTAGAGAGTGATGCTCCACCATCTCTCACTCCCCTTGACAAAGTCCAATTGGTGAAACGAAAGGCTTTACTCAAAAGGTCCATACCAAGAATCAAGAAAAGAAAGCCTAAGCAATTCGATTCAACATCTGCCACTGAATGTAGGCAAAATTTGATAGCCAATGAACCACCACGCCAAAACTTCAAGCATCCCCTAGGGTACAACCCTGAAGGCTATCATCATTTAGGATATAATCCTGGAGGCTACTAGTCCCCAAAGTATAACCCTAAAGGCTACCAGTCCTTAGGATACAATCTCGAGGGCTACCAATGCTATACAGATGAAATCGACCATTCATCAAATGATTGTCTCCCACCCACACATAGGATTCAAAGCCCATTAGAAGTCAAAACATTTGTTTTTATCCGCCATGACTTGTCTCTCAATGAACTACTAAGCTTGTCACCTGACCATGAGGATAACTTAAATGTCTCATCCTCGTTTGGTGATTTTGATCGAGAAGAAAGCAATGGGATGACCTCGGTAGAGTCCAGCTTTCCTGAAGCAGCAGAATTCACCACCACAATGAATATGCAATGGGAAAACTAGTGGCCTAACCAAGACACACCAAGCCTATCTTGCCCTCATAGGATCATGACCCCCAGAGAAATGTGGATACCTAATCTCCGCAAGTATAATGGCACGACTTGTCCTGTAGCTCATTTGCAATATCTCAACACTGAAATGAGTCAATACTATAGCTCAATGTCATTAACAACTCAGGCCTTCCAAGAAAGTCTTACGGGATCTGCATTGCAATGGTTCGTCACAGCAAATATCTACTTCATGAAAGATTGGAATGAGCTGTCTTTTGCATTCCTACTTCAGTATCAAAGCCAGATTGGGACTGAACTGCTTTGCTAGAACTTAGTTCACTTTAGAAGAAGATCAATTGAGGATTTCTAAGCATATGCAAGGAGGTGAGAGGCTTTTATGATGCAAACCTACCCTCGGTTGGCCGAAGAAGAAATGATAAAGCTATTCATAGAGGATTTACCTCGCAAGCATCGTTGTTGGTTGCATGGGTTGCACTTCCGTAGCTTCAATGAAGTGGTCCTCTCATGCAAATATTTCGAGTCTACTAGAGGCGAGGAATTCAAAGGCGCTTGAATTTAGAGCCAGCATTATCAAAGTGCTCCTTTTCATAGGAGTTTTCATGGGTTTTGCCTATTTTTTGTAATTCCAAGTTTCTTATCCTGTCTAGTGTACTACTATTGCAATTTCCATTCTAGTAATCTAATGTACAGATCTAATATTTTGTTTTGAAAGCATGAGGCAGTATTCCAAGCTAGCTCGGTGATGCTATCCAATCATGAAAAGAAAATATCATCCAAGGAGAATACTGAGAGTTGGGCTTCCTCATGCTTTTTCCCCCCAAAGATATATACTTTTGAAAACAAAAAATATTTCATTATCAAAAACTTTCATCAAAACAAGATGTTAGATTTAATCATGTTTGTATTTCTGACTCATTCACTTCCCGTCTCAGAATATCATCCCCATCCCCCTTGACTTAGTGCGATAGGGGGCATTTGAAGCTGGCGCATCATGTGAACTCGCCGAATTCAAAGACTCTTCCAAGAAGGCAGTAGGGCAAATAGAAAAGATCATCCCACTTCAAAGAATGTAAGTTTTATTCTTTGAATATAATTTTGGAAATGCTGTCCTCTCTCTTCTATTTACATGAAACGAAAGATAGGACGTGATAGGTACATGCATACGGTTGAAATCAAGCCGTCCCCAAGAGCTTTGTGCACTCTACCTCGCTCCTGCCTAACTCCTTCTCAAGCTGGAGCAATATCTCTTCCCCACAACATGCTTGAGCAACTAGATGATGTATAGGACTTCTAGCTTTGACAAGCCTAGAAGCACAAGAAATGGATCTTTTCTCTGTCTTCGAATTGGCTACTATCAATAGGGAGGAAATCTAGATAGTTGAGGTAGTCTCTAGCCCCTTATTTCAGACGATGACTTAGGGCCTAGAAACGCCACTTCATGCTCTAAACACATGCTCTCCTAAGAAGTGATTGCCATTAGAGAATTGGAAGTTTTGATTGTCCATCTCAGACTCCATAGAAGCTTGAAGTACACGACTTTGCCCAATTATGCTAATGGTCATATAGTCAAAGATAGAAGAAAATTCCACAGAAGAAAGGCATTAAAGATGAATTAATGACCATCAATCATGCATACATGGCCACGAATAAGGAAGGCCAATCAAAAGAGACATTGAACTGTGTCAAAGACAAAAGGCCGTCATTGACATTCAAATATCCCTAGGAGTTAGCACATATAAACTTTGGGGAAGGGTAATTTGGTATCGTTTCCAATATTCCAATTATATGAACTCACTTTTGACATATTTTCTCCTATTAACAGGAAGCATAGGATTCAAGAAACAAGCTTAATGGTTAATTTGGGCAACTTAAGTGACCCATATTGATTTACCTAACTTGGTATGAAAGGACGTGTCGTCTAAGAGCCGGTTCGATTAAATGAAAAAAGAAGCACCCTGCGGACACCATTGGCACCTCTAGCCGAGTGGTACCTGGGAAGAAGGAAAATGGTCCAAAGTCGGGGGTTTGAATCCCCAACACTGCAGTTGGCCGCTTGGTAGAAAAAAAGAAAAGAAAAAAAAAATTGCTTCTCTTGTGCCTGTAAATTATGAGAGAGCAGGTGACCTAACGAAGTGAAAATTACAGAACTTCATATCCTCCTCGTACTTCAAGTCTATTCAAACATCTACAAACTAGTGAAAGGTAATGTCATATCGCTTCCAAGTTATTCAACTCTTGAAAGAGCTTCTAACTAACAAGATCCCTTTTATCTGTTGCAGGATCACTTGACCGTAAAAATTGCGGATAATAAATCAAGGAGAGACATGTCAAACTCTGATAAGCTCTCCTAAGCGAAATGGCGTCCTAAGTAATCACCAAAGTAAATGACAGAAAATCTTCAGGCCTCAACTCACATTTGATTTCAGCCAGACTAATTGATCTACTTGTACATCTTTTCTTTGGAGGGGCAAAAGTAGAGATGCCTGATCAGATTCCCAATCCTTGGCTGATCATTCATGTGTCATATCCCTAATCAATAGGGACAACCATTAACACCTATTTACGAGTAACCCTTTTGATGTTCAAATTTAACATATTTGGAAACACAATTATGTTAACCCCTAAAGTTGTCAATAGGGTCTTTTTTGAGTCAAAACCATTCACTTGTTTTGAGAGTTCAAACTCCATCATATTTAAAATGTTGCATGCCATTTCCAAATGAATTCTGCATGATGATTTTGTCTGTCTAAGTCGCTGATTCCACTAAGGATTATCAAAATAGACAGCTAAATGAAGAATACAAGATTGATTGAGCATGCTGGATAAGGTGCGTCAAAATGATGAAAGGCAAGCCATATCCTACACATAGTCTCCCATCTAATAAGGGCTCTTGCCCCTTGTGCGTGAGTGTAGAGTGTAGGGGTCTTGTGGAGTAGTGTGGGGTGAAAGGAGTGAAAGGAAGAAAGTTGTAAGGTTGGTGTAGAGTGGGTGGCGTGAAAAAAGGGATAAGACGAAAGAATAGAGGCTCGACAAGTAGAGTGAAGAAGAAATAAAGAGAGAAAAGAGTGTAGTCCATCTATGAGAGTAAAAAAGAGAAAATTGTGGGAGTCTTTGTTTTGCGAATATTATAAGAGCTAGTTTGCTCCGAGTATTGTGTGTGGTGTGAGAAAATATGAGTGTCGAACACTTGGAGTACTAAAACTTGGCACGGAAGAGCACTTAAATGCCAAAATTTAGGAAAGTGACACTTAAGTACCAAAATCAGAGTAAAATGGATCACTTAAGTGCCAATGGCGAGAAACTTTGACCAAAATGTTGACGTGGCGATTTTCAGGTGAAATAAGTGCAAAATGACGTTGTTTTGCACGCTAGCATGGCTAGACAAATGCAAAAACAACATCATTTTACTGCTGACATGGTAAAATTATATAAAAATTAACTTAATTAAATTTAAAAATAAATTATTTAAAACATTTTAAATATTTAAATAAATGAAAGAGCTAAGGGAGGAAGAAGGCGGCTAAGGACTAAGCCTTTGCTGCTGCCGCCTCCCTGCCGTTATGGGGAAGGAGGGCTGGCGACGATGAGGGGGAGGGTCGGCCAAGGTCGTCCAGGTCCTAGCCAGGGGTTGGCGACCCCAGCCGACAAGCAGCGAAGGCCCGCTAGCCCTCGCCTAGATTTGGGGTGTGGGTCGCGGCCCTCACCTAAATCTAGTGAGGGTTGGCAAGCCTCGTCCGATCGGGCCAAGGGCCTCCACCCACTAGGGTCACCTTAGATCTGGGCGAGGGCTTGCAGGCCCTCACCACCGGTTAATTGGGGTTGCCGAGCCTTGGCCAAGGCTCAACGATCCCAGCCGCCCCCCCATTGCAGGCCTTTCCTGACGACGGCGGGGAGGTGGCAGCGGTGAGAGCACAACCCTCAACCGCCTTTTGGCGAATCAGGAAAGTGAGAAAAATAATAAAAATTGCCACGTAAGATTTCCTATGAGGTTCATAGAAGTGGTACTTAAGTATTACTTTCCTAACTTTTGGCATTTAAATATCCGTTCTTGTCAAGTTTAGGTACTTGGGGTGTACTTTTCGGAGAAAATATTGTAATAGTGAAAGTTATATTTTGTGAATTATATTTATATCATGTTTTTGCAAAACTCAACGTCTCATATTCATCAGAAGCTGCATCTCTGGCGAAACATTGGATAGTCAATAACCCGTGAATTTCTTTTTCTCAAATATCAATAGATTTGTTTCTTTAAATACTAAATGAATGCAGAATAGATGATCTTCTAAAGCAAATATGTGATCTGATTGGCCATTATACTCAAAACAAAATGATTGGCCTATATTGCATCGTCACTTGTTGGGAGTGACGGTGCCGTTCTCCTAGCACCATTCCAAAATAAAAAGATTTAATATAATGAAATATCTCAAACGGGTACATGCGTGACATATTTATCCTCGGTTGGCTTCCATCAAATATTTTCGTTAAATTGCTAATGTGGATGCCACGTAAATCCACATGGATCAATTAATAGATTAATACCACAAAAACGTTAAACATATATATCTGTGATAAATTTATTATAAATTAATTTTTAGGTTATCAAAATCTCTAAATTTGTACACTCATAACATATTTACCTTCTCCTAACTGTCATCAAAATTTACCATTCAATTATGATTTCCATTAGCTTTCGACAAATTGTCACAAGTAAAATTATGGTCTTATTTACATAATGAAATGCCTCAAAGCAGGTGTCAAATATGTGATCTGATTGGCCATTATACTCAAAACAAAATGATTGGCCTATATTGCATCGTCACTTGTTGGGAGTGACGGTGCCGTTCTCCTAGCACCATTCCAAAATAAAAAGATTTAATATAATGAAATATCTCAAACGGGTACATGCGTGACATATTTATCCTCGGTTGGCTTCCATCAAATATTTTCGTTAAATTGCTAATGTGGATGCCACGTAAATCCACATGGATCAATTAATAGATTAATACCACAAAAACGTTAAACATATATATCTGTGATAAATTTATTATAAATTAATTTTTAGGTTATCAAAATCTCTAAATTTGTACACTCATAACATATTTACCTTCTCCTAACTGTCATCAAAATTTACCATTCAATTATGATTTCCATTAGCTTTCGACAAATTGTCACAAGTAAAATTATGGTCTTATTTACATAATGAAATGCCTCAAAGCAGGTGTTATGCTAAATGTTTAGGTAAAATCATGTCACTTGTGGCCATAATTTTATGCTTCGAGGCACTTGTATATTTTTGCAAAATTGTGTCACTGCGTGAGGACCATAGTTTGGGCTTCGAGGCAAAATATGGGAATTGTGCTCAACAAGTTTATGATAACTAGAAAAATCTATGCAGGGTAAAAACATTTAGGAATTACTTTTCGAAAACTACATATTCTAAAAATGGTGAAATGGTCTGGGGAACCCCAAACCATACAAATGTCGTGAAGTAGTCCACAAATAATTATAGGGAGAAAATTATGGTTAGCTGCCGTTAAATCGTCACAAGTAAAATTCTTACTTTTTCTTAGCTTCCCTCAAATTTTACCTGGATTTATCAAGAAAAGGTATCACCTCAAATGCTCACTACTCACTTTTGAATGGGCTTTAGAATTTTTACAATTATTGAACAACACTTGTGAAAAGACACTACTTATACTCATCTTGAAGAGGGAGTATCGACAAAAGGTTAAGTAAAACTCGCAAGGGCTTAATGCATCATTAATGTTCTTACACAAGATGCCACATGTATAGGAGGCATAAGGATAGAGATGGCTTTGACAGCTTTGTTGATACTTGATTTTTAGTCGACGCATCATTAAAGGTAAAAAATCGAGATTTAGATTTCTGATCGCGACGGAGCCCTATCTCTCGACCAAAAAGTGTCGTTTTTCATTTTTTCTTTTGTATTGTTGTTTTTAAGTAGTTTTTAGCTCAATTTCAAGAAAAACCCAAAAAGTCAAATGGTTGACTTTTGGGTTGAGTTTTTGGTCAACTCTTTGACCAAAAGTCAACCCTTGGTTAAAAATTAAATTTTTACCCAAAAAAATCCACCTAGTTTTAATTTTACATTTTTCAAATCAATTTCTTGAAAATTCAAAGATTCAACCAAAGAATCAACATTTTAGGAAAAGTCAACTAAATAGTTGACATTTTGGTCAAATATTTGACAAAAAGATAAAAATACACAAATACGCAAATACATTTCTTTTAACGCTAATTTGACTTTTGTGCTAAAAGTTTCACAAAATGCGATTAAGAACCTTGATTTCTAAATTTTTCAGTTTTAAGTTCTAAATCGACCAAAAATAGAATTACTTTTATTCTAATCATAATTAGGTATAGTTCCTTCTTTGACATTTGCTTTAGGGACTATTTGAAATCTGTTTAAGCATTCAATTTTGCAATTTATCGAGTCAAAATACGAATGTTTGTTTTGAGTCCTAATTAGGGAATCAAAATCAATCCTTCATAACTTGCGAATGAACGATTGTTTCTCACTCGTTTTCTTAAGATAAGTCCAAATTCAAGATCGATTTTGAAAAATTCACACAAAAACTCATCAATTTGAAGAATTTTATCATCCCAAGCATTAGAAAATCAAGCAATTAAGCTTCAATCAACAAAATTCGAATTGACCCATTCATGGCTATGATTTAATTTCATGAATCGAGGTCTAGTTTTAATTTTAGGCTTAGATCCATTTTTGACCTAAGCTCAAGCACTTCAATTCAATGTCAATTTGAATATAATAAGTGATCTTACATATGGGTAGCTCATTTGATAGGGCAATTGTGATACTAATTGAGTTTAATTTTAATTAATTTGCAATTTTGCTCATTAAATTGCAAATTTTACCATTTTAGCCCTTTAGGCCCAATTCAAGGCACCCATGGTTTCGACTCTTTTTTTTTCCATGATAAACATTCGATTAGGTTAATAAAAGACACCTAGATCACGTTCATAAGTTTTGATTAGCTTAATTGTAACTTAATTGGACAATTTCTTCATAAAAGGGATAAAATTCCTTTTCAATTTGGTTCTTTAGGGGTCAAATTGCATACATTTTTAACTCACAGGGTTCCCAAGCGGACAAAATAGCAAGAACTAGACCAAACTAGTCAAAATCCAGCCGAATCGGACCAAACCGGTCCGGCCAATCTAATTGGCCGCTGGTGGGACCGGCTGATTCAGGCTTACCGGTCGATTCTTTGCCTTCGACCACTGATTTTGGAACCTTCTTAATCCCAATTTCACTTCTACACCTTGAATCTCCCAAAATTTTATAAATTGGTCATTGAATTTCTTCAAATTGCAAATTAACCCCTAAGTAGACATTTTGATGCAATTCCCGATTTTGGCTTGGTTTTTTGCAAATCAAACCCACTATATCAATTAACCAACACCTTGAGATCATGATGGAGCCTTTGAAATGGATTTTTGACAGTTGGATCAAGATTTCAACCATTGGGTCAAACCGATGGCCAAAATCACTTAATGTGGGAGTATATAAATGAAATTTCTTATATTTTTGGGAGGTTCATTTTGCATGAAAATTTTCTCTCTCCTCAACCTCTCTCTCTTTTCTCCCTCTAAATTCCCGCCCAAATAGATCGCACGCTTTCTCTCTTTAGGTTCGGTTCATCTCTTAGACCGATCTCGTTCTAGGCTTTTAAACTGGTGATCACCAGAGCTCCCAAGCCTTCAAATTGTTGATGATCTGCAGTAGCAGAGGTCTTTGACCTTGCTGTGGATAGAGGAGGTTAGATCGGTGGCCGGATCTTCACCAGCAGCCCAATCTTCACCGGCGAGTAAAGGCTGGTCCATTTTGGACCGGTTCTTCCTTTTTTCCTTGAGCCGATGGTTCAATTGATCTCGATCCGAGCCGTAGTGACCTGATCTACATTCTTGGAGTCCTGATTGTGATTTGGCGGCTTGATCCAATTGATCGCGATAAAAATCGACGAAAATCGTGATGAAAAGTAATGACTCAAAACTCAAATCCGATGAAGCGATATTGAGTTAGTCGATTAAGGCTAAGATTCAAGATTAGGAGCTTTTACATGCTTAAAATTGATAAGTATGAATGATTCTATAATTTGTTCATGATTTGAATGATGATTATGATTTTGAGCCTAATCTGTGATTTTTGTAGGCTTGTACATAGGTCACTAAATTGGCCAAAATGAGGTCCAAAACGACCTCATTTCAGCTCGAGTTCTCTTAGGATTAGATAATAGACATCCTGAGCTTCGAAACAATAGGTTGCATGCCCTAATCGAGTGTCGTTTGATCCTCACAAAACACATTCGAAGATTAACAATTATGTAGTAGTTTAGGTCTTTTTCAATTTTGATTTTGTTCCACCTTCTAGCTTTGTTATTTTTGTGCTTACTTTCATGATCGTTTTTTTTTTACAAAATTGTCTGCATGAGATTTGTTCCAAATGATCTTATACATCTTTTGTAATTTTTTCATGATTTTTGGATTTGTTCAACCAGGTCAGATCCACTTAGATCTAGACTTAAGTCAATCTATTCCATGTCGATATCTAATTTTTCTATTTTTGTGCTGATTTTTGTGTTGAGTTCTAGAACAACTTTTCTGTATCAAAGTTGCTTGAACAAGTGTTGTACATATTATGTATTTTTTTCAAAATTTTTAGACATAATTAGTTAGGTTAAAATCGCTTAGATCTGAAGAAAGGTCAGTCTATTCTACATTAGTCCGAGATTTGTTTTGATGAAATTGAGTCCATAATGCACATATTTGGTCTCAAATTCTTCATGTGAGTTGAAATACATGATATATATGTTCAATTGATGCATACTTTGCAAGGTTTTACATTGGCAAAATGAGTCAATTGCATGCATTAGAATAAAAGGTACTGCAACAATATATGTTGAACATATAGATTGATCTGTTTTGCCATTTTTGTCACGACTCATGTGATCTTAATTGAGTTTTGATCTCTTAATGAGAAATCTTCATCACCGTATTCTTTGTATGTGAGATTTTTTGTAGGATTTATGCATGTCTTGAGGATGGCTTAAATCATGCTTGTTATGTAAACTTAATGTTAAAATGAAACATTGTCATATGTGCACATTTCCATGCTTGTTTAAGTCATCTAAAGATCAAATCTTACGATCATGCCTTCTTGATGATTGAACCGCATGTTGCAAGGTTTGCATACATGTTTAGGTCAGGTCATTTGAGTTTCATCTTGCACATTAAATTGTCTCACAAAAAGTGTTCATCGCACTTAAAATTCCCAAGCATATCGTTAGGAATCATGAATCATCTCATAATGTCATTTAAATTGTATGACATTTTGCATGCTGACTTAGGATTAGATGACAATCCAAACTTTCCGTCGCATCCAATCTCAAGTCTCATGTGATTTCTTTATGCCATTTGGGTATTCTTTGAGTGTTTTTAAGGTTTTCTAATGAATGCTTATGTTCTATTTTCTTAATTACTAATGCACACACTTTTAAAGATCTCAATCTTAAGATACAAAATTGACTTAGTTTGGACTCGAGCTCTTCTAGGAAGACGTAAGGCATGCTTAAAAGTTTCTAATGCCGCTGATTTCATTTTTTCAAAGTCAGACTACAATCTGGATAAGGGATCAAATTCGGACCCATGTTCTAACCTCCGTTTGGACAGATCTTTGATATTTTTGTTCCATTTTTTCTATTTAGAATGTAATCACGGCCTTTTTAAATTGCATCTTTAAAAAAAAATGCTTTGGTACATGTGATGTTTTCCCAAAAAATAACAATTTCTAAAAAAAAATTTCTCCAAAACTCGATTTGGCTTAAGGAAAAATTGTGGCTTGGACCATGTTCAAAATGTCTGCGACGCTAGTGAGTGCATTCATGCAAGCCCCAGGCTAGTCTTGGCAAATGAATGTGTTCCATAGCCTAGATATTCCTTAATCCTAAATATTTTCAAACATTTTTAAAATCTTGTTTTGATATTGTGAAAGTCACGATTTGAATTGTATTCAAACTACCTGCGACGCTTGTGAGTGCATTCATGCAAGCCCCAGGCTAGTCTTGGCAATTGAATGTGTTCCATAGTCTAGATATTCCTTAATCCTAAATATTTTCAAACATTTTTAAAATCCTGTTTTGATATTGTGAAAGTCACGATTTGAATTGTATTCAAACTACCTGCAATGCTTGTGAGTGCATTTATGCAAGCCTCAGGCTAGCCTTGGTAATTGAATGCATCCTCGCCACTGCAGCACCTACCACTCATGTTCCAAGGACCTAAGGCAAATGGCGGTCCTATTATTCTATATTGCGTGACGATTTCCTACTCGCATGTCCCCTTTAGGATTGACTAGAGTCCGGGTCCGAATATGGTTGGCGGTTCGAAATTAAGTTCGTTTGTCAATCGGGATTGAGTTGGACGACGAACGTGTGTGAGTTGTCGGGTGTGGGGTGGCTTGTGTCGTTTGCATGCTAGTAAAGAAAGACGCTGACCGTCGGATAGATGATGCGGAATTAGCATTGATCAATTTCTGTAGGAGGTCTAGTCTAAGTGTGCTGCTGTTCAAGTTTGAAATAATGCAACATCTAGACGGTACGGGGATAGATGGACTTGTCCTTGGCGAGTTGAGCCGAATTCATTGTCGAATTCTCTTGTGTGCATGTGACGATCGTCGACACGGTCAGCACAAGTCCGGATTTGCGTGGTGATGGTGGACCGAAGTACTCGCCATTTAGAGGGTATGGAATTTTGTGGGTTAAAGTCGGGTAGACGATCCTGTCCTAGTTCGGCCTTGGTCTAGCTTGAAATGTGCGACACCTAGGGGGTACGGAGGGTTTGGGGTTATCCTAGGTGAGTTCAAATTGGATTCGACATATTTTGGCTTAGGGTTCGAATGCTAGAAATCGTAGGCGAGTTGTCGGAATCGAGTCGAACATAGAATGGTACAAACCTCGATTTGATGGTTGGTTTCAATTTAAGCGTCCATAGTAGTTCGGGTTAGACGCGCATGATGCCTTTATTAAAACTTGTTAGGTGCTGCGCCTTGCATGGAACTGATATTGATGTCGTTGGACCCCTATGGCGTTGATGCCCCAAGTGTCGGGTTGCCTAGAGGGTCGTCAAAATGATGCCTCTGGATGCCTGGGGATAGTGATGAGCCCCAAAGGTACCCTGGGTGTTAGGATGCCTAGAGGTATGACGTGACATGCTCCAGATGCCCGGGGACTTAAATATGAAACCGGAGGTCCTCGTGATGCCAAGTGGGATGCGAGATGCTTATAGGTGTGACGTAACACGCTCCGGATGCCTGGGGAATTAAATATGAAACTGGAGGTCCTCGTGATGCCAAGTAGAATGCGAGATGCCTGGAGGGATGCAAACACAGGTCCCTCTGGAAGATGGTGGCAGTTAGAATTAAAGTCAAGTTGATTATCGAAGTCGTTCTAAATGTCGATTCAAGTTCTGGCATGTTATGTTGCATTATCCTTTTAGAATCATGATTACACGAGTTTTGTCATATCTTTCTATATTGCATGTTTAGAATGTCGTCGATTGAGTAGCGGTAGACTTGTGTAATATGGTCTGATAGGCTTCCATATGCTGAGTAATCGTACTCACCCCTTGTGGGACTATCATATTTCAGAGACGTAGC
Organism: Eucalyptus shirleyi; assembly: GCA_017140165.1. Taxonomy (NCBI): domain Eukaryota; kingdom Viridiplantae; phylum Streptophyta; class Magnoliopsida; order Myrtales; family Myrtaceae; genus Eucalyptus; species Eucalyptus shirleyi. The sequence continues at coordinate 29,345,826 of CM029446.1, forward strand.
CATGCCACTCTAGCCCGCGTCTTCTACCATGCTTTATGGCACTCCCATAAACCTCACCTGGGATCAAGAGGAGCAAGTGGACCTTGACTTCCCAGATGTTATGTCGACGGTTCGAGTAGGGTCGAGTAGGAGGAGGACCCGGGGGAGGATGGTATCATTTTTGGACAACTAGGACGTGATGTGAAAACGACTGTGTAAATAGACTACAGGATGGTCGTACAAATTTTGGTCTAGCCAATAATAGGAACTTTTTGGCCTATATGTACTAACAAGAGTCGTCTGAAAACATAAATAAATAAAAGTGTTTGGTTAGTATTTTGGTTGCGTTGATCTAAGTTGTGATGGGATAGTCGATACCTGCTTCTGCAATGAAACAAGCGCAAGGACTAAGGAACGGCGTGGCGGACCCTAAAGGTCAAGGGTCGTTAGAGCCCACCCCTTACAATATTTGACCTGAATTATCATCATTTTGTTGAACCTGTAATACATGCTTCCATAAGTAGCTTTATCCACCATTGATATAGCGATGGATGATAAAGTGGATGGTAACAGTTATCAATTTAGTGGATGGTAGACAATTAATCAGCATAAGAACGTTACTCCAATTTGAATATCTCTGATTTGCTCGAAACATGCTGCAAGTGCTAGTATTTTAAGATTAGCACAATTCTCCACTCTATTTTAGTTGATGGGATTTGATTGATATGTATGATTTCAAAGGTGCAAATTACATGTTTAAAAACTAAGGCAAGTTGAGTGAGATACGGATAAAAGTTGAGGACAATTTGTGACACTTTCATCACTAGACAAAACACGAGGAAACATACATTGCGTCGCCATTGATCCATCTTATATTGATCTATAAATAGCATTGTTGTGACATCCCAAAATTTCAGAAAAAGAAATTATCGAAGATTCGAAGAAAAAGAAAAAATTATAACAATATTATTATTATTTTTCTCTCTCTCTCCTCATTCCTCTCCTTCCCCCAATGTTCGCCCCACTCCCCACGTATCTCTCTCTCCCTCACTTTTTTCTTCCCCCCTTCTTCCTACGCAATTTCCTCCCCCTCTCTTTCCTTCTCTCTCTCCCACTTTTCCACCCCCTCACTCGCGCCAACCCCTCTGCAGCAATTTCCCCTCAACTTCCCCCTCTTTACTTTATTGTTTTTCTCTCCTCTTCCCCCTTTCCTCCCTCTCGACAACCCCCCTCCCCTCTTCCTTTTCTCTTTCTCTCTTGAGTTTCTTTTCTGCTTTTGCTTCCAAAACAGCACCATGTGCTGCTATTTTTGTCCCAAGCCAGCCACCATCTTGCGCCATGGCCATGGGCCATCACAGTCGGCAAGCCGCCATCCACCGCCGAAGAGCCGCACCTCCCATCCACGAGCCGTCGGCCCGCCGTTCTTGCCAAATCAGAAATCACCTCCGCCGAGACCCACTTTTGCCGAGTGCCACCGTGACATTTTGGACGTAACCCTGCATAGCCCTCGCCACCGCCGTTGCGCTCATGTCGTCGGGTGAGCTTAGCTCCTAATCCTTTGATTAGTGCCTAAACTTGCTTAGGAGGTTGATTTAGACTAAAGGATGGTTTAGGTTGGCTTAAATAGAGACTAGTGATGATCTATAATGGTTATATTAGTATTAGAATGGGTTAATATTAGTCAAATTAGGGAGATTTGCATCGTTGGGGATAATTTGGGTGAAAATAGAAGGTGTTCGCCAGAACTGGTTCCTGGACGTCTACTGTTTTTAATTTTTGTAGATTGAAATCAGTCGCGAATCTGAAGCTGATTTCTTCTAGAGAAATGTTTTAAAAATCCTAAGCTACAACATCTATTTTTTTTTAAATATTTTTAGGGGCTCAAAAGAAGGAGATATTAGCTCCGCCATTTTCGAACAGAACTGCAATTTTCGCTGGAACTGGTGACCTTTTAGAATTCTAGGGGTTTTTATCAACTCTTGGGGTCCGAATTTCAAAATATTTTCTTCACAAAAGTTGTTTACAATCTCTTTTAGTTTAACATACTCAAATTTCAAATCAAACAGACATGTTTAAGACCTCAAACCAAACTGATTTCAGAAAACTAACTTTCTGATAACGGACCTATTTTTGGTGCTGGATTGAGTGAGCTACTGGGCTGAGTCCAGAAGGATCTAGGTCTTGGTGTCTTCATGAATTTTTTTTTTATGTGTCCTTTGTCACATATTCAAATTTGGGAATTTTCCAAGCTCGATTGGTTAGGTTTTTGGATTCAAACTTGGAGACGCGCGAAGGCCCAGCTTCTGTAAATTAGAACTAATTTTAGTTTAATGATGGTTCTTGATGCTTTGCTTTCTTTAATTAGTGTTTTTAATTACTTGTGTATTTAATTGATTAGTTAGTTAATTCTGAAATTTCACTGTTCATGATGCACTGTTCATAAGTACTGTTCACGCGCACTGTTCACGTGCACTGTTCACCCGAGAATGAAATGTGGTTTAATTTCATGCGTATTGATTATATGAAGTGAATGGATGTGTAAATGCATGGGCATCCGCATGAATTGTGTGATGTTTTGTGCAATTGTATGGTGATTGGGAACTGTTGGCATTTAATAAGAAAATACCGGGTGTCAGGTTTTGGACGCCGAAAGTGTTTTTAAATATTATATCAAATTGTGGGATTTTAAAAGATATGACACAAATTTCTAGTTTCAATCTGATTGTGTCCCCATACACAATTATTTTACCATGCATTTCTAATATGAAGAAAGTAGGCCGGGAACACCATTTTAATTAAAGTATTTGAGTGCAATGCACGGTGTCCTAGGCCGAAATTGAATGAATGTATGAATGATATGAGATGCCGTCATGAGCCCTTGGGGCCAAATGATGCTCCTTTAGGAATGCCTCACATCAATGGATGCCGGTTGTAGTGGAGGTTGGACTGATGCTCCCATATGGAATGCCGTCTAGATGTAGACGTTGCCATGCTGGATGGTGCGAAACGATGCCCGGTTATGCCGGAAGACTTTTATATGTTGCATTGACTAAGATCCATGTGATTGATCGATGTGTGCTGTGTGGCGCACTAATATGCAAGAACGCATGAGAATCATGGCATCTTTAGATCTAGTCATGTATAAGTTGAGCACACTGTTTATGGCACGCATGCATCGATAAAGCATTTCCCATATGCTTCTGTTGTGCTAAGAACAAATCCTTGAGAGGTGGTCCGATTGGGATGATGGTTCATTCGCACCAGTGCGGGGCCCAAGGAGGCAATATTAGGCTGGGATGAGGGATGGCGGTGCATCCGCGCCTCTACCCCAGACAACGCATTCGTGTGGCAATGGCCAGGTGAGATCACTTGTAACTCAATTCGTATGTGATTGATAAACTGCATCATCTAATGGCCAGATGCATTGCGTGTATCGTGCTGAGTTATGATGTGCAGGGTATGGCATACCAAGTAAGGTTGCATGCGAACCGACTATTGATTGTTGATTGTTAATCTTGGGTTTGTTTGTGGGATGGTTCTGAAGAGATACCTCGAGTTGAGTTGGTATACTAATCGGGGGACCAGGGGAAGAACTCGTTGAGATTTACGTCTCACTGGTTATTGAATAACCATTTTCAGGTCCCCAGTGTGAAGAACTCAGAGCTTGAAGCAGAAGGGTCAGAAGCATATGTGGCTTAGTAGTCCTTTGTGAGATAAACATTATGTATAAGCTTGAGGTGTTTATGAAAGTGTATTTGATTTGAAACTGGTTGTCTTACTTTTCTATTCCATGTTTGTTGTTATCAGGGGATTAGTTAATTTGCTTCCACATGTGCAATAAAATGAAAAGGGTCGGCGACAAGTCCTGGGAATGTCGCAAAATTCTATCGACCACCAAGTGATGTGCATGCGCTCGAGGTTCGAGGCGTGACAATCGTCGTGTTAAAGCAAACTAGGAAAATACTTCAGGTATTGATCAATAGCTTAGAAATAAATTCTAGCCATCATTGCTTTGGTTAGCGGTGACTAAATCAAGTTAAATGGAGTTAATTTGATTGCATCAATTTAACAAGTTTTAAGACTTGATTGCATATTTTGAAAGTTTTAAAACTTAATTACATTTTTGTGATAAGTTATAGAATTTTTGTGATAAGTTATTTATTTTTTTTTTTTTTTCAGTTTTAGTTTTCCCAAGAGGGTGTCCTACATCCATCTAAAAGGAAAAAGGCATGCTATCTTGTTTTTCTTTTTCTTTTTTTAACATTTAAACCATTTAGAGAAAAAAAAAACCGTGGACATCTATGCTCAGTCATGTTCCGAGAACCGGACTGGATCAATCGATTCTGGAATTGGATTGGTCCTTATTAGTTCGGTTGCTAGTTCCAAAATTTGGAATAAGGAGCCAAACGGTTGCCACTCGACTAGCCTTACTCAATCACCCACAATGAAAGTAGATCCAACTCAATATGTTGTGACTTCAAATTTAACTTTCTTCTTGGTGATCACTTCAGGTGAAGGTTGAGCCTTTGCCATATGCTCCCAACAAATAAGCTTTCAAGGGCTCCTTGTCACACACCCTTGCCTGTGGCCAGCAAGGGTTTCGTTGGCCACAATAAAAATAAATAAATAAATAAATAAATAAATAAGGAAAAAGGAAATAAAAAATTAACAATAAATATTAAAATATTATTAAAAATTGTCCATGTTAATGCCGGTTATGTCACGTGGGATGGTTGACGTCCACATTAGTGAATTCCAATCACATTGGTCAGATGGATTCAATTGGCTAAATAGAAAAAAGTTTATGATTTAATTGGTAAAAAAATGTTTAGAACTGAATTAAGAAATGTGTAATAGGTTTAAGACTTTTGGAACAATTTTCTGATTTTGGTAGTCCATTGTCAATGATCTCTATCGGTCTTCTTCGAGATGTTTCACGATGCTTAGATTATTAACGTTCTCGTGATTCCTGTTGGCTATTTTAATAATGTGCGACTCACCTTTCCTGCTTAAACATCGAACTCAATTTCTTGTGAAAAAATGGCCAATCTGTTCCATGTCATCATCGTCCCAGCAAAACCCTACCGATGAAATAAACATGTGCATCCAGTGATAGTCACAGAAGTTCTAGGATCACAGAGAGGTTTATAAAATTCGATTACGCATCATCCGATGACGTTTAAATGAATCTCACCTAACTGATCAATTAATTAAAAAAATAAAGAATACAATACCAACCATCAAATCAACATAGTCAATAGTTACACGTGGAAGAAATTTTTTTTTCAACGTAATTGCCTCAAAACCCAGCTTGAGCTTGCCCACTTCATATCTATAAAAGGCGAGGCAATGGGCTGCAAATGTTCACAGCCGGATCAAGTTGTAGAGTCTCAGCTTCACTTTGAACTTCATTATACCCGCAATACACAAGAAAAAGTTTCGAACGAAGGTCTGAGATAGATGGGTGCTATCGAGAAGATCCGTGAGAACCAGCGGGCCAAGGGGCCAGCCACCATCCTCGCCATTAGGATGGCGAACCCGGTAAACTGTGTATACCAGGCCAAGTACCCTGGCTACTACTTCTGCATGACCAAGAGCGAGCACATGACAGCCCTCAAGCAGAAGTTCATCCGCATATGTTAGTCGCAACTACTAAATTCAGTCAATTTGCATAATCAGGCACTCAATTAAATAAATGGAGAGTACCACTGAAATCAGCATAAAATTTCGATCGTTGGCTATCCTAGCCTAATTTTCGGAAAATAATTAATTAAATAAATATGAAAAATATTTAATAAATGCAATAAATCCAACTTATGCCCATTATAGCCTAATTGGGAGTCGAGACAAGCATGAGAAATTCCCAAGACTTGCTCAATAAATACTAACATGAGTCTACTTGTTAATATCACTAACTAACCACTTAACATGTATCGGCATATAATTAAATTAACTAATCTAATCTAATGTATCTACCTAAACATGTTTAATTTAATTTAATCAACCCATAAACATGATTAACCTACTTAGCGAGGATTAGTGAGTGAAACTCACTTGTTTTGCGAAGACCGGATCACCGCGACGAGGCGTGACGGCAGCCGAAATCCGAATTTTCGGAGGTGTCGACAGGCACACAGACCGGGCCAAGAAACCTTGCAAGCCCACAGCAACCTGCTGGGCTTGGTCTGGGCTTCAAGTAGGCTGGACTAAAGCTGAAGATGGGATGAAATAAACTGAACTGGGCTTGTCTTCACGGGCTTGGGCTGCTGAAAATGGACTGAGTTCCACGTGGGCTGCTGAGCTTGGGAAAATAACGAACTGGGCTGGGCTTCAAATCTAGACTGAAATACAAGTTGCTTGGGCCTGGAACCTACGGCCAAAACTGGGCTCGCGGGCTGAAGACTCACGGCTGGGCTGCTTCGCTGCCTGCGAGCGAACCAATGGAGGTGGTGGAGAAGCGGCCTCCACGGGCTGTTTAGGATGGTGGCAGCTGGCGTGTGAAGAGGGAAGATGAGCTGCTGACGTCCACGAAGTTTGCTGGGGCTGAAAGGTTCGGTTTGAGGCACGACGTGGCCGCGGATGAAAGGAAAGTAGTCAACTTTGGGGCTTCTTGCTGAGCTGAAGTTGACCGAAGGAGCTAGAGGAAACGGACGTGTGGCGTGGCTGCTTGGTGGGATCTGGGTAGGGGTGTCAGGAACCGAACCGAACCGAAAAATTTGGTTTTTTCGATTCAGTTCTGTTTTCGGTTCGGTTCTCACTAAAAACCAATATTCTTTTATTGATTTGGTTGTTATCGGTTAACCAAACTGAACCGAACCACAAACTGATATCTTTTTTTTTTTTTTTTCAGCCAAGCAGCTCAGAACCCACAGAAACCCAAAAACCCACCAATCCAACCTGGTGGAGAACTCGAGGCAAGGAAGGTTCTGACTCACATCATGGGGACGCTGGTGGAGATCTCGGGCCAGTAGTAGTCGACGCACTTGTTGAGGTTGGAGAGGGTGTGGAGCTTCAGCCGCGGGTGGTTCTCGTTCAGCATCACCATCGTCGCCACTGCCATGGCTTTGCGACCCGAGCTTAAAGGCCTCCTCCTCGTCCGATTCGGATCCCTCGAGGACAATCTTGGACGGTAATCGGGATCGCGATTTGGGGGTTCCTAGTCGAGAGAATTTTTGAATTCGGAACTCTAATTTCCAGAAAGCGAGAGAGAGAGAGAGAGGGGGAGGAATTTACTTGCGTTCCGAAAATCAAAAGCTAAAAATCAAAAACTGAAAAACCAAATCGAACGGAACCGAACTGAACCGAAAATTTCGGTTCGGCTTGTATTCGGTTCGGGTCTTATTTAGTTCGGTTCGGAAGTTTTTTTTAACAGTTTGCTCCGATTAGGTTTTTCCAAAAAAAAAAAAGAACCGAACCGAATCATTAACACCCCTAGATGTGGGCTGAGCGAGTCAGTGGGGGCTGCGCTCTCTTCAAGTGAAGCAAAGAAAAGTAATAGCGGACAACAAAAGGGCTTCGTGAGTGTGGCTGTTGAGCGAAGGAGGCTAGGAAATTGGCAAGTGGCAGAGAGATGGAAGCAGGGGAAAATGAATTCGGTGGTGTGGGCTTCGAAGAACCGAAATGAAGAGAAACAAAATCAACTGGTTCCGTGGGAATGATGACCGCGCGAAGGAGAAGAAGGGCTGAGGCGTGCACGGCAAGTTGAGAAGAAAAAATGGGCAAAAATCAAGGATCTATCCCTTTAATTGAATGCTTGGTCTCCCTTAAACTTGCATAGATATCTCAATGTCCCCTCAATACTTTCTAGCTTAATTACGACCAAATAATCCAATTTTGGTGTCGAAATTCCATCCCAAGTATAGATCCGAATTTCACACCACTTTGGCTTCAATTTCATCCTCAATTTCTCAAATTCGAAGTCCTATTTTGAAAAAGAAAAAGTCCTCATAATTTCTATAAATTCCCATCAGCACATAGCCCGGCCTTTAAGTCCAAATTTCTTTCAAACGAGCTCATCTGAATTTCCATTAATTTTCTGTAACGTCCGAAACGGTTTTCCGTAAGAATCTTGGGTTCTCTGAAAATTCTTCGGAAGATGAGTTGACATTGCTAAAATAGCTTGTGACATGACAGAACTTTCAATTTCTAAAATCAGGTTCAAATTCACAGTTAATTTCACTCCGATGCGCTTTTAGCGTGACCTAGTTTACCGAATAACTGTTAGAAATTTTTGGTGCAATTGACCCGTGATTGATTTATCTCGAGTCACAATGTACATCTTTGACACATTGGTGACCCTCGATTGTCGTGAAAATCTCGAGATTTTAATTACGAACATCGGGTACTAAAACGATAAAAAAAAAAAATCGGTTTAGTGCCGATCGACTAGTATTTTGCAATCAGGTGGAATCACCCACACATTGTTCACATCTATCAGTCAAGTCAATCTATTTCAAGTCTTTGATCAATTTCTGATAGTGCTGTAATGACCCTTGTAGATCAACACAGTCGAACAGTTGATTCCTGGTTGAATTCTCAAGTCCATTGCATTTAGATTCCTTAATTGCTTTCCTAGATAGTCCAGTTATCTCGTGAGTGATCAACTTAGAGAATAGCACTATCGGCACGTTGATGAAAGACCCAATTTATTTAATCGAAACAAATTCTGAAAATTCAGGCTGTCACATCTTGCAGCTTGCTTATGAAAATTTGAAATACCAAATGAAAAGGTACATCGAATTAGGATCAATATTTGACCTAATCACGAAATGTGTGTATATATTGGGAAAAGTTATCCAATCAGTCTTAAATCTATTGTGTGGACGTCAATTCAATCCTAAATTCTCAATTATACTAAATTAATCTTAAACGTTTCCATGAAATTTCATTATAGTCTTTTTATTCATTTTTCCCTGGCAATCGCTAATATGGTGGTTCAATTATTGTTGGTCGCTTTATGTTACATATTGCCATGTCGATGATTTTCAACGAAAATTGATTGGAAAGACTACATTAAAATTTCATATAAAGCTATAGAACTAAATTAGTTAAATTGAATTAATATTTGTCTAATAGATTTATAGGTAATTGGATAATGTGACGTGTGCAATGAGTCGACATAACACCCAACGCTCTGGTCTTCATCTAAAGTAGCTTAAGGATAGTCACTCATAACTACAGGCACGACCCCATGCCCAATGGATGCTCAACATGGAAGAGACTTCTTTTTCTCATTTCCAAACACTTCTACATTCCACGCCTACTTTAGTTTGCTTCCTGTCCCTGAACTCCTTCTTGCAGCAATTTTACCTTTATGAGTTTATGCTTGCTTTGCTAGCGCTCACATGAAACACTATCATTCTCCATCTACACGACAATGAGGTTCGTGCAGCTTCATCTTTCTTGCTCTCTATTGCTTAATCTTTTGCGGTTGACGAGTCGCTTTTTTTTTTCGACGTCATCACCTCAAAACCAAGCTCGAGCTTGCCCACTTCATATCTATAAAAGGCAAGGCAATGGGCTGCAAATGTTCACAGCTGGACCAAGTTGCAGTGTCTCAGCTTCATTTTGAACTTCATTATATTCGCAATACAAAAGAAAAGTTTCAAACGCAGGTCCGAGATAGATGGGTGCCGTTGAGAAGATCCGCGAGAACCAGCGGGCCAAGGGGCCGGCAACCATCCTTGCCATTGGGACGGCGAACCCCACAAACTGCGTGTACCAGGCTGAGTACCCTGACTACTACTTCCGCGTGACCAAGAGTGAGCACATGACGCCCCTCAAGCAGAAGTTCATCCGCATATGTGAGTCGCACTCTGGATTACCCTAGTATATCCTAACTTCGTAGTTTATTTTTTCTCATGAAACAAATGTGTTGTGTTTGGCTCAATACATCCTTTAAGAAAGTTTAACTATCTACAATTTGCTTCTCAAAATGAATTTGCATTTATTCTTACCAATCTTAGAATGGTCGAAAGAAAAGTTTGTCGAGTAGTATGTGTTAGCTGGCCATGCAAATTCTTTATTACTATAGCGAAAAAAAAAAGGCAGAACAAATAAAAACTCCAATGCATGCATGTCAACTTTGTTCTTGGAAAGTAAAATCAACGTAAGGGAACGTCGCAGGTGACAAGTCAATGATCCACAAGCGCTACATGCACTTGACCGAGGAGCTTATGGAGAAACACCCCGAGATCTGCTCGAACGACCACCCTTCGCTCAACCCACGCCAGGACATAATCATCGACACCATCCCAAAGCTCGGCGAGGAGGCGGCGTTGAAGGCCATCAAGGAATGGGGCCAACCCAAGTCTAAGATCACCCACATAGTCTTCTGCTCCACCTCTGGCGTCGACATGCCTGGTGCCGACTACCAGCTCATGCGCCTTCTCGGCCTCAGCCCCTCCGTCAAGCGTGTCATGCTCTACCACCAGGGCTGCTTTGCGGGTGGCACCGTCCTCCATGTTGCGAATGACCTTGCCGAGAACAATGCCGGCGCTCGCGTCCTCGTCGTCTGCTCTGAGATCACTGTCACCACCTTCCGAGGCCCGTCTGCTGAGAACCTTGCCAACCTTGTCGGCCAGGCCATCTTTGGGGACGGAGCTGCTGCGCTTATCATAGGGTCGGACCCAGAGATCCCTGCTGAGCGGCCCATATTCCAAATCGTGTGGACTGCGGAGACCGTTTTGCCAAACTCCGAGGGCGCCATCGAGGACCAACTGCGCGACGTTGGCCTCACCTTCCGGTTATCCGACAGGGTCCCGCATTTGATCGCGAGCAACATCGAGAAGAGCTTGAAAGAGGCGTTCGATTCGCTTGGCATAAGTGACTGGAACTCCATCTTTTGGGTGCCTCATCCGGGTGGCCCGGCCATACTCAACCAAATCGAGGCCAAGCTAGGGCTGAAAAAGGAGAGGCTCCGAGCCATGAGGCAGGTGCTTGGAGAGTACGGGAACATGTCGAGCGCAAGTGTCTTGTTCATCCTTGATGAGATGCGGAGGAAGTCGGCGGAGGAAGGGCTCGCGACCACCGGTGAGGGTTTGGAGTGGGGCGTCCTCTTTGGGTTTGGGCCGGGCCTCACTGTGGAGACGGTGGTGCTTCACAGCGTGCCAACAGTGACCGGTGGATGAAATTAATTAGTAATCTATTGATATAATTCCATATATTGATATTCTAGTGATGTTATTTGCTACTATTTTAATAGTAGGAAGAGAGTTTCGAGTGATTGATATCTAAATAATTGTCCGTGGGATATCTTATTCATTAATGTTGTAATCATTGTGTACTTTCTTAATAAGGTTGAGTATTAATTAACTAGTTGTGAGACTTTTTCAATCAGATATGCTGATCTTTCTCTTAATCTTTTCCCACTTATGAACTTGTGTGTTAGAGTTCGAGGATATAGGTGATAAGCGGGAAAAGAATATCAATCCAAGAGACAGTTGATAGTAATAAAACTTGCTAAGATGCATATGTCAATTACATCAAAAAAATCCCTCAATGGAGAACTGATATAGTGTAGAATAGTTAATATATCATAGTTGGCCCATAATTCATTTACTTAAGTTTTTTACATGAAAATGGGTCTAACTAGATATTTTGATGGGGTCGGACTTGGCTTCCCTCTTGCCGATCTACCCAAATAAACGTATTGAGCTTCTATTGCATGCTTCAATTGTTGAGATGCACGTGTAAGTTGTATGATAGAAATCTAACATTGGATAATTAGTGTAGTCTGGAATAGTTCAGATATATCCTAATTGGCTCATAACTCATCGGATTGAGTTTTTGAGTAAAATGGGTCCAACTGAATATGTTAATGGGTTCAAATTTAGGTTCCCTTTTGACGATCTTCCCTCAAAAAAATTATTGGGCTGTTGTACCTTCCCAATATGACTTCACTAGACAAACCATTGCATAGATAATTGGTTGGTATGATCTACATCCTCAAGCATCACAAAAAAATAATATAAAAATCAAGCAATATGATATGCATTATAACTATAGTCAAGTCACTCGGATGTTGAGCCAAAAAAAGCCAACTCAATTACTCTCGATAATAATCAAACTCCCCAATTATATTTAATCATTTCTCCCAAAAAGTAGCTCAATCTTATTGAGAAATGCACCAATTTTATCATAAGATTTTCACTAGTTTAAACCCTTTTTTTATTTATTCTTGAATGTTGTAACGAACGCAAGTTCGCTTCGTAATTTGATACCACGGCCAGGACTCGCCTGCTAAATTATGGGCACACATGGCCTAAAAGATAAAATCCCAATATATGATGTGTGTGTATATATGACTAAAAGATCAAAGTGCCTGACTTCAACCACCAAACGAATTTACTTTTTCCATTAGTGGGTTGAAAAAGGTCCAAACTTTGAACTTTCTTTAAAATAGAATGCTTCCATTTGGGCGTTCGCTTAATGAGGCCCGACACTGCTGCATGCATTAATTTAGATCGGGTTTTGTAAACGGTCTCAATTCAAGACTTTGTTTTTAATAAATCTTCATGTTGAATCGATATTTGACCTGAATTATAATCATTTTGTTGAACCTGTAATACATGCTTTCGTAAGCGGCTTTATCTACCATTAATATAGTGATGGATGATGAGTGGATGGTAGCAGCAATCAATTTGCACATATGGTATTAAAATGAAAATATTTAAGTATTAATAGAACATATGCAATTCTTAAACCCATTGTACAACGGCCAATTTAATCGTAATTAATTTAGTTTTAAACCTTTTGACGATTTGTCAATCTAGTCTTTCCTGCAAATTTGACCAAAAATTGACGATGTGACAATCAATGTAGCGATAGCAATCTTTGGTGATATAATCGGTTCTAACATAAACATTTTTTGTATTTTCTTTAAACTTTTTTGAAATGTTTTTCCTATTTTCTTTCACTGGTCATTGAGACCTTGGCAATGGCGAGCAGAGGTCATTGGCCATACGCGAGGGCAATGATGTGAGGCAAAGCAAGCCAAGGTAAGGTGACACAATGTGACACAAGAAGGCAAGGCAAGGTTGCGAATGTGGTGATTGTTGTTGTTGTTAATATTTTTGGCAGTGGGAGGTTTTTCCTTTTTCTCTTTTTTATTTGGCTAGGATTGTGACATCTTGAATTTCGGGTTCTATTTTCGATTGGATAAGTTAGGCTTTTCATCAATGTGCCTATAATTTTTTTCTCTGAGTTGGCCACTCACGAGATAACTAACCTATCAGGTGAAGCCGTTAAGAAATATAAATGTAATAGACTTGAGAATTCGACTAGGAATTGACTACTCGACCATGCTAATCTGCAAGGGTCATTACGGCACAGTTAAAAATTGATTAGAGACCGGAGATAGATCGATTCGAAAGATGTATGTGATTAGTGTGTGGGTGATTCCACCAGATTGCAAAATTCTCGTCAATTGGCATTAGACCGATTTTTCTATCGTTTTGATATCATGTGCTCATATTTGAAACCTTGAGATTTTCACGACAACCGAGAGCCGCTAATGTGTCGAAAATGTACAATGTGATTCGAAAATAATTGACCACGGGTCAATTGCACTAAAAATTTCTAAAAAGTTACTCGGTAAGTTAAGTCACGCTAAAATTACGTCAAATTGAAATAAACACGAATTTAAACCCAATTTCAAAAATTGAAATTTTTTTCATATCACGATCTATTTTAGGAACGTTAAATCATCCTCCAAAGTATTTTCGATAAGCCTGAGATTTTTACGGAAAATCATTTCGGACAAATCGGAAAAGAGTTGCAAATTCGGATGGGCATTATTAGAGGAATTTTGGGCCATCAAATTGAAGTAAATTGTGAGGAGATGATGCAAATTCGTAGGGGTGATGGGTTGCTGTAGTTTGATCCTCAATTTGGCCTCATTTAGTGTGGATTTGTGAAGAATTTGGCCCTTGGGTGACCCATTGGAAAGGTTGGTTGAAAATGGGCATAATTATCTATACCAAAATTACTTAAATTAGGTGCAATGGGAACAAATTCTCCATTGGATGGGCTGAACACTTTTGTGGCACTTTGATCATTGTTTTGATATTTTTGTTTGACTATCTGGCCTCCCCTCTCTCCTCTCTCTTTCCCTCTCTTTGACGCATGCTTCTTCTTCCCCTTGCTTTTGCCGTTCTCTCTATTTGCTTTTCCACGAGTCCTCCCATTTTCTTCTTTGCGTGCAGACCATTTCCCCCACTAACCAAAGCCCAGCCCACCACAGCAACTCCACCATCAACGCATCACCATCATCATCCACCACCATCTTACATCAATGCCTCCACGTTTCCTCGAGTCCAGCATCCACACGTCCAGTAGTCAACCCTCCTTCAAAGAATCCCCTAGATGCTAACTTTGCAGCCCACCAGCATCCCCTCCCTCGTCTGTTTCTCTTCCCCATAGCAGAGACACCTCCGCCTAATTCCAGCATCTTACTCCACCGGCCAGACCACCTAGCTTCACCACCAACTTCTACCACCCTCAAGAACCGCCAATCCAGCTCGTCAACTCCACTAGCAGCCCCCAAGACAAGCTGACCAACAACTCAAGAACCAAGCAACCCAGTCGTGGGCTTTGTGGCCTTTTTGGGCCGTTTCTGGGCCCCACTTGGCTTCACCGCCAGGAGGTTTGTCGCTCGTCTCCATGTTGCCGTCACCATGGACTCATTGGCTCGTTAATCTAGTGAGTTTACTCACTAAACTCTACTTAGGAAATTAATGATGCTTAAGGGTTGATTAGTTTAGGCTAAGTATGGTTTAGGTGGTTAGTTAGAATGGATTAGCGATTTAATTAGCCGTTTATGCATTTTAGGTGGCTAGAAAGGCGTAATTAGAGACTCAATAGATCGTATTATTTATCTTGATTGGTTCGGAAATTTTACAGGCCTATTTCAGTATTTAATTACGCGTTTCCGACCTAAATTTCTATTTTTGGCACTTAATGATATTTATTTAATAATTTATTGCATTTCTTCAATTATGTATTATTTTCCGGAAATTAGACCAAGATAGTTGGTGACTGGAATTTCGTGCTAATTGCAATGGTATGCTTGGTTTATTTAATTGAATGCTAATTTGTATTATTTGAGTGGTAATTGTAATTTTGGGTAATTATTCCCAAAATTAAGTAATTTCAGTAATTAACTAGAAATTACCAAGGCGTCGGTTTACAACGCCAAAAATGTTTTCAGACACTATATAAATAGTGAGATTTTCTAAAGTAAAGATATTATATTGTTTGCTCAGGCCAACCGTGTATCCACACAATTATTTTTATCGGGTACATTTTAACACGATGAAATTAGGCCAAGTTGGTATTTAATTGAGGAATTAATGTGCAAAGCACAAGATCCTTGGCCAAGAGTAATTTTTCATAGTTCAGCTTTAATGAGCAAGATTATAGCAGCTTCAGTGAGCATTAATATATCTATTTCAGCTTCAATGAGCATTAATATTGTATATCAGCTTTGGTGAGCTATACCATTTACGTTAGATTGGGTGAGCAGTGATTGGACCAATCGAATTTGTAGATGGCACTGATGATATCGATTTGAGTGGATCAAATTATCGTTGGATGATTTAATTGAGCTGATTGATGAACTAAATTGAATTGATTTGTTGAGTACATGAATTATACTAACGTGTAGGAAGGAACTGAGGCAAGGTAAGTCATCTGTTTTGTGTGTGCATAGACTACCTTTAGACGTATTTCCTTCATAGTCGAAGTTTAGGGGATGAACTTGCTGAGACATTGTCTCATTCCATCGTGGGCTCAAACTTTTCAAGTCCCTAGTGTGAAGAATTTCGAGCTAGAGGTGGAAAGGTCAGGAGCATGGGTAGCTCAAAAGTTCTTTTGAAAATAAACCTCCTGTACTTAGACCTTAGAGTCGGTCTCTCTTTGTAAAATCGAGTGTGGTTTTTAATAATATGTTTGATTTGAAATTTGTGGTCCTGCTTTTATATCCCATGTATGTTTCTGTCAGGAGATTAGTTTACACGATTCCTATTGACACCTTAGTTTTGATTAGGTTTTTAATTAGGCCTTAGTTTCTTTATTTATGTATTTTTCCTTTTTTGGAAAATAAATAATAAATAACAAAAACAACAAAAAAAAATAAATAAATAAAACAAAAAGTAAAAACAGCGAGACATTGGGGCTGAGCCTTTTGCGCCCAACCCTCTCTTCCTTCCCTTGCGCGGGCCCCCATGGCCTAGCCCACATGACTCAACCCGGCCCCCTTTTCTGCCCCTTGTCTTCTTTCTCATTTGTCCTCTTCCCCAACCAAATAAGCAGCACGCGTCAAAGAAGAGGACGCACATGACGCTGGAATGGAGAGGGAAATGGCAATGTACGATGGAGTGGATGCGTCTTCAATGCAAAGCAGCCTAGCTAGAGGCACCTTGGCGGATGGGACACTAGTTCGGTCGGCGGAGGCCATTCGACATGCAAAGACTGGTGGTCGAAGCTTCGTCGACCGTCCACCCCCTCGCCTATAAATAAGCCTCTCCCGAAGATGGCAAGAGACAAACTGATAAGGATCACGGGCTGCCAACTCCGACGACTTCCCCTTGAGAGACTTCAGGGGAGGCTCGAGGACGAGCAAACCAAGATTTGAGGTCGGCCGGAGAATAGAGACAGCGAATGATCGACGGCTACAAAGCTTCAAACCTCCCACTGAGAGACTTTAGGGGGCTGAGGACGAGCAGGCCGAGATCCAGGGATGGCCGAGATCGAAGGAAGACCGGAGGAGCTTGTCGGTGAAGCTAGGACCGAATAGCAAGCAAACTCGGAGAGAGAGAAGGAAAAAGGTCAGATCTGGAAGACATAGGACCAGATTTGAGAAGCTAAGGACTCATCGTTGCTGCCTCGTCACAATCGTTGCTGCCCCGTCACGTTTGTTGCTTTGGGTAGTCACCTCCACCGCCAACGATGCTGTCCCTAAGATGAATTGCTGCTATTTGTTGTCATCGTAGCAACTGACGCCGTCTTGCTAACTAGCAATGTTGCCACGTCGTGCCCTCTTTACAAACAGGTATCAGCCTTGCTTGCCGTGTAGCCGTCACCTTTTCCACTCGAAACCCTAGTGGCCATCGCCAGTCACATTGTTGCCGTTGTTTCCCCTCCCTAAAACCCTAGTCGCATTCGCCGATTCCCCCAACGCGAGCCTCACTTGCTATTGCTCTACCGTGATGCCGCCCTCATTGAACAGCTTGCCGTTGTACCGTAACACCATCCCCGTCAGGCGGCCAACTGCTATCCTCAAGCCTGTCATCACCATCATCGTCGTCGTCCAACTGCCTAGTAGCTCCTCGGCCACCCTCGTCAGTGTCACGAAGACGCGAGCAAGGAGAGGGGCACTTGTCGGGTCCAAACCGGATAAGGTTTGCCCCCCAGTCGGGTCGGACTCGGATCGGCGTCCAGGTAGGTTTCCCCTGTCTCGGTCTTGCAGCCCGAGTCAGACCCAACCTGAGGATCCGACCCGGGCCTCTTTTTTAAATATATTAATATATTATAATATAAAATAATATTTTAATAAAAAATCAAAAATAATTTATTTTCCAGAAAATCAAAAAAATCAAAAATACCCCATATTTTCCTAAAAAATCCCAAAAAGTCATAAAAGTAAAAAAAATGATTTATATTTTCAAGAAAAAGACAAAAAACCTAAAAATCCTTTTTGTCCAAAAAATGAGAAAAAGACCCCAAAGATGTTTTTCCTCTACAAAATGCACGAAGAACCCCTAAAAAATGTAAAAAGCCTTAGGATTTAAACAAGATTAGGTACCGAAAGGGCATTAGTGATTAACTAGTGTAATCAAGTCCTCGATCCTAATTTCTCTGGTTGCGCAGGAGCGAGTGTTTCTCCCAATACTTTGCTTGGATTTCTAATCGACTCGCTCCAAATCGATTAGTGGCAACTCCTTTTTAAAATTAACTTATAGCTTAATGACTTAAACCATTAAGTCATGAATTGGTAAACTTGGGAGAGTCCGAGTTATGCTTAATAAACCTAGCTGAACCATTAGCCTTTGCAGGCGCCCGCCTAATCGAGCGCCGAAAAAAGAGGTCGTCACAGCTTGGTGACTCCACTGGGGACTCTTGAGGACTTAGGCTGTTTTATTTTGTTTAAACACTTTACTAACTTGTTTTTGCTTTTTTATGCAAGTCAGTAGCTTAGAGGTTTATCTTTTAGAATGTGTTGTGATTATAAACTATCGTGCGTGCTTTACTATTTTAGCACTACATATGGCACACACAACCCAGCCGCTAGACCTAGGCCGTCATAGGATATTTAGGATAGTGTTAAGGAAGATATGGCCTCGAACGCGAGACTGTGATGTAGAGTTGCCTTTCTTTTCCCCAAATTTCTTTAGGTAGAGCTGAGGTTAAGAGGGCATGTTGCCAATGCGAGACCGCGACAGGCAAACACCCTTTTAATTTCAACAAACCTTGTTAGTTAGAAATCGAGCTGCACATATCATACGCATGTCTATGTGATTGTCATCAATTTTCTCGTGTGAAGTAAGTTTTTTTTTCGTGTACTTTGCGATTCACTTACCTTCTGGTATATATTGAGCGGTCCATGATTAGTCCATGATTTGATACCATGGTCATTTAAATTTGGAAGTAATTGCGATAAAGTTTTTAAACAAAAAAAAAAAAAAACAAAGAAGGGTTTTGCAAAAGAAATTACTTTTAGCTAATGTTTTTTTTCTCAAGCATGTTGCAAAGTTCTTTTTCGCAAGAATTTTCGTTTGCCTCAAAAAGGAATAGAAGTCTATTTCAAAATATGTTGCAATTCATTTTCTTCCCCCTAAAGATATATACTTTTGAAAACCAAAGATATTTCATTACCAAAAACTTTCGTCGAAACAAGACGTTAAATTTAATCATGTTTGTCTTTCTGACTCACTCACTTCATGCCTTAGAATATCATCCCCTTTGACTTAGTGTGATAGGAGGCATTTGAAGCCGGCACATCATATGAGCTCCCCAAATTCAAAAACACCCTTCCAAGAAAGCAAAGGCAAACAGAAAGGATCATCACGCTGCAAAAAGAGTAAGTCTTGTTCCCTAAACATAGTTTCATAAATAATGTCATCTCTCTTCTATTTACAGGAAATGAAAGATGGTACATAATAGGCATAGGCATACGATTAAACTCGAAGCATGCACACCATGGTAGCTCAAGGCAGGATAGCCTCCCCCATGCTACTCTCGGCCTTCCCATTTTGCAAACTGCCCCCGGGAGCTCCACGCACTCTGCCTTGCGCCTGTCCAACTCCTTCTCAAGCCGGAGTAATATGTTTTCCCCACAACGTGCCCGAGCAACTAGATGATGTGGTTTCATCAATAAGATTGCCACTTCGACAAGCCAAGAAGTGCAAAAAATGAATTTCTTCTCTTCTTTTGAATTGAGTACTATCAACAAGGAGAAAATCCAGACATACAAAGTGGTCTCTAGCACCCTATTTCAGATGATGACGTTAGGGCCTAGAACCCTTATTGCTTGCTCCAAACACATGCTCTCCCAAGAAGCGAATGTCATTAAAGAACTGAAGGTTTTAATTGTCCATCTCAGATTCCATGGAAGCTTGAGGTACATGACTTTGCCCAATGCTACTAATGGTCATATGGTCAAAGACAGAAGAAACATTCCATAGAAGGAAGGCGTTGTAAATCATCAATCGTGTACACAAGGCTACAAATTAGGAGGGCCAATCAAAAGAGACATTGAACTATGTCAAAGACAAAAAGCTGCCATTGACATTTGAAGATCCTTAGAGTCAGCAAATACAAAACTTTGGGGAAGAGTAATTCAGTATCGTTTCCAAAACTCTCTCTCTCTCTCTCTCTCTCTCTCTCTCTCTCTCTCTCTCTCTCTCTCTCTCTCTCTCTCTGAACTCGCTTTTGACATATTTTCTCCTATTGACAGAAAGCATTGAGATTCAAGAACCAAACCCAATGGTTAATCAATATTGGCTAAGCAGGTTCATGGGAATGACCCATATCGAATTCACTTGACTTCGTGTAAAAGGATGGGTCATCCATAAGCCAATTAAGGAGAATAATTGACTTGACGAAATGAGAGACGTAGGAATTCATGTCCTCCTCATACTCCATGTCCACTCAATCATCTGCAAACCAGGGAAGGGTAATGTTGCATCGCTCTCAGTTGTTTAACTCCTGAGAGAGTTTGTGACTGACACCTTTTTTCCTATCTTTTGTAGGATCACTTGACTGTCAAAGACAAGGATAACAAATCAATGAGAGGCATGACAAACTCTTCTAAGCGAAATGACATCCTAAGTAATCGCTAAAGCAAATGACAAAAACCTTTTAGGCCTCAAATCAAGTGCGATCTTAGCCCTACTAATTGATCTATTTCCACATTTTCTCTTCTACAAGGGCAAAAGCAGAAAGGCTCGTCAAATCAATGATCAGACTGATCCTTCTTGTGTCATTTCCCTACTTAATGGGGACAACCCATCGACACCCATTTGTGAATAACCCTTGTGATGTTCAAAATTTAACAACACTATTATGTTAACCCTTAAAGTTGCCAATACGGCTATTTGAGTTAAAACCATCCATTTTCTTTGAGAGCACAAAATCTTTCATATGATGCATACCTTTTTCCAAGTGAATTTTGCATGATGATTTTGTCTGTCTAAATCACTAATTCCATCAAGGATTATTAGAATAGATAACTAAGTGAAGAATACAAAATTGATTGAGCATGCTGAATGAGGCACATCAGAATGATGACAGGCAAACCATATCATACACACAGTCTCCCATCTATACATTTGTGAGATGAGTGCAGAAGATTCCATGACTGCAGGGTAAATAGTTCTCTCACAAATGGTATGATAACTAAAACAGTGAGAGGCATTCCATCACTCACTCCTTTGAGCCCTATACACTGGTGCAATTTATGTCCTACCCCCGTCAAAGAACCACCCCACACTAGGGCAAGTCAAAGGCAAATCAACATCACAAGGTGAGAAAAAGGGATAGAAATTTCCTTGCTTGCACTTGCATCAATCTTCGAGTGTCTTTATTGTTTATGAACACTCGCGGTAATTTAAGTGCCCTAGAATGACGAAGAGCGATTCTTTCTTTTTGCACTTGTATTCATTGTACAACCCAATTGAGTCTGTAATTTTACCCTCACATTGAGACAAAATAGAGGTTACTGCCATTTGAGCAGCATAATCAGAAGCATCGGCAAAAAATGAAGACTCAACAGTCTAACAATAGCGTTTGCCTGAACTTGCCTATCTCAATTTCTCAAGCAACAAGAATGAAAAAACTAGGGGCATGAAAAAGTAGTGTACCTAGTAAAAGTAAGGTCCATGCCAATAGATGAGAAAAATTGGAATAAAAATTAGGGACATGAAAAAGTAGTGTGCCTAGTAAAAGCAAGGTCAATGCCCCAAGTAAAAAATATAGCCGTTTGTATTCTTAAGAGAAGTTGCTATTGTCGTTCGATTAATGGAACCTCCATCTGACAGTGAAAAGAAAGACCGGTGACAAATGCCAAGGAAATCACTAGCCCTCATCCATTTGCACATGAGTCAAGCCTACATTGTGTTCCATTGTAAAAGTCTCTTTAGACTAGGGCACTTCAATTAACATAGGATTTCATATGTCTATAAGTATTGCTCAAACAAGTTCGAGCAAGACTATTCTATCTTTTTTCACAGGATTCTTGACTTGCAAACTCACAGATGATCATGTGACACTTCATTCATGAGCCCTGACCTCAACGGTCCCATTTGATTAACCGTTGACCAAATCTTCATCACAATTTCAACAAGACCTCTCACATTGGTATAGTCATATCACTTGCGAGAATACTCGGACCCTTGTTGACATGATGACAGTGAGATAGTGTGGTCCTTATAAATCCTGCATCAATCGTCAGGATAGCCTTTTCCCCCTGAGAGTGAGTGGAAAGTCTTCTCAGACTGAAAGTCGCTCATCTGGCATGCTCAAGACATCTACATTTTAATGAATGTTGTCTTTCAAAATCTTCCCCAGTGGAATTCAGATGATGCAAAACTGACAAGATTGTCATGCATGAATCACATTTAAATTCATGAATTTACAACATATATATAACCATGTGTGCATATTGTACAAATAGTATACATACTCTTAGAGATTAGGGATATCGCTAGGTAAGCATATCCCTATCCTCATTTGTCTTTAGGTACCTACCACTGTCTAAGTACTCTCTTATCGACAATTGACTTGTTCAAGTTGTCTTCAGAGTTTTGATACTTGTGACTATCCATGTATCCCCTTATCTTTTAGTATCGACCACTGTTCAAATACTCCCTTTTTCTTGACACTAGACTTGTTCGAGTTGTCTTCATAGCTAAGATGCCTACAACTAACCAAGTATCCCACTACCTTTAAGTACCTTTCATTGTCTAGGTACTCCCTTTCTGCTACACTCAACTTGTCCGAGTTGTCCTCAAAATTGTATCATTGAATACTAGTAGCCGTTCAAGTATTCCACCAAATTGTGCGCTTGTGGTTACCCAAGTATGCTTTCTTACACTTGGACCTGCCTAAGTGGTCCTAGGCCGTATCATTAAATACATGTGTTTCATCCAAGTATTCTAGTACTTTGCACACCTATAGCTACCCAGGTGTTCCAGCCCTTTTAAGTGCCTACGGCCATCTAGGTAAGTCTCATACCACATTCAAGTTTATAATACCAGGAGGTGAGAGACCTTCATGAATATGCGAGGCATGCCCTCGATATTCCCATTACCATGAGGTGAGAGACCTTCATGAATATACAAGGTACGTCCTCGATATTCCTATTACTAAGAGGTGAGGAACCTTCATGAATATGCGAGGCACGCCCTCGATATTCCCAATTACTAGGAGGTGAGAAACTTTCATGAATATCCAAGGTACGTCCTCGATATTCCCATTACCAGGAGGTGAGAGACCTTCATGAATATGCAAGGCACGCCCTCGATATTCCCAATTACCAGGAGGTGAGAGACCTTCATGAATATCCAGGGTACATCCTCCATATTCCTCATTACTAGGAGGTGAGAGACCTTCATGAATATGCGAGGCATGTTCTCAATATGCCCAACTACCAGGAAGTGAGAGACCTTCATGAATATCCAAGGTACGTCCTCGATATTCCCATTACCAGGAGGTGAGAGACCTTCATGAATATGCAAGGCACGCCCTCGATATTCCCAATTACCAGGAGGTGAGAGACCTTCATGAATATCCAGGGTACATCCTCCATATTCCTCATTACTAGGAGGTGAGAGACCTTCATGAATATGCAAGGCATGTTCTCAATATGCCCAACTACCAGGAAGTGAGAGACCTTCATGAATATGTGAGGCACGTTCTCGATATTCCCAACTACCAAGAGGTGAGAGACCTTCATGAATATGTGAGGCACGTCCCCGATATTCCCAATTACCAAGAGGTGGGAGACCTTCATGAATATGCAAGGCACGCCCTCGATATTCCCCATTACCATGAGGTGAAAGACCTTCATGAATATCCAAGGGATATCCTCGATATTTCCAATTACAAGGAGGTGAGAGACCTTCATAAATATGCGAGGTACACTATCGATATTCCCAATTGCCAGGAGGTGGGAGACCTTCATGAATATCTAAGGTACATCCTCGATATTACCAATTACCAGGAGGTGAGAGACTTTCATGAATATGTGAGGTACGTCCTTGATATTCCCATTACCATGAGGTGTGAGACCTTCATGAATATGCGAGGCACGTCCTCGATATTCCTAATTACCATGAGGTGGGAGAGCTTCATGAATACGTGAGACACGTCCTCGATATTCCCAATTACCAGAAGGTGAGAAACTTTCACGAATATGCGACGCCCATCTTCGATATTGCCCTTTACGAGGAGGAGATGAGAGACCTTCATTAATATCTCAAGTAAGTCCTCTATATTCCATTTACCAGGTACTCTTTCAATGCCTGCAAACGTCCAGGAACATTCCAGGATTTGTACTTGCAATTATCCAAGCACCCCTTTGATGCTTGCAAACAACTAGGTATCCTCTAGGTTAGTACTTATGAATATCCAAGTACTCTTTCAATGCCTGTGAATGTCTAAGTATCCCCCCACAAACAGATGCCTTGAGAAAGGTTAGCGCATCCCACTGGTGTCCTTGACAGAGGATCAATCATCCCATAATTGGTGTCCTTGATAGAGGATCAAGTACCCCAAAACTGGTGTCCTTGATAAATGATCAAACACCCCACAACTGGTGTCCTTGATAGAGGATCAAGCACCTCATAAACGGTGTCCTTGATAGAGGATCAGGCACCCCAAAATCGGTGTCCTTGAAAAGGATCAAGCACCCCAAAACCAGTGTCCTTGATAGAGGATTAGAAACTCTACAACTGGTGTCCTTGATAGAGGATCAGGCACCCCACAACCAGTGTCCTTAACAAAGGATCAAGCACCCCCAAATAGATGCACTGAGAAGGTTGACGCATCCCCTCGAGAAAGGTCGAATAAACAACTTATTGCTCTAATAGCAACCGAAGAAAAGTTCAGATCTTGGAAAAGAGATTCCCTGTCAAGGCAACCGAAGAAAGGTTCAGGTCTTGGAAAAGCGATTCTCCGTCAAGGCGACTAAAGAAAGGTTTGGGTCCTAAACAAACAATTTATTGGTCTAACAAGCGACTGAAGAAAGGTTCGGGTGCTGGAAAAGTGATTCCTCGTCAATGCAACCGAAGAAAGGTTCGAGTCATAGACAATCCACTTATTGCTCTAACAGGTGACCGAAGAATGATTCAGGTCCTGGAGAAGCAACTTCCTCACGTCACCAAGTAAGATGATGTCATGATACTTGTCAAACTCAAGGTTCACACCCTATCTCACTCATTCCGGGTAAGTAACTACAAGTACCTTCTTATTTGTCTTAGTATGTGTAACGTTATATTACTCTTTTTTTGCATAGGACAATAGGTCCCAAAAAATAAGATATAATCTGCTGCATATGAGTGGACAAAATTTAGGTATTAGTTTCTCTTTGAATGCAACATCTGCAAGCTCACTTTTAAAGAGGGGCAACTATTAACATCTAAATTTTGATTAGGTTTTTAATTAGGCCTTAGTTTCTTTATTTGTATATTTTTCCTGTTTTTGGATAATAAATAGCAAATAACAAAAACAACAACAAAAATAATGATTAAAACAAATAAAAAAGCAAAAACAACAGCCATTGGGGCTGAGCCTTTTGGGCCCAACCCCTCTTCCTTCCCTCACGCGGGCCCCCCACAATCCAACCCACGAGACACGGCCTGACCCCCCTTTCTGCCCATTGTCTTCTTTCTCATCTATCTTCTTCCCCAACTGGATAAGTAGCACGCGCGATGCCAAAATGGAGAGGGAGATGGCAACATACAATGGAGTGGACGCGTCTTCAATGTAAGGTGGCCTAGCTAGAGCCACCTCGGCGAATGGGACATTGGTTTGGCCGGCGGAGGGCATTCGGCGTGTGAAGACTGTCGGTTGAAGCTCCATTGATCGTCCACCCCCTCGCCTATAAATAGGCCTCTCTTAACGACGGCAAGAGACAAACTGATAAGGATCATGGGCTGCCAACTTCGATGACTTCCCCTTGAGAGACTTCAGGGGAGGCTCGAGGACGAGCAGACTGAGATCTAAGGTCGGCCGAAGAACAGAGATAGCGAAGGATCGAGGGTTGCAAAGCTTTGAACCTCCCACTGAGAGACTTCAGGGGGGCGAGGACGAGCAGGCCGAGATCAGAGGAAGACCGGAGGAGCTCGTCGATGAAGCCAGGGCCCAACAGTGAGCAAACCCAGAGAGAGAGAAGGAACAAGGTCAGATCTGGAAGACAGAGGACTAGATTTGAGAAGCCAAGGACCCATCGTCACTGCCTTGTTGCGACCGTCGCAACACCGTCATGTTTATTGCTCTGGGCAGTCACCTCCACTGCCAACGACACCATCCTTGAGACAATTGCTATTGTCTGTCGCCGTCATAGTAGCTGCCGTCGTCTCACCGACCAGCAATGCCGCCACACCGTGCCTTCTTTATAAACAAGTATTAGCCCCGTTTGCTACGTAGTCATCACCTTTTCCACCTGAAACCCTGGTCGCCATCGCCAATTGTGTTGTTGCCGTTGCTTCCCCTACCTGAAACCCTAGTCATGTTCACCGATTCCCCCCCACACGAGCCTCACTTGCTGTTGCTCTACCACGACGCCACCCTCGTTGAATGGCTTGCCACTATACCACAACACCATCCTCGTCAAGCAACCAACTACTATCCTCAAGCCCGTTGTCACCATCATCGTCGCTATCTGACCGCCTAATAGCTCCTCGGCTACCCTTGTTAGTGCACAAAGACATAGGCAAGGAGAGAGCTACCTGTCGGGTCCAAACCGGGTAGGGTTTTCCCCCCCAGTTGGGTCGGACCTAGATTGGCATCTAGTTAGGGTTTCCCCCGTTTTGGGCCTGCACGTGTGGGCCGATTAATCCTTGGGTTGGTTTTTCTTAATGAAGATGGGCCAAATTAGTGGGCTCGCGGCCTAGGTTGGACCTAACCCGGGGATTCGACTCGGGTCGTTTTTTTTTTTATATTAATATATTATAATATAAAATAATGTTTTAATTAAAAAATAAAATTAATTTATTTTCTAGAAAGTCAAAAAAATTTTTAAAAAAGTATTTTCTAGAAAGTCAAAAAATGATTTATATTTTCAAGAAAAAGACCAAAAACCCAAAAAACCTTTTTATGTTCAAAAAATGAGAAAAATACCCCAAAGATGTTTTTCCTCTACAAAATGCATGGAGAACCCCTCAAAAATCCAAAAAGCCTTAGGGTTTAAGTAAAATTAGATGCCAAAAGGGCATTAGTGATTAACTAGTGTAATCAAGTCCCCGATCCTAATTTCTCAGGTTGCGCAGGAGCGAGTGTTTCTCCCAATACTTCGCTTGGGTTTCTAATCGATCTGCCCCAAATTGAATAATGGCAACTCCTTTTTAAAATGAACTCACAGCTTAAAAACTTAAACCATTAAGTCATGAATTGGTGGACTTGGGAGAGTCCGGGCTATGCCTAATAAACCTAGTTGAACCATTAGCCTCTGTAGGCGCCCGCCCTAATCGAGGGCAAAAAAAGTGGTCATGACAATTCCACATGTGCATAAAAATTGAATGGGTCGGTGACGCGTCCTTGGACATCGTAAATTATATCAACCACCGAAAGATGGGCAGGCGCTCGAGGTTCAGGGCATGACATCTCTGCCTAGAGTGGTGTTAGAGCTACTCAGTGATTGGAGTGATAAGGTGCAATGGGTCATGGGATAATTAGTATGAATGGCCTTTATTTCATGTTGATGCATGTCAGTGATAGTTGATTGTTAGATTGTTTGGTGTGGGTCGCTCAGTTTTCTAATTTTGTGTGGAATTGGAAAGCAAGTTCTGTAGAGATCCTGTAGAATGAGTCATCAGGAGTAGAGGACTCTTAGGAAGAGGTCAATAGCCTTTGTGACTTGGGGTAGGACACCAACTAAGGATGGTGCCCAAGGTAGAGCATAGCTCCGACTAGCATAAGTGGATTAGCACCGCCATCGGTTAGTGCTAGTGTAGCAGCCCTTGGTGATCCTAAGATCAAAAGGATCATGAAGGCACTTAAAGCAATGGGAGCACCGATAGAGTAGTAAGGCCCTAATCAAGCTGTCGCCACTACCGCCGCTGCTCAAGCTGCCGCTACTACTACCATTTCCATCGCTGCTGAGGCCGCAATCGCTACTGCACTTGCCGAAGTTCCACCTGGGAACATAGTCATAGAAAGAGAGAGGCAAATTCATAAGTTGGTAGAATAGTTCCTGAAGCTAAACTCACCGAGGTTCATTGGTGCTGGAGATCCAGAGATTGCATCACTTTGGAACCAAGACTGGGAAAGCTTTTGCACTTCTGATGTGCAATGAGGAGGAAAAAGTTGTCTAGGCAATATATTAGCTGCAAGGTAATGTGAATACCTAGTAGAGGGCCACCAAAAGTACAGTATTCCCGGAAGGCATAGTCTTGGTGTGGAACGTTTTCCTCAGAGCTTTCAATAGCAAGTATTTTTCGAGTAACGCTCGAGAACAGAAGATATAGGAATTTTAGTGCCTCCGCCGAGGAATGATGACCGTAGATTAATACGAAGCGAAGTTCACAAAGCTATCGCAGTACGCTCCAAGTCTAATAGAGGATCCCGAAGATAAAGCTCGGAGGTTTAGGAATGGCCTTCGACTGGAGTTGAAAATCCCACTGGTGCTACTTGATCTGAAGGACTATAATGAAGTGTATAGTTGAGCCCAGCTGATAGAGAGAAGTATGAGTGAGCAAGCCGGCTCGTCTGGGTCAAGGTTCAGTTCATAGAGAAATGTGAATAGGTATGGGAAGAAGCCCATGACCGGAGGAACATTCCATGTTCCGCCCAATAGGAATGGTGGAATTGGCAAGTTAGAACCAAATTAGAATAGGTGTGTCACTTCTGTGAAAGGTGACATGGTTCGGCCCCATGCCTTTAGAAGATGGGCGCCTATTTTGAATGTGGCCGACAGGGTCACTTGGCCAGAGATTGTCCCACAAGATTGAGGGGACAACAGCAATTATTGTCGTCGCCACCGATAGGACAAAATAGAGGGAATGCACCATAGACAAGAATAAACCGAGCCATGCACTGATTAGGGGAAGAATGTTTTGGGGTAATTTTGTCATAGTGGTACAACGGAATTTTGGTTAAGCTTGTAGAATTTCAGTTTGTTGAAATGAAGTTGTAAAAAGGAGAATCACTGGCTAAAGTTGCACTTAACTTTTTCACTTATGTATAACTTTGACGTTTTAAATGAAAAGAGTTGGCTCAAGGAGCATCTTGTTGTAATGAATTGTTGTAGTGAAGTAATCCAATTTAAATCATTAACAGATGAGAGTTTCGAGTTTATTGGGAGTCAAGGAGGACTTTAGATTACCTTAATCTCGTCACTTGAGGCAACCAGTTTGTTAGACGGGAGTTGTCAAGGTTACTTAGCGACTATCATAGATACAATAGTTGAGGAATTGAAGATCAAGGACATCTCAGTGATACAAGAGTTTCCAGATATGTTTTCAAAGGAATTGCCAGGCCTATCACTAGAGAGAGAGATATATATAATTTGTGATCGAGTTGGTACCAGGACAGAGCCAATCTCTAAGGCTCTTTACTGGATGTAGTTGTCTGAGTTGAAAGAACTAAAGGTGCAGATGCAGGAATTGTTGGATAAGGGATTCATATGTCCTAGTGCATCACCCTAGGGAGCATCAGTTCTATTCATGAAAAAGAAAGATGGTTCGTCAACTCAATCAGGTGACGATCAAGAACAAGTATTTGCTATTGAGGATCGACAACTTGCTTGACCAGCTGCAAGGAGTGTCGATATTTTCAAGAATCGACTTGAGGATAAGGTATCATTAATTAAGGATTAGAAAGGAAGACATACCGAAGTCAATGTTTCGTACTCGATACGGCTATTATGAGTTCACTATGGTGCTGTTTGGTTTGAAGAACGACCCGGTTGCTTTTATGGATCTGATAAACTGATTGTTTAAAGAGTATCTAGATCAGTTTGTTATCATGTTCATCAACGATATTCTAGTGTATTCAAGAAGTTCTGAGAAACATGAAAGGAATTTGAGAATGGTACTTCAAACCCTGAGGATTCATGGATTGTACTCTAAGTTCAGTAAGTGCGAGTTCTGGTTGACTCGTGTAGTGTTTCTATGCCACGTGATTTCAAGCGAAGGAATCTCCGTGGATTCGATTAAGATCGAAGCAGTTATTAGTTGGCCATGACCAACATCAGTAACAGAGATCAGAAGCTTTTTGAGTTTGGCAAGTTACTACAGAAGGTTCGTGGAAAGATTTTCAGCATTAGCATCACTGTTGACTCGACTATTAAAGAAGGAAGAGAAGTTTGTGTGGACAGACAAGTGCGAGTGTAGTTTCCAAGAGCTTAAGCAAAAGTTGACTACCGCACATGTGCTAACCATTCTATCTGGTCTTGGAGGATATGAGATCTATAGTGATGCGTCGTTTAGAGGATTGGGTTGCGTATTGATGCAACATAGCAAGATTGTTGCATACGTGTCCCGTCAATTTAGACCTCATGAGCTGAATTACCCAACGCATGACTTAGAACTTGTAGCAATTATTTTCGCTTTAAAAATTTGGAGACATTATTTATGTGGATGAAGATTCCAGATCTTCACTGACCATTAAGTCTCAAGTATCTATTCTCTCATAAAGAGTTGAATATGAGACAGCGTCGCTAGATGGAACTTTTGAAGGACTATAATTGTGATATCTTATATCACCCTGGAAAGGTGAATAAGGTCGCAGACGCTTTGAGTCGAAAG
Organism: Eucalyptus shirleyi; assembly: GCA_017140165.1. Lineage (NCBI taxonomy): Eukaryota > Viridiplantae > Streptophyta > Magnoliopsida > Myrtales > Myrtaceae > Eucalyptus > Eucalyptus shirleyi. Next base: position 29,376,269 of record CM029446.1, read on the forward strand.
TCTTCAATTGCACAAATGATGGTCAAGGAATGGATTTTACTCGAAAGAGCCCGAGATGCAGTTTTCAAATTTAAGGTAGGCCACCTTTCGAATCTTATGGCCACCCTCAGAATTGAGTCAAAAATGCAAATCAAAATTAAGACACTTCAGTTGACAGACTGATGAAGTCGACTTACTTCATTACGGTACGAAAAGACCTTGATTTAGACAGGCATGCAAAGATGTATGTGCGTCAGATTGTTCATCTGCATAGAGTACCGGTGACGATTACATTAGACCAAGACTCGAGGTTCACAAGTATTAGCAAAGCACTCGGATGGCTCCTTTTAAGGAGTTGTATTTCAGAGCGTGCAAAACGTAAATATGTTGGGATGAGGTCGGAGAATGAAAGATCACAGGCCAGAGTTAGTTTAGCAGTTAGTGGATGCAATTGCAGTCATCAGAGACAAATTAAAGACTGCTCAGAGCCGCCAGAAAATTTTTGCTAATAAGCATTGAAGGCCATTGGAATTCCAAGTTGGTGGGCACGTCTTTCTAAATATGTCACCGATGAGGGCTACTTCACACTTCAGCAGGAAGGAAAAGCTGAGTCTGAGATACGTAGGTCCCTTTAAGATTCTGGAAAGAATCAAGATCCTAGCGTATTGTCTTGCATTGCCACCGAGGTTGGCACAAGTGCTTGACGTCTTTCACATGTCGATGTTGAGGACGTATGAGCCTTACCCGACCCACTTGCTAAATATTGAAGAATTAGACGTGGACGATAGAGTGTCATACATTGAAAGCTCGATTCTAATTGTTGATCGGAAATAACATATTCTGCACACCAAGATGATCCTATTGGTTAAAGTGGTCTAGCAACACCACAACACAAAAGGAGCAACATGGGAAAGTGAAGATGCGATAAGATGACTCTACCCCCACCATTTTGTTTAAAGATCTATAATGGTTTAAATTTCGATGATGAAATTTTTATAAAAGGGGAAGAGTTGTAACATCCTAAATTTCAGGTTCTATTTTCGATTGGATAAGTTGGGCTTTTCATCAATGCGCCTATAGTTCTTTAGTCTAAGTTGGTCACTTACGAGATAACTAGCCTATCAAATAAAGCCATTAAGGAATATAAATGCAATAGACTTGAGAATTTGACTAGGAATTGACTGTTCGACCATGCTAATTTACAAGAGTCATTATGCACAGTTAAAAATCGATTAGAGACCACAGATAGGTCGATTCGACAGAAGTATGTGATTAGTGTATGAGTGATTCCACCATATAGCAAAATTCTCGTCAATTGATACTAGACCAATTTTTCTGTCATTTTGGTACCTTGTGCCCATATTTGAAATCTTGAGATTTTCACGACAATCGAGAGTCGCCAATAAGTCGAAGATGTACAATGTGGTTCAAAAATAATTCACCACGGGTCGATTGCACTAGAAATTCCTAAAAGCTACATGGTAGGTTAGGTCACGCTAAAATCGCATCAAATTGAAATTAACCGCGAATTTGAACCCGATTTCAGAAATTGAAAGTTCCATCATATCACGATTTATTTTAGGAACGTCGACTCATTCTCCAAAAAATTTTCAAGGAGTTCGAGATTTTTACGGAAAATCATTTCAGATAAATCGGAAAAAGTTGCAAATTCGGATGGGCATTATTAGAGAAATTTTGGCCACCAAATTGAAGTAAATTGTGAGGAGATGGTGCAAATTCGTAGGGGTGATGGGCTGCTGCAATTTGGTCCTCAATTTGGCCTCATTTAGTGTGAATTTGTGAAGAATTTGGCCCTTGGGTGACCCATTGGAAAGGTTGGCTGAAAATTGGCATAATTATCTACACCAAAATGACTTAAATTGGGTGAAATGGGAGCAAATTCTCCATTGTATGGGCTGAAGACTTTTGTGGCACTTTGATCATTGTTTTGATATTTTTGTTTGACTATTTGGCCTCCCCTCTCTCCTCTCTCTTTCCCTCTCTTCAACGCATGCTTCTTCTTCCCCTTGCTTCTGTCGTTCTCTCCATTTGCTTTTCCATGAGTCCTCCCATTTTCTTCTTTGCGTGCAGACCATTTCCCCCACCAACCGAAGCCCAGCCCACCACAGCAACTCCACCATCGACGCATCACCATCATCATCCACCACCATCTTGCACCAACACCTCCACATTTCCTCAAGTCCAGCATCCACACATCCAACAGTCAACCCTCCTTCAACGAATACCCCAGACGCTGACTTTGCAGCTCGCCAACATCCCCTCCCTCGTCCATTTCTCTTCCCCGCAGTAGCAACACCTCTGCCCAATTCTAGCGTCCTACTCCACCAACCAGACCACCTAGCTTCACCGCTAACTTCAACCACCCTCCAGCATCGCCAATCCAACTCATCAACATTGCCAGTAGCCCTTAAGCCAAGCTGACCAGTAGCTCCAGAACCGAGTAGCCTAGCCGTGGGCTTTGTGGCCTTTTTAGGCGGCTTCTGGGCCTCACTTGGTTTTGCCGCCAGGAGGTTTCTTGCCCGTCTCTGCGTTGCTGTCACCCTAGACTCACCAGCTTACTAATCCAATGAGTTTACTCACTAAACTCTGCTTAGGAAGTTAATGATGCTTAATGATTGATTAGTTTAGGCTAAGTATGGTTTAGGTGATTAGTTAGATGGATTAGCTATTTAATTACTCGTTTATGCATGTTAGGTGGTTAAAATGGCTTTATTAGAGATTAGATAGATCGTATTATTTATCTAGATTGGTTCAGAAATTTTCCAAGCCCGTTTCAATATGTAATTAGGCATTTCCTACCTAAGTTTCTATTTTCGGCATTTAATGGTATTTATTTAATTATTTATTATTTTCCGAAAATTAGACCGGGATAGCCGGTGACCGAAATTTCGTGTTGATTGCAATGGTATACTTGATTTATTTAATTGAATGTTAATTTGTGCTATTTGAGTGGTAATTGTAATTTTGGGTAATTATTCCCAAAATTAAGTAACTAACTAGAAATTACCAGAGCGTCAATTTACAATGGCAAAAATGTTTTCAGACACTGTATAAATAGTGGGATTTTCTAAATTAAATATATTATATTTTTGGCTCGGGCCAACCGTATACCCACACATAATTATTTTTATCGAGTACATTTTAATACAATGAAATTAGGCCAAATTGGGTATTTAATTGAGAAATTGATGTGCAAAGCACAAGATCCTTGGCTAGAAGTAATTTATCGTAGTTCAGCTTTGGTGAGCAAGATTATAGCAGCTTCGGTGAGCATTAATATATTTATATTTCAGCTTCAATGAGCATTAATACCATCTATGTCAGCTTGGGTGAGTAGTGATTGGATCAATCGAATTTGTAGATGGTACTAATGATATCAATTTGAGTGGATCGAATTATCGTTGGATGATTTGACTGAGCTGATCGATGAACTCAATTAAATTGATTGGTTGAGTACATGAACTATACTAATGTGTAGGAAAAAACTGACTGCCTTTAGGCATATTTCCTTCCTAGTCGAAGTTTAGGGGGTGAACTTGCTAAGACATTGTCTCACCCCATCGTGGGCTTAAATTTTTCAGGTTCCTAGTGTGAAGAACTCAAAGCTAGAGGTGGAAGGGTCAGGAGCATGAGTGGCTCAAAAGTTCTTTTGAAGATAGACCTTCTATACTTAGACCCTAGAGTTAGTCTCTGTTTGTAAACCCGAGTGTGGTTTTTTATAATGAGTTTGATTTGAAATTTGTGGTCCTGCTTTTCTATCCCATGTATATTTATGTTAGGAGATTAGTTTATACGCTTCCACTTGTGCATAAAAATTGAATGGGTCGGTGACGTATCCTAGGACGTCGCAAATTTTATTGTCCACCGAGGGATGGGCACGCGCTCGAGATTCGGGGCATGATAAGGATAATTTTAGACTGATAGATAATGTTCTCAATTGACTCTCCTTCGCTGTCATCTTTGCCACCTCCTCCTCCTCTGCCACAAAGGCTCTCCCTCTCTCTCTCTCTCTCTCTCTCTCTCTCTCTCTCTGCATGGCAGCAGTACTGTGGAGGGCATTGTGGCAGCTCTTCTGATGGCTTGACGGTCAGAGGTGAGCTAAGATGTTGTGAGACTACATAGAAGATTGTGAGAGAAAGAGAGAGCGAGAGTGATCACACCTGGTATTTTTGTGTGACCCAATCGAATTTTTTTTTTCTTTTGATGAACAATATTTATACCTAAAAATAATCTCTTTTGTCATATTTTACAAGACCTATCGAATTAAATCATTCGTGTTACAGATATTAAGGGATATTTTCCCATATAATCTCTAACAATTCAAACTTAGTAATTATATAAATTGATATATATTCATACAACCCACTTGTGATGACGTTTGTAGTCATTATGAATGCGGGTATGGTAGCAAAAACCTGATTTTTCATTATGAAAGAAATAGATGTGCAAGAAAGATGCTTGATAAGTACAAAACGAAAACAAAGGGGGCGACCCTGTGGCATTATCACTTTCAATACTTTAATGGATAATGTTGGCGCCACAAATCTTCTCAATGAGTAATAATCACGAAAACAATAATCACGAAAACAAGTCAACAATAAATCGGCATAAGAATGTTATCTCCAATTTGTTTATCTCTAATTTGCTCGAAACATGCTACAAGTGCTAGTATTTTAAGATTAGCGCAATTCTCCACTCTATTTTAGTTGATGGGATCTAATTGATATGTAGGATTTCAAAGGTGCAAATTACATGTTTAAAAACTAAGGCAAGCTGAGTGAGATACAAGTAAAAGTTGAGGACAATTTGTGACACTTTCATTGCTAGACCAAACACGAGGAAACATACATTGCATCGCCATTGATCCATCCTATATTGATCGATAAATAGCATCGCCGTGTTAAAGCAAACTAAGAAAATACTTGAGGTATTGATCAATAGCTTAGAAATCAATTATGGCTATCATTACTTTCGTTGGCAGTGACTAAATCAAGTTAAATGGAGTTAATTTGATTGCATCAATTTAACAAGTTTTAAAACTTAATTGCATCTTTTGAAAGTTTTAGAACTTAATTGCACTTTTGTGATAAGTTATATAATTTTCAGTGTACTTATCCCTAAAAAGCAAATTTTTCTTCATCCTTGCAGATCCATGTGGGATCTCACACTTGGGCTTTTATTTTTTAATTTTTTTCACTTTTAGTTTTCCCAAGAGGGTGTCCCAAATCCATCTAAAAGGAAAAAGGCATGCTATCTTTTTTTAACTTTTAATCCATTTAGAGAAAAAAAAATTGTGGACATCTATGCTTAGTCATGTTCCAAGAACCGAACCGGATCAATCAATTCTAGAATTGGATTGTCCTTATTAGTTCGGTTGCTAGTTCCAAAATTTTGGAATAGGGAGCCAAACGGTCGCCACTCAACTAGCCTTACTCAATCACCCATAATGAAGTTCACCCGGCAAACTGTGTACCAGGCCAAGTACCCTGACTACTACTTCCACATGACCAAGAGCGAGCACATGACGGCCCTCAAGCAGAAGTTCATCCGCATATGTTAGTCGCACTCTAGATTGCGCTAGCTACAAATTATATATTTAAGTGTTAGAGTATCCTTATCCTAACTTCATAGTTTATTTTTTCTCATGATATGTTGTGTTTCGATTATTAGACCCTTTAAGAAAGTCTTAACTATCTTTCTTTTCGGATCTTACTGTGGACAAATTGCATGACTACAATTTGCTTCTTTGCGTGATGAATTTGCAATCATTCTTAACAATCTTAGAATGGTCTTAAAAAAAAAAGATTGCCGTATAGTATATGAAAGCTAGCCGTGCAAATTCGGAATTACTTTGCATGCATGTCAACGTTGTCCTTGGAAAGTAAAATCAACGTAAGGGAACGTCGCAGGTGACAAGTCAATGATCCACAAGCGCTACATGCATTTGACCGAGGAGCTTATGGAGAAACACCCCGAGATATGCTCGTACAACACCCCTTCGCTCAATCCACGCCAGCACATAATCATCGACACCATCCCGAAGCTGGGCGAGGAGGCAGCGTTGATGGCCATCGAGGAATGAGGCCAACCCAAGTCCAAAATCATCCACATCATCTTCTGCTCCACCTCCGGCGTTGACATGCCCAGCGCCGACTACCAGCTCATGCGCCTTCTCGGTCTGAGCCCCTCAGTCAAGCGTGTCATGCTCTACCACCAGGGTTGCTTTGCTGGTGGCGCTGTCCTCCGCATTGCGAAGGACCTTGCTGAGAACAACGCCGGTGCCTACATCCTCGTAGTCTACTCTGAGATCACTATCACCATCTTCTGAGGCCCGTTCGATGAGAACCTTGCCAACCTTGTCGGCCAGGTCATCTTTGGGGATGGAGCGGCCACGCTCATCATAAGGTCCGACCTGGAGATCCCTGCTGAGCAGCCCATATTCCAACTCGTGTGAACTACAGAGACCGTTTTGCCAAACTCCAAGGGCGCCATCGAGGGCCAACTGCGCGACGTTGGCCTCACCTTCGGGTTATCTGACAGGATCCCACATTTGATCAAAAGCAACATCAAGAAGAGCTTGAAGGAGGCGTTCGATTCGCTCAGCATAGGTGACTGGAACTCCATCTTTTGAGTGCCTCATCCGAGTGGCCCGGCCATACTCAACCAAATTAAGGCCAAGCTAGGGCCGAAAATGGAGAGGCTCCGAGCCGTGAGGCACGTGCTTAGAGAGGACGGGAACATGTCGAGTGCGTGTGTCTCGTTCATCCTCGATGAGATGCAGCGGAAGTCGGCTCACGACGACCGGCGAGGGGTTGGAGTAGGGCATCCTCTTTGGGTTTGGGCCGGGCCTCATGGTGGGGACGATGGTGTTTCACACCATGCCAACAGTGACGCATGGATGAAATTACTTAATAATCTATATGATAAGAAATTAATTGACATTCTTGTGATGTTATTTCCTGCTGTTGGGAAGACGGTTTCGAGTTTGGAGTGATTGATATCTAAATAATCGTATGTGGAATTTCTTAATCATTAATGCTGTAATCATTGTGTACATTCTTAATAAGGTTGAGCATTAATCAACCAGTTGTGAGACTTTTTCAATTAGATATGCTCATCTTTCTCTTAAGTTTTTTTCTCACTTATGAACTTATGTATTAGAGTTCAAGGATACAGACAATAAGTGGGAAAAGAATATCAATTTAAGAGATAGTTGATAGTAATAGAGCTTTATAAGATATATGTGTCAGTTATGTTAGAGAAGTTCCACACTAGAGAACTGATACGATGTAGAACAGTTAATCTATAATAGTTAGAGGTGTGCAACTAGATCAAGTCTGCTCGGGAACCAAAATGGCCCACTTGGAAAACAAGTTTAGGAACCGGTTCCCATTGAAACTAGTCCGAGAATAGGTTCCCAATATTCAGAACCTCTTTGAACTGGTTTGAGAATTGAGTCCAAGTGAATACCCACTTGGGAACCGAATCAACCAAATCAGTTTTGGAACCAATTCTAAAAGCCCAAAAGTCCAAAACCTATCTTTATTTCCCTTGATTTCTAATATTAAAATTGTGTTTTTCCTCTAGCACAGCACTCATCTTTTGTCATTCCTCTTCCTCGCTCACTTCCCTCCTATGTCGGCTCACAATTGTACCATCCATCACCGGCTTATGGTTGCATTGTCCTTCACATAGGATTTTTGCTTTACCTCATGATGTTTGTTTATGATAATTAGCATTGTGAATTCTTAATCTCATTTAGTCAAAAATTTCATATATTTATTTATTACATGTGCTTAATGTTTCGATACAAAATTGGAAGTCGTATAGGATATTGAGTGGTTACAAAATAGGTTTCAATGGAAAATAGGGTTGACCTTAGAATAGGAACGGAAAAATAAGGTGGTTACAAATTTAGGATACAGTACAAATAGGGTAGAGTACAGAGTCCAAAAAAGAGAAACTAGTTGAAATAATGTCAGATATATGGTCCAAGTCTAGAACCTACCCATCCTGGATATAATTAACTCATAACTCATTAAATTAAACTTTCTTTTTAATGAAGGTGGGTTTGACTAGATATGTTAATAGGCTCAAACTTGGCTACCTTGGTGAAACCAAGGAATTTGTTTAGCATGGTACCATAAAATGTGAATTCCTACCAAGAGTGCTAATTTGTTTTGTAGGATTGGGATTGCAAAAACAAATCAAAAAACAAATCCCGAGGCAAAGTATTGGAGGAATTGTAATTGTATTACTATGATTTTTTTACACGTACATCGCTTTATTTATAATGCTAGAAAGAAAGGTGAAAAACAGGGGAAAAAATATACAAGATTCCTTTACCTATTTTACCATACCAATTACGGATTGACTGAACCAATTACTCCGTAATCAGAATCGGTATCACAATCATATCGATCTACATCTCCAATAATATCAAACCGTTTCTCCAACATGAAAGGCAGTTAACTGATTTACTGCAAATCATTGTTATATTGTGGGGAAAGTAACAAGAAAGACCGACATGGGCTTATTGGCCCAATGGCTTCAGGCGGCAAACGGGCTGCGCACTTAGCTCGTTCTCTAAATAGAAGAGGATTCCCATCATTTTATTCTAAAAAAGCTGAACCAAAAACAAATTTGGCTTTTGTTTGGGTGATTAAAGGCTGAATAAGACAAATTTATATTCCTGTTGGATCCTTATTTCCATCATATATATATAACTACTTTGCATTGTTGTTTTGGTTCTCGCTCTAAAAAAATGACAACTTTCTCAATTTACATGTTGTCACGTTGCTCTCTACTTTGTCAAATTATGCTTTTTGAGAGCATTGATAAATGATAATTCACATATCTACTAGATTGACCATACAAAAGCAGTAACGCATGGATGTAACCCATTCCTAAGGAGAAGAAACTAATTCTATTGAAGATATATTCTCTTTTGAGTACAAATTTCGTTTCAATTTCAAAAAAAGAAAAAAAAATGAGGGCGAGTGTCTATAAATGACAAGTTGATTTAATTCCCAGTTTAGTTGCTCTCGGTTGCCAATTTCAAGTTATATATATTCTTGCTAAATGAATTACAAGTTCTTGACATTGAAAAAAAAAAAAAAAAAAAAAAAGATCAACTTTTATTGTCGACATAATTGCCATCACTGTACAGGCTTCTAATTTATACTAATCATAGATCATCAATAGAGATATCGACATTAGATGTGATGGAAGTTATGGCCCTCATCAGTCAACAAATGCGTCGACAACCCATTACTACATATCTTGCTAACTGTTAAGAGATGGAAGACAGAGAATGTATCGATTCCAGTACGAAGTGATGGTTGGATATCCCGTGGTGGAAGTTGTAGCTTCTTTTTTAATAATGATTTAAAGTACGAAAAGCGTGCATGTTGATGCCTAAAATTAGGCTTTATTTTATTATTATTTTGTTTTATTTAATTTTCGGATAATAAATAAAACAAGAAAAAAAAAAAAAAAAAAAAAAAGAAAGCAGAAAACGCCCATCTTCTGGGCATCCTCAACCCACTTCCACCTCAGCCCGGCCCAGGCGGGTCTCCTTCTTCCTCGCGCCTCTGCAGCACATGCAGGGGGGCGCAATGCCGGAAGGGAGGAGAGGACGGCAACGCACATGGGGGAGCTGGCGACGCACTGAAGGACGTGCAAGTGGTGGATGGGACGCCGGTTCGGCTGGCAGAAGCCGTTCGGTGCACAGGGACCGGCGGTCAAAGCTCCGTCGACCGGTCACCCCCTCACCTATAAATAGGGCTCCCCCGACGACGGCAAGTAGCACGTCGAGAACGATCGAAGGCTGCAAGGATTCGAGCTTCCTACTGAGAGACTTCAAAAGGGGAGTCGAAGTCAAGCAAGCCCAGATCCGAAGGCTCGTGGCCAAAGAGGGAGAGAGGGGAGAGCGCGAGCGATGAGGAGGACCTGTGAAGTCCTAGATCCGACTAGATCTGGGATTTGTTGTCGCTAGTGCAGCCGTGTCTCCGCCACCGTTCCGACGCCGTTGCCGTAACCGATTCACCGAAGTCGCACTAGATCTAGAAATTGCAGGGACGTCGTCGCTGATCCGTCGCTGCCACCCACACCATTGCCACAAACAGGTAACGTGCTGTCACCGCCGTTGTCGCCGTCGCGTTCCTCCTCGTAGTCCAGTCCTTGTCGCTGCCATAGTCGTCGTCGCCGTAGCAACTGTAGCTGCCGTCGTTGCCGTTGTCGTTGCCGCTGTAACCCTCCCTTTTTCCCCTCTTCGGTGCCGTGAATTCACAAACCCTAGGGTTTACGATTTCCGGGTCACGAAGCCGATCCAGGTTTGGAAACTTGGGTTGGGGTTCTGGAGCCGAGTCAAGTAAGGTTTCGAAGGAACCGGGTCGTGGAGCAAGAAGTCGGAGCGGGTAGTCGGGCCGGGCCGAGCGTCTCCGGGCCGGGCGGCGTCATTTTGATTATTAATCCAAACACTCGGCCACCGTGAAGGCCCGTCGCATTTCGAGCTAGCGGGTCGGGCCGCGGATCCGACCCGGGTCAGTTTTTATAATATTTTAATATAAAATAATATTATAATAAATAAATAATTTATTTTCAAAAAAATCAAAAAATAATTTATTTTCAAAAAAATATTAAAAAAATGTTTTAATTTCCAAAAAATTGAAAAATATTTAGAAAATATTAAAAAATATTTTATTTTCCAAAAAATCAAAAATATCAAAAATATTCCATATTTTCCAAAAAAATCAAAAAAATTCCATGTTTTCCAAAAAAATGCCAAAAATCCAAAAACAACCAAAAATTCATGAAAAAGCCAAAAAAAAATTCAAAAAAACCAAAAGACTTGTATTTTTCCAAAAAATCCTAAAAATCCCTTTTATGTCCAAAAAATTAGAAAAAGACTCAAAAAAATTGTTTTTTCTCCCAAAAACGCATGGAAAATCCCTAAAACATCCAAAAAACCTCAAAGTTTAAATAAGATTAGGTATCGAAAGGGCATTAGTGATTCACTAATGTAATCAAGTCCCCGATCCTAATTTCTCTGGTTGCGCAGGAGTAAGTATTTCTCCTGATACTTCGCTTGGGTTTCTAATCAACCCACCCCAAATCGAATAGTGGCGACTCCATTTTAAAAATTGATTTATAGGTTAAAAACTTGAACCATTAAGTCGTGAATTGGTGGACTTGGGAGAGTCCAGGCTTAATAATTTCAACCGAGTCATTAGCCTCCTTAGGCGCTCGTACCCGACTGCGGACGCCGAAAAAAAAGAGGTCGCGACAGCTTGGCAACTCCACTGGAAACTTTGAGGACTTAGGCCATTTTATCTTTGTTTAAATGCTTTGTTGACTTGGGTTTTTTTTTTCTTTTGTGCAGGATAATAGCTTAAAGTTTTTTTATTCTGTTAAATAAAATGTTTTGTGATTGTAAACTGTTGTGCATCCTTAAAATGTTTTAGCACTACACATGGCACACACAACCCGGCCGCCCGACCTGGGCCGCCATAAGATTTCTAGGATGGTGTTAAGAAAGATACGACATCGAACGCGAGACTGCGATGTAGAAGTTGCCTTTCTTTTCCCCGAATTTCTTAACCGAGGTTAGGAGGGTATGCTGCTAACGCGAGATTGCGACGGGCGGATACCCTTTTAATTTCATCAAGCCTTCTAAGTTAGAAATCGAGCTGCACATCCCATCTGTATGTCTTTGTCATTGCCATTTTATTTAAAAGCAAAGTGATTTATTTACTACTCAGTTTTTTTATTTGGCCCATGGCAATTTAGGATAAGTTTTTCAAGTCTCAGTTTATATGCGATGGGGAAAGACGATATCCAGTTCATTCCTACTCCCAAGGCAAAGCTCTTCAAATGGTGGGGTCAATTAGATTAGCTTGCCCAAGAGCGCATGAAAGCCAAAATCGGTCATCTCCTATCGTTGATTCAAATTATTATTTGTCCCGAAGTCATACAAGCCATGGCACATTTCTGGTGCCCGAGAACACTTACTTTTATGTTTGGAAAGTTTGAGCTAACTCCAACCCTGGAGGAATACAGCATCATCACTGGAATACCTCTTGAGAAAAAGCTTGTCAGGCCATCAACAGGCATCATCCCATTGCGTGGGTTGGCGTGACTTTTGAGAACTAAAGTCCATGTTATGATACAAATTCTTGAAAACAACCATAATACCTGTCCATTTGAATTTATGAATGCCTGTTTTCAAAATCAGCCTATGACCCAAAAAAGTGAGATTTTCCTCCTGGCCTTTTTCGGGCTCATCATTTTCCCTCATCAAAAAAATGCCATAAGTCCTAAGATGGCATGGATAGTTGATCAGATCTTGAGGGGGAAATTATGTCAACATGATCTTAACTGAAATATTCTTGTCCTTTAATCGTTTCAAAGACAACACGGAGAAAATCATGCGAGCCTCTCCTGAAATTTTACAAGTCTGGTTCTTTTCTCACTTAAGCGAATTTCGAGACTTCATGCGATCATCTAAAACAAATGCTTTCGAAAATCCGTTACAAAAATTTATGATTTTAGGACCGTATATTCCCAATCAAAGCTGTTTAAATTGGGTTGACTTCCTAAGAAACCCAGCTCTTGAGGCATTCCAATGGTGTGCTGGTTGGTTCCATGAAGAGAGGGCCCATTTTGCTTACAAACGCACCCACCCAATTCCGTTGCTTGGCTGCACTAACGTCGTTCCCTATTACCCATATCGGGTGGCACGACAATTTGGGGCACTTCAAGAGATTCCACCGCCTTCAAGGAGGAGAATTCCTCCGTCCTTTTCAACACAAGCCGTTACTATGCAGTCGAAATTTCTATCATTGAGGAAACTTGGGACAAGTGCCATCGCAAAAGAGTCGTGATACCTAAAGGGGTTGAGGGAGAAGAAAAAGCCCACCACGCTTCTGCGGCCTACATCCACAATCATCACATCCCGACAAGGTGGAAGCCATTGGTCCCTCGCTCAATCAGAGAGAGCAGCCCGCACGAGCAAGCAGAGCTTATGCAGAGGATATGGGAATAGGCCAGATACTCATCTCAGAGCCAGTCCAAGAAAGCAAGCAGCCTTTGCAGGAACGAGGCTCCCTGTCGTATATAAATTAACAGTCGTGTCTCCCTTAGTGTTAATATCGTGAAGGTTTTGTCCCATTGTTTAGGGACTTTTGTTTAATATCTAGCATTTCATCTTGTCATTTCAATTTCAAGTTTTAGATGTTCGAATTTTGCGGTCTATAAAATCCTCTTTTGATAAATAAAAAAGTAGTTAGGCCATTGCCATGGGTCAATCTCTGTTTACTTTCGTGCTCATTCATTGTTCTCACAACGAACAGGTAATTATGAATCATCGGCCACCAATCGCCCGTGAATGGCCTCATGCAATAAGGGTTGATCAGAATGATGTACAAAATCGCCTCGCCAACATTGAAAACGGCGTAGGACAGATGTCCATTGTCCTTTGACAACTCTCAAGACAAATGAAATCTACTCAGGCTAAGCCTAACTCCATAGTTGCTTTAAGCACTGTCATGACACCCGCAAATTTGCCAGAAAATAGCTAGTACCATAAACAGTTTGAAAGGATCATGAAAAAGTTAAACCTTTCCAATTATGTCGACATTGAGATCCTTGAAAAGCTCAAAGCACCTGAATGCAAAAGGTATGCTGATACCTCCCGCCCAGAGACCTACTTGCAGGCCTACTTGGTCCGAAGGATGATTCAATCGTATCAATCGAACTTGACTGGCCCTGCCTTGCGATGGTACATTGTTAGGAAGATTAATCCCCTTAAAACTTGGAAGGAACTAATTCATGTTTTTCACCAAGAGTATAATTTTGACATCACCCCCAACATCACCTTGCCCTACGAAGAGCCGATGATCGCGGAGCACGAGGAGCCATTAGTCGCTGAGATAAGAGAGGAACATGTGAATGAAACCTTGCATAATAAATGGGCGACTGAGCAACATCCTATTACTGGAAAATTTACCACTAGGAAAGGCAAGGAGCCTTTGTACGAGATCATAGACTCAGGGCCTATTCAAGAGCGGCGCATGACTAGACAACTCCTCAAGCTTACTCCAAGACTAGGGTCCAAAGAATACCAACCCCCATCAACCTAGAAAGTGAATCATAGAGTGAAACTCTAATATCTCTCACTTCCCTTGACAAAATCGAGCTGGCGAAACGCAGGGCCTTACTCAAGAGGTCTGGTCCAGGGGCCAAGAAAAGAAAGCCTAAGCAAATCAATTCCGCGTCTACAAAAGAGCCGCCGCACCAAAGTTTCGAGCATTCCCTCGAACACAGCCTTGAAGGCCACTATCCCCTAGAGTGCAACCCTAAAGACCTCCCGTCCTTAGAATACAGCCCCAAGGACTTCCAACGTTATTTCGACAATGAAACTGACGATTCATCGTATAACTGTTTCCTACTCTCACCCGAGGATGAAGGCCCGTCGGAAGAGGAAACATACGTCTTTATCCGCTATGATTCTAACGAAGTACTAAGCTCGTCACCTGACCGTGAGGATAGCTTAAATGCCTCATCCTCCTTTGGTAATTTTGACCCGGAAGAAAGCAATGGGGTAATCTCGATAAAGTCCAACTTCCCTAAAGCAGAAAAATTCACCACTACGAATATGCAGTGGGAAAACCAGTGGTCTAACCAAGACATACCAGGCTCGTCTTGCCCTCGTAGGATCATGACCCCTATAGAAATGGGATACCCAATCTCCGCAAGTATAATGGCATGAGTTGCCCCATGGCCCACTTGCGGTACCTCAATGCTAAAATGAGTCGGTACTATGGCCCAATGTCATTCACAACTCAAGCATTCCAAGAAACTCTCACGAGATCCGCGTTGCAATGGTTCATCACAACAAATATTCATCTCCTAAAAGATTGGAATGAGCTGAGTTCCACATTCTTGCATCAATACAAAAACCAGATTGGAACTGAGCTGCCTTGCGAGAGTTTGGCCCACTTCAGAAGAGGACCAATGGAAGATTTCAGAGCATATGCAGGGAGGTGGAAGGCTTTCATGATACAAATCTACCCTAAATTGGCCAAAGAAGAATTGGCAAAGCAGTTCATAGAAGTTTTGTCCTACAAGCGTCGTTGTTGGCTGCAGGGGTTACACTTCTGCAACTTCAACGAGGTAGTCCTCGCATGCGAATACTTCGACTCCACTGAAGGCGAGGAATTCAAAGACGCTTTCAAGACCAACACTATCAAAGCACTCCTTTGCATAGGAGTTTTCATGGGTTTTACTCGTTTTTATAATTTCATGTTTCTTATCTTGTCTAGTGTGCTACTATTGTATTTTCCATTCCAAGTACTCTATTGTACAGTTCTAATATTTTGTTTTAAGAGCATGAGGCGATACTCCAAACCAACCCGGTGATGCTATCCAACCATGAAAAATTATCATCCAAGAAGAATACTGAGGGCTTGGCTTCCTCATGCTTTCTTCCCCCCCAAAGATATATACTTTTGAAAACAAAAAATGTTTTATTGCCAAAAGTTTTTGTCAAAACAAAATTATTAAATCATGTTTGTCTTTCTAACTCACTCACTTCATGTCTTAGAGAATCATTCTCATCCCCTTTGACTTAGTGTGATAGGGGGCATTTGAAACAAGTGCATCATGTGGGCTCGCCAACTTCACCTTGCCAAGAAAATAGGGACAAACAAAAAAATCATCCCATTTCAAAAATGGTGAGTCTTAACCTCTTAATATAATTTTGGAAATGATGTCCTCTCTCTTCTATTTATAGGAAACGAAAGATAAGATGTAATAGGTACAAGCACACGGTTGAAATCAAGCCGTCCCCAAGAGCTCTATACACTCCACCTTGCTCCTGCCCAACTCCTTCTCAAGCCGGAGCAGCATCTTCTTCCCTCATCGTGCCCGAGCAACTAAATGCTACGGTTTCATCAATGGGATTTCCGGCTTCAACAAACCAAGAAGCGCAGAAAATGAATTTCTTATCTTCCTTTGAATTGACCACTGTCAACAAGGAGGAAATATAGACAGTTGAGACAGTCTCTAGCCCCTTATTTCAAATGATGACTAAGGGCTTAGAAACCTCACTTCGTGCTCCAGACGCATGCTCTCCCAAGAAGTAATTGCCATAAGAGAATTGGAGATTTTGATTGTCCATCTTAGATTCCATAGAAGCTTGAGGTACATGACTTTGCCCAATGGCCATATAGTCAAAGACAGAAGAAAAATTCCGCAGAAGGAAGGCGTTAAAGATAAATCAACAAACCATCAATCATACATACATGGCCATGAGTGAGGAAGGCCAATCGAAAGAAATGTCAAATTATGCCAAGACGAAAAGGCTGTCATCGACATTCAAATATCCCTAGGAGTCAGCAAATACAAACTTTAGAGAAGAGTAATTTGGTATCGTTTCCTATACTCTCAGTGTTTGAACTCACTTTTGACATATTTTCTTCTATTGACAGGAAGCATAGGATTCAAGAAACAAGCTTAATAGTTAATTGGACAAATCAAATTACCCGTATCGATTTACCTAACTTGGTATGAAAGGACGTGTCATCTAGGAGCCGGTTCGATTAAATAAAAAAGAAGTGCCCTATGGACACCGTCGGCCCCTCTAACCGAGTGGTATCCAGGAAGAAGCAAAACGGTCCGAAGTCGGGGGTTCGAATCCTCGACGCGGCAGTTAGCCGCTTGGTAAAAAATAATAATAACAAATTTTGCTTCTCTTGTGCCTGCAAATTACGAGAGAGCAGATGACCTAACAAAGTAAAAGACATAGGACTTCGTGTCCCACTTGCACTTCGGGTCCATCCAATCCAGTGAAGGGTAATGTTGTATCGCCTCCAAGTTATTCAACTCTTGAAAGAGTTTTTTACTAACATAATCCATTTTATCTGTTGCAGGATCACTTGACCGTAAAAAGTGCGGATAACAAATCAAGGAAAGACGTGTCAAACTCTGATAAGCTCTCCTAAGCGAAATGGCATCCTGAGTAATCACCAAAGCAAATGGCAGAAAATCTTCAGGCCTCAACTCACTAGACTAATTGATCTACTTGTACATCTTCTCTTCTACAGGAGCAAAAGCAAAGATGCCCGATCAGATTCCCAATCCTTGGCTAATCATTCATGTGTCATATCCCTAATAAACAGGGACAACCATCGACGTCCATTTGCGAATAACCCTTTTGATGTTCAAAATCTAACATATTTCGAAACACCATTATGTTAGCCCCTAAAGTTGTCAATAGGGTCTTTTTTGAGTCAAAACCATTCACTTGTTTTGAAGACTTTAAACTCCATCATATTCGAAATGTTACATGTCATTTCCAGATGAATTCTGCATGATGATTTTGTCTGTCTAAGTCACTGATTCCACTAAGGATTATTAAAATAGACAGCTAAGTGAAGAATACAAGATTAATTGAGCATGCTAGATGAGGTGCGTTAGAATGATGAAAGGCAAGTCATATCCTACACACAGTCCCCAATCTATACACTTGTGAGATGAGTGTAGAAGATTCCATGGCTGCAGGGTAAAGAGTTCTCTCACAAATGGTACGATAACCAAAATAGTGAGAGGCATTCCATTGCTCACCCCATTGAGCCCCATACATTGGTGAAGCTTCTCTCATACCCTCGTCAAGAACCACCCCACATTGGGGCGGAGCGGAGGCAAAGCAGCATCACAAGATGAGAAGAGAGATAGAAATTTTCTTGCTCGCACTTGCATCAATCTTCGGGTGTCTTTATTGCATATGAACACTCACGTTAATTTAAGTGCCCTAGGATGATGAAGAGCAACTCTCTCTCTACGCACTTGTATTCATTGTACAACCCAAGTGAGTCTGTAATTTTACCCTCACATCGAGACAAAACAGAAGTTACTACCATTTAAACAGTATAGCTCGGAGCGCTAGCTAAAGACGAAGACTCAAGAGTCTAACAATAGTGTCGTGATTGAACTTGCCTAGGCTAGTTCCTCTAATGACAAGAATGAAAAAACAAGGGCATAAAAAAGCAGTGTACCTAGCAAAAGCAAGGTCAATGCCCATAAATGAAAAACTAGAATAGAAATAGGGGCATGAAAAAAAGCAGTGTGCTTGGTAAAAGTAAGGCTAATGCCCCTCAGTCAAAAATACTCCCAAGAGAAGTTGCTATTGTGGTCCAAAGAACCTCCATCTGACAAAAAAGACTAGTGACAAATGCCAGGATAGTCACCAACTCTCACCCTCTTACATGTGAGCCAAGTTTACGTCACATCCCCATTGTAAAAGTCTCTTCAAACTAGGGGCACTCCAATTAATGTAGGATTTCATATGTGCATAAGCATCGCTCGAAGAAGTACGAGCAAGATTACTCTATTTCTTTTCACAGGGTTCTTGACTTGTAAACCCGGAGATGATCGTGCAACATTTTCGTCCATCAGCTTCGACCTTGATGGTCCCCTTTGATGAGCCGCTGACCAAGACTTCATTGCAATTTCAACAAAAACCTCTCACATTGGTAAAGTCATACCACTTGCGAGAATACTCAAACCCCTGCTGACATGATGACAGTGAGATAGTGTGGTCCTTATAAATCATGCATTAATGGTCAGGATAGCCTTCTCCATGAGAGTGAGTGAAAAGTCCTTTCAGACTGGAAGTCCCTCATCTGGCATACTTAAAGCATCTATATTCCAAATAAATGTTATCTTTCAAAATCTTCCCCAGTGGAATTCGAATGATACAAAACTAACAAGATTGTCATGCATAAATCACATTTGAATTTATGAATTTACAGTGTATACAATCATGTGTGTATATTGTGCAAATAGCAGACATACTCTCAGAAATCAGAGATATTGCCAAGTAAGCATATCTCTATCCCCATTTGTCTTAAAGTACCTATCATTGTCCAGGTACTCTCTTACTGACACTCAACCTATTCGAGTCGTCCCTTGAGCTTGGGTGCTTGCAACTGTCTAAGTATCCCCTTGTCTTTGAGTATCGGCCATCATTCGGATACTCCATTTTCCTGACACTCGATCTGTTCGAGTTGTCCCCAAAGTATTGATATTTGCGACTATCCAGGTATCCCCCTTATTTTTGAGTATCCACCACTTGCTGGGTGCTCCCTCTATTGACACTCGACCTATTCGAGTCGTCCCTTGACTTTGGATGCTTGCAACTATTTTAGCATCCCATTGTCTTTGAGTACCGGCCACCATTCGGATACTCCCTTTTTCCTGACACTCGACCTGTTCGAGATGTCCTCAGAGTATTAATGCTTGTGATTGATCAAGTATTTCTTTATCGTTGAATACCTACTGCTATTTAGGTATCCCCATATCGTCAAGAACCCACCGTTGTCTAGGTATTTCCTTTTCATGACACTCAACTTGCCCGAGTTGTCCCCAAATAATAGCAGTTGTTCAAGCATTTCACTACTTTGTGTGCCTACGCCTACCCAAGTGTTCCCGCCCTTTTGAGTGCCTGCGACCATCCAGGTAAGCCTCGTGCTACATTCAAGGTTATGTTACTAGGAGGTGAGAAACCTTCATGAATATGCAAGGCACGTCCTCGATATTCCCATTACTAGGAGGTGAGAGACCTTCATGAATATCTCAGGTACGCCCTCGATATTCCCAATTACCAGAAGGTGAGAGACTTTTATGAATATCTCAGGTACGTCCTCGATATTCCCCTTTACCAGGAGGTGAGAGACCTTCATGAATATCCAAGGTACGTCCTCGATATTCTCATTGCCAGAAGGTGGGAGACCTTCACGAATATGCGAGGCACGTCCTCAATATTCCCCTTTACCAAGAGGTGAGAGACCTTTATGAATATGCGGGGCACGCCTTCAATATTCCCAACTACCAGGAGGTGAGAGACCTTCACGAATATGCGAGGCACGTCCTCAATATTCCCCTTTACCAGGAGGTGAGAGACCTTCATGAATATCCAAGGTACGTCCTCGATATTCTCATTGCTAGGAGGTGGGAGACCTTCACGAATATGCGGGGCACGCCCTCGATATTCCCACTACCAGGAGGTGAGAGACCTTCACGAATATATGAGGCACGTCCTCAATATTCCAACTACTAGGAGGTGAGAGACCTTCACGAATATGTGAGATCCATCCTCAATATTCCCACTACTAGGAGGTGAGAGACTTTCACGAATATCTCAGGTACGTCCTCGATATTCCCAATTACCAGGAGGTGAGAGACTTTCACGAATATCTCAAGTACGTCCTCGATATTCCCATTTACCAGGAGGTGAGAGACCTTCACGAATATGCGAGGCACGCCCTCGATATTCCCATTACCAGGAGGTGAGAGACCTTCACGAATATCTCAGGTACGCCCTCAATATTCCTAATTACCAGGAGGTGAGAGACCTTCACGAATATCTCAGGTATGTCCTCCATATTCCCAATTACCAAGAGGTGAGAGACCTTCACGAATATGCGGGGCACGCCATCGATATTCCCATTACCAGGAGGTGAGAGACCTTCACGAATATCTTAGGTACGCCCTCAATATTCCCAATTACCAGGAGGTAAGAGACCTTCACGAATATCTCAGGTATGTCCTCGATATTCCCAATTACCAGGAGGTGAGAGACCTTCATGAATATTCGAGGCACGTCCTCGATATTCCCAATTACCAGGGGGTGAGAGATCTTCATGAATATCTCAGGTACGTCCTCGATATTCCCAATTACCAAGAGGTGAGAGACCTTCACAAATATCTCAAGTACGCCCTTGATATTCCCAATTACCAGGTGGTGAGAAACCTTCACGAATATCTCAGGTATGTCCTCGATATTCCCAATTACCGGGAGATGAGAGACCTTCATGAATACTCGGGGCACATCCTCGATATCCCCAATTACCAGGAGGTGAGAAACCTTCACGAATATCCTAGGTACGCCTTTGATATTTCCCAATTGCCAGAAGGTGGGAACACCTTCACAAATATCCAAGGTATCTGCCAAAATCAATGCCTTGAGAAGGGCCGGCACATCCTCCCGAGAAAAGTCGGGTACCAGCTATTGTATTTGACAAAGGTTAGACACCCCCACAAAACAGATGCACTAAGAAAGGTCGGTGCATCTCCCCAAGAAAGGTCGGGTACCAACTGGTGTCCTCGATACAAATCAAGCACCTACAAAGGAGATGCCCTGAGAAAGGTCGGTGCATCTCCCGTCAAGACGACCGAAGAAAGGTTCGAGCCCTAGACAAATCATTGATTGTTTTAATAGGCAACCGAATAATGGTTCGGGTCCGAGACAAACCACTAATTACCCCAACAGGCGACCGAAGAATGGTTCGGGTCCTAGACAAATCATTGAGTGTTTTAATAGGCGACCGAAGAATGGTTCGGGTCCGAGACAAACCACTAATTGCTCCAACAAGCGACCAAAGAATGGTTCGGGTCCTGGAGGAGCAATTTCTCGTCAAGGCGACCGAAGAAAGGTTCGGGTCCTAGACAAATTATTGATTGTTTTAACAGGCAATCGAAGAATGGTTCGAGCCCTGGAAAAGCAACCTCCTCGTGTCACCAGGTAAGATGACGCCTTGATACTTGCCAAACTTGGGGTTCACACCCTATCTCACTCACTCCCGGTAAGTAACTAAAGGTATCTTCTTATCTGTCTTAATATATGTAAAGTTATATTGCTCTTTTTGCATAGGATAATAGGTCTCAAATATAATATAATCTACTACGCATGTACGGGTAAATTTTAGGCATCAGTTTGTCTTTGAATGCAACCTCTGCGAGCTCACCTTCAAAGAGGGGCAACTATTGATGCCTAAAATTAGGCTTTATTTTATTTTTATTTTGTTTTATTTAATTTTCTGATAATAAATAAAACAAGAAAAAGCAAAAAAAAAAAAAAAAGCAGAAAACGCCCATCTTCTAGGCCTCCTCAGCCCACTTCCACCTCAGCCCGGCCCAGGTGGGTCTCCTTCTTCCTCGCGCCTCTGCAGCACGCGTAGGGGGGCGTGATGCCGGAAGGGAGGAGAGGACAGCGACGCACATGGGGGAGCTGGCGATGCACTGAAGGACGGGCAGGTGGTGGATGGGACGCCGGTTCGGCCGGCAGAGGCCATTCGGCACACAGGGACCGGCGGTCGAAGCTCCATCAACCGGTCGCCCCCTCGCCTATAAATAGGGCTCCCCCAATGACGGCAAGCAACACGCCGAGAACGATCGAATGCCATAAAGCTTTGAGCTTCCTGCTGAGAGACTTCAGAAGGGGAGCCGAAGTCGAGCAAACCCAGATCTGAAGGCTCGTGGCCGGAGAGGGAGAGAGGGGAGAGCGCGAGCAATGAGGAGGGCCAGCGAAGTCCTAGATTCGACCATATATGGGATTCGTTGTCGCTAGTGAAGCCGTGGCTCCGCCACAGTTCCGACGCCGTTGCCGTAATCGATTCACCGAAGTCGCACTAGATCTGGAAATTGCAAGGACGTTGTCACTGATCCGTCGCTGCCACCCACACCATTGCCACAAACAAGTAACATGCCGTCACCGCCGCTGTCGCCGTCTCCGTCGCCATTGCATTCCCCCTTATAGTCCAGTCCTTGTCGCTGCCGTAGCCGCCGTTGCCGTAGCAACTGTAGCCATCGTCGCTGCCATTGCCGTTGTAACTCTCCCGTTTTCCCCCCTTCGGCGCCGCAGATTCGCAAACCCTAGGGTTTGCGATTTCCGAGTCACGAAGCGGATCTAGGTTTGGAAACCCGGGTCGAGGTTCTAGAGCCGGGTCGGGTAGGGTTCCGAAGGAGCCGGGTCATGGAGCAAGAAGTCGGAGCAGGTAGTCGGGCCGGGCCGGGCGTCTCCAAACGCTTGGCCACGGCGTCGTTTTGATTAAAAAAAAAAAAAAAAAAAATCGGGCCTGCGTCGCGGGCCCGTCTGCGTTTCAGCTGGCCCGGAGTCGGACCCAACCCGCGGATCCAACCCGGTCAATTTTTATAATATTTTAATATAAAATAATATTATAATAAATAAATAATTTATTTTCAAAAAATCAAAATATAATTTATTTTCAAAAAAATTATTAAAAAATGTTTTAATTTCCAGAAAATTGAAAAATATTTAGAAAATATTAAAAATTATTTTATTTTCCAAAAAATCAAAAATATCAAAAATATTCCATATTTTCCAAAAAATGCAAAAAAAAAAAATCCAAAAACAACCAAAAATTCATGAAAAAGCAAAAAAAAAATTCAGAAAAAGCCAAAAGACTTCAAATTTTTCCAAAAATCCCTTTTATGTCCAAAAAATTAGAAAAAGACTCGAAAAATGTTTTTTCTCCCAAAAACGAATGGAAAATCCCTCAAACATCCAAAAAACCTCAAATTTTAAACAAGATTAGGTACCGAAAGGGCATTAGTGATTAACTAATGTAATCAAGCCCCCGATCCTAATTTCTCTGGTTGCGCAAGAGTGAGTATTTCTCCCGATACTTCGCTTGGGTTTCTAATCAACTCACCCTAAATCAATTAGTGGCAACTCCATTTTAAAAATTGATTTACAGGTTAAAAACTTGAACCATTAAGTCGTGAATTGGTGGACTTGGGAGAGTCCAGGCTTAATAATTTTAGCCGAGCCATTAGCCTCCTTAGGCGCTCGTACCCAACTACGAGCGCCGAAAAAAAGAGGTCACGATAGAGCAAAAAATCTTGTACAAATATCATGAATTCTTTATTCTCTCTTGCACAATAATCAATCAATTGCAAATTTATTTCTTCATTTCACGTTTTGCAAATTTACTGTCCTTGCACTTTAAATTCTAGCACTTGCGATGTTTCGCTACTACCCAAGCCATTTACTTTTTCTGTCCAAGATTAGCAAAGAACCCCTTTACTCTTAAAAACAAATAAAAATCAATCTTTTTGGTAAATAAGTTTTTCACTTTCTAGGTGAAAATGCAATTACTTATGATTCTCTCACAATCTAAGAATTCGTCAATTTCACATGAATCTTAAGGGTGCATTTGATAACAATTTTGTTCCTGAGAATAATTTTTATTTTCATAAATAGTTCTTTTATATTTCTATTCCCTATAACAGTTTTTGAATAACACAACGCATTTAGTAACTGTACAAAAATTTTATTTTTAGAATAGAAAAATAATAGGAATGCATTTGGTGTGACCCACAAGTTTTTTTTTTTTTTTTTAATGTAGAATTTCCTTCAATTTTTTAATAATTTTATGAATTTTTTTTTTCTTTTTTCCTCTCTTCTTCCTCCTCTAGCTGGTTCTTTGCTATTACCAGGCGCCGATGGTGAGGAAGAAGAAGAAAAGAAAAGAAAGAAAATAACTTTTTTTCTAAAAATTGTTCCTGGGAGTAGGAAATTACTTTTTTCTATTTATTATTTCTATTTCAAATCTATTCTCTAAATACTTTTTTATTCTGGATAATAGAAAAATTAATTGATGTTACCAAACAAATTTTTGCTCTTTTTCTATTCCAAAAAGAAAAAGAATAAACAAATAGAAATTTTGCCATGCAAACTCTAAAAGTCTATATAGTCAGGAGGAACCTGAAGAGCACCTTAGACTTGTGCAACAAATTATGAGGGAGAAGAAAGTTTTTGTGAAATTCAAGAAACAAGAATTGAAAGGAGGAGATCGGTATCTCAAATACTTCAATGCTACAATAATGGCAAAAAATAATGGGAGAATTACTTCTTTTTAGAATCCCACAAAAATAAGAAAATATAGAAATAATAACAGATCTTTTCATGTCCAACTCCAATAATGATGAGTTCGATAGATAGATAATAGGAAATTTTGATTTTATAAATTGAAAGGGTTACAAAACTTGTGGATTGCATAAGAAAAATTTGCAATACCAAATGAAAAAGGAATATAAATTAGGATCACTATTAGACTTAATTTTATTTTAATCTTTCGAGGTTGAGGATCTAGGCAAACAATTATGTAAAATTTTATGAGACTGCTACCAACTACTCTAGAAATCGCATAGGCTAGACTTTGGCTTAACACTAAAGCTTGTGAAAAACTCAGGATAGGCAAATAAGAGATATGATAAATATTTGAACTCAAACCTTATGTTCGACACATGCAAATTCTTGTGTATGCTAAATTGCTGTAAAAACTTAAGTCATTAGATGAAAATGTGCTTTAACATTTAAATATTTTAACAAGCTGATTTTACTTGTAAATTATTAATTTTTGGTGAAATTGAACTATAAATTAAATTGATGAAGCTGTGATCTCGTTACGTGCTCTCATAAAAAAAGATGAAATGGAGATCGATAATTAGGTGGGTGCAATCAACTCTTCAATTTAGGTAGGTTAAGGATAGTGACTGAAAACTACATGCACGACCTCATGACCACCAATGGATACTCTCAACGTGGAAGATCTCCTTGCCATTTCCAAACATTTCCAACCCACTTTAGTTTCCTTCCTCTTCATTAACTCCTCCATTAAGCAATTCTTCTTACATATATCACTTTCAATTTCCATGGTAACGGAGTTCGTGAGGCTACTTCTTTCTTGCTATCCATTATTTAGTCTATTGTGGTTGACAAGTCCCTTTTTCTGCATCAGATTGAAGTCTTAGTCATCACTTGGACTTCTAAGTTTCTAATTAACTGAGGATACATGCTAAATTGTAAAAACACTTGGCGTGGTCATAGTGTCGCCTCTATTAGTAATATACGGGAGGAAAATCATTTGGCTCGAGATACAAACATGTATAAGTAGTCATTTTCATTAAAAGTAAATTAAAAAAAAAATTAACATTATTATAATAGAACCATAAAATGATGTTATCGAGATTTTACATCAACTGCGTTATACATATAAAAAAAAAAAGGCATCATCGTTATAAAAGAACAATTTGAATGACAATAACTTATATAAAAATCTTACGTAGTAATTGAATTTTATTACCAATTCATGTTATCTAATGAGAAATCACAACACTATTATACTTATTTATGTGGATATGATATAAAATTACCGTATTTTGGGTATATAAATGATTTTTCGCAGGCAACATCTAGAATTGACTAAAAAAAGATAATTAAATAAGTTTATATTGAAGAACTTCTACTTGATTATAATGAGGCATAAGTTTTGCACGTATATAATTCGACTCACCTCCAAAGTACTAGTATATTCCGTAAGTTCTAGTAAACTTAGAGGAGATGGAATATCTTTTGTTTTTTGAAAAACACGTATGTCCATTTACCTTACCTAAAAGTATGAGTATTGCACTAACATTGAATATGATGAGTCCCATCAAATATTACATTCTAGATTCTTTTTAGCGTATCCACCAAGTCTATTAAATAATTATTCCTTTAGCAGAATTGCACAAAAATGGCAAAAGGTGAACACTCTCTCTCTCTCTCTCTCTCTCTCTCTCTCTCTCTCTCACAATATTATGTGCAGTCTCACCACATCTTGGCTCACCTCCAACCATAAAAGTTTTTAGGAAAATCTCTTATGATGTTTTGAAGATGAAAAAATAGTCAAAAACTACCAATGGTGTTAACAAGAGTCAAATAAATATTAGTCACTTTCTTTTTCCCTGGATCTTGTTTTGAGGAACCGGTTTGAATCTTTGTGTGAACCCTATTCTACCGAAGAAAGCTCAGCCATACAATTAATAACTATCACTTTTGGCTAACCCAACATTTGTCCGAAGTATAAATATCATATCCTCCCAAATTATTTAAGCAAACAAATCATCTTTGCCAAACACCAAATGGAGTGCTATGCAGCTTGCCTTCTGTTGCTATGCCTGCTGTGGTGGAGCATCAATCTGCTCTGGCGACGGTTAATCCGTAAGCCAGGCTCCGGCGGCAACCAGCTGCCGCCAGGCCCACGCCCACTCCCAATCGTTGGGAACATCCTCGAGCTCAGTGACAAGCCCCACCAGGCGCTCGCCAAGCTCTCCAAGCTATATGGCCCTGTTATGACCATAAAGCTAGGGGCAATCACAACCATAGTCATCTCCTCTCCGGAGGCTGCCAAGGAAGCCCTCCAAAAGAACGACCAGCTCTTGAGCGGTCGGCAGATCCCTGACACCGTCAAGGCGAGTGGTCACTATGCTGAGTCCGTTGTGTGGCTGCCCGCCTCCGATAAGTGGAAGCAGCTCAGGAAGGTGTGCACCGTCCAGATGTTCTCGGCACATAAGTTGGACGCAGGTCAGCTCCTCCGCCGCAAGAAGGTGGATGAGCTCATCAGCTTCATCTACCAGAGTTGCCGGCAAGGCCATTCTGTCGACATCGGGAAGGCCGCCTTCACGACGGTGCTCAACTTGATCTCGAGCATGCTCTTTTCTGTCGACTTGGCACACCATGACGAGGGCTCCTCCCAGGAGTTCAGGGACCTCGTGTGGGGCGTGATGGAGGAGACTGGAAAGCCCAACGTGTCAGATTTCTTCCCAGCTCTCAGGTGGTTTGACCCCCAGGGCGCACGCCGGAGAATCTCAGGTTACTTCAGCAGATTGCTTGCCATCTTCGACAGGATGATTGAAGAAAGGACTCAAGCGATGGCCTCACCGGTCGCCACTTCACCGAGCAACGACGTGCTTGATTCTCTTATTAATTTAAAGGAGAGTGGTGAATTGAGTCGCCACGAAATTAAGAGCTTGCTTCTGGTCGGTACATTATTGAGGGATATGCGAATTGATATGAACTATATATGCTCCTATTCAATAGTTTCTGTCCTCTGTATTTATAATTGTTCGATATATTTTGAACTATGAAGAGGAAGCTCTGTATTTAGACTAGTCTAATGACTTCTTTTGATATGGAATTGTGATTTTATGTTGCTGGCAAGTAATGTTATCCATATCTCGTTGCTGTCAAATTTGTTACTGACCAACTTTGGGCAATTAACTTCAATTTTCTCCAGAAAATGAAGATGTATCTAGCAAAAATCACTTGGCTATCTCTCACGATTCCTTTTCCAGGACTTGTTCATCGCGGGAGTCGACACAAGCACGAGCTCACTGGAGTGGGCGATGGCAGAGCTGGTGCACAATCCAGAGAAGATCGCGCGAGCCCGTGAAGAGATCGACCGAGTCATCAGTGACGATGGAGGAACGCTGCAAGAGCCAGACATCACGAGGCTCCCCTACTTACAAGCAATAGTCAAGGAGACTCTAAGGCTGCACCCGCCGGTTCCCTTCCTGATCCCACACAAGGCCGAGAGCGACGTGGAGATAGGCGGGTTCCGACTGCCCCGGCACGCCCAGGTGCTGGTCAACGTCTGGGCCATGGGGCGGGACCCGGGCATATGGTCAAACCCAGACAGCTTCTTGCCGGAGCGGTTCCTGGGGGGTGAGATTGACTTCAAGGGCCGCGATTTCGAGCTCATCCCGTTCGGGAGCGGACGGAGGATATGCCCCGGGATGCCCTTGGCCTATAGGATGGTGCACTTGATTTTGGCCTCTCTCTTACGCTCATTTGATTGGAAGCTTGAGGAGGGCGTGACGCCTGAAGAGATGGACATGACTGAGAAATTTGGGATCACATTGCAAAAGGCAACGCCTCTCTGTGCTATTCCCATGGAGGTGTGACTTTAATTAGTCTGTACTCTCTCTTCCTTAGAGAGACGTTTATATCTCAGTATTGTTTTCTTAAAATTGATATAATAGTAGGAATTTACCTAGAAGGATTTTCGTCCTATTGTCCTTTTTCTTCCATATATGTTTGAAATTAATTCGATGAACTTAGTTTCATAAACGATGTATTTGTGTATGCAAGTATATGCGGTGACATGGATGAATAATTGTGTAACATGAATTCTTCTTCTTCTTCTTCTTCTTCTTCTTCTTCTTCTGCTTCTTCTTCTTCTTCTTCTTGGATGGTTGTCATTAACTAGATCGTCACGTCATCGATTTTTGGTCAAAAGTGGCTATAAAGGCTAATTAACAAATTGTCAAAATGTTTAAATCTAAATTGGTAAAATTGAAAATTGTATGACTAAATTGGGCATCATATAGTAGATTGAGGATTTTTTGGACAATTTCCCAGATAGACATAGTCTCGCCTTTTTATTTAGTAACTGCATATGTTCTATTAAGACATGATTATTTCCACCATACTATCACATGTACAAATTGATAGTTGCTACCATCCACCCTTTCGTTCACCACTATATCAATGGGAAATTGCCAAAAAAAGTCCTAAACTTATTACAATATTTCAAATTCAGTCATAAACCTGTTTTTTTTTGGCCAATTTGATCCTAAACTTATTATTACCTTGTGTAATTATACAAATTCAATCCATCAAACCAAATTTGGTTGATCGGTGCCGATGGGCAATTTTTTTAATAATATTTTATTTTATTGAATTTTTCTTTTTTCTTTTTTTTTCCTTTTTCTCTCTCTCTTCTTTTTTTTTCCTCCTCCCTCCTTCCTCTTACTTCGATGACAGGCCAGAGGGGAGGGCCGATCACCAGCTAGTGATGAGCTCGCCTCACTATCATTAGGCAAGGGCAAGCTCACTCAAAACCACTAGCCAGGCGAGCCCCCATCAAATCTGGAAAGGGCTCACCTCATTAGTGGACAGTGAGGCCAACCTCACCGAAATCTAATGAGGCAAGCCCACCCAGCCAATGGATCGAGGAGCTGCCTCACCATCGCTAGGGGAGGATGAGCTCACCACTAGCTGGTGGCCGGCCATCCCCTCTGGCTATTTGCCTAAGCAAGGGAAAAATGAGAGAGGAGAAAAAGAAAAAAGAGAGAATTTTTAAAAAATACAATATTATATATAAAAAATTGTCCACTAGCATCAACCGACGTTCATGTCAATGCTAGCCAACCAAATATGGCTGGATGGATTGAATTGACACAATTATAAAAAGTTTAATACCAAATTGACAAAAAAAAAAGTTTATGACTGAATTGGAAAATTTGCAATAGATTTATGATTTTTGGTTAATTTTCCCCTATATCAATGGTAGATGAAGTTGCTTATGGAATTCTATCAAGATTTATAGGACTATGGAAGAGTATCAACATATATTACAGGTTCAGCAAAATGATTATAAGTAAGTTCAAACACCCTTTCAATATGAAGATTTATTAAAACTATGTCTTGAATTTGAGCTTGTGTACAAAACTTGATCCGAATTAATGCATAAAGAAGTGCCACCCAAATGGGAGCATGCTGTTTAAAAGAAAGTTCGAAGTTTGGACTTTTCCCAATTCACTATGGGAAAAGTAATTTCGTTTTTTAGTTGAAGTCGGGCACTTTCAATTTTAGGTTATACATACACACATCATACCTTGGGATCTTGTCTTTCAGGCCTTGACCGTGATATCAAATTATGAAGCCAACTTATGTTCGGCATTACATCTAGAGTAAATAAAAGAGTGTTAAAAGCCGTGAAATCTTATGATGAAATTTGGTGTATATCTCATTAAGATTCATATACTTTTTTGTAAGAAATGGCTGCTTATAATTGTGATGTTTGATCAATATTAAAAGTATTTGAGTAATCTGAATATGATTATAATATTCATTATATCGCTCGATAAATGTTGAACTTTGTATTGTTGTTCCTGCGAGCGTAGGTCATATCGCGTGCTTATCTGTGCAGCAATTTGCCAATGGAGCCTTGTCATTGTCAACTATCTCTTGGATCGATTTTCTTTTCCGTTGATCGTTTATATCCTTAAAACTCCAACACACAAGTCCATAAGTGGGAAAAAAAAATTAAAAGAAGGATAAGCATATCTAATTGAAAAAGTTTCACAACGGGCTGATTAATGCTCAACCTTATTAAGAAGCACACAATCATTACAACATTATTGGAGAAGAAATGCCACAGACGATTATTTAGATATCAATCAATCTAAACTTCTTCCTACTATTAAAATAGCAGGAAATAACATTACAACAATATCAATATATGGAATTATATCATATGTATTATTAATTACTTTCACCCATGGGTCACCGTTGGTACGCTGTGAAGAACCACCGTCTCCACCGTGAGGCCTGGCCCAAAACCGAAGAGGACGCCCCACTCCAACCCCTCGCCAGGGGTCGCAAGCCCTTCCTCCGCCGACTTCCTTCGCATCTCATCGAGGATGAACGAGACGCACGCGCTCGACATGTTCCCGTACTCTCTAAGGACGTGCCTCACGGCTCGGAGCCTCTCCTTTTTCAACCCTAGCTTGGCCTCGATTTGGTTGAGTATGGCCGGGCCACCCGGATGAGGCACCCAAAAGATGGAGTTCCAGTCACTTATGCCAAGCGAATCGAACGCCTCTTTCAAGCTCTTCTCGATGTGGTCTGCGATCAAATGGGGGACCCTGTCGGATAACCCGAAGGTGAGGCCAACGTCGCGCAGTTGACCCTCGATGGTGCCCTCGGAGTTTGGCAAAACGGTCTCCGCAGTCCACACGAGTTGGAATATGGGCCGCTCAGCAGGGATCTCTGGGTCGGACCCTATGATGAGCGCAGCCGCTCCGTCCCCAAAGATGGCCTGGCCGACAAGGTTGGCAAGGTTCTCAGCAGACGGGCCTCGGAAGGTGGTGACAGTGATCTCAGAGCAGACGACGAGGACGCGAGCGCCGGCATTGTTCTCGGCAAGGTCCTTCGCAACACGGAGGACGGTGCCACCAGCAAAGCAACCCTGGTGGTAGAGCATGACCCGCTTGACGGAGGGGCTGAGGCCGAGAAGGCGCATGAGCTGGTAGTCGGCACCAGGCATGTCGACGCCGGAGGTGGAGCAGAAGACTATGTGGGTGATCTTGGACTTGGATTGGCCCCATTCCTTGATGGCCTTCAACGCCGCCTCCTCGCCGAGCTTTGGGATGGTGTCGATGATTATGTCCTGGCGTGGGTTGAGCGAAGGGTCGTCGTACGAGCAGATCTCGGGGTGTTTCTCCATCAGCTCCTCGGTCAAGTGCATGTAACGCTTGTGGATCATTGACTTGTCACCTGCGACGTTCCCATTTTACTTTCTAAGAACAACGTTGACATGCGTGCATTGGAGATTTTCTTTGTTCATTTTTCTTTTTTGGCATATATTTATGAAGAATTTGCATGGCTAGCTAACATGTACTACTCGATAACCTTTTCTTTCGACCATTCTAAGATTGTTAAGAATGATTGCAGATTCATTACAAAACGAAGCAAACTATAGTAATGCAATTTGTCCCACCAATAAGATCCAAAAAGAAAGATAGTTAGACTTTCTTAAAGGGTGTAATAAGCGAAACACACCATATATATTTCATGAGAAAAAATAAACTGTGAAGTTAGGATAAGGATACTCTCAACTTGAATATATATTTTGTAGCTAGGGTAATCTAGAGCGTGGCTCACATATGCGGATGAACTTCTGCTTGAGGGCCGTCATGTGCTCGCTCTTGGTCATGCGGAAGTAGTAGTGTGGGTACTCGGCCTGGTACACACAGTTCGCCGGATTCGCCGTCCCAATAGCGAGGATGGTCGCTGGCCCCTTGGCCCGCTGGTTCTCGCGGATCTTCTCGACGGCACCCATCTATCTCAGACCTGCGTTCGAAACTTTGGTGCTTCAATGTAACCCCTTTTTGTATTGCGGATAGATTGAAGTTCAAAGTGAAGTTGAGAACACCACAACTTTGTTCGGCTGTGAACTTTTGCAGCCCATTGCCTTGCCTTTTATAGATGCGAGGTGGGCAAGCTGGAACTTGGTTTTGAGGCACTGACGTTCCATGCATAATTATTGACTAAATTTAATGTAAAGGCTCGTCGAAAGAAAATCTTCCACGTGTAACAATTGACTATGTTGATTTGATGGTTGGTATTGTATGGTTTTTTTTTTATTTAGTTAATCGATTAGGTGAGAAACATTTAAAAGTCACCAGATCGTGTGTAATAAACCTGTCTTTGTGATCCCGGAACCTCTAATTATCAATGGACGCAGAAGTTTTGTTCGATCAGTAGTGTTTGGTGGGACCATCCTAAAGAGGAACAGATTGGTCATTTTCCCAAGAGTCCCAAGAGATTGATTTCAATGCTTAAGGAGGAAAGTTAAGTTGTGAGGCTTTCTTATTACTATCAGTCACGGGGACGATAATAATAATGTTAGCATCATGAAATATCTTGAATAAGACCGATAGACAGATTGACAATGGACCACCAATCAACCAGGAAAATTAGTGTTGGTCCATCCCAACCTAGCAATATTTGATGTGGGGTTCAAACCATTGCTATCCCTTCGTAATTTTAAATGTCTGCTAAAAGTTGCATTTTGTCCAAACTCTCTTACCTCAACGATCACTCCCATAATCATTGAATCAGGTACGGATCTAGCCCATCACAAATTACGCATCTACCGAAGTTATACTTGGGAGTTTGTGAACTGTAATAGCATGTTTATTTATTTTTCACATTAGGTGCACCTGTTTCGGCCAATTTTGTTAATTATTAAAAATGCGGTGCTGTTTCCTCTCTACAAAGGGTAAATAAAATGAGAACTCATGTTGGTATGCAAAGTTTTTATAAACCTTATAAAAGGACAAGATATCCAGGTAATCATAATTCCAATCAAAATATAACAAAAGATAAACCGACTTCTGTTGTACCTAACACACTTCGATTATCTATCGTTGATCAACTGTGGAGCATTATACTATTCAAGACTTAAATTTACTTTGGAACGCTTGAATTGTTTGCTCGACATATAAAATTAAAATCAAAGGTTTCATTTATTCCACAGAAAATAAATTATTCAAAAAACATTTTATTAAATTGATGGTTTGTATAACTTACAAAAATGAATGAATGAATATTTTCATCATTCACAAAAATATTTAAAAAATGAAAATATTTTTCATTGACGAATAATATATCAACATATACAAGCGATCAATTTTAAGAAAATATGTTATAATTATTCATTTTTCGTGAAATAAACGAAACCTATATGAGATATCAAGATTTCTTGCTTGGGTTGGGAACTTAGCTTCCACAAATTGTATAACAATACCCGGATTATACATATAATATTAGAATTTAAATATTTATTTTAAAGGACTACCCTAATGAGGACTTTCCTTTTTTTAGGCTAAACTATAGTGACAAATCGAGTATCTTAAGTAATCCTATTTTTGGGCAGTTAAAACGTAAACCACATTGCATTTGATGCTATGATTTGTTGGTATAACTCAGAAGTCAGATTCAAAGTGAACGTTGAAATGGACTGAACAACTGAGAGGGGGTGAAGTGGCCGTTCTAGGATTTTTTAAACTTTTCCGTACAAAAACAGTGGTTGTAGAAAAAGTCAATTATGTAGAGCCAATATTTTATATGAACATATATGTGAAAGAGGGTATGGTATAGGAGAGTTTTTTTTTTTTTTTTTTTGAGCAAAATGGTATAGGAGAGTTTGCAAAGCAATTTATGGTGGATTGACCTCTTCACGTGGTCTATCCACTCTTGACTCTACCAGTCCATCAGCAAGGCTGGAGTTCATTAGTTTAACCTTTGAAGCCTTTGATATCTTACAAATGAAGTTGCCTCTAAAAACGAGAGAATGTAACTCAATCTATGAGTACACACTTTACTCAAAGCTCAAAACACTCTTGCAAATAATTACGTTAACGCTTTCCTAGAAAAAGCACTCAGATTACATATGGTCTTTCACGTGGCTTGGCATTTTATGGTGTAGGAGAGTTTGCAAAGCAATTTATGGTGGATTGGCCTTTCACATGGCCTATCCACTCTTGACTCTACCAGTCCGACAGCAAAGTTGGAGTTCATTAGTTTAACCTTTGAAGCCTTTGATATCTTATTCAAAGCTCAAAACACTCTTGCAAATAATTACGTTAACGCTTTTCTAGAAAATGCACTCAGATTACATATGGTTTTTCTCAAAAATAAGCAGAAGGACTAAGAACAAGTGTCTGAGCGTTTTAATCCCCTCGACGACCTTCAACTCTCACTTTGACACATATACCTCCAAACTTCTTGCCTGATGATTAATCACTCTGCTTAGCTAATAAGGCAAAGCCTGTTCTGACTTTTTCAGCACGTTTCTCTAGGGCTACAAAGACCTGATACTAGCTCCAAAGCACCAAATTAAATTTGAATTCAAATTGATTTAGAGTCGGATCTTTGTTTCCACGCACATGAAGTATCATCCACTTTGTCTATAGCGTGAAGTCCCTCTACAATGCAGTCCACTCGACTTGCTGATTTCACTCAATCTGAATATAATGGTGTGCTTTGGTCCTTCCAAGTATAATGGCGTGCTCGATGTTATCCAAGTTGTTGTCTTTGTATCTAGTCCGTCCAAGCATCCCGACGATAATAATCCCTTATTTGTTCATCAGAATCCAAAGATTAATTCCAGCTCTGGCACTTTCCACTCGGTATTTTGTTATCCATTTGCAGAATAAAGAAGCTCTCCACTAGCACAAATCCCACATCATTTAAATGATTTACCTATGAACTTGTGTATGTGGACGATATTTCGTTTCCATGTTAGTTCGCACAAATGTTGTCATCATCTGTGGACATAAGGAATTTTCGTAACAAGCGTACTACTTTTTTCGCAATGTCAAAATCATGTAAACGAAATCAATAATCAGATTTTGTATGAAAGCACTTTCACACCATCTGTTATTCGATAATAAAAGGATGAAAACCTATCATTTTTACGGAAAAAAAGGTGCAATCTTTTAAAATCACAATTGAACTTTCTAGTTTCAACCAGTGGTTAAGAAATCAATTGAAAGTTACTTCATGATCTTCAAGAAATATTAGGTTCTGGCGTATCATTCATCTTCCATCGAAATTGATTACCATATGATAATGATTATTAAAATTGTTTCTTGAAAAAGGATATTAAAAAAATATATAAATCAAAATGACCAATCATCTTACGCAATACTTAGAGCTTAAATGCACACGCTCACCAAGCTCCGACTCAGTAATATATCTAATTGCACCGATCCCCATTCTAAAGTTTAAGCTAATAAGTTGTCCGCAAATTAAAATATATTAATTGCTACTCAATATATCAATTATCCTCCAGGAGGTTGTTGCCTATCATTCCTATCCATGTTCCTTGACAGTTGATGATGACAGATGTCTCTAGCTTGGGACAAGAAGAACCCATCAAGAATATCTCTCACTGTATAAGATCCTGTGCTGCTGTCTAGTCTTTATTCCTTGATGTTGACTTTTTTATAGGTTCAATTTTTCTCAACAAAAATAACAATGTTCATATTCGAATTCTTTTTCTTGTTCTAATTTTAATTTTAATTCTATTTCATGAATTTCTATTTGATTTAAATAAATCCAAAATTAATCCTTTTTAAATATTTCTAACTTTGAGTTCTCTTTATTTTTATTC
Organism: Eucalyptus shirleyi; assembly: GCA_017140165.1. NCBI lineage: Eukaryota > Viridiplantae > Streptophyta > Magnoliopsida > Myrtales > Myrtaceae > Eucalyptus > Eucalyptus shirleyi. Next base: position 29,412,643 of record CM029446.1, read on the forward strand.
CCATTACATAAATAATTTTATGATGTTGGCTATTGTCATATAATGTATTTTAAAAAGTAAAATTACCCCTTGTTTTTACTTTTCGACTCATTCGGATCTCTTCACTTATCTTATTCGGATCTCCTTTTCTTCCAAAAAGAGGGAAGGAAAAGAATCTTCCTCGATGGATTTCTCTTATTCCTGTTTAGTTTTCTTGGTTTTTAAAGTTGAATTTTTTAACAAAAATGAATAAAATTGATGTGTCAATTATATAGATTAACGATGTCAACTTACCTACTTAATGGAGATATAATCCAATACCTATTAATTTTAGGATTGGAATCCTCTAAAATTAGAAGGCACCTTATGAGCTCATCCAAAAAAGAAAAAGAAAAAACATAAAGTCTAAAGAAATTCATTCAACGAGCAAATCTCTCTCGAATTAGAGGTCGCCAGAGGTCGGCGACTTCCGATTTTGAGGCTGTGGCCTCTACTGGTGCGAGGGCAAAACAAAGAGAGGTTGAGTGCTGTAGAGTTGGAGAAACGGTATGAGGGAATAGTGGAGCGAATGGATGGTTGTCATGCTGGTTGCGACGGGTGGTGGTAGTGCACCACGTGACTTGGCATGGTGGTGATAAGCGGTGTGCCGACGAACAGAGAGGAGAGAAAGGGTAGGTCGTCTGTGTCTATGTTATGTGGTGATAGGGGAGGGTTATGGAGCACCGCCCAAAATGCCCTGCCTCGCCCCTTGTTTACTTTTAGCCATAAAGAATTATTTTGTTTTGTTTTATTTAAAAGAATTTCAGCACGAAATACTACGAGGAAACAATTCCTCTTAAAATGTAAAAATGAAAAACAATAATAATAAAACCCTAAGAACAATCTCTTCTTGCGAGTCTTACTTGTAAAGGAGATGCAAGTTTATAAAGTCCTCTGGGTAACCAATGTGGAGCAATTGTTTTTCATGTGGTTCATCTTTATATTGTCTCACATTGACTAAGTTGCAAAGGCCTGAGGTTGTGTGGCTCTATAAAATCAATCAGTTAAAGCCATTCTTCTTTATGAAAATCAAGCCATGATGCAATTCTTTTATTATAGAAAAATAATAAACAAGAAAATTGTCCAATAACCATCTAGCTAGTGGTATTATGTTCTTTTGGACAAAAAAAAAAAAAAAAATGTTAATTCCAATGCAGCCCCTCGCTGGATCCGTTGCTTCTCGAAGGAAAATAGCCCGCCTCGGCCGGCATGGGATACGTGGTGGTGGGAGGGCCAGTTTTCCTTTCACCGAGCAATCCCGTGGCCTGTCCCTTGATCTTACAAACCCATCGTACCGCCAGAACCAGGCCGCTCGGTGGGTGTAAGGGCGAGCTTTTGTCCGAGAGAGACCTCTCCTGGAACTTTTGGTGTTAGAGATTAGTGATCTGGGGTTTGCAAAATTTCGAGATGTTACACTGCCTTTCATGTCTGCGTTAAGTGGTCTGTTCATAGCTTTAGTTTTGAATGTGAATCTCGTTTCACTTTCAACGTTTTCCATTCGCACTCTGATTTCCCAGAAAGCTTTGATGTAGTTGCTCTTTAATTTCAATATTCAGCCTCTCTGTTCCCGTCTTTTCTTCCCTCTAAATTTGGCACGCCTGTTGACTGTTAGAAATAATTAGGAAATTGTACATATCTCCCACAATCATGCATATGTCCCCGTTGACTGTGCATATCGTTGATTCACCCTAATTGATTATAATTTATGTTTTAATATATTGTTATCTCATATAGTCATCTTGTAAAGCTTATAAATATCTTATATACTCTTGTTATGGAAACACACGGAAATAATACAATTATCCTCCACGTATTCTTATCTTGTTGTTTGAGGAAGCGCCAAACCAACACCAGGCTCACCGCCCTCGAATAAGTTAAATCCAGAAATTTCCTCATGCTTCATCACCTCATGCGCCACCACTTGCCACTGCATCGGTGTTCCTTGTGCCTTCAGACACCTTTCATATGTTCAGATCAAATGCATATATGCCTCGTTGGAAGCCACATCAACCTACTGTCACATAGTCTATACATGTCGGACACAAATAAATATTTGTCACATCAACAACCACATTAGCTTATCATACCACGTCAGCCATTGCCTAGCCTAACTATCAATTCCATACCATCAATTGATTAGACTATTGATGTCTTTATAAAGACAAATCCATCCGACACCTGTTTTGATTGTCTTTTCTCCAGATTTTTCAATTGATTTATTTTACATCATCCTGAATTTAAAGAGTGATCTTCAAACACGATTGAGAATTTCTTCATATCCCTCTTGATTCTCCATATTTCTTGTATAATCATCCCAAAAATACATTGATTTTGGTCACATTTTGGTCAAATTCTAACCGAACGATGATAGTCAATTCCTCCGTCCCAGTCAACTGATGCCAGGTAAGCGTCGCCGGGATATTGCTCCTAGCAGGAGACGAAACTGGTTTTGCTTGTACTCAAGTCAACCCGGGACTTCCAAGTACATGACGTGGTCCAATCTCTTCAGGTCCCTTGTGTTGTCCCAACAACCCTCAAAAGAAAAAACAATTTCTTTTGTGTTCAGTCATTATTCAAAATCAAAACCGGGAATGTTCATTGCTGTCGGACCTTCTCTCAGTATTCACGTCGACACTTTGACACTTCTTTCCTTTTCTTGAAAGAAAGTGGAAAGTTAGCTTAGTTGACTAAAGGGTTCTCTTTTTTTGGGCCGTGAACATCGCAATGAAACTTGCCGTGTGCAACTTAAAAAATCGAAATCGGTTGGTGATCTAACTTTTTTTTACCCTTATGAAGACTAATGTCTACTTAAAAAATTTAAATAAAGTTATGTACGCACTTGTCGAATAGCTTCTGCACTACACGGATGGTTCTTCCCTTGCCAATAAGATCTCTAAAGTATCCAATGGTGTTTTTGACTTTCGACTTTCATTCCGTTTTGGGTCACTACTTGCTTGAAATTCATTGAACGATCCAAGGACTGGTGAGATATCAAATGTAATGATCCTAGCTTTGGACTTGCAAGCTCACCCTAATTTGATTGCCTCTCTCGTTGTTTCAAGATAAATACACTAGAAATGCCAAGAGTTGTGTACGGTGCTCATTTTAATGCCAAAAATTTTCATCAGCTCATTTAAATGCCAAATCGGAGAAAAAACAATTACTTAAATGTCAACGGTGAGAAATTTCAGCAAAATTGATTACATGGCATTTATAATTAAAATTATAATATGACTTGGCAATTTTTTTTCAAAAGTTCAGTCCATGTGGCATTTCCATGTGGTATGCTTGGCATTGAAGTGATCACTTCAAACAAAATTTGACACTCAAATGATCATTTTAAACAAAATTTGACACTCAAATGATCATTTCAAACAAAATTTGGCATTTAAATGATCACTATTTACAACTTTAGACAATGTCATTTAGGTGTTATGTGATGACTAGGCACGCTGGTGAGCCATGTAGGACTGAGAAATTAATAAAATATTACCACAATTTTTTGCACTTCTAGGGTATGCATGACAAAATTTCTGAAACAGAAATTAATTTCTGGCCAAAAATTGATTTCTCAATTTTTATTCCATGGACAAGTTTATAAACAAAGAAGCATGTTTGATAATGATTCAAAATTTTTATTTCTGAAATAAAATTCGTTTGATAATAGGATAAAATTTCTATTTCTAGTAGCAGCAACAACTGGCGTTTGGTGGCCAGAGTCCGACGTCTAGCGACCGACGATTGACATCCGGTGACTAGCAGTAGGCAACTAAAGTCCAAAGTCCGACATCCGGTGTCCGATGCCGAGGTCCGGTGATCGACAACAAGCGGCCGAAGTTCGGAGTCTGGTGACCAACAACCGGCATCCAACATCCTAAGTTTGCCATCCAACGTTCAACATCAGGAGTCCGCCGACCGGAGGCCGGCAGCAGGTGGCCAGTGGTCGGAGTTTAGCGATAGGTTGCCAGTGGTGAGCGGCAGACGATCGACGGCAGACATCCGATAGTTGGTGGTGAGCCTCCGGCATCCAACGATTGGCAATGAGCAACCAACGACACATGGGCATCCGACATCTAGCAACCAAGGGTTGGTGACAAGCGACCGGAGTTCGGTGGTCAGTGGCCAACGTTTGGTGGCTGACGGTTAGTGGCTGGTGGCTAGGGTCGTGGCGAGTGACCGACCCACGAGCAGCAAATGGGCAACGAGTGGTGACGAGAGTGAACGATGAGAAAAACTTTGATTTCTCATTTCCGTTCCAAAAATAGAAAAGCTAAAAATTTTAACTTCTAGTTTCTGCTCCAAATCTATTTCTAAAACAGATTTCTGTTCTAGAAATAAAATAAATAAAAAGTTGCATTACCAAACAGATTTCTGTTCCAGGGAACAGAAAAACAGAGAAATAAAAAAAACATAAATGTTGTCATGCATGCCCCTAGTGTATTTACCCATGTTATTTCTCGAATATTCTTGACAAATTGAGTCATAACTATGAATATAACTTTTTTTTGTGAACAGTAATTATATTAAGCTTAGCCAATTTGTACAAGCAAAAGACACCGGAGCTTACACTCAAAACGAACAAGGCATAATGAGTGGAAGGGTACCGAAACAAAGGAAAAGCCAACAAGGCAAAAGCTAGAAGGCACAAATAGCACAAAGGCAGCCACCTCCTAAAGAATGATCAAAACAAGGTGACCAGTCAGCCAAACAAAGGCAACCCAAGCCCAAAACCCAACACAAAAATGATAGAGCCCAATGCGGCAATTTTTCTAATCATTATTATGATAAAAAGATATTTTGCACCATTTTCTAATATGTACAACTTTTAATACTTAAAAATGATAAAAATGGACAGAAATAGACTTCTACAACAAAAATTGCCGACTTCAACCCCCCAAAAAAGAAGAAGAAGAAAACTTTGATTCCTCGTATCCTGTATATTCACTTTTGCATCTAATTGAACTATTTTTTAAGATCATTACAAACTATTTTAAGTGTTTGAATCATCAATGAAGGCTTTGTTTAATATTTAAATTTTCTGGCACCCCCCTGAACACATGAGCCTGGACTTTGGTTTTAAGATTAAGCTTGCAAATATACAACAATAAGGCAAATAAGTGGCCAAAAAATATATGAATCCAAGACATCCTACCCTAGCATCGTGACAGATGTTTCTTTATACATCATGGATTGCACATTGTATCCGGCTCACATGCACCACATTTTTGTCACCCTATTAAGAGCAGTCTTCGGATAGGATCAGTGATTACTATGAAAATATGTACGTTTTTTCGTGTTCTTGTTTACCAATTGAAACTTTTAGAACAAAAGTATGCTCACCTAAGTTCGACAACGATATATGAAATCAAGAGAGAGAAAAAGTTTACAAATGAAGATGCGTGGCTCAGGGTTTTGATTTAACCCCTGGGAAACATATGAAGCCTACTCCGAGTCAATCAATTTGAGCCAAGTTTACTGAAGTGAAGTGACCGAGAAGTCAAGCTTATTGCACGTGGCAATGACACCTGGTCGACACCTTTGACATAAGTTTCAATTATGTATTTTTTACGTGAACTTCTAATGGAACTCTGTAGTAATCATGCATGAGTCAACGTCAGAACTCTAAATTACTTGTAAGGATTGCTAACGTATGCAATGCAACAAACATTAGACGATATATCAGAGGGAGGTATGAAGAAATTAATAAATTAAGATGGAGCGTCACAATAATTATAATTGGCGTAAGGGGCGACATTTGATAATTCTGTGGATTTTTTTAAGGAGACGTCAAACCCTTTCCAAGTTCCGGTCTGAGCTGGCACATATGTTCCAAACCCTCTTAGTCAACAAGTGATTTATTGGGGGTTAAGTATATTTAGTTAATATTTAATTATCACTAATCTAGTTCGATTGGAGCAAAGATGGCGAAAAGTGCTCAAACGGATGACTTGCTTTGCGTAAAAAGCGACAATCTATAATATGATAATTATTGGTTCGAGGCTCTTGCAAGAAAAGGATGCAACTTCCACGGACTCCGCTACGATGACACATGGCGATCTTTAGAGATGGTTGAATATAATAGGGATGGTTTAACTTGTTACAAGCATAGTAGGTGCATATAAATTGACAGGAGTAATTAGACACATAAGGTCCGTTTATTTCACGAAAAGTTTAAAATTTCGAAAATATTTTTTTTAAAAAATAATCGTTTATATCGCTTAAAAAAATTAATAAATTACCCATGAAAATAGTTAGTCAAAAATTTTGTCGATATATAAAAATATTTTTCGTTGACTAAAGTGTCTAAGCAAAATAATTGATCATTTTTCGGAAGAAATTTTTCAAATTTTGAATTTTCTGTGAAATAAACACACCTGTAGATGATAGAAAACATATGGTCGACCGCTCACACAAAGTACACTCAACATAATAATCGGACTATAATTTATCCATCCCTGATTGGAAGATATTGGATGCAACATGCCTTTGATCGGTAGATTACAAGTTATGGGCATCAATCTCATCACCCTTCTATATATATAACTCAACTTGAATGAATCGTGTCGTTTAAACCATCATCTCCTGTTAAAAGATTGGTTGGAGGAAGTTTTCTCTAATCAAAGATGGAGGAAAACATGGCCCGTAATAATCACCTCGCCATGGGCTCTATTTTAGGAAACCGAGAGACGGGGGATTGAAAGCGATCGTGTAAAATGGAGAACAATGTGAAAATTTCTTGAGGAGCATTTGGAGAGAAAACTAATTGTATGCCTATTTTCAATTTCCACCATCCAATTTCCACAAGATCAACGTTAAGATATTCACAAAAGAGCTATATATTTCCTCCATCTCAGATTAGAGGAAGTTTTTCCTTAACCATGACCCCAATTATGGACATAAACCACATAAATGTAAATGATGTTCATGTTTATAACCAATCAATCAAGAAAGTGTTCGAGGAAAGTATCCTCCTATCGGAAATGGAGGAAAACATTGCTCTACTCGAAATATAGGATGAAGCTGCCTAATAAGCTAAAACACCAGGGGCTCTTTTTTTTTTTTTTTTTTTTTTGTGGCGGATGAAAATAGATCCTACATTTTCAAGGTTATAATTTTTGTCCTCATAAAATATTGGGACAAAATTCAAATTTGGAGCTGTCCTTACGTCTATCGTCATGGACATCACTCACATACTAAATTAACTAAATATAGGTCTAAGTGATACGAATGGTTGTAATACACGAATCATAAGAGTGTGGTTGGATGAAGTAATTGACAGAAATAATAGCCAAAAAAATAAATAAATCAAGGCAGGCTTGCCAAGTTGGCCTTTTAGTTTTCTTGCTATAGTGCAGTTTTCTTCATCCTGCCCAAGTATGTCACATTTGATGCACTTTGTTACGTTCATAATGGCAAAATACTATCAAAATGATAGTTTGAGTTCTTAAGCTGGGCGATCAACATTGCCCGGGAAAGTGGAGATTAACACAACACGTCAAGGAAAATTTCCAAGGAAAGAATCGTATGATGATCACACACTGATTAAGGCAACCAAAATCTGAAGTTTAGGTGTGGGTTGAGTTTACCGGACTTTGGAGACCAATCTAACATGGCTTGAATTCCTTACAAAAGTAAATATATGAAAAGTAATTTCATCATTCACGAAAAATATATAAACATAAATTATTGTCAATAATAAATGATTTTTCATTAACCAATTTTTTCAAGAGAAACAAATAATCATTTTTTATAAATAATTCTAAATTATTTATTTTGCGAAACAAACTGACTTGACATAAACCAAGTTTGGGGATTGACGGGAGAGGTCGCAGATTCAATACCTTCCTTTTTTTTCTTTTCAGAACCATCGGCCTCTTCTATATAGATAGCTTTACCCAATGGGTCCAAGCCCGGCAACTCTCTCTCTCTCTCTCTCTCTCTCTCTCTCTCTCTCTCATGTAGTTAGCACTTGAGGGCGAATGAGTATTGTACATGCTACCAGTTGAATTTGATGACACGCTATAAAATTACTAATCATCATTGCCCATGTATTATGAATCTCGTCTGATTCAATATCATGCGTGTATGCATATCACTTTTGATTGTCCAGTTATATTATGTGCCACTTTATGTCCATCACAAGATAACTTCTCTCAAGTGTCCTCCACATGCATGTATGATTGATTTTCTATGTTTTTGCATGTTCGACTTGAGATAAATTTGATAATAATGGTTCATAGAGGTTGAAATTTCTTTATTATCTTTCTTCTCTTCATTTTTTTCTTTCCCTAAAGGAAACATTCCATTCGAACAAAGTGATGAGATTATTACAAACAAGAGCGAGTACCAACGTGAACATAATAAAGTAAAGAAGACTCTACAAAGACTATATTCTTTACTCTAAATGGGATATATTAAAAGGAAAAGAAAAAATAAGGGATATGTTCAGCAGAAGTCCTAAAACTTGTCTAGAAAGTGCAATTGAGTCCTAAAACTTACAAAAAGTTCAATTAAGTCCTAAAACTTGTCAAGTTAGTTCAATTGAGTCCTAAAGTTAACACCGTTAGTCTTTTCCGTTAAATATGCTGACGTGTCATTTTAAATTATTTTTTATTTTCCACGTGGATTTTTTTTATGATTTTTTATTCATTTTTTTAAAAAAAATAAATTTAAAAGAAAAGTTATAAAAAATTATTTTTAAAATTATTTTTAAAAAAATTAGCCCTCTACCCCCGCCACCGCCGCCGCCACCGCCGCCCATCGCCGGAGGGGCCGAGCGATGGTCGTCGGCCCTAGGCGGGGGTGGCCAGCCCTCACCGGCCCCAAGCGAGGGCCGGCGACCGTCGCCTACCGTGGGCGAGGCTCGCCCAGATCTAGCGAGGCCTCGTCAGCCCTCGCTCGGGATCGACAAGGCTCGCGAGATCTGGGCGAGCCTCGCCGAGATCTGGCGAGCCTTGTCGGCCCCGAGCGAGGGCCGACGAGGCCTCGCCCAGGGCGGGCGACGGTCGCCGGCCCCCCGTGAGGGCCGGCGAGGCCTCACCCAGGCGAAGGCTGGCCACCCATTCCAGGGTCGGCGACTGTCGCTGGCCCCTCCGGCGATGGGCGGCGGCAGAAGTCCACCGGTGCCCTTTTTTTTTGTACAGTTTTGTTTTTTTAAATAAATTTAGATTTTCCTTTTTAGTTTTTAATCTAATTTTTTTAAAGATTTTGAATAAAAAATAATTTAAAAAAGCCATTTGAAAAATAAAAAATTATTTAAAATATGACGTCAGCGCCACGTCAGCAATTTCCGTTAATTTTCTTGACGGCATTAACTTTAGGACTCAATTGAACCAACTTGATAAGTTTTAGGACTTGATTGAACTTTTTGTAAGTTTTAGGACTCAATTGCACTTTCTGGACAAGTTTTAGGACTTTTACTAAACATATCCCAAAAAATAATTCCAATCAGATGAAGTGTCCATTTTGCAAGCTCATGAGCAATGCTATTTTGAGATCAGCAGGACCACGATAAGCTTCATTCCCAGTTGCTGCAAGTAGAAAGACAGTGTCCAAGACGAAAGAAAATACCATGTTGTTAAATGGTATTAGATTAAAACATTACAATCACTTTAAAAAAAAAAAAAAAAAAAAAAAGCACCTTGTGAATTGCGAGAGACTTAGCAGATTGGCATTTTTGTTAAATAAAACAGGAAATATATAAAGCTTCAGACTAGGAAATAAGGTTCCGACTGAGTCGGCATCATTGTTAATTGCATTTTTTTTTTTTTTTTTGAAGCACTATGTCTCTGCAGTCGCTTTTGTTTCTACTTCTTTACAGCCAAACAAAACCTCCTGTACCTTTATGGCGCTATCTCTATAAGTGGCAATAGCAAATTTTTGTTGAAAAATTTTAGGCATATACAATTTTCTAAATGATTCACTTATATAAAAATTCACTTAGAATTTATCATGTTACTTATTCTATCAATATAGATCAATTTTATCATATCTAACAACGCTCTTTGTGATTTAACACAAGGCAAACATTGGGAGCTTAAAACTTGCATAAATTTGTTATTACATCCAAAATTATCCCTGATATCACATGCTGGCCATGAGGAGATAATAGGTGAAATGTCCCATTTTATTCATAAAGTTAAGGGCAAACATTTTCATAGAAGCTACTTAAGTTGAGCATCGATGGAATTCTAGAAGCAAATTCTAGAGTCGATGGCTAGGTAATTGATTACCACATGTCAGGTTATGGGGATAGTGCACTAGATTTAAAGATTAAGTGAAATTAGCATTAGAGAATAAGCCATAATAACTGCTGCGAGAAATGGGCATAAAAATAGGGAGCCATTATTTACTTAATGAGCAAGTTGCACAAAAACCATCGACAAGTCAAGAAGCAGTTGCTTATGGATAAGGGTACCAAGAAGAAATGGAAAACATGGAGAATGTTAGGCATAGTGGCCAAGAAGAGGAAACCGACTAATGGCTATTAGTTTGTCCTATAAATACCACAGCATGTTCAACAAAAAGCCCTCCAAACAACACAACAACTATCTTTACTTTATCACATTTTAGCTGTAGTTTTCAAGATTCCCGTCATTGATTAAATTCTGGCATACATCTCTATCCGGTTCAACATCATTGATTAAATTTCAGTGTTGTTCTACAAGTCCAGTGTTGTTGATTAAATTTTGACGTTGTGTTTCCTATTCAGGGGTATTGCTACTGATTAGATTCCAGCTTTATGCTTAAAATAAGATGTGTCATAGATTAAATTTTGACATAATTTGAGTTCAAAGTATAGACTATCCAGCTACTAGTGTCAAAATTACATCATTGATTAGATTCTGGTGTAATTTGTATCCAAAAATAGTTAGTCTTTGAACTATCTAAGTATCAGTTGTCAGGTTTGTCTATATAAGTTGTGAATAAAATTTCCCCTTGCATTTGACATTATCTATCCAAACTCAACCCATAAGCTGAATCTCCTATAACAAAATTAAAACACTATGTTTGGTGAAAGATTTTTCATGAAAATCAAAACTAGTGAAACATCTTTGAGCTATCCAAGTATCAATTGTCAGGTTGTAAGTATAAGTTGAGAAAAAAATTTCCCCTTACATTTGACATTCTTCATCCAAACTCAACACAAAACTTGAATCTCTTATAACAAAATTAAAACACTATGTTTGGTGAAAGATTTTTCATGGAAATCAAAACCAGTGAAATATCTTTTTGGGATGCCGATGGGACCCACTCTATTGAGTAGAGAGAGTGTTATGTCACAAACCCAAAGTCGAATCAACTTGAATAGCGCGATGAGCAAATATGAATGGCTAAGAACAATGCACAAGCTAAATCATCATCAATCCAATTTCCTAATAATAAAATAACAAATCAAATCCAAGAGGAAGGTGCTGATGTTTCGATGCAGCGTGTGGAAGAAAGAAGATAGGCAAACCTCACGCCAATCATGCTTGCTACTATGAGACAAACAATTGAAGAGACTCAAAATGAGTTTGCTAGTTATATGGTAGACGAATGACAAAAGTTGTTAAGCCTTTAATCATCAATATTTATCATGAATGTGCCCAAGGACAACATAGAGTCTTAACAAGACTAGCTCAACCTCAAAAAAGGTAGGTCCTTGTTTCAATCGAATATGCTCCTATATCGTCAGCTTCTCAAATAACATTAGGTAATGTAGGTCAAGCTATGTTAACTTTGTTGGATGTATGCCCTAAAGCTACTATGTAATAGTTACATATTAGGGATTTCAGTTGTACTTTCATTATTATTATTTATTTAATGGCAATGATCATATTCATTCATTTGTCAAATTATTTTATATTTATGAATGATTCCATAAGATCAGTTGCAACTAGACCTATTATTGAGATGTCAAGAATATATGTGACGAGTTCATAGTTAGACTGAATCTTTAAATCGTTTCCGATCAATGGATTATTGAGTGGGTTTTAATAATCCTGTTGAAACTAGTGTGTTCTTAACTTTGCTATTAAGTATTGGATACTTAAGGGAATGATGAATCACATGTCATTCGGATATTATGATGCCTGAGTTAGAACACGAGTGTTTGTATTAGACAAGTTCACTGAACGTGACGCATATGGAATGATTAGTGACATGGAAGCTTTTAGTGTGGTCAATATCTAATTATTCATGCTTTGGTCTTGTGTAAATAATCCTTGAACCTGAGGCATAGTGTTAACTTATGTGTTGAACAACTATGGTTCACGAGTGCACATAATGCCGGGTCGTTGATCTGTCTTTATACCTAATGGTCATAGTTTGTTCATATACGAAGTTGCAAGTGTGCGCAATATGGAATCTGTCTCCTTGTTACATGCAAGGTATAATAATGATGTCCTATGCGATCTAATTATGACACTACATTGAAATCTTCAGTCGAGGTTGTAACCAAGAATAAATTGTTTATGTCTCGAATAAAATACATGTCAATTAGATTTGTGTATATGATCAAATTGGTGACTTGACAAATATTCCATAGTATTTGTTTAATCGGGACATAGTAAGATAGATGGATTGAATTACACTGAAGTGAAAGCTGATAGGTTCATTATGTTCTTAAAATATTTACACTATATGGGTAGTCATAACATATTGCTAGATGTCAATCATGGCTTGTAAGACCCAAAAATTAATCGGGACAATTAATTCTTTTGAGAGTACTAATGTGTTAGTACAAGTTTTACTACTAGCTTAGTGATGAACCTAGGGATGTCACACACCATAAACAATTAGGATAACGTGGAACAAGAGAGAAAAAATGTTGTAAATGGGTTTGCAATTATTGCAATCAAATTGTGGCGATTTGAAATTAAATTAAATGAGATTTAATTTAATTTGTATTATAGTCACGAGTCTACTTGCATATGATGCACACGCATGCCCAGAGTGGATACATGTTAATGTAATCCAATTGGACATATAAAGATTATGTCCTTTTTATTTATTTATTTTATTTTAAGGGGATTGATTAATTAATTGTTTATTAATTTAATTAATTAATTAATCAATATATATTTTTTAATTAGGAAGTTTCATGCACAAAGCATAAGCATCGTGCATGAATGGTTGACCGTTCATGCGTGATCGTGCTTCGACAGAAGGGTTGAAAAATAGAGTGAAGGGGATAAGTGCTCATTGCTGAAAAATAGAGAGAAAAACCGTATGCGTGTTCGTGTGGTTTTTGTGTGTGTTCTTATGTTTTTCGAGACGCAATAAAGAAGAGTGTTCTCTCGTTCAAGCCGTGACTATAATACATCAAGGATACAACAAATTGTTTCCACAAGACTACTAGCATGATCATAGTGGTGATTATCCGAAAGTTCTCTCTTCCGTTCGACGTTCATTGTTGGTGTGTCTGAACTAAAGGTCCAACGTTTGTGGGGCTCGAACTGTAGAACATCCGAACCAATTTGTATAAAGCGCGCTTCGAGAGGTAATTCGTTTAACTCTATTTTTATATTCAGATTTTTGATTAAAATGTAAGAACAACGCCTTTGGAGAATCATGTATAAAATATATCTTTGTTTCCGCTGCATTCTTTTTGTTAATTTTACCTACACATGATTCATGAAGCCCCAACAAACTTGGCCCCTTTTAGGATTCTGCAAAGAGGAGAAGTTTTGACAGCTACACAAGTCAACGAGTCTATTAATTTGCATGTCCTACCAATGTTGACTGAAGTCCTATAGTAATCATCCCACCAGTGACTTAATAGAATACATTACTTGAGAATGCCGTTGGGTTAGCTTTAACTCAACCAAATCTCTTTATGGTACCTCAAACAAATGTGTTGTCAGTCACAATGGAGGTCCTAGGAGTTTTAATGACTCCAACTATAGGGTTAGGCTAATTGCAACAAGTGAACATTCAATCCTAATTACCCCAAGTGGGAGTTTCAAATGTTCGACCACAAGTACCTTAGTTGGGGGCTCCTAATGCTCAACAAACCCCTAATATACAACCCCAAGCTCCTCTAAATGTTCAACCTCAAATGTTGCAACAACCTCTTCTTCTTGCTCAAGTTTATATGCTCAACCCATAAATAAATTTGATACCTGTAATCCAACCACAACCACAGTTTTATGGACCTCAGCAACAATATCATCAAGCTTCTTAGCAAAATGTAAATCTAGAATTACAGCCCAATTATACTATGTAACATGTCCTAAAGTTTCCTCATACGTCTCTAATTCAAAATCAGCCAATTGTCGAGCCATTGTTAAGCGGATACAACAATGGCATTGCATGCCTAGCCAACATCTACAGAAGCCATACCAAGATTAGATGGATACTATACCATACTCGAGAGGTTTCAAAATGACTACTTTTACTCTGTTTATTGGTGAAGAGGATCTATTGACTTTTGAGTATGTTAATCGTTTCTTGGCATAATGTGAAGATGCAAAACATATAGATCATTGAAAGCTAAGGTTATTCCTTTTATCATTATAAAAATAAATAAAAAATGCTTTTGCTTGGTATACAACATTATCGCCAAATTCAGTTGATTCATGGCAAGAAATGGAAAAATTGTTCCATACCCAGTTTCAAAGAGGTGTCCCAAATTTGTCAGTGGCTAACTTATCGATTATGAAATAGTTACATAATGAGTCAATTGACCGGTTCATTTCTAGATTTAAGAGGGCCAGAAATAAATGCTTGGTCCCCTTGCTTGAGAAAACCTTTGTGAACCATATATTTAATGGTTTGAATTTGAAATTCAAGAAAAAATGGTTGGGTAACCCTATTCCTATAGATACTAAGCATGAGAACTTGCTCAAAGAAAAAGACAAAAGACATGGTAGACGAGCAGATGTTAGTTGGGCCAATATTGTAGAAGTAGATGAAGAACAAGTCAACATAGCATAAGTGGCTGTAGCTAAAATGATTATGGATAAACCATACGTTTGTCAAGCATTAGGACCTATTAGAGTAAATGAAAAGTCCAACCTCATGCCTAAAGCTAAGGAGACTGTCTACCACTCATTCAATGCCAATAAGACTAAAGAGATATTCGATCCATTACAAGTTGATGGCCAGATAAGATTGACCAAAAGGCAAAGCATACCTCCTAAAGAAGAATAGGCAGGGAGAGATACTACAAATGGTATCATTCATGGAGTCATAATAACAATGATTGCATGGTTTTTAAAAAGCAACATTCAAGACGCAATCAAGTAAGGGAAAATAAAGTTTGTTGATGACAAGAATAAAGCTCCCATGAAAGTTGATATGAACCCTTTCCCCATCATGACTGGAATGATATCATCTAAAGCAAGAACCATACCTAGGAGTCATCACCAACTTCAATTCAATGTAAGATGTAAGCAGGTGATTAGACGGGAGGGGTATAATCCCAAGCACCAGTACCATCAATATAGCTAAAAGATAGTTGGCAAGGAATACAACTCAAGCTTGATTGTCCCATTTGAGTAGGACAACTTTCAAATGAGTCGGCCTATCCTAGTAAGCATCATGCTTATCGTAAGAAAAGAGTTGACCTATGCGATTTCGAATTTGGCAAGAATCAAGGCCCTTAATTGTGTTCAAAGTGTAAGGTATTGATCCGGCAACGAAAGTATTACTCAAGAGGCATCACAATCAATATGGCACAATAATCATTAATGAGGTACGCAATTTTGATAGTTCTAACTAGAAAGAACGTGTGGTATGTAAGACAGGACCCTTCGAGAGGTTTGTGCCTAACGAGTGACTAAGAAGTCATTCAAATGAAGATATGAGGAGGGAGATCTTACCATTGGAACTTTGGGAAAACATTGTGGAAAGTATGGATATTATGTTAGTTATAGCCCTCTTCCCATTCACCCTCAAGTGGTTAGTCCATCTAGATGGGAAGTAGAGTTCGACGATAAAGATATGAAGCCAATAGCTAATTATCACCATCGACACACTTTAAAGATACCCCATGATCCGCTTGCTGCAATTGATATAAGGTTTAACCCCTAAAAGATAGCCTAAGCTTGCATTACTCAGGTTAAGAAAGAAAAAAATGCATTTGCTCCAAAAGCAACTTGCCCAAGCTTGCATTACTCAAGTTAAGCCAAATGTAATGGCAACCCATAAACCAAAGAAGGTCAAGGCAAAGAATTTGGTTTGAAAGGAGAAAGCCAAAGAATGATAATACAACTCCTAACCAAGCTGGAAGACTAGTCACAAAAGCAGCTACTAAGTTACTCGAGCTATTGACACCTAATTTTTAGTCGATATGTCAAAAAGGTTAAAAAAATCGACATTCAAGATTTTGATCGCGATAAAGCCTGTTTATTGTGTAAAAAGTATTGTTTTTCATTTTTTTTTTTCTTTTCCATTGTTGTTTTTAAACAATTTCCAGCTCGCTTTTGAATTTTTTTAAAAAAAAAAAAACTCAAAAAGTCAAATGGTTGACTTTTTAAACAACTATTTGATCAAAAGTCAATATCGAGTCAAAAATTAACTTTTTGTCCAAAAATTGCCATTTAACTTTAATTTCACCTTTCTCAAGTCAATTCTTCAAAAATTCAAAGATTTAGCTCAAAATTAACATTTTAAGAAAAATCAACTAAATGGTTGACTTTTAGTTAATTTTTTACCAAAAAAATTAGAAAAAAAAATGTTTCTTTTATTGTCAATTTGACTTGTTTGTTGAAAATTTTCGACAAAATTCAATTAAGAACCATATTTTTCAAATTTTTCGATTTTAGGTTTTAAATCAATAAAAATAAAGTTATTTTCATTTCACCAATAATTAGGTATAGTTCCTTCTTCGATAGTTTATCTAGGACCTATTCTAAATCCACTCATGCACTCAATTTCACAAATTGGCGTGTTGAAAGACAAATCGCCATTTTAAGCCCTAAATAGAGGGTCAAAATCGATTTTTCATGACTTGCGAACAAACAAGTATTTTTCACTCATTTTCATAAACTAAGTCCAAATCCGAAGTCGATTTCTAGAAATTCACATTAGAACTTCCCGATTTGAGAGATTTCATTTTCTTGAATGTAAGAATCTAGCCATTAAGATTCAATAGAAGAAATTTGAGTTAAGCCATTCCAAACTAAGGTTCAATTACATGAATTTAGGTCCAATTTTAATATTAGACCATAATTCATTTTTGGCCTAAACTTTGAAACTTTAATTCAAAGTCAATTTGAATATAATAGGTGATCTTATAAATGGGTAATTAGTTGGATAGGGCAATTGCAACGTTAATTAGACTCAATTTCAATTAATTTGTAATCTTGGCCAATAAATTGAAAATTTGTTTATTTTAACCCTTTAGGCTCAATCTTAAGTACCTATGATTTTAGTCCATTGTTTTTCTATTAAGTCAATAGAAGGTCCAAAGATCACATTTATGAAGTTTAATTGGCTTAATTAAATTGAAATTGGAAAATTTCCTCTCAAATTGAGTAGGTTCTCTATTCAATCTTATCATTGAGGGACCAAATTGCATAAATTTTAAACCCACAAGGGCCACAAGTGCGTGAACTAGCCAGAATCGGTCAAGACTGGTCAAGAACCGATCAAGAATTGGTCAAACCAACTCAAACTGGCTTGACCGTCCGACTATTGCCGACGGGGCAAGCTGGTTCGGCCCCTTGTTGGCAGTTCTAGACTTCTAGTGATCAATTCAGGGATCCATACTATGCCAATTTCATTTCTACACCCTCAATTTCCCATAATTTTACAAATTGACCCTTGAATTTCGTAAATTTATAATTTGACCCTTAATTTGGCCTTTTAGTGCAATTTTTGTTTTTAGCTCAGGTTTTGCAAATCAAGCCCATCTAATCGATTACCCGACACCTCCAAATGATAATTAAAGTCTTAAAATCATTTTTTCCCCATTAGATTGGGATTTCAACCGTTAGATCAAATCGATGGCTAAATTCAACCGATTTAAGGGTGGTATAAATATCATTTTCCCTCCAAAATGCAAAGAATGCCTCATTTATAGATCTATTTTCTCTCTTTAAACTCAAACCTCCTCTCTCTCTCTCTCTCTCTCTCTCTCTCTCTCTCTCTCCTGCCTTCTTCTCTCTTCATCTTTCCTGCCAAAAACAAGGGACCTACTTCTCATCCTAGGAGTGAGCAGGTATGATAGAGTCCCCTCTCTGTCTGTCTCTCCGAGTTTCTACTACTAAGTAGCACTTCTGCTATTCAATCATAGAATCGATTCCGATCCAGCTGAAAAAGCCCTAACTTTTTAGGTTGCTAGCGCCCTATCTATAGTCAGGGGCCTCTTCTTGCTCGTTAGCGCTAACCTTTGATTGCAGCTAGCGCGCCCCCCTTCTTTCTCAAAGTCAACTTTCTCGCTTGTTAGTCAAGCTTGGAAGCCCCTACCTTTATTGGGATATTTGAACCTTCATTACCAATGAAGCATGGGCAAACCCCTCATATAAAGAAGCGAGAAGTATTGGAGCAAGAGCGATATGTCTACTATGTGCAAGATCTGCAACTATCTACAGATAATCGTTCTTAACTTAAGAGCAAGACAATAGAATACGTATCTTGACAAGCATTATAATAGGAAAGTGATACGTTCTTTCTCGTCGACATAATTAGTCGTTCTATCATACCGTTCAAGGAACTTACTATATGCAAGAACTCCATCTAGGATGATGAAAGAAATATCAACTATGGGCAATTGCTTAGTAGAACAACCAAGTAGCTAAAAGCCTATTATTGTATACATGTCTAGCAGTGTGACAGTCATGGGTTCCCAAAAGAAAAAGAAACAATTAGTGGAAGGGGACTAGAAGCTTATTGCAAACCCAACCAATCCCCGGTTTATGTCATAAGAAGGCATGCTAATTGCAAGTGCCTTCTCAATCCCATCGCCTATACCTGAGTTGGGTTGGTTCATCCTATTAGTCGAAGGTACAATCTATGAAAATCTACCTCAAATGAGGGAAACCCGCGAAATTGAGGAGAAACTGAAGACCAAATGTCTCGAAAGGAGCGATGTTGGAAGGCCAAAGTCTCACGCTTAATAGGAAAGCAAACCTCAAGTGGAGGAGGGACCTTGTTGTGATCAATAAGACTAAGACCCAAGAGAAAGCAACCCATCATACCTTCAACGGCATTCAAGAGATAAAAGCGACAATCTTTGACATGTTCCCCTGTTTGGAGAGCAACCAAATTGCTAATGTAAAAGAATTTCTTGGTGCCATGGTGGATGAGGAAGTAAAGACGAAAGGGAATTGTGAAAGAGAATTTGGAAATGGGGCAAGAAGACTAAATACAGTGATGGGGTCTCAAATGAGATACTGGTAGAAGATGATGCCTCAAGGAAAAAAGGAAAATAGCTACCTACCAAATTAGAGGAGACGTGTTGAAATAATACAAGGAATGAAAATTCATATCGGAGAAAAGATGTCAAAAGGTAGAAAGGCATGATCACCTTGGAAAACTACGTGAAAACGAGGTATTTTTTAGAAGAAATAAATTCAAGTTTATTCCTTTTAAAAGGGAGCATATGTTAACACCCAAAATTATCCTTGATATCACATGCGGCCACGAGAGGATAATAGGTGAAACACCCAATATTTTTCATAAAGTTAAGGGTAAATAGTTTTCGTGGAGGCTACTTAAGTTGAGTGTCGAAGGAATTTTAGAAGCAAATTCTAGAGTCGATGGCCAAGTAACTAATTACTACGTGTTAAGCTATGTGCATAGTACACTAGATTTGAAGATTAAGTGAAATTAGCATTAGAGCACAAGTGAGAATAATTATTGCGAGAAATGTGTCTAAAAATATGAAGCCGTTATTTATTTGATTTTGCCCAAGCATCATCAACAAGTCAAGAAGCAGTTACTTATAGATAAGGATGCTAAGAAGAAATGAAAAACTTGGAGAATGTTAGGAGTAGCGCCTAAGGAGAGGCAACCGACTAATAGCTACTAGTTCATCTTGTAAATACCACATCTATTCAACAAAGAGCCCCCTTAACAACACAACAATTATCTTTATTGTATCTTTAATTTATCACATTTTAACTATAGTTTTCAAAATTCCCATCGTTGATTAAATTCCGGCATGCATCTCTATCTAGTTCAGCATCGTTGATTAAATTTCAATGTTCCATAAACCCAGTGTCATTGATTAAATTCTGACATTATGTTTCCCATCCACGGGTATCGCTACTAATTTGCTTGCAACTTTACGCCTAAAACAAGCTATGTTGTAGATTGAATTCCATCATAGTTTGAGTTTGAAGCATAGACTATCCAACTACTAGTGTCCAAATTACATAATTGATTAGATTATGGTGTAATTTGTGTCCAGAAGCAATTAGTCTTTGAGCTATCCAAGTATTAATTGTTAGAGTCATATATACAAGTTGACAATAAAATTTCCCCTTACATTTGACATTTTTGCATTTACCATTTCTCTATCCAAACTTAACACAGAACCTAAGTCTCCTATAATAAAACCAAAATGTAGCATTTGGTGAAAAAATTTTCACGAGAATCAAAACCAGTGAAACATATTTTAATTATTATCTTTCACTTTATTTCCTACATGATAAAATAAATAAATAAATAAATAAATAGGTGGTGCATCTAAAAATATTAATTTATGTGTGAAAAATTAATGAGTATTTAAAAAGTTGACTTATTTTGTGGAGAATTCGTTTTAAATTATTGCACAACTAAGGCCGATCATCATGGGACCACAATATGTTGAGATGAATGTGTGTTGTATTGGAGAAGTCCCATATCAGAAAATTAATATGGTGTGAAGTAGTTAATCAATTATACTTGTCTTATAACTCAATAGCTTAAGCTTTTGAGTAAATGTGAATTCAATCGATTATATTGATGGGCTTGTAGTTGGATTCTCTCTTGGTAATCTCTCCGTGTGAAGTTATAGAAATTTTACTATGCACTTCCAACACTATAAAGGGAATCTATGGGGGCCTCAACACAGCATGACAAAGGCGGGACTACCTTTGCCATGGTTGATGGGAGCTCGTGCAAAGCCTCGTCAACTGAGGCAAGCACTGCACAGACTCTCGCATGGGGGGATGGTCGAGGGCAGCGCAACCCTCCCTCGAGCTCGAGATGGTTGCACCGATCCTAACCCAAATAGGCAAATGGTCAACCACGGTCACAATAGACCAAGGGCGACCTCTGCAGTCACTAATACTCTCTCTCTTCGGCTGCTGTTTTATTATATTTTTCTTTCAAGCTTTTCTCTTTTCTTAAGTTTTTCCTAGTATGAAATAGTTTTTATATCAATCTATTTTTTTTCTACACATTCATGGTTAATATCTTGATATGGCGCCATGTTAGCCTCTGGTGGAGATCACGCAGATGAGCCATCTTAACTTAAACTCGTCAAAATGAATGCCCGGTGCTATAAAACTTCGAGATTTCTTTTAAATAGCCATTATCATGAAAGTAAGAGTGTGTTAAGTGTGCTAACAAACTCCATAAATATAAAAATAAAAGGATTGACAAAAACAGTAGTTCCACTTTGATATTTTATTATATTAATACAATTAAAATATAGTGTGGTAGATAAACCCGGGATTATCTACTGAACCTAAACAAGGTTGATGCCTTTTGACGTGAGTTTTAGTTTATGTATTTCGTATGTGAACTTCTAATGGAACTCTCTAGGAATCAATGTCATGCAGGAGTCGATGTCAGAACTCTAAATTACTTGGAAAGTATTGCTAACGTATTCGATGCAACAAATATACATTAGACCATATATCAGAGGGAAGTATGGAGAAACTAATAAATTAAAAATAGAGCGCCGTAATAATTATAATTGACGTAAATGACAATATTTTAAAATTCTATGGAATATTCGAAGGAGATGTGAAACCCTTTCCAAGTTCCTAACTGAGTTGGCAGATATGTTTTAAACCCTCTTAGTTAACAAGTGATTTGTTCGGGGTTACGTATAGTTTAATAAACATCTAATAATCACAAAATCTAGTAATCGGAGCAAAGATGGGAAAAGTGCTCGAACTGATGACTTGCGTTACGTCAAAAGCGACAATCTATAATATCATAATTATTGGTACGAGGCTCTTGCAAGGAAAGGATGCAACTTCCACAGACTCCACTAGGATGACACATGGCGATCTTGGAGATGGTTGAATAAAATAGAGGATGGTTAACTTGTTACGAGCGTGGCAGGTGCATATGAATTGACAAGAGTAAATACCCACGTAGATGATAGAAAACGTATGGGACGACCACTCGTCACAAGGTATACTCAACGTAGACGTGAATGAGTCGATCTAGGGCTCGCTTGTGGTATTAACTTTTGCCCCTCTAGAGAATGAAATTAGTTTTTTACGATGATCGTAATGGGATTATAATTTATCCATCCCCGACTGGAGGAAGATTGGTGCAACGTGCCTCTGATTAGTAAATTACAAGTTATGTTCATCAGCCACATCACCCTCATATGAATTAAACTAAATTTGAATGGGTCATGTCATTTAACCCAACATCAAGATTGGTTGGCGAAAGTTTTCTCGAATAAGAGATGGAGGAAAACATGACCTGTAATAATCATGTCGTCATAAGTTCTATTTTAGGAAATCAAGAGAGGAGGAAATGAAAGTGATCATGTGAAATGGATAACATTGTAAGATTTCGTGAGGAGAATATGGAGAGAAAATTTAATTATATGTATATCTTCAATTTCCACCATTCAATTTCCACAAAATCTACTTTAAGCTATTCATGAAAGGGCTATGTATTTCCTCCATCTCCTATCAGAGGAAAAAAAAGTTTAACCATGACTTGGCGGGTCACATGTAATGAATAGAAACCACATGAATAGTTAACTAAATATTAACTTCGATGATATTCATGTTTGTAATCCACCAATTAGAAAAGTGATTGAAGAAAGTATCTTCATATAACTAAACACCATAGGTTCTTGGTTGCTATCAGGGATGAAAATAGATCCCACATTGTCAAGGTTATAATTTTTGTCCTCATACTACAAGACAAAACTCAAATTATAGAACCGTTCTTATGTTTGCAGTTGCGAACATCACCCACATGCAAAATTTACTAAATATAGATATAAGTGATACGAATGGTTGTGATACACCAATCATAAAAGTGTGGTTGGAGGAAGTAATTGACGGAAGATATAGCCCAAATAAAAATAAAAAAAAAATCAAGGCAGGCTTGCCAAGTTGGACTTTTAGTTTTCTTGCTATGATGCCGTTTTCTTCATCCTGCCCAAGTACGCCACATTTACCATACTTTGTTACACTCATAATGGGAAAATATTATCAAAATGATAGCTTGAGTTCTCAAGATGGCCAATCAACATTGCCTGGTAAAGTGGAGATTAACACAAGACGTCAAGGCAAATTTCCAAGGAAAGAAACGTGTGATGATCGCATACTGATTAAGGCAGCCAAAATCTGAATTTTAGGTGTTGAAGATTAGATTGAGCTGACTAGACTTTGGAGAACAATATTAAGACATAAATTCTTCACGATAATGGAAATATTTTTCATTGATTAATTATCTCAAGTAATGCAAGTGATCATTTTTAGAAAAAAAAAATTAAATTATTCATTTTTCCCTGAATTAAGCTGACTTGGGCTTTGGGATTTTGATGGGAGAGATCGCAAATTCGGCCTCTTGCTTTTTGTTCTTTTCAGAACTATCGGCCTCTTCTATATGGATAGCTTTGCCCATGTCAAAATCAATAGTTGGGTATTTATCTTCTTATGGCCCAATGGGTCCAGGCCCAGAACTTTTCATATCCCTCCCTCGTGTAGCCCAGATACGCCGGATGAAATTGCCCGTGTACTGAATCTCGTTCTGCTCAATATCAAGAGCGTATGTATCTAGCTTTTAATTGATCGATTACTTCATGTGTCGCTTTGTAGATCCATCCCGAAATACCTCCTCCTCTCGGGCATCCTTCACATGCGTTTATAATTGATTTTTTTTTTTTTTTTTTTTTTTTGGTATGTTTTACTTATGATAAATTTGATTAATTAGGGATCATAGAGGTTTGGATATCTTTTTTATCTTCTTATTTTTATTTCATTTTTCTTTCTTTTTTGCTGAAGGAAACATTCCATTCCAACAAAGTAATGAGAATATTACAAAGAAGAGCCCGTGCCTAAATGAACATTATTAAGCAAAGAAAAAAAAAAAAAGACTCTACTAACACTGTATTTTTAACTCTAAAGGAGAGATTATTGAAAAGAAAAGAAAAAGTAGTTCCTATCTAATGAAGTCCCATTTTGCAAGCTCATGAGCAATGTTATTTTGTGGTCTATGGGTCCACTACAAACTCCATCCCAGATTGATGTGAAGTAGGGAAACAATGTCAAAGACAAAAGAATAAAAACGCCAATTGCAAATACCCTCTTGTCAAATGGTATCAATTAAAACTTTACGATCACTTTCAAAAAATTGCCTTGTGAATGCTGAGGGACTAAGCAAAGTCACATTTTTATTAGTGATTAGTGTTATAGATCGTTTAAGCACTATCTTGTTATATTCAAGTCTAGATTAGCCCCTATCATTTGTTCCACCATGTGCAATGTTGAACTTGTTTGATAGATTATTCAACGTTCGATGCTGCATTTGTTCATCTTTTGCAATTATAATGGGAGGTTATTAAGGCAACGGCTTTATATTGTATTTAGTAGAAGTCTTTGCTCTGGTATATATGTCAATTGACTTTAATGGACTAGCTAAGGTCCTCATAAATATGTGCTTCTACAAAAGATAAGGTGCACAATGTTATAGATGCAATACTTATTCTATCCTTATTATATCCCTCGTAGATGGTAGAATCATTAAGAGAAAAGCGTTGTAATTTTGAAAGTATAAAAAGCGAGTTCAACTGGAATTGATAGTGAGGTGTCATCACAACAAGAGACCTGCGGACCATGAAAGATCCACAAATTCGTCACAATCAAGGACTTCAGTTCCTTCTATTGATAAAGATAATTCTAGTGTTTTGCTATTGTGGTTTTGAAATCTCCTTCTTGGGACAGCTTGTACAAAGAGAATCAAGGAAGAGGAGATTTTATGGCTGCCGAGATATAAAGTGGGGAAGTTACTGATTTTTATTTGGGTTGATCTAAAATCCATCAACCAACAAGAAGTATGTCAAAAAATTTTCAAAGAAGCAAATGTCGAAGAAGAAACAATTCCAACCCATGATGAGGACGATGGTAGTTCAATGGATGTTGAAGTTAGAGCTCTCAAGGCACAATTGAAACGTGTGAAACAAGACATGGCAAAGCTGAAAAAAGAAAATTTGAGATGGAAGACAATGTCGGTTGTATCATGGATGCTTATCGTAATTTTAGCTCAAATGTTATTTGAAAATTTGAAGATGAAAAACATGATGAGTTTGCCATAGAGTAATTTAAAGGCGTTTACGTATTACTATTTTGGTACATATTATGAGCATGTTATGTATTCTTCCACATGAAGTACATGTATGTACAATCTTTTAATGGGAATGAATTAACTATTTGAGTTTTGGCTGTTTCTCAACCTGTTCCATTGCTTCCCAATTGAGATGGACAAAGCCTCTACTTCAATAAATAGTGAAACTAGTTCATTGCAATGCAAGTAAACATCTACAATAACAAACAAACATCCATATCAGATAAATAAAACATTTCACAGCAAAATGATAGAGATTACAATAAAGCATTTCACATCACTCATTCCCAATCAAAAACCTAAGACAACCTTCAAGACTGATCCATCATCTAAAAAAAAAAGTCAAATACCACAAATTATCTATTATTATCGATCAACGACGACAGCCAAAATAAAAATAAAAAGAATATAATTATGACAGTATCTTCTTAAACCCAATCCATAAGTGCTTCTTGTCAACATTGCTTCCTCTCAATATTTTTGCCATTTTTCTTCTTCCTTGATGGTCTTACTTCTTTTGCTGGAATTTTAGCTACACGCAAATGATGTTGATTCAACCTTTGTGGTGATATCTGTGGTGTTTCACTTCTTGTCCTCTTTGACGAGCAACCGGCACTTGTATGTTGAAACACACGAACGTGATGTAAAATATTTGTTGCTTCAATCTAAATTTCTAAAAAAACACTATTAACCATCCCAACAGCAAGAGGACTTGCATTCACTAGTATGGCCACCAGTACTACCAGTATTAACATTTGCCAAACGTTTTTCAACCTATAAAGAGAAAATTCATTTGCCAAGTTTATTCGAGAAGCATGACACAATGGAAAATGGAAGTACTTACCGAAAGTTTTGGCCTTGAAAATCGTGTTTGCGATGATGTAGACCCAGTCTTCTTGATTGGACACGTTGAGCTATTATGTCCTGTTTTCAAGCATGTTCGACATGTCATCTTCATTCCTATCCTTGACATTCTAGTTCCACGCGCCACCTCGCCTTCCTCCCTTGATCTTTTCTGCTTACGTCTACCAGGCTTTACTTTGGCTGGAAGTGGTTCTGGTGGCTCCATATTAGTCCTTTTCCAAAATTTCTCTCCTTGAACTGGTAATATCATGTTCTCATATGCAACTAAGAACTTGGCTTTTTTATAATACTCATCAATATAGTCATATGCATCATCTTGTCTATGATTTATAGCATAAATGGCATGAGGACAAGGGATACCAATTAGTTGCCATCTTCTACAAGAGCATACTCTTTTGAAGACATCCACCACGTGCTTCTCACCTTTATCCATCACCTCATATCCAACATCGCCATTTCATATCACATGACAATAAGTCGCACCAACTCTATTTTCTTCCAATTTTCTTGCAATTCTTGGACCACAGTCTCTTTTCCATCTAGCACATGCATCCCTTTGTGTATGCATTCTTGTCATTATCATTATCCGCATGTCCTCCAACATACTATAAATGGACATACACCTAGCATCTATAATTCTCCCATTGAATGCCTCGCATAAGTTGTTATCAACAATATCACATTTTGCATCAGTAAGAGAAAAATGCTTTCGACGGACGATGCTTTGACTCTGTTTGAACTAAGTCATGATATCTGCGGTAGGGGCTAATTTTTTCAATGCTTGAGAGCTTTCATCATACTACGCCATAGTATTGCTCTTAGAACATTTTAAAACATTCTTTGCATTTGTATCCCTTTATGCTTTTGCTTCAATTAGCATAGATGCAAACTGGCGACATCCTATGTGTCACTTGTAGGCAACAGCTTTCGACCACGACTTGTAGCAAGCCACGGAAAAAAATGAGTACAATATAAATTCAAATTTTACAAATTTGATTATCTAATTAGCGAAGAAAAAATTAAATAAATAAGGAACTTACCTTGTTGTCACTAATTATGACCTGAAACTTGTCCATATGTGTCGTAATATTGAGATCATACATCAAATGTGTTAAGAACCAAGTCCATGTATCTCTACTCTCAACTCTACTAACCGCCCCAAGCAATTGGGAACATTTGATCATTCCATCCCTTCCAAATGGGAGGCATGACACAAGATCCGACCTTGACAAATTCCTTTCAAGAAGCAACCATCAATCCGACAACTTTCCTACACCCATCAATGAATCCTTTCTTACAAGCAGAAAACAAATATACATTCTTTCAAAGAATGCCTTAGATTACATATCAAGCTTTTAACCTTTAATGTAACAAGTCACTTCAGGGGATTGCTCATCCTAAGCTCCTCATAATCCCACAATTTTGCATATTCCTTTTTATAGTTTCCCATCAACACTTTATAAGCAAATAGCTTGGCCATTCAGATGTGGTGATACTCACATCCAACCCCAATTGCTCCTTAATAAGTTCCCTCAAGCGATAGTTTTAATAGTTGGCATTGCTTTTATTGTAGCAAGATAATGATTTGCCAACCAAGAACTCGTCACAATGTGTGCAGAAAGCTATGCATACAAGTGTGCCTCTGAATGGTAGGTTTTCATGAAATGATCCACTACGAGCATCAATAGATCCAGAGATTCTCCAAGGACAACTTTCACTAACACATTTTGCTCTAAACATTTCTTTTCATTCTTGCCAATTTTGTACATTCTCTCTTACGGCTAGCCACTGAATATTTTATGAGAGCCTCTTTGAATTTCTACTATCAAATATCATAGACCACGATAAACATGTGTATAGCACAATTAAGGATCATACCTTGGAAAGTTGCTTCTCCTTCTAGTAAAATTATCATTTTCTAGTTCTAAATCTGATCGATATCATCTCCATCCGTTTCATAGTATTCCGTTTGGTAACCAACTTCAAATCAACACATTATCCATCTTGATCCGTAGGTTGTTAGGGAGGGTACCAATTGCGTGAATGGTTCACCTCCAATCAAATACTTTGTGTCCCTGTTGCGAAACTCTTTGATGTTCTTCCTGCAGCTTCAGAAGCTCCTCATTATCATGATCATCATCATCAATCGAAATTATTACATCAGCTAAGAAGTTTGTCTCATCATCATCGTCATCATCCACCACATATTCATCATCCTCCATGCCAGTGTATTCATCTTCATCAAATACACCATCGTGAGCTAAACCACCCTCATTCTCCTTTAAAGACTGCATCTTTGCCTAAACCGGAGAATCATTACAAGCACCCTTACTAGTAACTTGACTAGCATCATTATCGACACCTACACTAACACCTTGACCATCACCCTCACCTCCCTCATCGAGCTATAGAGTTTTCTCCATATATCTCAATCAATCCATGGTGTAAATAATTGAAAATTTCTTAGACAACACAACTATCATTCCATATGTATCTCAATCCATCTTCTATAGATTTTCCAGGAAACTTAAAATAAAGGTGTTGGAATGTAGTATTTACCCCATTTTCTATGTCATAATCAAGCACCACTTAACTCCTTGAATTGATGTTTACTTGCACTAAATCCGTCTTCCCCAACATATTCAAGCCTTGGGCAATGAACCATTTTACCCCGTGGAAAAAGGCAAACCCATGCCAACTTGTCTCATGAAGTTTGATTTCACCTTATTATCCCATAATTCAAACAAGCAATAATTGCAAACTAGTGATGAAATTTGAATTATTTGATTTTATGTGCAAAAAGGAATGATTATTAGCTTTAGGTGTTTTTGGAAAAAAAGGGAAACTTTGTAAAGCAGATCTGTAAGACTCTATTCATTAAAATTATTCCAACCAACAAGACATTTTCTTGTGTTTTTTGCCTCAATGAAAATCTATGATTTTCTTATTTCATATTGATTTATCATGTTAGTGCCCTCGTACCCACACTTATTCGTCATCTAAGTTGATAGCTTTACCCATAGATCTTCTTATGACCCATGAATATAGGCCAACTCTTAATCTTCTCTCTCATATTGCCAGATATTTACAAATACACCACATGCAAGAGTAACATGTGTGACCTAAAATCCATCACTCCCCAATTGTTATGAATCTCATTATATTCAATACCATACAAATATATATATGATTGGCTAGTTATATCACGCGTCACTGTCATGTAATATTTCCATTATATGAAATACCTTCTCCTTTGAGGCATCTTCCCCGGGCAAGTAGGGTTGATCTTCTATCTTTCCATCTGTTCAACTTGACAGAAATTTGTTTGACAAAAAAATTTTAAAAAAAATAAGATTAATTTGATTAGTTAGGCCTTACACATATTGGAGTATCTTTCTGCCTTTCTTGTCTTTTTTTATGTACGGATAAAACAGGAAACCTAAGTTTCAGACTAGGAAAATAGCAGGACTCTGACGCAATAAACCTAAGCTGACATTATTCTTCATTACATTTTTTCACTCTTGAAAAACCTTCCATGAATCCGTACAACTTTGTTGAGTGTTCTTCTTTAGATGTTCCTCTTAATTAAGTTCTTGGCCTATTACGACATTCAATTCTTTTAACCAGCTCGTTGCCCTTTCTTGTCCTTGTTTTCCTTTTCATTGAACTAATCTTTTGTTTGAAGTTTCTCTTTGACTTAATTCACCGAATCTGTTAAAAGAATGCAATGTTTAGTGAGAAGCAGTTCGTTTTTTATTCAAGGCAATGTTAAGTTAAAAGAATGTCGATAAAATCAGGCAAAAAAAGAAAAGTCGAGTTACTCAACATTGAGCAGTCGCCGGAGCAGCAGTGGAGCAATGGGCCAACGCACGGGTCGGAGAAAGCAGAGCAGTTGCTGCAGAGCCGCAGCAGCGGGGAGGAACTGAGTGGTGGTGGGAGGCCGGTGATGGGATTGAGGTGATGCTGGAGAGAGCTCAGATTGGAGCAGAAGCTCATAGCCATGCTGAAAGGAATCTAAAGACAGAAGACATGGAAGTTTTCACTCGAGCACAGCAGGCTTGAAGATGCTCTTGACTATTCGTCAGCTAAGAATGAAGATAAAGATGAAGGGGAGGCAGTTGAGATAATTTAGGAGGAAAAAGAGTGATTTTAGTTAGAGTCGAGGTACAGTAACCAACATAGCTAGGGCAAATCTTTTAGGGTTTCTCTTTATTTCGATAAACGACGGCTGAGTCTTCCTCGTTCTTAAAAAGCATTCCGTTCAAATCGTTGAGTATTCTTCTTTGTATGTTGCGATTAATTAAGTTCTTGGCCTATTACACATAGGAATCGTTAAACAGCTTGTTGCTCTTTCTTGTCTTGTCTTTATTATCTTTTTCATTTGATTAATTTTTTGTTTAAAGTTTTTCGTTGAATTGATTCGTCGAATTTTTCAAAAGAATGTGATGTTTAGTGAGCAGTAGTTCAATTATTGTTCGGTGCAACATTAGCCAAAAATTGATGACAAGATTAGAAATTTCCAAGTAGCTTAAGACGGTCAATATTAATGGAAAAGAAATCATTTTTTTGCAATATCATTTATGACTTTATCTTAAATCTAATTTATTTTCACAAATTTGATTGCTATTTCAAGCC
The DNA here is from genome assembly GCA_017140165.1 of Eucalyptus shirleyi. Lineage (NCBI taxonomy): Eukaryota > Viridiplantae > Streptophyta > Magnoliopsida > Myrtales > Myrtaceae > Eucalyptus > Eucalyptus shirleyi. The sequence continues at coordinate 29,443,621 of CM029446.1, forward strand.
TTGTTTTACATAATGAAATCTAAATTAATATAAGGTAGTGAATTTGCATTTCCACTTACCCGCGTACATGAAAAGGAATCTCTTGAACTCTGGAGAGTGTATTTTGGGTTGATGTCGATTTTTAATTCAATATTTGGTTAAAAAAAAAATCAAGAAAACGAAAACATTTTCTTTTTTTATTTTTTATTTCAGATAACTCAACATGGGCCAACTAGGAACGGAAAAGACAATGCAGTCTAATAACAAAATTTACATTAATGTAGTGCGTCAAAAATTAACTTTTATGTTTATAATTTTGTGAAAAATTAACTGTACAGACTTTAAAAGTTGATTTTGTTTCGTTTTCTTTTCTTTTTAGCGCAATGTTTAGTTTAAGAAGTTGGAAAATTAAAAGAAAATCCAATCGACTCAACATTAGCCAATTATAGAAAAATTATTTAAAAAGTCATAAACCTATTGTACAGCCGTTAATTCGGTTATAAATTTTTCAGTTTGACCATTTTAGTTTTAAACCTTTTGGCGATTTTTCAATATAGTCTATCCAGTCCATTTTAATCAAAAATCACTAATGTGACAATCTAGTTAATGCCATCTATCCTATGTAGTACACAGGTGATTTGATGTGTTTGAGGGGCTCAATACAACGTCATCTTGATAAATCTTTTAACTTTTTATTTAATTAATTCTTTTCTTTTCTTTCTACATGGCATACCCTCGTTTGTGGCTAGTGAGGGTTGTGGCCCTCGCAACACCACTAACTAGAAATTTGGAAAAATGGAGGAAAAAGAGAAAAGTACTTTGAGATGATTCTTTTAACTAGCCATAATCCTAAAAGCATGTAAGTGATGTGCTTACAAATTTCATAAATATATAAACAAAAGGATTGGCATACACAATCGTTCCATTTCGATATTTTATTAACTATTGATACAAATTACCAACATGAAGTGGTTAATAAAAATTTTATGAAATTGGGACTATTTACAGAACTATAGCTTCCTCGTTATGGCAAAATAATTAAATTTTAATGTTGATGATAGATAGCATCAAATTCATTTACCAAAGAACGTTCGGTAAATTGATTTGGCTCTTTCCTATTCTTTTTCAACTAAATCAAACAGAAAAAAAAAAAAAAACGAAATCTTGAAAATTTGCAACAACAAAAAATTCGTAAAAAACTGAGGAGAATCATGGCAAAGCCATCACAGATTCACGATGAACCACTCTTTCGCAAAAGGGCAGAACCGTCATTTCATTGAAGCCAGCCCAGTCGGATTGGAATTTTGGACTGATTAGAATCAAAGAGGGCAAAACCTCTAGTTAATTTTTTGAATTTACTATTGATTTGTTTACGAAATGCACCTATAATTTCTTTTATAACATGAGCATAACCGATCAAATTATGATGAATCAGGCGATGGTACGAATCACAATAAGCATTCTATATAAGATAACAAGATGTAAGAAATTTATTGGTCTTCCCATTCTTTTCGTGCAAATAAGAGAGATTATGGTCGTTTCGCACATGTAAACATAAGCTGTACGAAGACCAGTTTCTGACTTGGGAGGAAACTAATAACCGTGCCTCTGATTGGTAAATTACAAGGAGGCATCATTTATATCGTAAATGACAATATTTCCATTTTGGTTTCCTTAGTATGCGTGAAATTTTACTTCAAATACACTTAAAGTGGGTATGAAAAACAGTCACTAAATTTATGAATAAAAACTGTATATAGAAGTCATGTCACGTGACAATGACAAGTAGAGCAATGAGTCGATTAGAAAGAAGTTTCAACATTTAATACAAAATCGATATAATTACTATACATGGTCACCTAATTGGTTATGTAAAATTGGTCATGTAAAATGTACTTTTTTTGTGAAGTCAAGCCATCGTAAAACATGAATGAAGAGAAAAGGTAATGGATTAGGAGTTACCTTGACATAGAGAGTGGATATTATGTCCTTGATGCTTGACGGAAGTGGGTAGTCTTTTTTTTTTTAATATTAATGAGTGTTTTAGACTTTTTGAGAACTCGACTAATCCTCGTTAGATGTGATCACCACCTGATGACATACAACAAACAGTTATCGAAGACAGATAACCTCGTGATCCCCTGGGATTCTTGTCTCTTTGGACATTCCCAAATTGCCCATTTAATAGGAAGTTGAAAAGAATTAAGGGCTTAACAATAAATTCTTAGGTCTTTATGATTTCTACCTTCATTTACTTGCTCAAGTACCACCGCATGCATCCATAACTAAAATTAAATGTCGGCAATGTCCGCAGTCGTGTCCAAAGATGGAGGAAAACATGTTATCCTAATAACTAATTTCCGTAATCCTAAGTAACAACAATGTAACAAGAGAAATAAGAATAAACGAATTTTCTTAATTTAATTATTAAGTAGTTTGCCAAAACCGAACGTTTGATAATTTGGATGTCCAGTTGATTAGTAGTTAGTGCAAGTTCCTTGGGAGTGCATTGTATAAGTCAATACGATATTCCTAAACATTGCTAACCTTAGCTGATTATGGCAAATACTTTTTATCTTACTACTATTATTTTGTGACATAATCATCAAGTTAAAATCGGGAAATTGTTCAATCAAATGTAATTCTAATATACGGATACCAATTCAATCATAAACTTTTTAAGTTTACCAATTGAGTCTATTTGCACAAGATTCTACTATAGTATTTATAACCATTTTTCGCTGGAAAATCATAGACATAATAGTGTACAACGTGGACAGCTGACAATGACTAGACCATCATATTGGTAAGGCGAATATCGGCTGGAATGACTACGGTAATTTGGACAAAAGTTTGGGACTAAATCAAACTAAACTAACAAAATTTAAAAATTTAAAATTAAATCGACATTCATATATTATCAATTAAAGATTGATCGTGTAATTTTTCCGGTTAAAAACCTCCCTACCTAGTACTCCTCAGCATCCCACAACATTTTTGCTCTCTTACGTGCACGTGTCGGGAAACGTGGTCGGTCCACCGTGGGTAGCAAGTAAAGAAAAACTTGCTGACTAAACAATTTGACCAAGTCTCATTAATCCCTAAACTCCCGGCCGCACTATCTCCCCATGTCGAGTGGAGACCGAGTCAAAAACCCTAAATCATTTATTACGTCATTAATCATTCTCTTCTAGTCGATTATTTACGCAAATGGCATGATATTTGAAGCTTAAGGTTTCGGATATAGAAAGGGTGACGAGGTATATAAAAACAAGGGGAGGTTTCTAGCTACTTATAATTCCATAGATAGAAAGAAATTTGGTAGGTATCGATCGCTCCTATTTGAGAATTTTCGCCTGCCAACCCACATAAAATTTTTGCATCTATTGTTTTCCTGCTATTCGAAGTTTTGAACTTTAGTCTGATCATAGGAAAATGAAAACTGGCTCAAAAACCATCTGGTTGCGAAAAAGTGAAAAGCTTAAAAAGATGTAGTATTTAATGATTGCTGAAAGATCGGATTCTAACCCTTATGCACGCTCTACACATGTGGACAATCTTTCTTTTCTTTTCTCTTTTTTCCGAGTGAATTTGAGTACTACGAAAATTAAATACCGTCGCTTATTAAAAGAAAAAAACGTGAACATGAATATTGAAAAAAAAAAAAAGATATAAAGCAGATGAAAGGTAATTGCACGTGAAAAGCGCGCAAACTAGTGGTTAAAAGCATTCATAAAGATTCTGCAGATGTCTTTCTGAAATATTCCCTTAACTAAGCCTTGAACCAACAAAATAAAAAAAGAAATTAAAATCAAAATCAACCGCAGACATACTTTTTTTAAACCCTGTAGATGATTCTCTATAGTATAATTACTATAAAAATGCCCCACATTGAAGAATTTCCTATTTATGTAACTCTTTTGCTAAGATGAAATGCAAATTCAATTGCCTTAGATTTGTATGAATTTCAATATCACAAAAAAAAAAAAGATTGGGATGGGAAGCAGATTTTAGGACGTGCCAGTGGATTTGAGATGAATTCATAATTGATGTTGCATTAACCATTTTTCCCTTCTAATACGACCTGTGTTAAGTTTTTTATAAAAATTAGTTTTCTCAACATTTATTGCAAAACAATTGAACTAAAATAAATTGCTTTGGGTAAGGCGAAAAAAGAAAATTTTATGCACTACACATTAGGGCAAAGTTTATTAATAACTTTATACTCCTTATTCAAAAAAGTCCGTGTGTAACGTAACTAAACAATGGATGAAAAAAATAGAAATTTACCCAAAATATACCGTCAAAGTCTTGTAAATTTTGAAAAAAATGTTGAAGTGAAAATAATAAATCCTATTTTTGTAATTTTTTGGGATTAGATAGAATTGAAAATCAAGTTCCCTGGGATAATTAAAGTTTCATAATTGAAGAAAAGATTAAAGCAGCAAGTAAAGTTTAAAACATACTAATAATCATGAACTAAGTCATAAATCATATTGTAAAAAACAATTTTTCTCCATTGAAATTGACCCGTGTCGAGTCGTTTGAATTTTTGTTTTTTAATTCGCTCAACTATACATTGCATAGAAAAGAAAACAAAACTAAACAAAAGCCAACTTTTTTTTCTTCTGTCACAATATTACAAACATAGAAGTTAATTTTCCATACGCTACATTAATTAAATTTTTTTTACTACATTAATCTGCAAAGTCTTTTTCCGTCCTAATTGACCGGTGATGAGTTACCTGAATGGAAAACTGTTTTTCATGTCCTTAATTTTCTCTCAACTAAATATTGAATTAGAAAAATGGACATCAGCCCAAAATGCACTCTTCAAGGCCATGTAAAATTCTTTTTGATACAATCACTTTTTGAGAAATTTCTATTCATGTACTTTGAGTAAGATGAAAATGAAAATTCACTACCTCAGATTAATTTTAATTTCATTATTTAACAAAAAAGGATAGAAATACACCATCATGTCTTTGCTCTACAAACCTTTTCTTTCGGTAGCGCTCTCTCCTTAAAAAAAAAATTAATCGTATTCTCCCTTAAAGCCTATCTACAAACTCGTTATGTAGAGTCGGTGTAAACAAATTATACTCGGTATTTTCATTTTTTTCATTTATTTAAAATCTCCAAAAACTAGTTTCTTTTTCAGAAATTTCTAATACAATATAAAAACACACTAAGATTATGCATCACGCATCAATGCAAGCACGTCCGTTTTTTCAACCACCAACCGAACTCCATGGAATCTTATGTAGTACTCCAATAAATGACATGGTTTTTGTGTATTTCGAAAATTTCACATATTGAATATTATCTCAAACATGTCATGATCAGAAGATTACTCATTATTTGGAAAGATACGCGTTTATTTTTTTAATGAGACAAGTCATTCGGGTTATGTTGCATGAAGCAGAAAAATTGGCTAAAATAAGATTAAAAAAAAAAAAACCATACGTGAATTCTCGGTTGCCCCTCTTGCTATAGGATATGTGGCCCAACGTCGAGAATAATAGTGACCATTATTAGCCTAGCAGTTCCCTTATATTCAAGATAATGTCCCAAAAGATATTGCAAAAACAAATTTCTTTTCCATAAAACTTTACCCCATCTTGGGCTATCCCCCTTTTTACTAATCTTTCCAACATTTTCTTACCTAACATTGCATGGAAGAAAAAACGAGCTACTTCTCACTTAGGAGTGCATATTTTTGGTGGGTACGGCGAATTAATCCAAAGGAAAAAAAAATTAATCGAACAAAAAAAAAAAAAAAAAAGACAAGAACGAAATAAATGATGGTGGGCGACGGTTATTGAAGTAAATTAATAAAAGAAAAACCCTAAAAAAAAATTACCGCTTTTAAAGCTGCGGTGGTTACTCCCCCTGGATCTAACTAAAATCACCTAATTTTCCTCCTTAATTATCTCAACCGCCTCACTCTCTCTCTCTCTCTCTCTCGCATGATAACTACCGACGCCTGAAGCAGAGAGAAGTTACAGTTTGACAGATGACAACGTTTGTTAGCGACTACAGTCTTCGGTCTACTTCGATTCAACAAGCGAGAGACAACCTCGTGGATATGGCAAGGACAGAATCTCCTCAGGTATCTCTCCCTCTCTCTCGCTCAATCTCTCTCTCTTACCTTCTTCTTTATCTTGATTCCTAACCGACGCATCGTTAGCAACTTCAAGCTTGGTGCCCATGAAAACTTCCGTGTCTTTCGTCGTCAGGTTCTTTTCAACATGGCCATGAGCTTCTGCTCCAATCTGAGCTCTCTCCAGCATCATCGCCTCAACCGTGTCGCTGGCCTCCCACCGCTGCTCAACCCCTCGGAGCTGCATGGCCTCTGGGGCGACAACTGCTCCTCCTTCTCCGACTCCTGCATCGACCCGTTGCTCGACTACTGCTCGGCCGACTACTCGTACCCTGAGTACCTCGTCCCTTACTTCTCCTCCTCGCCCGACAACCTCATCTCCATCTCACCCGACATCTTCCCTATCGACGGGCTCGAGTACTGCCCGTACCCAAAACGCCAGAAGCAGGAACCCCTTGAGTTCCCCGACTTGACTGCCGGATTCCTCGATGGGTACGTTGCGGACGAGCTGCCACCGGTAGAGCTCTCACCACCTCAGCTCATGCTGCCCCCTCAGCCAGAGCCACATTTCCAGCAGGAACGGTGCGGCTCCTGTGGAGGCAGAGAGATTGGCACGAAGAAGCCAAGCGTGGGCGGGGAGACCTTGTCCACGCAGAGCTTAGCGGCGCGGCAGAGGAGGAGGAAAATAACCGAGAAGACCCTCGAGCTTGGGAAGCTTGTCCCGGGAGGCCGAAAGATGAATACAGCCGAAATGCTGCAAGCGGCGTACAAGTATGTGAAATACTTGCAGGCCCAAGTTGGGATTCTTGAGCTCAACCAGTCAATTCAGGTGCTACATCTTTTGTTGTTTGGCGTAATTTATCCTTCCTGAGCAATCTTAATGCAACATTGCTTCTCTTTTTCTTTCCTGAACATGGACAGAAATTGCTTTTTCTCTTCCTATAATGTTTTTATACTCTTGTAATCCGCATTTTATGCATTAAATTGCAGAGAAACGAGGAAACACGGCACAGCAAGCGAGAGCTTCAAGTTCTGCTCGAATCACCGAAAATTCAAGAGAAGCTGTATGCGGAAGAGAAGTGCTTGGCGACGAAAGAGCTGGTCCAAGCCTTTGCAAAAGACCCCGAAGTGCAGTCGACAGACTCGATTGGCAAAGATATCGCTCAGCTTCTGTGTGCCCACGGCTGGTATATCTGAGGATAGAGCGAATCCAGAGAATCAGCGGAATGAATTTTAGCAGTCGGTTATCTGTTTTGGGTCTCTTTCCTTAGTTTCTTAGTTAGGGTTCTTGTTTTTTTGTTCACGTTGCGGTAATTTTTCTGATAATTTGTAGATTTTAGGGCATTTATCAATTTAGTTACATTCTTGTAAAATTCTGTTGTCAAGTAATGAGCAAGTATTGTGGATGGTTTTTATTGAAACAATTCCTGTCGTGGAAAGCAGCTGTGCTCCTATTTCTTAATTTTTTTGGATAGATCAACTCGACAATTTCTTGGTGAGTTTACCTCATCCGGCTTTTTGTTTTTTTAACCCTATCCGGTTGCATCCTCTCATTTTTACTAGGGAGAGAAATTTGCCCTTAATTAACTTATTGAAATTTAAATTGGCGGATCCCAAATTCAATCATTTATTTTATTTTTTCAACTTCTACGTTGGATCTAATTGTTATAATTAAAAATAAGCATCGCTAGCAAAACGGTGGCCGTCATGTTTTAATAGTGAAGAATGGCCAATCGCCTTCAAAGGTTAATCAAACTTAAGGCAATAATTTGAGTAAAAAACAAAAAAGTATTACGAAACAGCAGCTTTAACAAAATTTATTGAAAGGTTCCCGTTCCTGAGTTTCCTATATATTCATCTTCGGAAACTCTTTTTTCTCATGACAAATTGAAATACGAGCCAATCTTTGATTTTCCATCCTTTTTCTTTTTCTTTTTCATCTTACATAATTGGAATAAATTGGCATAGAATCTCAAATAAATTTGAAAGATATGCTGACTATATCAAAAGAAAAATAGGATCCTTGCAAAAGTTACTTGTTTGATTTTCCTTTTATGGATAAAAGGATGAGGATGGGGACTAGCACAAAAACCCTCTTTGGGAATTACCATAAGTCTCACGTATCAGTAATATTCGATTTGAGTTGTAAATGCCATTAACTATAATTCGTGCATAAATCAGTTGACCTGTTTATAACACAAACCTGTTTAAGCTTGACACAGGCACACTTAATTATTATAGCGTAAACAAGTCATAGTGAAAATTACCATTTCTAGTCGGTGCAAGATTGGTCCCGGTAAACTTACTTGGAGAACTCCCAACAAATTATTAAAAAAGAGATACGGCTGAAAGCTCATTTTAAGACAAATGATTTTGTCATGAAATTTCGTGAGATTTAATTCATTATTTATCATCTTATTTAAAACACTTGCTATGCAAGTTTCCTGTAACCAATTTAAAAAGTGAAGGTAGAGAACGGTTCTCATTTCATTAGCAAAACGGTGCCATTATGCCGTCATTTTCCATTAAGAATATCATGTGTTTTCTTTTCTAATTATATGGTCTTGCCATGCATATTAAAGGTAATATTTTATTATCAGACTTTACCTCTGCATGTGTTAGCTTTGTCAAAGAAAAAAATTTCCAAAAAAAAAACTAGCCCTTTTAAATTCTCGAGCAAATTTGTAACTTAAGTGGATTCCAAAGGAATTCGAACATAATTTTTTTAATACAGTTATTCTTTTTAAACTTCATCTATATTGCACATATCGAACACAAACTCTTTCTTATGAATTATCATATGAACACATAATGGCATGACTAATGAAACCAAAAAAAAAAGAAAGAAAAGAAGCCTCTTTTAAGATTTGTCAAAATAAAATCACAATTACATTCCTTATGAAAAATATTAAAAGTTAAAATTTAATTGAATCAAAGCTTTGATAAAATAAGAAAAAAAAACTTATAATGACAGTTCAATTTCATTCATTGAATTGACAAAAATTAACAATATTCGTGGAGTATTTATGAAAAAAAAAAAACACAACAAGGTGACTTCTCCAAAAAGAAGGGAAAACAATACCATGGTATTTTAGTATATTATTCGATACTGCTATAATTTCTTGCATGGTAATCGCCTAATCGGTGGTGGAAAAATACAACAATTCTTTAAATACAGTAAATGAAGAAACTTTTTTTTTCCTTTGACTCACTGAATAACAGATTATGAAGACGTGGCTAGTATTATATTCTAAACAATAGAAAGTTCAAAGTGGAGGGAAACCCATACAAAGAAAATAAATAGAGTAAAGAAAACTACGCAAATTTGGAAAATATCAATGGCATTTTTGCCTCTTTTGCAAAAATTGGTGAATTTAATCATATAGGGGAGAAATAGCCCTACTATTGACATGCAAATATAAAACTCCAATTACATCATGTTGAGTAAAGGGTTCAAGTTCAGCCACATTACCTATTCATTGAATTTACCAACAATGGAAATGCGAGACATTGTGTGATTTGCAAAATTGGTTTAAAAGTGATGCACAAATCACACTCTATTTGCTTCTTTGTCGCTCACCTATTTAAAGAGTCACTTGCAAGTCTAACATATCACTTAGTAAATTAATTTTGTTAACCAATCTTAATAAGCCTAACATTGCTCTAGCCAGTCGCCAATTGGGTAATTTAGGATTAAATTTAGGTGCATTCATTTTGGCTTCAAAAAAGCCAATAGAAAACTTTTTAATTTGAAAGAGCACTTTGACCAAATTTGTTTTTTGAAATAGCACATTTTGAAATGTTTTGATCATTTTTATAAAGCACTTTTACTTTATAAAAATAATATAGAAAAAAAAAGCTCAAGATTGACACTCAACGACCGGCATGCTAGTAGCCACATTTGGCCTTGTTGGTTGGCCACCTAAATCATCGTTAGCCACCTCGCACGAGGTAAGGATATTTCCAAAATTATGAAAGTTTGACGAGGATAAAATTGAACGGAAAAGAAAATGTATTTGCATTAGAGAAATGCCCAAAGCACTTTGGAACCTATCTTAGGCTAAAAGCCCTAAAGCCATTGGAGATTTAATTGCATCTCACTAAAACTTTTCAAAAATTTGTCAACCGCCATTTGCATTTACCTAAGGGCTTCACAGCTCCAAAGGCTTTGCCAAATGCAGCCAATAGGTTTTCAAATAGTAACGCGATGTTTCATATATGGATGCAAAACTTTTGCAATTATCCATAAACAAACATAAAGACCTTTTTTTTTATCTTAAAGATTTTTATAAATAAAAAAATTGAGCTTGGCTCTTTTTTACTGAAAAAACCCTAAACTTTTAAACAATGAAGAAGGCCCCCAAAAAATATGTAGCAAATTTGTCCTCTCTCACATTAATAGGTCCACAAAGGCCAACAAACCCCATATATAATGATTGATGGGAGAAATCTCTTAAAAAATATAAAACACGAAGTCATTTTTATAAAAGATAAAATTAAAAAGTTCAAATAAAAACTAAGCCAAATTATTCACTTCAATAATCAAGTCAAATATCATAAAAAAATGACATATGAAGAGTGGATGAAATCACTATTTTATTTAAGAGCAACAACACATAACAATACAAGTAAGTTCAACCCAAAAAAAAAAAAAAAAAACGAAGCCCAACCAGACGTGAACTAAATCGATGATTTGGGATATATGTGTTTTGGGTATTGGGTCGGGTGGAGCACACTTGCATTGTTTTTCGATCGGGTCTGGTTGGACCCATTAATATCCCTAGTTAAACTGTTTTTTTTTTTATCATATAACATACTACATTGTTGATGTGACTATTTTTTGTTAAAAAATATAGGAAGTTAATTTTGACATTTGGACTCTTACAATGAAGGTAATCTAAAACCTGGCGATACCCTACATGGTGCAAGAGTGGCAATGGAGGCAATCTAAGGGTGCATTTGATTGGACCTTTGAGAAAAAACCTTTGAGCAAGATAGCATTTGGAAAGATTATATTTACAAAAGACTTTTGTAATTAAAAAAAATTGTCAAAAGAAAAATAAAAAAATTGGCTAGTGAGGGCAAGCAGCCATCGGCAATCGAAATCTATCGCTTGCGGCCGACCAATCGTGTGACTCATGCGGTGAGGTCGTGCAACCTTTGGCGACCTAGATCTAGGTCGTGTGAGGACGTGCAAAGGTTGTAGCCGCATGGTCGCGCCCTCGCCGAGGGTCCCCCGACCTCAAGAATAAAAAAATAGAAATTAGAAGAAATAGAAATGCCAAAATGGTGCCTTAGGGCGCGCATAATAAAATTTATATTTCTCGATTTATTAATTTCTCTATTTCCTAGAATAGGTTTGGAATAGAAATCCGTTTGGTAATGTAATTTAATTTCTCTATTTCTGGAACAGATTTCTATTCCAGAAATAAAGAAATCAAAGAAATCAGAAATTGAAATTTTTAACTTCTCAGTTTCTGAAATAGAAATATAATTTTTTTTTTTGGTAAGGTAAAAGTATAATTTTTTTTTTCTTTTTTCCATTTGGGCATGTCTTTCTCAACCTTTGTGATCTAATGAAGGAAAAAGGTTGGTTGAAAGATAGCCAATATATTGGGATAGATGAACAAATCGGGATATCTTTATCTCTGATTTGTCACAAGAACTCAAATAGAGATTTATGTGAGAGATTCCAACGTGCGGGACAAACTATAAGCAAATACTTCACTAAAGTATCACAAGCAGTTCTCAAATTGGCACAAAATATTATCATACCACATTCCTTTGATGTTGTCCCAGAAGAGATTCTTATGGATTCTAACCATAAACGTTACTTTAAGGTAGAATTCTTATATATTCCTTTACACCGTCAATTTCATTTTGTTGATAGTCTTGTATAATACTAGTCTTTGATAAAATGACAGAGTTGTATAGGCACCATTGATGGCACCCATATTCATGCTTCTGTACCTATGTCAAAGCAAATCCCATTTAGAGGTAGGAAAGGAATCATCACTTAGAATGTGCTGTGCGTTTGTTCATTTGATATTAAATTTACTTTTGTGTATTCTGATTGGGAAGGCTTTGCCAACGATTGTCGAGTGCTTGCAACAGCACTGGAGACTCCTCGCTTGGAATTTCTTAGGTCGCCACCAGGTATTTGCTTGTCTTTTAAGGAGTAATTTTCTTTATGATTATATTTATAGTTACAAATTATGACCAATGTATGAATACATTATTGTAGGCAAATACTATATCGTGGATTCTGGTTATGCAGCAATTCCGGGATTTTTAACTCTTTTTAAAGGTGAACGATATCATTTAAATGATTATAGGAATAGAGCGAGACAACTAACAACTGCAAGAGAATTGTTCAACTATAGGCATTCTTCTCTAAGGAATGTCATTGAAAGATCATTTGTGGCAATAAAGAATCATTTTTTTTTTTTTCATATTGAGGCACATGCCCTCATTTGCAATGCGAAAGCAAGCACACATTGTAATTGCATGTTGTGCCATCCATAATTACATCCGTGATCAAGACAAGATGGATAATAACTTTTCCCTATATGGAGATCCGCAGTGCTTGTTTGAATCTACGCAAGATGAGCTTGCAAACGATATATTAACCGAGGAGGAAAACCAAATAAATACGCTTAAGAAAACCATTGCCAATAAAATGGCAAGGGATAATAATATACCGGAAATTCCATGAAATTGTATTTTCACATTTTGTAATGTATTAGTATTATTTCGACTATTATTTTGTATTTGAGGATTTCCTATGTTGTTATCTAATCAATTTCTATTCTTAGAAATATAAATTTTATTCTGTTATCAAATGGATTTCTATTCCAGAAATAAAAAGTTTGAGTCGTTATCAAACGGGTTTTTTTACTCAGAAACTTATTCGGAGAACAGAAATTGAGAAATCAATTTTTGGAACAGAAATTTTGTCATGTGCACCCTTAGGTAGCGCATGAGAATGCTTCTGTTTCAAATGGTTTCTGTTCTTTTGTTCCCCTAAACAAAAAAAGAACAGAAACCTGTTTGGTAATGCCACATTGTTTTTTTGTTCCCGGGAATAAAAACTTAGCCAATGAATGGTTTGGGAACAGAAACAAGAAGCAAAAAAAAGTTGCTTATTGTTCCCGAGAACAAAAATAAGAAGCAATTTCTCTCCTCATGGCCCTTCTCTTTTTTTGTGAACTCTTTTTCTCCCTTCTCAACTCACGGCCATTCTCTTTACGAACCCTAACTTCTCTTTCTCCCTTCGTCCGCTTGCCTCTCTTCGATCTCATCACCTCCGGTCGCCTCTCTCTGGTCCCATCGCCGCTGGTCTCGTGGCCTCTAGTCCCATAGCCTCTAATCGACTCTCTCTGGTCTCGTGCTCGTAGTTGGTCGCCTCTCTCCAATCCGATCGCTGCCTCTCTTCGATTCGTCGTCTCCGTCGCAGTTCACTTTGCCTTCAATTGGGTCGCCTTTGTCCGAGCCGGTTACCTCCAGTCCTATCACCTCCGCCTCTCTTGGCCTCCGGTTGGGTCGCCTCCCTCTGATCCCACCGCCTGCAGTCTCTTCGCTCCGATTGGGTCGCTTTGGTCGTGTCGCCTCATGGTTATCTTGCCCTAAATCAGGTTTGTTGCTTTAAATTTTTTTCTCAATTTACCTGTTCTAGTGGTGATTGGGGCCTTTTCTGAAGTTGAAGGTCGCTTCGCTTTGGTCGCATCGCCTCCGGATGGGTCGCCTCTCTCCGATCCCGCCACCTACACTCTCTTCGCTCCGGTTGGGTCGCTTTGGTCGCATCACCTTGTGGTCATCTTGCCCTAAATCAGGTTTGTTGCTTTGATTTTTTTCTCAATTTACCTATTCTAGTGGTGATTATGGCCTTTTCTGAAGTTGAAGGTCACTTCGCTTTGGTCGCATTGGCCTCCGGTTGGGTTGCCTCTCTTCGATCCCGCCACCTGCACTCTCTTCGCTCCGGTTGGGTCACTTTGGTCGCGTCGCCTCGTGGTCTTCTTGCCCTAAATTAGGTTTGTTGCTTTGATTATTACTCAATTAACCTGTTCTAGTGGTGATTGGGGCCTTTTTTGAAGTTGAATTTGCCGCCTGCAGTGCCATCGCCTCTGATCGCCTCTTTTTGATCCTGTCGCCTCTAGTCCCATCGCCGCTAGTCATCTTTCTCCGGTCGCATCGCCTCTAGTCGTGTCGCCTCGTCGTTGTCTTGCCTTAAATCAGGTTTGTTGGTTTCGCATGGCTGTTTTGGTGCGGGATTTGGGTAAGATGCGGTTCTTTCGATGTGGTGAATCCGTGAATGCGTGTTCTTGTTGTGGGGCATGATTGGTCTTCCCTGCGTGACTCATTATTGATGGTGAATGCATGTTCTTGTTGCGGGGCATGATTGGTCTCCCTTGCTCTGTCTCATTGTTGCTGCTTAATGCGTGTTTTTGTTGTGGGGTGTGATTGGTCTCCCCTGCGTGGCTTGTTGTTGCTGGTTAATGCGTGTTCTTGTTGTGGGGCATGATTGGTCTCCCCTACATGGCTCGTTTTTACTAGTTAATGCGTATTCTTGTTGTGGGGTGTGATCATGGTGTGTCCCTGAGTAACACGAGCATTGGTTATGGAAGATTGAAGGCAGCATGTTATGCTGAAGCATCTTTCGTTGTAGTTTCTTGTATTTCTATGTTTTTTCATTCTCTAGCGAAGTCCTCCAATTCCGAGCTTGTGATAAAGCATTATGTGAATACTAGAAAATCTTAAGTGCATAACCATATTAAAAAGAGAACAGATATGTCAGAACAACAATAGCTTGGTTTTACAAAATCTTTAGCTTTATTGTACATCTCTTATATAATCGATGTTTGTTTTGCTTTCCTAACGACAACTTTATATCAGAGTTGCCACCACAAAGAGAGTATTCAAACTAGAGAAAGGACATAGAACATACTGCACGTGATTTGTTTACCTTACCCTTCCCAAGTAAATCCATTCATCAATCATTGAGGAGATGGAAACTGAGACTTTCCATTAAAAATTTGTTATAGATTTCTTCTAAAGAAACAATACCAAACAAAACACTCAAGCATTATAACAATGCTTCGTAGTGGCTGAAAAAAAAAAACAGCATTTAGGAACAATATATATATATATATATATTCCCAACTTTGGAAGTAAAATTGTCTATGATCTTTTATTTCTCACCTCTCAAGTAAATCCACTAACAATATCAGCTTAGTAGACAAGAATTTTCTCACAAAGTAACCTTCATCTTCATGCTTTTTGTTAAACTTACATAATCAATGGAAATGTTGAATATTCCTTCCTTATATCTTCAAAAAGTTGACTTGATCTATACATAGCTAAAAGTAGTACACTGAGGATACATCAAAGTACAATGGAAGAATGATAAGGAAATTAGACCACTTCCTTCCAATGATCTAGAAAGCATCACGGGATGCATTTCATCCCTTGGAAAATGAAACAATTGCTGGTGAATGTGTGTTCTTATTGTGTTCTTGTTGTGAGTGCCTATCTATTTCATCATTTGTGTATATGTGTGCGTGTGCATGAGTAGTTGCAGTTGTCGATGCTCTATTTTAGCGATAGGCTATGATAAAGGCTCTGTTTTAGCCAATGAAGCAACATGTTGCACTCTCTTTTTAATTGTCTTGAACTTATATTATGCTCAACTAGTGAATGATACATAGTATCCCAAAAAGAGGCATTCATCGCAAAGTGGATTGAATCTTTAACCAATTTGTACGTCAGTTTGTTGGTACAAGAGGTCAAAAGGGGAAATTGCACCTCTTCTACTTTCAATAAAGCATGGTGGAATTCCATACGGACAGAATTCAATAAACGAGCAGAACTTCAATATACTCAAGTACAGTTGAAGAACAAGGTGAATAAATTGAGAAAGCAGTATGGTAGTTTCAAGAAACTTCTTTCACAATCTGGATTTGACTGGGATAATATAAACAAAAAAGTTGTTGATGATCCAAATATATGGGAATCACACATCAAGGTATAATTTAACCTTTGATCATTTTGAGATCACTATAGATGTACATGCAATATGTTTAATTGTATTGCTAATGTATGTTATCATTGTGTAAATTGCAGGATAATATTGAGTGGGCAAAATTCAAGAAGGATGGGTTTCCTCAATATGCCGACTTGTGTATTGTATTTGGAGATACATATGTTACTAGAGATTATGCAGCAGGAAATGTCGAAGGTTTTGTGATGTCAGATGAACTTAGCATTGATGGTGATGATGCAGACGATGAACCAGAGGACGTTGGTGAACACCATCTTAATGAGGGAGTTTTTACGTCTGACAAAACTCCTACTCCAACTCATAACAAACATAGGATGGATAAAACTTCAAATAGTAAGAGGAGAAGAATGAGTGAATCTTTTGGCATTGTTAACACCTGTAAAGCCTTACAAGAGATGATCAAGAGCAGGGTTAGTCAATCCGTGAGTGGTTCCATCAACTCACAAGTTACATCACCACTTACAGACTCATTCTCTGTATCTATTGTGATTGATCTCCTACTTGTCATTCCTATGTTGGAGCCGGATCTTTACAATAAGGCAGTGGAACGAGCCTGCGTTAATCCCATATGGAGGGAGGCTTTTATCAAAACCCCAGCTGATATGAGATATGGGCTTCTCCAATATTTTTAGTGAATGTTAGGAATTGTAAGGAGTTTCAGTAGACTCTGTTTTTCATGTTGCCGGTTGTCATTTTGTTGTTGAAGATATTGATGTTGAGACTATATTTTTTATGTTGTTGGTTTGGATATGATGGATTGTGATGGATTGTGATGGATTGTGTTGAATTTTTATATTTGGTTTACTTTCATTATATTACTTACGTTATTGGTTTCTATTATTTTTTATTTTTATTTTTATATATATCTATATTGATTTTCTTGTATTTGTATGATGACATAGGTACTATGGAAAATGAATCAAATAGTGTGTCTAATGAATAAGTAGCAGCAATTGAATATTATATGGATGGGTTTGATACCGACCCAACAATATGATGGTTATTTCTGGTTATTTTTACAAGTCTTTGCATACAAGAGAGCCTATTAGGAACAATAAATTATCAGGAGCCGAATGGATAAGGAAAATTGTTTACGGACATTCAGATAGGATATATGAAGCATTCATGTTAGAGAGATGTGTTTTTTTTTTAACCTATGTGATTTAATGAAGGCAAGAGGCTGGCTGAAAGATACCCGATATGTAAGGGTAGATGAACAAGTTGGGATTTTCTTATCTATGGTTGGTCACAAAAACTTTAAAAGAGATTTATGTGAGAGATTTCAATATTCGGGACAAACAATCAGTAAGTTTTTTACTCTAGTATTGAAAGCATTTCTCGAATTATCGAAATAAATTATCAGGCCGCCTTCTTTTGATATTGTTCAAGAAGATATTCTTTTTTATTCTAACCATGGACGTTACTTTAAGGTATACTTTTTATATCAATTTTACATTATTAAAATATATATAGCCGATAATATTGTCTAACGCTATATTTTCATAAAATCATAGGACTGTATTGGTGCTATTGATGGCGCCCGCGTTAATGCATCCGTCCCTATATCAAAACAAATCCCATTTAGAGGCAGGAAAGGGACTATCACTCAAAATGTGTGCTTGTTCGTTTGATATGAGATTTACTTTCGTATATGCTGGGTGGGAAGGATCTGCCAATGATTGTCGGGTTCTCTTAGTAGCACTCAAGACTCCTCGATTACAATTCCTCGACCACCAGCAGGTATTTGCTTTGTTATACCAAGTGATTTTCTTTATAATTGTATAGTTATTGCACATCATAACAAATTTATGTATATATTATTGTAGGAAAATATTATGTAGTAGATTCTGGTTATGCAGCACTTCCAGGATTTTTAACTCCATTCAAAGGTAAATAATATCATTTGAATGATTATAGGGGTAGAACGAGATGGCCCAAATCAGCAAAAGAATTGTTCAACCATAAGCATTCTTCATTGAGAAATGTTATCGAGAGGTCATTTGGGGCATTAAAAAATCGCTTCCCAATTTTGAGACACATGCTTCCATTTTCAATTCGAAAGCAAGTATATATTATAATCGCATGTTGTACTCTCCATAATTATATTCGCGACCAAGACAAGATGGACAAGAACTTTGCATTATATGGAGATCCGGAGTTTCCATTATGTGATGAGGCGGCTGAGATAAACATGATCAGGAAAAATATTGCAAATATGATGGCAAGGGTTCATAATATGCAAGAGATTCCATGACTTTTTATTTCCGACTTTTGCGATGTGTTTTTGTTTTTTGGTGAAAACTTTTGCGATGTATTTGTAAACTATTATGAATACATTTCTATTAATAGTATTAAAGTCATCCAATTCTATCTCCATGAGCACAAATGCCATTGAATGTATCATAAATGTGGACAAACAAAAGAAAAGCAAATTGTAAGCTATTGTATAGTTGACACTTCAAGACCTACAAACTGCCATCCGAAGCTTACATCCTATTCAAGAAAGAAAAAAAAGCAAAAGAGGAGAGGAAAAACATCTCCCTTCATCAAAATTAGCCAAAACCTTATAAGCTTATATGAAACACGAAAATGCAATAGTTTGTAATTTGAAAGAAGATGGGTAAAAAGTAGCATCAAGATGGGAAATTTCCAACCCCAACCCGACATCCATATCAAGATTACAAAATTAAAATCCCCAAGCCACGCATGCACTAGAATTACAATTTTTTTTTTAAAGAGTAAAAATTTAGTCCCAAGGAAATTATTACAAATTCAATATGCCTTGTGCTTTTTTTCGTAATATTTGCTATACCAAACATTAAATTTCGCAAAAAAGAAAATATATTAATCTAATAATATTTTGATCTTGTCAATTCTATGTAATATCTAATCTATTCATTTTTCTTATTTATTTTTATTTTAAAAAAATTAAAATTTGGAATAGAAATCAAAAGAAAAGCAAATTGTAAGTTATTGTATGGTTGACACTTCAAGACCTACAAATTGCCATCCGAAGCTTACATCCTATTCAAGAAAGAAAGAAAGAAAGCAAAAGAGGAGAGGAAAAATATCTCCCTTCATCAAAATTAGCCAAAACCTTATAAGCTTATGTCAAACACGAAAATGTAATAGTTTGTAATTTGAAAGAAGATGGGTAAAAAGTAGCATCAAGATGGGAAATTTCCAACCCCAATCCGACATCCATATCAAGATTACAAAACTAAAATCCCAAAGCCACGCATGCACTAGAATTACAATTTTTTTTTTTTTAAAGAGTAAAAATTTAGTCCCAAGGAAATTATTACAAATTCAATATGCCTTGTGCTTTTTTTCGTAATATTTGCTATACCAAACATTAAATTTCGCAAAAAAAGAAAATATATTAATCTAATAATATTTTGATCTTGTCAATTCTATGTAATATCTAATCTATTCATTTTTCTTTTTTATTTTTATTTTAAAAAAATTAAAATTTGGAATAGAAATTTTTTGTAGTTATTGAATAGGTTTCTGTTCCGAAATAGAAATTTTGTACGGTTATCAAACGGTTTTTTACTCGAAATTGTTCCCGAAACAGAAATAGAAAAGAACTATTTTTGAAAAAAAAACTCTTTTCCGGAATAAAAGCTTTGTCATGCGCAGCCTTAGAGTCCCATTTGATGTCCTTGAACCGCACATTTTTTTTTTTTTTTTGGTAGGTTTAAAGCTTCTTTCTCTCTTTGGGTTTCCATTGGAGTTCTCCCCTTAAACATTGTCTCTACAACTGCAGCTTCTAGGGTTTATACCTTTTTTTTCCACTTTTCCCACTAAGTGACTGTGAGTACTCAGTGGGCAAAGAGTAGTAGAAGCCGAGCAAGTGCTTCTAGTAAGACGAGAAATTTAATAGTAAAATTTGATGGAAACTGATGGAGCATAAAGGCATCACGTGTATAATAATTTAGGGATTTTGGTAATCAAAAAATTAATTTAAAGTAAAATTGTTATAAGTTACATGTATACTAGTTTTTGATTTTTTTCGTGATATTAACCTATTAATTTATCCACATTAAGTCCACATGAAATTCAAGTTAGCAATTCAACAATAATATTTGATGAAAGTTATGTCACACATATACCAATTTAGGATTTTCTGTGGTTAAAAATTAATTTAGGGTTAAATTGTCATTAATGTACCGGCTTGAGGTTCACTTAAACTTCTATACGAAGCATGCAACAAATTTTAAAAAAGGAAAACATGAAATATAAAATAGGGTTAATACCGTAAAACTCTAGACTATGCTTACTATGACACAAGTATCTCAAACTTCTTTTTTGTGCCACGCAAAACCCTAAATTTACCCATAATGACACAAATGCTGCAAATATTTGTTGTGCCCTAAAACAATATGAACTTATTAAATTGAAATAGAGGGAATATATA
Source organism: Eucalyptus shirleyi (assembly GCA_017140165.1). Taxonomy (NCBI): domain Eukaryota; kingdom Viridiplantae; phylum Streptophyta; class Magnoliopsida; order Myrtales; family Myrtaceae; genus Eucalyptus; species Eucalyptus shirleyi. The sequence continues at coordinate 29,464,180 of CM029446.1, forward strand.
TCGCACATGTGTACGTTAAAGTTTTTTTGTGACATAGAAAAAAGTGGGGCATTTTTGTTCACAATAGCTAAGTTTAGGGTTTTTTGGGACACAAAAAAATGTTGTGATATTCATATCACAATGGATACAATTTGAGGTTTTCTTAATATATACTTTGTTAAAGAGATTCAATGACACTTTTTATCCAAGGGAAACTTTTAAATAAAAATCCAATCCGAAAGTGGGGTTATCTTTTAAGAAGGCCATGGTAAACATCGTCTCAAATAGGATTTGAAGTGCCAAGCCCATTTCAAATAATGGCCGGAGCTCGTCCGCTGGCGAGCATATCGTTTTTCCGACGGCTGGGAGCAGGGACATTATCGGGTCCCCAAAATCCGGGCCGGGTCAAACCCAGACCCCGGAAACCCCGAAAGTCGGGTCTTCTTCCCTTCCTCTTAAACCCCTAAAACTCCGCTGCTCAGCACCCACCGTCGTCGCTAGCCGTTCTTCCTTCCGCGTCCGCCATGGCCCGACCTCGTGGCGACTGCGCGAGGAACGAAACGAGCAACATCACCACCACCACCACCGACGCCTTCCCGGAGAAGAAGAAGAAGAGCAAGGACGCCCGCCGCCCGTAGAACCCTCCGACGCCGGCACCGACATGCCCCTCCTCCCGCCGCGCTCTCCCCTCAGGCCGGCCCACGTAGCCTCCCTCCTGTCCTCCGACGCCGCCGCCGCCGCCGCCGCCGCCGCTCTCATGGGCTGCAAGCACTTGCTGCTGAGAGCCAGGCCTCTCCCTCCGCCGCCCGTCCCTTCACCGTCATCATCATCATCTTCTTCTTATTCTTCTGCATCCTCGTCTCGGGTTCGCTTTCGTGGGGCGTATGGGCTCCACTTCTCTTGCGCCCGTTCGAGGGCCGGTTCCCGGATGAACCCTTCTTGCCTCAAAGCCAATGGGGTCCCGCACAGGCCTCACTCGAGTATTCCCAGACCAGGTACTGTTGATTTTCGGTGGATGCAGTCATTTTGTAGTTTGTCTGTTGGGAAATGGTTTATGGTACAGCTGGTGGGAGATTGTTGGAGTGTTTTGAGTGAATGGCATTGGGTTAAGTGTTTTTTGTTTTCGTTGCTGGGGTGAGTTCATCTGGGACGTAGGCTTTTTTTTTTTTTTTTTTTTTTTTGAATTCTGCATTTGACTGTGGCTGAGTTTAGGTGGAGTGAAGACAGATTGTACTTGAATTTGTGTATGATGTTATGTGATTTTTTTTTTGCTCTCTCAGTTCAACTGGAGGGGCCAGTAGGGAGAGGGATAGAGACTCCATTGAAGGTTTTGAAAATGAGACTGGAGGAACTTGGTATCGATATGCAAACATGTCTCCCGGGCCAGTACCATAGCCTGCTTTGTCCCATGGTAAGTACTTTCTACTTCACAGACTTCTTTTACTTCCGTCTTTGTCTCTGTATTCGATGCCATTCCACTTAATTGATGTTTTCTACTAACTTCTGTATACTTTTGGACAATTTTCTCTTTTGTACTAGTGCAAAGGGGGTCGTTCAATGGAAAGAAGCTTATCTATTTTCGTCAGCCCTGATGGGTACGTTGATGATGCTTTGGTTTAGGTGTATCTGTTTTATTCCGTTGAGCAAACTTAGTTGTGTTCTTTTGATTCTATAGGGGTTCTGCAGTGTGGACATGTTTCAGGGGATCATGTGGATGGAAAGGCAGTACACGAGTAAGATACATGCTTGTTTTAGGGGGTTGTTCCAAGTTGTGTCTACCCAGAGCTCTTAGCCTACCGTACCCCTTGGTTGCAGGCAGCTGCAAAACCTAGGTCTTCATATGCAACCTCTAACCAAACAAGCAAAGTCAAGACAATCAGGGAAATCTCAGAGGAGAGTTTGGGGTTGGAGCCACTCTGCAATGAGGTTGTTATGTTCTCTAAGTCCCCTATATCTGAAGTTTCAATTTCAAGTCCACTTGGTCTTCCCTTATTAGCCCTTTGTGCTGACTGATTCTTTGCATAAATGTTGATACTGGGTGTAAGGGAAAATTTCTTCCTTTATTTCTGCACTCTAGACTTCCAAAATCTTAGGAATGAGAATCGTGCCGGGTTTTCTTTTAGATTCCCTGCCCATTCACGTTATTGCAATTTGGACCCCAAAACTGTTATTTTCTGCCACTTAACTTATGGAGGTACATGCCAATCGGGTATCCTGCCACAAAATTCTGATAGTTTAGATAGTAAATTTCTGTATCTAAGATTTTTTGGTTATATAACAGACAGGCGAAAGCGAGGTTGATTGCCATTTTTCTATACCCTTTTTTCCCTCCAATTTGACTAGTTTCTTTGATTTTCTTTGCACTTGAGTTTTGTAGTTTCCTTGTTTGAGCACAATCCATTCAGGGCTTTTGCTCCTTGTGCTCCTCCATTACGATTTCTTGGCTATTGCAATGGCTAACACTTTGGGGCATTTCTTGGCACTAGATGCTTCTTGAAGAGGAGATTAATACCATAATGTTGCTTTGTGCGTAAATAGTTGCGTCACCAGAAAGTGTTAAAAAGATGTGGACATTAGTGGGAGTTTTTCCATTTAGCATCTCACTGGTCCCAAATGGTCTCTTGCAAGCATAAGTGTCTCTATGATGTTTCATTTCAAAGAATGATTTTCATCTTCTTCCTTTGAATCACAAATTCAATATTATAAACTTGATGCAGGATGCTTTTCACTTCTGATTGGTGCTATTAGGCAATTTCCAATTTAAAGAGTAACTACACTTGTTTACACTTGTTTAAGTCAAATCTGTCCTTTTGATATCCACTTTCGTCTTGGATTACATTGTGGAATATTGCTTCTTAGTAGCCTTATGCTGCGTGATTGATTCTGTTGATGCTACCTTTCGCAGTTAGTTGCCTACTTTGCAGAGCGTCTAATCTCTGCTGAGACGTTGAGGAGAAATGCGGTCATGCAGAAAAAGTGCGAGAATCAGGTGTTTTTCTTCATTTGGAAAATGTCAAATTTTAATGCTTCTAGTATGATGATTACTTGAATTATTACTGCTCGGGGGTCTGGTCTCTGAAATTCAGATTCTTGTAATGCATGACTCTATTAATAATGATCCTGCGTTTGACATTTACACTAATTTTCAGAAGGCTGAACTTAATAGTGTAGATTTGTTATGAAATGATTCACCGTTATTAGACAAGGATAGGAGTATGCATGAAGCTTTAACTGATGACATCCAGTGAATGATATGACCAACAACTTTGTTTACAGTTTTGCTTTGCTTTGAGTTTTGATAATAGACAATGGTCATTCTTTTTTTTCCTTTTTCTCTTCTCGTGATTGTTTTTGAATCTTGTTGGCAGATTGTTATTGCATTTACTTATCGGCGTGAAGGAAAGCTTGTCAGTTGCAAGTATCGGGATGTGAAGAAAAAATTTTGGCAGGTTGAGTTTTGTAATTTATTAGATGGTCTGAAAGGAACTTTTATGATTTATATGATCTTATCCTTCCAGGACCTTGTTAATTGCGTGTGCATAGCTGAGCCAGTTCTGTCTACATAAAAATATTTTCTGTGCCTCACTTTAGATTCTGAATAGAGAGATTTCTTCTTCTTCTTTTTTTCCTCTTTATTTTTTTGAATTTCCATGCAAAAACTTTACTTTAGGACGCCAATTTATTGCAAAGCTATGTAGGAAAGGAGCAATAAGCGTTAATATAGAGCTTATTTACGTGATGAAGCATCTCCTATCAATGCATTTAAATGTGTATCAAAGCATATTGACCTATAGTTTTCCTCCATAGCAAAAAACATAAGATTTTAAACCTATTTCACTGTTTACAATATAGAAGACTCCTCTTCTCCAAAGGCTCTTTAAGGCTTTTGCCAATCAATGAAAAATACAAAAGACAGAGAGAGTAGTTGTTAACCATCATTTGAGCTGAGTAGAAAATCTTTGATTCTGCAGTTTGTTTAAATTCAGATATTGTTCTAAGAATTTCATATTAATTAATTGTTCTGTTCTCTTTATATTTTGTTTTAGGAAGCTCATACAGAGAAAATCTTTTACGGGCTGGATGATATCAAAGGAAAAAGCGAGATCATCATTGTATGTACACTTTTCCGTAAGATAAGATTTGTCCTGCATTAAATAGTATGATAATTTGGCACCGACATTTATTTTCTAGGTGGAAGGCGAGATGGACAAGCTTGCAATGGAAGAAGCTGGCTTCCGCAACTGTGTGTCCGTTCCTGATGGTGCGCCTCCATCAACTTCTGATAAAGATTTGCCACCTGAAGGGCAGGTCTGTATCTACTTTTGAAGATTTTTATTTAGAAGGGGCTTACACTTTGCTTGATCCTAGAACTGATTAACTTTGTTTATAATATTTTTGCCCCTTAATTTCTTGAACTATAATCAAAGTCCCTTTCTTTATCTGCTCTGAACGAGTTCTGTAGGGTTCTTAAAAGAAATGAAAAGAGCCTCTCTCTACTATCCAGGGTCTTTAAATTCTCTTTTTCTGCTTGAAAGAGCATCTTGATTCCATCTTTATGTAGGAATTATCTTATGTCTAGGAGTACTGATTATGATTTTAATTGCTCAAACTACTCTTTGACTGGCTATTTGAAATGTGCAAAAAGATATCCATTTACCCTCTGAAACTCTGGAGGAAAAAAATATAATTTCTTGCCCAATTTTAAGTGTGTTCTTGTACTCGTTGAAGCCAGTTAAGAAGTCTATGAACATGTGGCCAAACTAAGTCATAATACCAAGTGATTGCAATTACTATAGAATAATGTGATGGGAAGTGAAAGCATATTTTGCCTTCTGACCAACAACCCTTGTATGAAGTCATTCATGCCGATTTTGGGCAGACTTAGGTCGGTCTCTGCAAAATTTTTATGCCATTCGATGTGGTTGGACAAGCCTGATTATGGTTGTCTCTCGCACAGTCATGTCATTATACCTAATTATGGTTGTCAATCAAAGTCTTTGGCTTGGCTCTTAGATAGTCAATCAAGTCATTTTGCCAACATCCAATAGCCAGGCCTAAGAATTTCGGCAAGCCTGACTAAGCCTGCCCAAGCTCTCCATGTGGGTATTTGACTTAGTAAATCAATTCATCTTGCTACTTGATTGACTGTTTGATGCTTTTAGTTGAGTTCCAACATTTAAATTTGGCTTCATGATTATCAGTATTTTTGCCACCGCACTGAACAGTGCTTTCTTAATAAAAGTTATTTTGGAATTTTATCATTTGGATTTTCTTCCTGTGTCTCTGATATTATCACAGGATACATATGGAGTCTCTCTGTGAGGTCTCGCAAAATTGACAAACTCTGTTGTTTGTCCTGAGTACTCTTTGTGCTAGGTCTCTGCAAATTAACGGACTATGTTGTTTGTCCTGATGATGTGCATCACTTTTTTTTTTTTTTTTGGATATTTGGCTTACATGCATGTCACATTTGGAGCTCCTCATCTATATGCATGTTTTGGTCAGATTGGCTTTTTGTTTCAGTTACTTCTTGTACCATTGCTACTCTTATGCATGCAAGAAAGGCATATATTTGGTCTTAAATAATAGAGAACTAAAGCATCTATATGTTGACATCTTTGTCTCTTAAGAAATTTACTTTCTGCCCTATTTCCTTATTCTTTTTCATTGTGTGATAAAATTTTCACTGATGCTTTTGGTATTTGTAAAGCTAGGACATTAAGTATCAATACTTGTGGAACTGCAAAGACTACCTTAAGGAGGTTGGTAGTGATGGGCTCTTTCTATTTAACCATTGCCATGGCAAGTGTCCTTCTTAACTATATTTAATCAAATGAATCTTTTCAGGCATCACGTATTATTCTTGCCACTGATGGGGATAAACCTGGTCAAGCGTTGGCTGAAGAGCTTGCACGCCGCCTTGGAAGAGAAAGGTTTATGCAATGCCATATTATGTTCTCCATTTTGTGGATAAAGTGTTACAAATACACTTGACATTTATATTGTATATGACAGATGTTGGCGAGTTAAATGGCCTAAGAAGAACGATAGTGAATACTTCAAAGATGCAAATGAGGTATACATTTATATTCATCAAGATAGATACTTTTTTCTCCCAATTGGGGCCGAACCTCCTTTGCGTTTTCTATTCAACGAGCTCAGCAAGCCACTGCTACATCCCTTTCAGTAGGGTTATTCTGCAAGATATGTATGCAGTCACACACAAAGTTGGTAGTCACTCATATTGGTTTTCCATGTGAGGAAATGTGACAGAGCTGATACTTTTTTTTTTTTTTTTTTTTTTTTTGGGAGAACAGGGAGGCTCCTCAATCCTGTTGTCGATTTGTAATTTATCTATTATTTCCACGAAAGTAGAAAGCAATAAAAAGGACATTTTCTGTTTGCAGTCAAACACCAGCTTATTGAACTAAAACTAGAAGGTAGAATGAAAAGTTGCTGTCTCCAGTTTTTACCTAGTCTGTTTTCCTTTTGCAAGATTGTACATGTCAAAACGGCTTCCTTTGAAGTGTGAAAAAAGGGACTATCTGTTGTAAAATGGAAATTTTGAAAGTTGTACCTTCCAAATGCTACATTTGACAAAACAAGGTCAGGGCTAAAGCTAGAGCCTCAAACCAAAAGCCTAAGCTGCCTGTGTAGGCTCACATTTTTTGTTCTTCAATGTCTAGCGAAACTCAATTCTGAACATGTGGGTCATTTTCTCTCACATTGAAAGAGTAAATTTGCTGGCTGTGAGAGATGCCTAATTAAGTTGTTAGAGATGGAAAAATGGGTGAAGGGAAGGATCCTGATGGATATTGACCAAATTAAATGTACTTTCTGCTTAATATTGTCAATAATTTGAGTTCGATTTATTTTGTAGCAGTCTCTCTAACTTTGGTGCATTCATCAATAATTGGCCTAGTTGGGGGGTGTTGCACATCTATTGTTTTACTGAGCACATCTTGATTTTGGCCTTTGCATTTTACATCACATGTGGCATCTTCTAACTAAATCTTTAGCGCATTTAATTTGATCGGAGTGGGTGTCAATTGAGCAAATAAAGGATTCAATAGTGTACACAGCAAATGATCAAATTAAATGGGCTTTAACTTTCAATTGTACATGGCTATATTGTATGTAACTAGTTTTTCTACAACGGCCATCTTATTGACAACACTGTTAAGGGGATGCACCCCTTTACTGCCATCAGGAATGGCATCATGTTGCTTTATAAAAAGGGTGTTCCTTTTACACAAGGCTTCTTGACATCCAAGGGTTGGGGAAGGATCTTCTAATGTATGCAGCTTTCTTCTACATTTTTCTGCCAATAGGCTGGTTCCATGATTCAGACCCATGGCCTTCTAGTTACAAGTGTGTAATATTAGATTTGCACCAAGGCCTCCCCTTAAAATACAGCATTGAAGATAAATAGCAAGAAGAAGCTTATTGACTTCTTAAACTATTTTTCTTGATGAGGAATTATATGCTGGCTTATATTATTTACTATTTTTGCAGGTGCTCATGTATGTGGGACCAGGTGTCCTCCGGGAAGTAATTGATGATGCAGAGTTGTACCCTATACGTGGACTGTTCACCTTTAAAGACTTTTTTGATGAAATAAATGGTTATTATCATCGGACTTTAGGTTATGAGTTTGGTGTTTCGACAGGGTGGAAGTCCTTGAATCACTTGTACAATGTAAGTTGAATCACTTCCTGGTTTTTAATTTCCTTGCAAATTTTAGGTGGTTATGATGGTCAGTTTCACAAATTCTCTGTGTTAAATGAATCTTCCTTAACGGTTTATATGGTTAGTATTCATTTAGGTCTGATATCATTAGTGGATTCCTTTTCTGTTTTTGATTCTTAAAGAAAAAATGGAAGTACTTTCTGTATTGCTATGAAAGGGAAAGAAAGAGAATCCTCTATTTAAGTGAAGAGCTGTGTAGATTGGTCTCTTACGGTTATTGATTCTCGTGTGTTCATACAGATTTGCTCTGATGCTTTCTGTTGACATCTTAAATAAATCATGGTACATCAAATTATGCTATTTTTTTTACCATTATTCAATGATACAGGCATGCTGGCTTATTTAAATCCAGATCATTTTGTAAGGGTTGGCGTGAGTGATTATTTTGGCGACCATCCTTTGACTGATTCACGTAATGGCTGAAAAACAGATGTCATCATAGCTGCATAGTAGTGTTTCACTATGTTAGATTGGTGAGAATTTTTTTTGCAAATAGTTCCAAGTTCTTGTTGCATCAAGAGCAGCTTCATTTAGCCTTTCTTGTCCCTCATAAGGTGTCTCCAAAGCTGTCATCAGTGAAATATTGCTGATGTGATAGAAGTGGATTTATAAGACCACAAATGATAGCCATGGCGCATTGTGTTTGGCACATTTAATGTTGGCCATATGGGATAAAGGAGATTTAGCAAACATACTGGTTATAAGTGGAAGAAAAAGAATGTAGATAACCAAACAAACAGTGGCCAACTAATCAGAGTGACCTTGTTGCAGGCCTGTCAGACTGAGATGCTGCTGATTTGATTTACTATATCCATCATATGGTGTTCCAGTATGACTAGAATACATTTCTGGTTTTGTTTCACCAGAAGCACTAAATTTGTGCTCTACTAGAATGTACTTCTTCTGCATTAGTAATAAATTCATCATTACCGAAGCTGTGTAGATTTTCTGTTATTAGTCCTGTTACAGCCTGTTGTTTTGACCTTTCTTCGTTATGGATAACTTTACCTCTTCCTTTCTGCTGATAAAATATCTTAGCTCCTTTGAGATGGGTTTTAGTAAGAGACATAACAGCACCTCTTATGGTGAGTATCTTTTTTCTAATAATTGAGCCTATGCATTATTTGCACATTCTGAAACAATCTCATATTGATTCTTTTCTCAAAAAGTTGCTTATTACTTTAAAAGGATGTGCCTATACTTTCTTTTATGACCCAAAAAAGGAACTTTGTTTCTGTTTCGACTGATTTCTCTTCTTTACTATTTTGGTCAGGTTGTACCTGGAGAGTTGACTATTGTAACTGGGGTTCCTAATTCTGGGAAGAGTGAATGGATTGATGCTCTTTTATGCAATATAAATGAGAGTGTTGGCTGGAAATTTGCACTTTGTTCAATGGAAAACAGGGTAAGATTTTATCACAATCTTATTTTATAGACTTTTTTTGCACTTATATTAGTTCTTTTTCTGCAAGCTGCCCGTTCTATGCAGTATTCTTGACATCTGCCAATTTTATTAATCTGTAGGTTCGTGAGCATGCGAGGAAACTTTTAGAGAAACACATCAAAAAGCCATTTTTTGATTCAAAGTAAGATTTGGGGAACTCTTTCCGGCTGTATGTGGCACACTGGCTTTATTTTATTTTCCTGGTCTATTATCTACTTGTAGCGTAGCCTATATTATGGTTGTACTTGCTTTTTCATCGTGTTTGGACAATGTGGAAATGGTTTGCTTTATGATACATGAAATAGGCTGTGTGTGAGCCTGTTCTGTAGCTTTTGCTGCTCTGGTTTTGTTGTAATAGTGCATCAGAAACCTAAGCTCACTCCAATCCTATCATATCCTTCTTTAAAACTTAACATCTCTGGAAATTTGAGTTCACTCTGCACGCATGATAAAATTTCTATTTCTCAATTTCTCTGTTTCTCTGTTTCCCTGAACAGGTTTGGAACAGAATTCCGTTTGGTAACGCAATTTGATTTTTCTATTTCTGGAACAGATTTCTATTCCAGAAATAAATTTGAAGAAGAAATCAATTTTTGTTTCAGAAATTTTGTCATGCGCATCCTAAGAAACCAATTTACCCATGAGAACATGTAATTTCTCTGTCTTGTCAATCTAATCATACAGAAAGCAACTAATAGGAGTACTTGCCAACACTCCATGGAGCAGGTCTTTCTTTGCCACCATATTCTGGGAAAACTGTTATAGCTATGACATTTTGGGGATATCACTGATTACAACGTTGAATTAATAAAATGGTTTAAAAGTTTCACAGAATGAGTTGTGGATTGTTGTCATTGATTAGCAGGTGGTGCATGTTCACTGCCAGTCATTGACTAATGAAATTCAAATGGTGGAATCCATGTGCACGCGTGCACGCGTGCCCACACTCACGCACACGCACATGCACGCACGCACGCACGCACGCACGCTCACACAAAAAAATTACTGGCAGAAAAAGTGACTAGTCTGGTAGTTATTTCATTGTGTGGGCCACTGTGACTTTGTCTGTAGTTTAAGTTGCAATTGTTTGCTCTAACTGATTGTTGCCTCAATTTGATGTCTCAATTTGGCCTAGTAGACCAAATTGTAGCCCGGTTCTTGATGGTGAAGTTCACAAAAAATGTTTAACTAGAAGGACGTGGACCCCAGGGCAAACCTTGTTTTCTCTTTTTTTTTTTTTTTTTGTTTTCATTTGTTATTTTTTAGTTTTGGCCCAGCATGCTGCAATCTACCTAATCTTATTCATCCCTTTGGAGAAAGATTCATTACACAGGCCATATCCTGGTATATCTAGTTCTACTCAATTAAGTTATATTTTTTAACAGATCTAAAAGCTGCAGTTGCTTAAGTTTCCCAAGTATCGACTGATTGTTTTTGGAGAAGCAACTCTCAATTGCTTCACCTTTAATCATTTGTGAGCACATAACATTTTGTCAAATGCTCTATTAAAGTCATTGTAGTTCTTTAAAAGTGTAAATTTTAAGAACAATCTCACAAAATGTTGGTATTTAGAGCAAATTTGGTTGTATATGGGTTTGTAGCAGGAGTGGTTTCCCCAAGTTGTTCATATTTTCAATAAACTCAAGCCAAAAGAACAAAAAAAAAAAAAAGGATGATGTATATGGCTTGATCATTAGAAACATTTCCACATTACAGTCATTAGCAGTGACAAATAGAAAGTTTTAGCGCCTCCGGAAGAGTTCCTGGAGGATTTAGTGGCACTACAGTCCCTACAACCTTTGTTGGTATTACTGCTGTTGCTGTTGTCATAATTATCTCGTAAATAAGTATCTATAACAGTATTAGCACCTGGATTGATCAGCCATGCTGGCCATCATGTAACATTGTTAAAACCATGGTATCTGTTGACTTGGTGCTATTGGTTCTCCTGATCGCATGCTGTATGTTCTGTTTCTGACCCCTTGTTAACTATAGTAGATTCTCACTTTTTATCAGGTTCAATTCTTCAGTAGTCATAATTAGGTTTCAAGTTACATATTGTTTGCAAATAAGCATTTCTGCCCCCTCATATTTTGGATTGTTTAGTTTTGTTGCCTTATGCTGTCTTATTTGTGTAACTAATTGTCCTGTAGGGAATGGTATGTCTTAAGTCAATCTTCTCGTTCTCTTTTTAACATGGTAATTGGTAACTCTTGGAAATTACAGATACGGAGAACCTGCTGAACGAATGGGTGTTGAAGACTTCGAGCGAGGGAAGCGATGGTTGAGTGATACATTTTATCTCATAAGGTGAGAAATTCAAATCGTTTTTTTTTTTTTTTTTTTTTTTTTTTTTTTGGTGATAAAGTAATGCAAAACTAATCAACTGTTTGCATATTTTAACTTGAGGGTGATGCAATGCATTCAAAAAAGTTATACTGTGTTGTGGGGTGTATATATACGGAGAATAATGCATTTGAAGCATTTCTTTTCCTAAGAAATATTATGTGGCTATTGAAAGTGTGTCTGTCTTGCTTGGTAAATGAATCTGCATTTCTTTTCCTAAGAGATATTATGTGGCTATTGAAAGTGTGTCTGTCTTTGCTTGGTAAATGAATCTGATTTGCGTATGGAGTTACCGCAGTTCAGACATTTCCAGATTTCAGTGTTCTTAATGCTACATGCAGTCCTTGCTGGCGGGATGCTGTTTTCGACATTGGTATAGTTTTTCTTCATATGTTAATAGGCTCCACTTCACCATAGAGAAGGGGCAAATGAGGGACTTAAAGATTAGCCTCTATCGGGCATACGCCACTGCTTGAGTTCCTAGATTTTCTTGTCACTGGCTTCACTGCTGCTGTAACCGTCCTTTCACCTTTAGTTGGCACGCATCTACCAGTCATTTCTTTCATATCAAGGAGGTATCGATTATTACATGGAAATGCTGCTGCACATATTGGCTCAGTTTACCTTCCACATCCTTGTAATCTTGCACTTTAGTTCATGGATGAGAGGTGGACAGAGATAGCATCCTAATTTAACAATTCTTGATTATGGCTTATGGGAACAAAAAAATTTTCTTAAAATTCAACATATTTTTGAAGTGAAGCTGTACAGGCTTACGAATTCTTGGGATTTATTCATGAATGGCTCTTGCTGTGAAGTTTCTCCTACCAGTAATTCTGCTTCTTGGTATCAACATAGTAGCTCGATCTGAGAGAACTTGCTTTTATGAAAAATCTTATTCTGACATGCTACAAGTCAAATTTCTGGAAAGTTACAACGCAGTTGATTTGCTGTGTCAAGTACGTAAATATTGTGCCCAAATAAATTGATGGAGTATCGATGACTACAGTTGTCAAAGAAGAGAGTCAGGGAGCATGAATTTTATTTCATTAATTATTAATATGATTTTCTGGCTAATGTACCTGAATAAGAGAATCTCTTTGTTACTGTTAGGGCTTGACAATGGATGTTCGTGGTAGATTTCCTGATATATCTAATACTAGTGTAAGTAGACATTTGCAAAGTAGTCATGATTTGTTGTAAATAAGAAGCTTGTTGTCAAATTTATTATTTTTGTGACAAGCTGAGGTCGGTTGCTGTCAGAATAGTCTAAAGATCACTTGCAAATAGTAGTTGTATTTGTTTAGATGTTTGACTGAAGCAAATCTTTCATGGGAATAGATATTGACGGATCCTGATAGTCTTTAAGTGTTCATTCTCCAGACCTTTCCTGGAAATGGAAAGTATATAATATATTTGGTGTTCTGGCTATTGAACAGGTGTGAGGATGACTCACTTCCAAGTATAAAGTGGGTTCTTGATCTTGCCAAGTCTGCGGTGCTAAGACATGGGGTGCGGGGACTGGTAATTGATCCTTACAACGAGCTTGACCACCAGCGTCCTTCTGGCCAGTGCGTCTCTTGAGTCTTATGACTTGAAATATCTCTATTGTTTGCAGCTGCTCTAAATGTCCATATTGAACTGGCGATTCTGCTGTTGTTGGTCTGTTGTGGTTTTTCTCTCTCATGAGGAAAGGAACTGAAAAGACAGTGACACAGTGCTGCCAAAGCAAAACCACTTGTCATTAAAACTCCAATTTCGAAGATTATCTTGTACTAAAGTTGCAATTTCTTTGCATATTAACATTCCATTTCATCCCTTTTTAGTGCTATAATCTTAGGGATACTGTCAGATCCTTTTACCACATACTATTTGAGAGTATTTATGTTATTTAATATTTAGATGTCATATGTATGAATCCTTTGCAGGACTGAAACAGAGTATGTGAGTCAGATGCTTACGTTGATCAGGCGTTTTGCTCAGCATCATTCTTGCCATGTGTGGTTTGTAGCACATCCTAGACAGGTTGGTCTCAGCTCAGCATTGTCAATTATGTCTCTTTTGTCAATTCTAAGTTAACTCTTCAAAACAGTTGCACAACTGGGTTGGTGAGCCACCTAACCTCTACGATATAAGTGGGAGTGCGCATTTCATAAACAAATGCGATAATGGGATAGTCATACATCGAAATCGGGATCCAGAGGCCGGACCTGTTGATCAAGTACAGGTAAAGTTGCTCTCTGCACTAATTGATCGTCAGCATTGGGACATTTCTTAGGGCAAACCTGTACCAAATTCTTTTTATACTTGTAGGTTTGTGTACGGAAAGTGAGGAACAAGGTTGCGGGGACCATTGGTGATGCCTTTTTAAATTACAACAGGTTAGTATAAACTATTTTGTCTTTTGTAGCATCTTATAGTCTGTTTTCCTGTGTTTTAAAAACTGAAGCACCGATGGTCAACTGGCCAGCGGTGCTTTGGCCATGGCAACTGGTTGAACAGCTGGTTTTATATTGGTGTGATAAATGTTTTTGGTGCGTATGTGGACATGTTCACTATTGTGGATTGTCAAAAATGTGAAAACTTATGTCATATTTATGGGAGGGTATGCATAGTTTGGTGGTTTACAGGGACTGGGGGTTGCCAAAGATTCCTGGGTCCCTGGTTCAGGTCCGTCTGGCTTTACTCTTTTCTTAAACAAACTTTACAGACAATTAGTTTATGACTCGACTTTATTTGCCCGGCTGTGATGATCAACGTAGGATTTTTGTGCTGTTCTTGGTTTAAAAGGTTGATCACACCTGTGCCAAATATTTTTGACTGCTCCTCAGTTGAGCCCGGCTGGCTAGTGCATACGGGTTTTATGTCTGCGGTCTAAGTGTCGCATACACGCATCTAATGAGCTAAAATGATGGCAATGTTTTTGTAGTGTTTCTTATCCTTTTTTCTTCCCCTTTTTCCTGTCAGGGTAACTGGTGAATTCATCGATCTCGACGCCACACCAAAGAAACAATAGGATGATGGTATTCTTTCGCTTGCGCTTGTACAGTTTGCGAGTCCAACAGCAACCCGACTCTTGTAATTTTGTAGTTTCTCTATTCTTCTCTCCTCTGTTCTCACTGACTTGGTTCCTCTAGGCGCTTTCTTTCTTTGTTTCTTTCTTAAATCTCTCGAGGGGTTGAACGTGTGAAGTGGCGGGCATTGATTCTTCTTGTGTTTTTCGAAGGTTAGCTCTTGTGGTTCCCTTACAATGAATGTCCAACGCATATAGTAATCAATATCATCAATGTGAATCTTTCTGTCACATGGCTCTTGGCGGTTCTATGATTCGTCCGCGCCGTCCTGATGTCCAAGGCCAACAACTGATGACCCAAAATCGAGATGAGTTGTACCGATGTTTTGGTGACAAGACGTGAAATTATTAATTATATGAAGATTGCCCAAGAACTTGCTGTCTCCAGCTCGTTTAATGATTGGCCGATCCAAGGCCTCAATGTTTTTGCAGAAATTAAATTGAAATTGGGTCCAATCGAAAGGTGCACCGAAAGGACTTTCTAATTAAGGACATGGAATTGTGAGTAGGACAAAAGAGGAAGAAGAAGGGAGGTTTTTTTTTTTTTTGGGGGGGGGGGGGGGGGTGGGGGGTGTGATTTGAAAGAAAACATAACTTGGGGTGAGAGAAAATTCTTGAACTTTAAGTCCCTTTGCCTGCCGGCCAATTTTCAGATTTTGTCGGTGGGATCTCTGCTCTAGTGAAGACACCATTAAAACTTGGTGATATTTACATCCTACCCATCTTCACTTTCTTTATGGAAAGCTAAATTGAGCACTCTTTTGGACTTTTTCCTAATTCTAAATGCTACCTTGGAATGATAGAAAGTCTGCATTTAACCCCTCGTTGCAAAAACATTTGTTTACTTAAATTTCGGATACCTGTATCTGACAATAGGACCATAGTTTTTAATTAAAGATTAGGAGACATGTGAAATGATTCTGTCACGGTTTGACTTCTGACCGGATGAATATTTTGGTTTCACAAATTAGGTTGGCTCCTTGAATTCCGTAATCTAGGGCAAGTCGTATTCGTATATTGAAAGCCCTGAAGGAATTTTCTCAGGTAAATCTTATAATTCAATATAGAAGTTAGACTATGAAAGTAACAATGAATAATTTCGGATCTATTTAGTGGGTTTTAATACGACTTGCTTAAACTGTTAGACTAAAAATGATTTTCCTAGGTTTTATGTTGGATTGAATTTTCCAAGATTTTCCATTTTTCTCATAAAAGTCTTGCAGAGAGATACTCCCTGCAGACAGGAGATGACAGCTTTGACACCTGCTCTTTTTAATTTTAATTGTTTTCCCCCTCCTTACAGCATATAATAATGTCCTTAAAATCGTTGTTGGGTCAACTCGATGTTGTGGACCTATATAAGCTGTCTCGTCTGGTTTGTCTCTAAGCTGTCAGTATTAGTTAATCTTTACTGGTTTGTTTCAAGTGATGTGATGCTTACAAGTTTGCCCATCCCAGCAAGAATATTCCCTTTGAAAAAAAAATTAAAATTAAAATGGCTCACTAAATTTGTTTAAGGAAAAAGTGGCCCCCTAAAATTGCGTGAAAGGTAAACGATGTTTTTTTATCTTTAATGAGATAAAGAACTGCTCTTGTTTTCTCTTTTTTCGGCTTCTTTTTCAATGGGAATGGTGTGTCACGCGAATGCAGTACAATACAATTACCGAGGCTGCAGTTCAAAATTTCAATTGCCAATTTGAAAGGCAGATGATCTTTTGTCTAAAGAAGACTGGAATTGGCTATAAATATAGTACTAAGGGCAGCACAATGTATTTAACTAATTATCAGCAATATGCCGGAATCACACCTTACAAATTCCAAGAACTGAATGCTTCATCAGTTTTTGCCTACATATATATCAATTTTTTCCTTCAATAGCAGAAATTTCATCAATTTACATGAAATTCAATTGGCGGAATTTGGCATCTAACTATACTTTTAAAAGAATAGACATGGGATTGCTTGCTAGAGACTTGAGTCTGATTGTTAGGACATAGATTGGGCAATAGGTGATTAGGTTCAACCTTTGAGAAATAGGGGTAGGCAACTAGGGACCCGAGTGACTCGAGTTTGACTATCAAGTGGTCAATCCTGGTTAGGTCGAATTGTTGATAGCTAAAGATTGGCAATTGAGAAGCTAGTTTGATTAGGGATGACCTAGGTCAAATCACCAGAAACTCATTAATCTATTCCCTTAAGTACTTGTAATTCATCACTGAATGGATAATGACGTAGTTTTAAAGATTGAATTGTCATATTTGCAAAGATGATGCTCTAACCTCTGAGCTAAGTGGGCTAAAAAATAGTAGAAATTGTTCATGTGCATGCACAAGAATTTAGTAAACTGTTGGGATCTTTTACATTGATATGAACTTGTTAAATATTCGTAATGAATATGGATTCATATAATTTGAATATTGAATATAGAAAAAATAGAATTTCCAATAAATATTGGATATTATAGAAGATACATAAACATAGTGATGTAGAGGTTTGGTCTATTTCTCAATTATATGTTTATCGCTACTTAACATCTTCAAAATAATTGGATATTTTAATGTTGATTAGATAATAAGAAACAACGTTCGCTTTTTCGTTTTTAAATTAATCAAATGACTTTTCTTTTTCTTTTACTAATTGAATCTATACTTTTTATATTATCCCAACTGTATTTTAACATAATTCAGCCTCAACTCTTAACATAAAGCCCTATTAATAGCAACATTTGAGGGGTAGAGCCGAAGACTTTAGCAAAATCTTGGATCCCAAATCTCGACCCCATGAGAAGGAAGTCGAAGCAATCCCGTTAAGCCGAAAGAAAATGGAGGTAATGGACGATGATTTCTGTTGTTGGATCGAACGCAAAATAAAATAAAAATCACCGATTCTCCTCATTTCTCAATAGTAAAAGTAATTAGAAATTGCAATCGGGTGAATTTGAGATGGCTAAACTAAACTAGTTTGAAATAAGGACTCCACATATGCTAACATATCTCGACCCCGCTCCAAACCCGAGACTGATCTTAAATAATATCATGCACATGGAGATCCAAAAACCACCTAAAGTTGACAAAATAAGTTAAACAACATAATGTGTTTGACAGTCAGGATACAAACATTTCAGATTTTATATTCCCACTAAATAAATCTCAAACTTGTTCCGACCCTCTAAGAATTAAGATATAGTAAGTAAAACCTAAAATTTTCTTGCAACTTGGTTATAACTATAAAGGTTGTGTTTAATAGTTAAGATACATTTTAGGATAGGATCTGGGTTTAATGCTTGCTCAAAAAGGATAAAATTGGATATAAAAGGGATATAAAATAAAATTGTCCCATAAGGAATGTGGGATAAAGGTGATATGATTTCTAATATTTACAATAGGATAGTTATTTTTCTCAAATAACAAATTTCTTAAATCAATAAAATTAAAATTATATTTCAATATAAATAATATTTGAATTCTAATATAAGAAATTCAAAATATAAAAAAATAACAATATTTTAAATTTAATCTTATTTTTTTTTTATAGTTGAATTTAATTCTATCTTATAAAATAAATTCAATATGTAATTATAAATTTATGTTTATTAGATATTAGGTATATTAGTTCAATTTACCACTTAATAATTTTTATTAGAGAATGACGAAGGGGAAAAAGGAAATAAATAAGAGAGGAAACATTTAAAAATAAATAAGTAAATAAAAAATAGGCGAGAGCATTATAAGAGATTTTTACCATTTTTGTCTATGAACCTTTACTTTCATTTATACTGATATGCTGCTTATACCATATAAAATATATGATATATTGGAAATATATTCGACTTTATTATTGTGATTCACTAAACAGTGAATACATTTCCTATTATATCTAGTCCTATTATAATTATAAATTCATGTAAATACATCCGACTTTATTATTGTGATCTACTAAATAATTGATATGATATAACAAACTTTTTAATTTTATTCGGTTAGAAATCTAGACGATTAACCATAGTCAAAGGATTTCAGCGGATTAGGATTTCGATTCAACTTGGCTTTCTATCGTCTTCCCATGGAAAATGCATTCAATTTTTAAATATCATCAGTAATTTTTTTTTTGTTTTTGTGAATGAGAGATCATAAATGCTTATTAAGTAACTAAACAAGAAAAAGGTGTACATTTCCCGATGTATGAATTTTTTCACCGATATGGTAAAAAGGAGAAGGAAAAGACAAAGGTTATCAAACGTGGTCCCATGGAAATGATTGTTCTTCACGCTTTGCTTGCTTTTGCTGTCCTCCAGACAACATCGGGAGAGAGAGAGAGAGAGAGAGAATCCCAAGCCCAACGGCTCCTATGAACGTGAGGTGGATCCAGGTATGTGACCGTTGCCCTAGGGTTTCCCCCTTTTCCCCTCTTCCCTTATTTTTCACACCATTCTTGCTTAACTCTATGTCTCTCTAAGACTATATAACTGCCAATCTCCAGACAGCAAGCCCAACACATACCCAACAGGGAACGTCAGAAGAAGAGAGAGAGAGAGAGAGAGAGAGAGAGAGAGAGAGAGACTGTTCTTTCATTTCCTCTCTTTCCATTTGAGCTTCCTTTTGATATTCCAGTTTCAAGAATTATTCATCCACCATGACTGTTGAGCCTGTAGCTACCCAGATGGCCAATGACATTGCTGCAGCCCCTCCTCAGGAAGAGGCCAAGAAGGTGGCGGAAGAGACCAAGGAGGTGGTGATCGATCAAGGCGGCGAGGCGACGGCGCCGGACGAGGCGGTCAAGGCCGTCGAGAAGAGCGCTTCGTACAGGGAGGAGAGCAATTTCCTCTCCGATCTCAAGGAGTTCGAGAGGAAGGCCCTGAACGAGCTCCGGTCCAAGCTCGAGGAAGCCATCCTCGGGAACGCTCTCTTCGAGAAGCCCGAGGAGAAAAGAAGGCCAAGAAGGAAGAGGAGGCGGCGCCCTGCGACGAGAACGCCGCCAAGAAGGAAAAGCCCGAGGAGGCCGAGAAGGTGGAGGAGGGCGGCGGCGACGCCGAGGAGGCGAAGGAGGACGAGGAGAAGAGGAGGAGGAGAAGAAGGAAGAGGAGGAGGAAAAATGCGTCGAAGTGGACATGGAGATCGCTCTTTGGGGAGTCCCGCTGCTTCCGAGCAAGGGTGCAGAGGAGACCAACGTGGTCCTGCTGAAGTTCTTGAGGGCCAGAGAGTTCAAGGTGAACGAGGCCTTCGAGATGCTCAAGAAGACCCTCCGGTGGAGGAAGGAGTCCGGCGTGGACTCGGCCATCGATGAGGCCGTCGACCCCGAATTGAGCGCGGCCGCGTACTGGGACGGCACCGACCGCGAGGGCCACCCAGTGTGCTACAATGTCTACGGCGTGTTCAGGGACGCGGGGCTGTACCGGAAGGCGCTCGGGACCGAGGAGAACCGCGAACGGTTCCTGAGGTGGAGGGTGCAGCTGATGGAGCAGGGCATCAAGAAGCTCGACCTGAAGCCCGGCGGCGTATCCTCGCTGCTCCAGATCAACGATCTGAAGAACTCGCCGGGGCCGGCGAAGAAGGAGCTCCGGATCACGACCCAGCGCGCCATCCACCTCTTGCAGGACAATTATCCGGAGCTGGTGGCGAGGAATGTAAGTTTTTCCCCATCTTCACCTGCTCATTAGGCCTTTTTCGATATGGAATTCCTGCTGAGATGTGTAATGTGTTTCATGTCATGCAGATTTTCATCAATGCTCCTTTCTGGTACTATGCACTCAATGCCCTCATCTCCCCTTTCCTAACCCAAAGAACCAAGAGCAAATTCGTCATCGCTCGCCCCGGCAAGGTCACCAAAACCTTGCTCAAGTAAGTATTTACTGTCCATCCTTACCAATTTGAATGACATTTCGTTAGAGAATTAGTCTTACCTGAGCGTGGGCCTCAAATGTTTTCTGAATTGTTTCAAAAGAAGCTACAAGATCCTGATCCTAAACCTCGAAATAGCATACAAGACTTCTAACCTCTGCTCTTTCTCCAGGTACATCCCGGCTGAGGAGATACCGGTTCAGTACGGCGGGTTCAAGAGGGAGAAGGATTTCGAGTTCTCGAGTGAGGATGGTTCTGTGTCTGAGCTCACAGTTAAGGCCGGATCGACCGAAACCATCGAGCTACCGATCGAAGGGGTAATCTTTTTGCTTTTTCGGTTCTAATGATTTTACATGGCAAATCAAATCCACCAAAAACAACCCCTCATTTTATCAGAGTGGCCTGCTTATTAATTAATGTGTTTGATTGGTATGCTGCAACAGACGGAAACACATTGCTGTGGGACATCACGGTGCTGGGCTGGGAGGTGAACTACAAGGAAGAGTTCGTGCCGATTGACGAGGGGTCGTACACGATCATTGTCCAGAAGGGAAAGAAGATGGCGCCGAGCGAGGAGCCGATCCGCAACACCTTCAGAGCAACGAGCTCGGGAAGATTGTCCTCACGATCGAGAACGTCTCCGCCAAGCAGAAGCAGGTCCTGTACCGGTACAAGACCAAGAAGTGCTCCAGCTTTTGAGGATGGAAAGACTATAGGTGGAGATTGTCACATGTTTTGGCTTCAGTGAGAATTTGTTATGTACTTAATTTTTTTGGGTTTGGAATTTGAGGGGAGTGATTCTTACAGTGAGATTAGAGAACAAAATGGGTGGTCTTTTAAGCTTTTTTGTTCTTTGTTCTTTTAGAGTTGCCAGATTCGAGATTGCAAAATATTGGACGGGTGTGTATAGTTGCTATTGAAGTTTCCATTCTTTTTTGCTAGACTAAATAACTGTGATTTGCATTTTCTTGAAGATGGGATCACTTATTTGGATAAATTTTTTCCTGTTTGTAATCCTATAAACTCCTAATTCTTTTTCTTCATCATCGGTGAGAGAGAGAGAGAGAGAGAGAGATGGCTTGACGCGAGCTCTGGTGAGGCCAGCCGCCATGGCTGGGGGGTGGCATAACTGCCTTGATCTTGGCGAGGGCGGTGATGGACCCTCGCCTAGAACAATGGTGACCGGAGCATCTCGTTACCAACTTTGCAATTGCCATCGTCTGTGTTTTGTCTCCAGAGCCGAAACAAATGAACTACGATCGACTACGGCGATCATGCCGGTCATCTTGATCGCGGCGACAACGTGCCACCTCTGGTTTTCTGTTGAGGAGGTCGTTTTCACTGAAGCAAGCTTGTGCTCTGTTTCGTCAAGAGCTGAATGTCATCTTTTGATCATGAACATGTTTTTGGTTGGGGAAACGATCTTTAAGGACAACCAGGTATGGCGGTGACTTGCGGTTTTGCTTTTTAAATGGACATTTAACGTTTGCTGATGTTGCGGTGTCAAAAGAAGCTCTTTGTTCAAAATATGACCAGAGGTTCATTTAAGCTCAGTAAGGGAGGACTAAAGTATTTTGAACTGTATGGCTATATTTGTTGAAAAAATATTAGAAAACATGAAAAATAATTATAATTGTTGGAAATCTATCGAAAAAGATGCACAAATAAGATAAATTGGCTGAAGTATGCAAGCACTATCTTTAAAGATAATTTTGCTTTGCAGAGTAAAGTTTTAGTGGCTATCTACCCAAGATATAACACATGTTCTTTTATATTTCAAACTAAATATTAGAAGGAACATGAACAACATTATATGTATAACCTAGCAAAATGAAAAAAAAAAATATAAGAATTTAATGTTTCTTCAAAGATTGTGGTTTGAAGTTTAATGTATATTCAAACAAGAGAAAGAGCCGTTAAGAAACTATTATAAATCCGCTATAAAGTAATGGAGGTTTTATGAAGAAATAAATCAAACGTTACAAAGCCGTTATAAGTCATCATTACAAAATCGTTTTATAGTAATGATAGACAAAAATCTTTATAAATTGATGATGGTTAAAACCGTTTCAAAATTAATAGTTTAAAATTATTGAAAAATCCAACAATATTTACACGGTTTAAATCACTCATTCAATGATAGACTAAGTTGCAGCTTCACTGATGGTGTATAGGAACAAAGAAGAAGAATCAGTTCAGGAAGCGAAAAAGGTTGACCTTTTTAGCATTGTATAGGATAGGGGTGTGTATGGTCCGGGCGGGTGGTTTCCGACCTAGAACTGGGAACCGCCCGCTAAGGACCGGTTCCGAAAAATTGGAACCAGGATCCACCCGTTTGTTGCATGGATTCACTCGGGAACCAAACCGTCGATCTGGTCCGATTCCCAGGTGGATCCATGGAACCGATCTTGACGTGAAACAATTTTGGTTTTCAACATAGAACGACTATGTGACATCAAAGCAAGCCAAAGAAATAAAAACCAAATTTAAGTATGTGGAGATGCGAACAGTAAACACAGTGAAGTGGTGATAGGATTAGGAGCCAAAGACGAAGGGAGTGAGATGAGATCTAGGGTTTTTTTTACTAATTTTTTTTTTTAATATTAAAAAGATTCCGGTCCGGTCCGAGTGGGCGGGCAGGCGGATCCGCCCATGGAACTGGGAACCGGACTGGTATCCACCGGTTCCCATAAATTGGAACCGGGAACCGGATCGGTTCCCTCAAGAACCGCCGGGTCCGGGCAGTTCCAGGCGGTCCGGGCGGTTCCCGGGTATTTTGCACACCCCTAGTATAGGATTATTCTGTCAAAGAAACTATGCTACCGGCTTGGATCGAGAGAACTTACTTTGCAAGGATGAAAATTACGTTTAGCGAGAGTGCTATGGAAAACTTATGTCGTAAATGACAAAGTCCAAAAAAAATCTCCGTGAATAGTTGATCATATTTAAGAGGATGGGAAGAATATTATTCACGTTAATATCCACTAGATTCAGTCGGGGAATCGATCGAACCGGGTTATTTTCCGAGCACAACCAATTTCGAATCATTCCCATTTCTTATTTTTAAAAATAGAAGTTGTTACTAAAGATGCTGGGGGGTGGGTGGGGGTGGACCAATCTAGGTATCCAAACTGGCTTGTTAATGATCAAACCGCTCCACCTCCTGATCTTGATAGGGGATGTGGCCCCAAAAACTAAAACGCTGGGTGAATTACATTATGTCCCTCGGATTTTGGTATTTGTCTCTAAGCCACGCCTTGACTTTTCAATTTTAGCAATGTTACCCATAAAGTCTTGAAATCGGTTGCGATGCGCCTTAATCATTTTTGTGCTGGTGCTCCTTGCATGTGCTTATCAGGTTTACTGATTTGCTCTTTTATGGAGAACACATCTATCCAGCCAAAAATGGTGAATTGCAATTTACTCCCCAAATTTTGGCACTTGTGCTAGTAGCTCCCTAATTTTTCAGTGTTCCCCTTGGAATATTTAAATAAGTTTCAAAGCCACCTTTATGTTAATATTGGCCAATTTTGACAAAATATTTATCATATCGTTGAAATTTTTGGAAAAAGTATTAAAAAAAAGTTTCAAACTTATTGTATTTGTACCAATTAAGTTTTAACTTTTTCAATTGTACCGGTTTTGTGATAAACCTTTTCATCTTTACGAGTAGAGTTTATCTAGCCAATTTAGATTGATAACTATTGACGTGGATGCCGAACGTCTCATAAGATATGATTGACACTATTGTGAATTTTTATATATAAATATATATTTTATGTTTTAAATGTTTTTTTTTCTTTCTCTTTTCTTTCTGCTAGTGGTCAATTGTTGGCCATTGGCTACAAGCCATGGCTGTGAGGGTTGGTTTCACCTTTCACCTGGGCAAGGGTGAGAGTGTTAAATTTGGTGAGGAAGGCCCTTGCCTTTGCGGTCATGGCTAGTGGTTAGTAATCGGCGATTTGGCCACTGGCAGAAAGAGAAGGGAAAGAGAGAATTTTTTTTAAAAAAAAAAGGGAAAAAATAAAAATAAAAAAGCCGATTGTGTAATGTAGGACAACGGCATTCATATCAATAATTTTTAACATAAATTAAGTCGGATTGATTCAACTGGAAATTTTGTGAACATGTTTAGTGCTAAAGTCCCCTTCCCAACAGTTGTACCTTGTATTGGGGCGTCTTTGACACAATTTAAAGGTTGATAATTGAATTGATAATGCAATAAGTTTATGATTTTTTTTTTTAATACATTTCGTCAAATTTTTCTTTGGTCTATTGGGTCTATGAACTCCTAATTTTTTCTTGGTCCTTTTAACCGTAATAGAGATACCGATTCCAATATAGATTATAGCCACCCTAGTGCTAATTAGACAATTGGCCAGCGAAGGATAAAAATATCAGAACATAAGAGCGAGAGAGAGAGAGGGTTGGGCCAATGCCAGCCACTGTGCAACCCACACCAAATCAGACGACGGTTTGACGACCCATGTCTGGCGGCACTGAAAAAGTCTTTGGGTAAATACAAATATGATTTGGTAGTGTTTTGGGGAGCCCATTTGAAAAATGCTAGTTTTTATAAGGACCTCCAGCTCAAGGCATCCTTGGGTCAACTTTGGCATTCTGGCTTTATAATCCATTTAGTATCCATATTATTTTAAATTTTACTATTCTAAACTCATTTATTATCTATTTATTGAATAAAACAACAAGTTAGCCCACCAAGAATAGGTTAAGAGATGGGTTTATAACTCATTTTAATAGGTCTACTTTATACTTCTAGTACAATATTAACCAATTAGTCCAGTGACCAATGGCGAGCGGATTCATTGTTAGCTATTACAATAACTTATTAAAATGAAACAACAGACAAACAAAAATGTGAGGAGGATAAAAAAGTTGAGAAGATTTTGATTGAACATTTTCGCTTTTATGAAAGCAAGAACTAAACATACTTAATTTTCAAATGAGGAAATGATCTCTCAATACAATGAGGGAAAATTGTTCAAAATCTTTTAACCTATTGTATTTTTACTAGTAGTATTCTCTTGAAATCTTGGAAATAGTTACAATGTCACTCTGGCATTGAGTACAATCAATTTACAATTTTGGAAGCTCCGAACATGTGCTTTTCACGTAATTACATATCCACCCATCAATAGACGGCAAATTAAATTTTTTCCCCCAAGTTTTGGCGAGTGAACCCCTAATCTTTCAATGGTTTTCCACTTTCTCCATAGAATATTTTAATGAGTTTCAGAACCACATTGACGCTAATCTCGGCCAATTTTTTTTTGATCTAATCTCTCCGACAATTGACCTTTTTACATAAGCGAGTTGTCCAGCGGTTGCTCGATACATGTGTTTGGTCTTCGTGTAGTCTCTACCAGCGGTGGGGCCACCACATGCTGGGCCGCTCCTCTCATCTCTCTCTCTCTCTCTCTCTCTCACGCGTGTCTTCTTTTTCTTTCTTATTTACATTTTTTTTTCTAGTTGCTTTTAGTAATAAAAATTTTAAGATCATTTCTACTGATTTAGAAATAGTTTGCTTACACAATAATTCTTAGAAGTTACGTAACTAGAATGATTTGGTCACACTGCATCAACATTTGATACTTAAATTAAATTTCTTATAAAGTGATGTTAGTATCAAAGCAATATATATATATATTTTAATTAGTAAAACTCACGGAGAAAACACGTTGATTTGTTGCTAATAGATAGTGCATATAGTATTTTATCTTTGCAATATTAAGATTTTTCTCTGCATTTCTTCATTTGCTTTATGTCTTACCCTATATTGCAAGCCGTAAGCGGTCATTTCTTGAAGATGATATACAATTTTTGGTTGATTACATGATTACTTTTCAAGTCCAGAGAAGTTTGAGGGCCATAATTGAAACGAAATATAAAATCTGGTTATTTGACCGATTATTTTTATATTACGAGCTAGATTAGAGAATTATTAAAATTGGCCAGAGTTAACACTAAGGGGATATTGCAAATATTAAAAGGTGAGAGGGCAACTTACGACAAGAGCCAAAACGTGAGGGACAAATTGCAATTCACTTTAATTATTGGACGGGCCGCCTTCAATGAAAGGAACTAATTAATAATTTAACAAGCATGTGGTTGGAGTTTCGTTTGAGAAATGATTAGAGTCAATGTTCGAAGGGACAATTGCAATAGATTTCAAAACTTCATTCATTTTACTTAAGGATGGCTGCATTATCTTGGTGAGCAACCTGGAGACTGGATAGGCCTTATCCTCTTTGCTCGTGGAGGAAATTTAATCGAGTGAAGGTGAAGAGCGACCTGGGGAGCCATAGTACTTTATTATTTAGACTATTTGAAGGTGAACAAAGGACGTTGCTAGTATAATTGTGCGGTTATTTAATCTGGTACTGGTGCAAAGGCAGCCACACATTTCTCTTTAGATGGAAGGGCAACTGGCATTTTACTGAAAACGGAAACTAATTATGCTTCATAGCAGATTGTGGACTTTCACTTCTTTTTTTAAGTGTATGTACACATCAACAAAGGTTGTTTTACTTAAACATTAAATTCAAATTAATCTTTCTTTCTAAAAGATAGTACTAATCTCTCTTAATTTTCTCAAACAAAAATAAGAGATATTTTACATAGAATTTCAATTGTAACCTATCAATATATTTATTTCATCTTGAAATAAAGACGATTAAACCGATCACTTCTAACATGATTCGAATGAAGGAATTTACCTGACAATAGTTTAATCATAATAGTTGTGTTCTCTCAAACTTAGAGATAAGTTAAATAGTAGTAATCAATGAAAATGATTGTGATATTATGACATATCAAATATGCATCCACTTTACATTTGTTATAGGGTCCATTAACTTATATAATGAGATTAAAAAAAAATTATCAGAGTAATTTCTAAAATGGTATGAGAATTTTGAACTTAGAAAGAAAAATAACTAAGAAATTTGTTGTATAGTTCTTTTTTGTGGTCAACAGGTATAAAATCACAATAAATTAGTTTTATACACACAAAAAAAAATCAAATATAGCTTTCGATCATGTTTAATTTTACAATTTCTCATAATGTAGATTTAAATTTAATTGGAAGATTGATAGTAAAAAAAGTACTTGAGTTAATTTATGACACTAAATCGGAATAAATAAATCATCTCGTATTTCTAAGTATCTAAATTGTGATTGTTATTCTTTTGTTTCTTTTTCCTTATTGTAATTGTGGCCAACCTTTTCTAAATAAAAATTTTAAGACATAGAGCTCAATGGGAATTGCCAACAAGAAATATTGCATCACCGGAGATTCTAAATTTCATAAGGAAACTTAGTAAATTGAGCAATCATGTAACTTCAAAGCATTAAGATTTCAAGTCTAGCCCTAAGGTTGTTGGCCGAGCTTTGCCTAATTAGGGTGAGGGTGTTGTGAACCTCGCTAGTCATGGGCGAGATTTCAAGCCTAGCACTAAGGTCCAAAGTTCCAATATCTAGAGACTGTGTCAAAGGTTGAAGACACGGGAAAATTTAAATTTTCTCTCCTAAAATAATTTCTTTAAAATAATACTTTCTAGCAATGTCCAATATTTGATGAAACAAAGCGGCTCAAAGTGAGAAAATAAGAATTGTAGAATGCCTTATTAAGCTGGGTGATATACTGACATGTGTCCTTTTTTCCTATCTTCTGCCCTGACGCATGGGAACCATTTAAACTCGATAGCCAGTTGGCTCAAGGGAAATTGGTGGTGCGGAAGGCACCGTCATTCTTTAAAAAGTAAATGCCTTTCTTCTCGGACTACTAAAGCAAGATTCTCCTCCCCAAAGTAACTCTGTTCAGTTGCCAAAGATTCTGTAAACCAGCATAGACGTCTGTACGGACATGCTGACCGTGTAGGCAATTCGATTCATTTGATTTTTCAAGATCTCGACAGTGACATTTCCCTCCATTCGAAAAACCCGGATGAGGATGTCGTCTTTCCGGCGCGACCGTGGATCGATCGAAGGGCAGGAGCGTCCGTGACGCCACCGACACCTCTCGTGCCACGACCGACAACTGACACTGTATCACCGAACGGGACTCAACCCAGCACACCAGCAGCAGCTAGCCATGACGACGCCACCGCCGCCATCGACCCCTGTCTCTCCCCTGCTTCTCCTCCTCCTGTTCGTCCTCGTCTCGTCTTCACCCTCCTCCTCTGCTTCGCTCTACGACACCTTCCTCCAATGCCTGCTCAACCACACGCAGGTGCTCCAGCAGCAGCAGCAGCAGGAACCCTCCCAAATCCTCCACGCCCCGACCAACTCGTCGTTCCCGACCCTCCTCGGGTCCCTCATCCGCAACCGCCGCTTCGGCACCTCCTCGACTCCGAAGCCCCTGCTCATCCTCACTCCCTCCCAGCCATCCCACGTCCAGTCCGCCGTCCTCTGCGCCAGGAGGACCGGCACGGAGCTCCGTATCCGGAGCGGCGGGCACGACTTCGAAGGTACCTCCTACGTCTCCCGCGCCCCTTTCTTGATTCTCGACATGTTTAATTTTCGGTCCGTCGATGTGGATGTCGAACAAGAGACCGCTTGGGTCGGAAGCGGAGCGACTGTTGGGGAACTGTATTATAGGATTTGGGAAAAGAGTGGGCTTTATGGGTTTAATGCTGGGGTTTGCCCGACCGTCGGCGTCGGTGGGCATTTGAGCGGTGGTGGATATGGGAACATGTTGCGGAAATATGGGTTGGCGAGCGATAACGTGGTCGACGCGCAGATTGTGGATGTCGAGGGTAGAGTTCTTGATAGGAGCTCGATGGGCGAGGATTTGTTTTGGGCTATTAGAGGCGGAGGTGGGGCGAGTTTCGGAGTGATATTGGGTTATAGAGTGAAGCTTGTCCCTGTTCCGAACGTGGTTACTGTTTTTAGAGTGGCGAAGACGATTGAGGAAAACGCGACTGAGCTCGTCTATCAGTGGCAGAACGTTGCGCCAAGGACTGATAATGATTTGTTCATGAGGCTCTTGCTTCAGCCTGTTAGTTCCAAGATACAAAAAGGAGCTAAAACAGTTAATGCCTCTGTTTTGGCTCTGTTTCTTGGAAATGCGGATAGGCTGGTTTCACTGGTTAATGAGGAGTTTCCGGAGTTGGGTTTGAAGAAAGAGGATTGTACAGAGATGAGCTGGATTGAGTCGGCTCTCTGGTGGGGGGACTTCGATAGTGGTGTGGCCGTGAAAGCGCTGCTTGACAGAATGCCTAAGTCGGTGAATTTCTTGAAGAGGAAATCAGATTATGTGCAGCAACCGATGTCGAGGGAGGAATTGGAGTTGCTTTGGGATAAGATGATTGAATTGGGAAAGGTCGGATTTGTGTTCAATCCGTATGGAGGAAAAATGGGTGAAATCCCTGTGTCAGATGCTCCATTTCCTCATCGAGCTGGGAATCTGTTTAAAATACAGTACTCGATCAGTTGGAGTGAAGATGGAATTGAAGCAGAGCAAAGTTATCTGGCTAAAATAAGAGAGCTTTATAACTTTATGACTCCTTATGTGTCGAAAAAGCCACGAAGGGCTTTTTTGAACTATAGGGACCTCGATATTGGGATAACTGATAATGTTGAAAATAGCTACAAGGAAGGCAGTGTGTACGGGGTGAAGTACTTTGCTGAAAACTTCAAGAGATTGGTGAAAGTTAAGACAGCAGTTGATCCACAGAACTTCTTCAGGAATGAGCAAAGTATTCCTGTTCTTTCAAGTAAGGTCCTGAACATGAGTTTACAGTTAAACTAATGAGTTTGTTTGGTTAGTGGTACTTTTGAAATTGCTTGCCCGTAAGAGGTACATTGATTACAATTATTTTGTGATTTATTCCTGTTCTTCCAATTAAAAGATCTAATTTGGAACTTAAACTAATAAGTTTGGTTGGATTACTGGCGCCAGTTTAGTGGTAATTGCTTGTCCTCTAGAGGTACATTACATGCATTTATTTTCTACTATGTGGAGTTGATTTTATCGTATGATGGGAAGTTTGCTGTGAGTAGACAGGCTTGTCCATGATTCATTGCCAATGGCTAATTCTAAAGTTCTTTGTCTTGCTTGTTCACAAATAAATGATCCAAATGAAACAACAGCTAATTTTCAGAACTTTTTTTTAAATTCTAACTTGTCTGTTTGAGCATTCTCACTTTTGCTTTAACCAGAATTATGCTAACGTGCATAATGTTTGAAATTTTTGTCTTTTGCCATCGAATCTTTTTGGTTCTTGACTACATTAGTTCAATAGTTGCTATACCGTTCTGCTTTAATCATGAACAAACACACCAATATGAAGATTTTTCAGTGGTTCACTCATTCAATTTTCCTGCAGGATCCTCCTCGGCCATGACTCAGTATTCAGGGTCAACAGAGACAACTGGAAAAATGACTGTATTGGTTATCTTCTTCCTCTATCTCATGACCATCTTTTCCTAGAAACGAGGGCCAACATCTTCTTGAGGGAAGTTAGACTTGCTCAGCTTCCTCTTTGAAAGGAAGGAGAAAAACGATAATGCTCCATCTTGTGGTGTCAGTTGGAATTGATTAGTTGGCTACTGACACTTGCAAGGAAGAGGTAATCATGTCTTCTTTCATGTAATGTCAAACTTATTGCTACTGGATGACACACGTAATTTGCCAAAACACAGGAAATTTTGCAAATGTCTGCGAAATAAAAAAAGTAGCATACTACTTTCTGTCCCCTGCCAAATAAGAAAGTCACGTATTGCAATTTTAGGTACTGTATATTGAAAACGACTGGATTGTACCTTTTGAAAATGATCTTTGGGACTTAATTAAACCAATTGAAAAGTTTCAAACTTGATTGTATTCTGCATAAAAGTAAACCAATTGAAAAGTTTAAGACTTGATTACATTCTGCATAAAAGGTTTTGGACTTCTGGTTGCTTTTACCATAAATTCTTAAGTGACTGATTGTGTTGGATGTAGGATACATCTGCTGCTTGACTTAGCTGCTATCATTGATTGCTTTTGGTGGGGGAACTCCAGTAGATTGGTTTCCCAGGAGGACCAGGAGGAATTGAAGCCTGTGGCAGAATGTTATTAATAGCACGTGTTGATTGCTGCCTGTGGAAAAACTCTGCAATATTGATATGCCAGGAGGACAAAGGAGGGTTCGAGGTTTGTGGCCAAATATTGCTCAGTATGGTTTTTGGTATAGAAAAGAGGGAGAAAGGATTCTGTTATCAATCATTATCAATCGATTGTTGTGAGTTTACCTAGAGAAGATACTAAGAAATAAAAGGAAGAGAGATTATGCATCTAAATTGGTTAAAGATACAGAATAAACCAATAATATTTTTCAAAACTTGGATTGTAAGGTCAGTTGGGGGCAACCAATAATAAACAAGACACAATTATGAATTGATTTAAGGATATATATGTGGACAAACTCATGTGATGTTCAAAGTCCAAGCTGTTACAGCCAATGACACAAAGCGTTATTCAGATATTCAACCTATATCTCTGAGTTCAATGAGCATCCTCTCATCCCATTTAGACATCGTCATATCATGGAGTGAAAGTGCATCCAGTTGACCTTTTACAGCAGACATCTCTCCATATCATGCTTTGCTTGTAGAGAGGATAATGCTGCTTGATGAATTCTCTCGTTCTCCTCCACCTTTCTTTCATTGTCTTCTAACTGCTCTAGGGTGTGGCACACTTCATCATCGTTTCTAGATTGCCTGTACCTTTGTGACATTGAGAGTCATACTGAAACAACACCAAGTCCATACTGATGTTCTTCGATCTAGTCCCTGTAGAAACTATTTTGGATGGAAGAAGAACCCAAGGAGAGCAGATTGAATTCATTCTTGTATACAGTTGCTTTATTGATTAAATATTATAAGCCCTGATAGAATTTGAAAGCTAGAAAAATGATGAAGATACATATATCAAAGAGAACAAACAGAAAAGTTACTTTTTATCTAGAACATGGACTGGTCTGCAGTGGATTAATCATGGAGATCAGTCCACAAACCTGGATCGATCTATAGACCAGTCCTGTTTTTGACTGGTTGAACTGATTTGTAAGATCAGTGCAGTTTATGGCAATGCCAACCAGTCCATGTGTGTGGATAAAATAATTGCTTGTGTGGTGTTCTCTTTGATGTCTGTAACTTTGACATTTGTCTAGCCTTTGGATTTCATATTTTCACAATGGCTTACAATATGTTTAGAATAAAGCAGCTGCTTTAGTATAAGAACAACTTCAATCGAGGGACTCCTTGGATTTAATCTTCTGTCAATTAGTGTCGTCTGCAAATTGTTGATGGAAGAGTGGCAGATTATGGGCTTGGTGTCACTTATACATGACTCTCAACATCACAAACGTACAGATGATCTAGAAATGATGATGAAGAGCGCCACATCTGAGAGAAGTCAGAGGAGAACGAGAAAAAGTTGGAGAAGAATGAGAGAAACCATCAAGTGACGTTATTAGCTCTGCTGTGAAAGGTCAATTGAATGCACGTCATTCTGTAACACAACACCTGAATGGGATGCGAGGATGCTCATTGGACTTGTAGGTATAGGTTAAATTTCTGAGTAAAGTTACATATTTCCTGTAATTGATCCATAATTATCTTCTTGATAATTATCTGTTGCCCCCATTTACGTCAAACTATTGTCTCTGGTTTATACAGTTTGATTCGGCTAGTCAAACTCCTAACGACACCGTTTAACTAATTGGAAGAAAAAGTCAGTGGCGAATAAGAAGATAGGGCTGTCTTGGTGCTTTGTGTTTGTCTGATGTGTCATTTCAGTTCTATCAACGCTATTGCTTACACTAGATTTCCTTTTATGGATTGGTGTTGGAATATATCTCAATTTCACTGCGACGATGGGGAGTGGTAGAGAAATGTCTCTAGTGGAGATGTGAAAACGTCCCGTTAGATATCCCTATCGGGGATGTTTATGGAAGTATCTCGTGAAGGCATGTCAATGATGAAATTCCAAGAGCCGTGATCTAATTTCTTGGTTTGAAAATGGAATCACGAAAGTACCCTTTTTTCTTCGAGAACATATCACGTTCTTGTAGGCTTTACTCCATATGCCCAGGGCCACTAAAACCCAAAAGAATCCTGGAACAACTTCTTTGTCAGCGGTGAAGTCCTTGACGAATGAAGCAAGGCAACCTACCCGGCGCCGGTTCTCCTCACGATCATTAAAACAAAAAAGGAAGAAAAATTACAGTGGTGCATCAACATTTTCCGAGGAAAAGCTTATCAACAGCAAAGTTTTTGTAAGCTTTTATTGAAGTATTGTCGTACATTACTTAACAAGTATGTCCTAGATACTCTTTATATTCACGTGGTATTTATTTACTTACCACAGTTTCTATCAATTCCCTTCAGAATTTGGTAATTTTGCCTAGTAATAAGCATTTGACATGTAAAAGCTTAAGTTATGGGTGGAGGGATACCACATGATTATAGATTGTATTTAAGACATGTCGTTAAGTGATGTGGGACATTATTTCAATCAAATGAACCCTGGTCCTATTGAGTTGGTGCTCGTAAGCGAGACTTTGGTTGCTCGTGGTCATGTTCTGAGGACAGGATCGGGCCGTGCGATATGAAGTCCGGGATAATTTGGTGGGTGAGATCTATGCCGGAGTGTGGTATTACAGTCGATTGTAAATTAGGTTCAAATGGTCTGGGTATGAACTGTTTACAAAGCTGATTTCCGATTCGACCCATTTTCTTCTTCGATATCCATTGAAGATACGATCCATAAGTCAAACGTCCTTTGTCTTCCGGAACAAGGGAAGAGAGCCAGGAAACGAGGCTGCTAAGTTGGACTTTCAACGGACGTTTGACTTCGGAAAAAAAGGGCGTTTGACCAAAACATGCAGACAAGTCTCGCCATGACTTTCGAGCGATGTAAATCAAAAGTTAACGTGAAGAATTTGAACAAAATGTGCTAACTTAGACTTCGACGGACAAAGGAAAATCTATCAGTATCCTTCCAAATAAAGGAACTTGGGGAGCTCAAGCATTTTATTGGAGGAGAGGTTTGAAGATTGAAAGGTAAGTAACTCGACTGGTTGGAGAGGGGAGCGGTGAAAGAAAATGATTTTGAAAAGTGGATTATCTTTATTAAATCGAATATTTGCTTGAAGAACAAAAGGTCCTAGTTACTAGTAAAACTTGGAAGCTTGAACGGGCTTCTTAATGTTCGGAGATCTATGGGGACTAACCATTTGCTTTACTTTTCGAGAGAAGGAATAAGAGGTTATAGATATAACGTGAAGAATTTGAACAAAAATGTTTTAAATTAGACTATTAATGCTTGTCCGACTTCGACAAAAAAGAAGAAGAAGAAAAAAATGGGTGTTTGACAATAAAATGCAGACAAGTATCGCCACAACTTTTGAGCGACGTAAATCAAAAGTTAACATGAAGAATTTGAACAAAAATATGCGAAGACCAATGGTTTTGTTGTTTCGCGAAAAACGAATAATTTAGAAAATATTCTCTAAAAAATGGTAGCTTGTTTTGCTTGCGAAAGATAAATAAACAAAAATGTTTTCATCTTCCATGAAAATATTCATACATAAATTGTTGTTGATAGTGTGAATATATCTCTTTGACTAATTATTTTAAGCAATATAAGCAATCATTTTGAAGAAGATATTTTTCAAAATAGTCATTTCCGTAAAACAAACAGAGCCTTATGTACTATTAGAATTCATTTGTTTCTATTTTCATTTATTGAAAAATTCAAAGAAAATTTGTGAAGGCTAAGTTGCCGTTTGGATTAGTTCATTTTTGTTTTCTTTTATAAATAATAGAATTCATTAACTTGTTCATGAGGAAATTGTGGAATCAATTAGGATAATAATTTAGTCTTAAATTTCTCAATTTTGCCTATATAGTTCTATACTTTTGTGTAAAATTCT
Source organism: Eucalyptus shirleyi (assembly GCA_017140165.1). NCBI lineage: Eukaryota > Viridiplantae > Streptophyta > Magnoliopsida > Myrtales > Myrtaceae > Eucalyptus > Eucalyptus shirleyi. Next base: position 29,499,550 of record CM029446.1, read on the forward strand.
ATTGTAGTCTTTTTAAACTATTTTACACTTGTGACAAATTTTCCCAAACTATTTTTTTGACCATAAAAAACCCCAAAATGGTAAATTTGGAAATTGCTAAAGTGACAAATTTACCCTAAACTAATTTATTCGACTACAAAAAACCCTAAACCGGTAAATTTGTGACAAATATACCCTATGCTAAAGTGCCACATAAGATGACCGACTAAGAATAGACTAATGTAACTGATTTTTGGTTAAAATTGTTTGGAAAGACTACATTAGGATTTCACATAAAAGTTAAAAATTAAATTAACAAGATTGAAAAGTTTAGTACTAAATTAGCATTCTTACATTATTAACTGGGTTATTTTTGGGTAAATGACAGATAATAAATGTTTATTTGGTATCATGTTCGTTAGAAAACGCTTGTCACGTCCGAATAGTAGTTATATATATATAATAGCTTTCAATTAATTAACTATGTCAATAGGTAAATTCGCTACACCAAGTAGAAAATACTTGAAAATTAATATAGTTGAGGTACTGAATCAGAGAATTAGCTCTCAAAAATTTGTCCTTATAGAGGACTATATAACATTTTCTATAGTTCTTCCATCTATTAGTGTGTTCTCTTTAACTTAGCCGTACGCTCGAATTTTACTGGGCAATATGCCTCTTGATTGGAGTAAGAACTTGTAAACTTAATGCTCCTAACAATGAGGCAATTTCTTTGTATCGACATAATAGACCCCCTATTTTACTGAATGATTCCTCCTTGTTACATTATCTTCTTTTTTTAATCAATTTCTGAAGAAAGATATTGTTTAGCATAATTAGTCGATGAAAATCAATGGACTGCTAACATAAATAACGAGGGGGAGCTTTCAAAAATTAGCCATTGTAAAATATGCTGCCGCGATTGCAAGCAAATAATATGCATTAATATTTGCTTCTTCAAAAACTGTTGACTCGCATGACTATTGTGAATCTACATACTACTTTTAAGAATAACTACAGATATGCCAAATCGAATCAGCATGTGTAACAAATTTTTTAAGGTGAAAACCACCGAAAATCTTAACTATGATATACTTATTCAAATTTTTTCTGATGACACTAAAAATTTTAAACTTGTATCTATGTGATATATTCATCCCTCACTAAAGTTCCATTAACGAGCGTTGTTAAGAACTCCGGAAAGCAAATGGTGTTAACATGGTGCCCACGTGAAATAGTGAAATAAAAATAATTGCTTTTGCTGAAAAATCGTTTGACGGGAAGTAAATGTGTCACATGAATACAAATTTGAGTTTTTTATATTACAAGAAAAATTTTAAACAAACATGTTATAATAAGCATAATTTAAGGCTTTTGATATCATAAAAAAAAGTTTAGGATAAATGTGTTTTAATGGATATAGTTTGGGGTTTTTGATAGCTTTTTTCCATCTTTTAAAAGCAAACCTCTACTATTTTGTGCGATATAAAAAATTTGAATCTCACCAAAACACAAAATACTGAAGTTCTGGTTCCTTTTTATAGAGCATCTGAAAATGTGTCTTCTTGTTGAGAACACGACTTGGCATTCGATTGATCAGGTAAGTTGCAGTGACCACACAATCTCCCCAAAAAGTGTTGGGAATGGAAGTTTGAAATTTAAGAGCACGGGCTACTTCTAAGAGATGATGGTGTTTATGCTCGACAATTCCATTTTGCTGTGGGGTGTAAATGCAAGAACTCTCATGCAAAATTTTGTTTGAAGAGAGAAAAAATGCACATTCACTATTGAAGAATTCCCTTCCATTGTCAGTACGAATACGTTGGATTGATTTTCCAAATTGATTTTTGGAGAGGGAGATAAAAGTTCTTAGATGAGAAAGAACTTGACTTTTTGATTGCACAAGAAATACCCATGTGACACGAGAAAAATCATTCACAATTGCTAGGAAGAAACGAGAACCATCATGATTGGGTGTGTGATAGGGCCCCCAAACATTAGCATAGATTAAGGAAAATAGACCTTTTGCACGAGATTTGCTATTGTCAAAAGTTATATAAGCTTGCTTTGCTAGGGGACAAATTGAACATTGAGGGTAAGGGAGAGCAGTAGAATGACCATTATGCTTTGATGACATGACAAAAGGTGGCCCGTTAGATGGTTTAAAAAACGAAGCCATCGCAGCGTCATTTGGGCCGTTGGATCCATGCGCGGAAAAGGAGCGTTGTGAGCCGTTTGATCCTGCTGAAGAGATTCCTTGTGGACCATTAGATCTGGCGAACGGATTGAGCCTTTGTGAACCGTCGGATCACATCATCAGATCTTGGCCGTCCGTTCCCTTCTTGAAGGATCTAGGGTTTGCTCTTGCAAACCAAACTTGTGACCACTTTCCTTCCTGTTCTCTAGTTGCAGCTCCTCCTGTGGGTGATTCGCATGAGTTGCGAGCACCATCCCATCGCCAGCCTTGTGCAAATCGGAGGCAACAAGATGTTGGCTCTCCTCTTGGATGGCGAGCTGGTAAATCTAGCCAAGTGTCGGCATGGGTTCCATGGCTAAAATCTGAGATCAAAAGGAATGGTAAGACTCATTCAAGATCTACATGAATTTGGTCACTTTGGGCCTGCATGGAATTGTTCTTTATTTCTGTTCTTGAACACTTTTTTTGTTTTTTTGTTCCTGGGAACAAAAAAAGAACAGAAACGCGTTTGGTTGCGTTTATGTTCTTTTTTTGTTTTTTTGTTTCCGGAACAAAAAAAAGAAACAAAAATTTTTTACTTCTTGTTCCAGAAACAATTTTGGAGAAACGTTTCTCTTCTCTTTCTTCTTCTTCTCTTCTTCTTTTCTTCTTTTTTTCTTCTTTTTTCTTTGGCCGGTGACGCCCTCGAGGGTCGGCGACCTCGTTGGAGTGTCACCAGCCCCTGGCGAGGCTGAGCGTCGCCGGTGCGGGCGAGGCCGAGCCTCACCATGGCTGGGCGAGCTGGGGCTCGCTGGATCTAGGTGAGCTCGAGCTCGCCTAGCCATGGCGAGGCTCGGCATCGCCGGCGTGGGCGAGGCTGAGCCTTGCCTTGGCTAGGCAAGCTCGGGCTCGCCCAGATCCGGCGAGGCCGAGCCTTGCCATGGCTGGGCGAGCTCGGGCTTGCCCAGATTCGGCGAGGCCGAGCCTCGCCATGGCTGGGCGAGCTCGAGCTCACCCAGATCCGGCTAGGCCGAGCCTCGCCGGGGGCCGGCGAGCCTCACCGTGGTGGGCGAGGCTGTCGGCCTCGTCGGCTCCGGCGACCATTTGAAAGAAGAAAAAAATAAAAAAGAGAGGAAAAAATGGAAAATAAAATAAAAATATTAAAAAATTAAAAGAAACAAAAAAAAGAATAAAATTTATCATACGTGTTTCTATTCATTTTTTATTCCTGGAATAAACGTTATTAAACGCGTTCTTTTGTTCAAAAACTGTTCCCCGAAACAGAAACACTTTTTTTTGTTTCTGTTCCTGAGAATAGAGTGTTTCTGTTCCCGGGAACGGAAAAGGAACATAAACATTACCATGCGGGGCCTTTTTCTCTTTCTCTTATGGCATGATACTGCTGCAAGGTCAAATCTGGCCCTTCTAATTTCTCCTCGACTGCCTCTAATTCGTTCCATAAAGTTGAGAGTTTGTTATAGATTGCAGCGATGCTCATATTTCCTTGCTTTAAATCCGAGAGTTGTTGGGTCAAAGAGAAAATTTTCACCATGTCTAATTTTCCATACATTTCTTTGATATTTTCTCAAATTTTTCTCGAATCTTTCATTGGAGGTAGTCCGGCCGTGACTTCAGTATTGATGCAATTTCTGATCTAGGTTCGCACTAATTGATCGCATTTCCTCCATAGCCGCGCCATTCGCTCGTTCGATGGAATCGGTAACGTTTTGTCGATGAAAACCTCTTTGTCCTTCGTGACCAACGCTCGTTGGAACTCCACCAACCAGTTGGAATAATTGTTAGGGCTTGATAGCTGTTGGGTGATGAGTTGTAGCTCCGGTCCGTCTGTAGAGCGGATCACCAAGCTCCGGTCAACCACTAGCAGTGACAAACGGGTATGGAAGGAAACCGGGTAGGGATTTAGTCCCGGACCCGAAATACCCAGTTTGGACAAATAGCCCACATTCGTTGAATTTGGCCTAGTGGTTGGGCTTGCCCCGAAGACGGTTGGTGGGCCTCCATTGCGCTTAATTGGTTCTCCGAGGCCTTGACCCATTGACCATGGGCTTATTTGCGCGGGCCCATAGATCCATGGATTGGGTGCCATTTGAACAAGCAGCCACTGGATGGATTGCCCTAAAACATGCTGGGCTGCAATCAATTGCCAAGAAGTGGCCTGGCCCGTGATGGGCTGTCCCTAGGAAAACGGTAAGAAGAAATTGTTTTTTCTGATTTTTGAAGTGCTTTGATACTGATTCCTACACTGGAGTGCTAACCTTTTTTTTTTGCAGGTTTAGCGTTCCTACAACAACGAAGGTAAGAAACGTCCAGAAGGCAATCAAAGGGTGCGGAAGTCAGAAGAAAAAGAACGCTCACTTTGATACCATGTTAGAAACCAAAGTAGAAGCGAAAAGAATGTCAAGAATAGAAGAGAATGTATTATGTGCACTTCATTGATTGATTCAATGTATACAAAGGGAATCAAATAATACATAGAATGTTTAATGAATAAGGAAGTATATCAGATCTAACCCTAGATTGTTACAAAATAATCAATTACAATCTCGAGTATATATCCACCAAATATGGAAGCCATAATCTGGCGTATCTTCCATATTTGGTGCATATCTTCCAACAGGTTGTCTTTATATATTAAGCCAACCTCTCTTTATTTTACATGAGCAAATGTAAGTGGAACACGGGGGATTCAATGGCAGCTAATCTTCCATTAATTTACATAATCTTCCTTTCATTTTGCTATGTAGCTTCCAGCTTTGATCAAGTCTCCTTTCTCCAATGCTTTTCCCTTCATTCATTTCAATCCAACTCCACTTCCAAAACCATCACAACAAGAAAAGATCCAACTTACATCTCTCTTTTGCAGTCTTCCATTCAAAATCTCAGATTCTTGAACACTTCCTCACCAAGCCCACAACTCATTGTTACCCCGGTCAATCCATCTCAGATACAAGCAGCCATAGTATGCTCCCGGAAGCTCGGCGTGCATGTGCGGGTGCGAAGTGGGGGCCATGACTATGAGGGCCTCTCCTACGTATCCCAAATGCCCTTCATCATAATCGATCTCAGGAACATGAGGTCGGTCGAGGTGGACGTCGAGAAAGAGAGTGCATGGGTGGAGACTGGAGCAACATTAGGAGAATTGTACTATGCAATTTCTCAAAAGAGCAATGTTTTGGGATTCCCAGCTGGTAGTTGTCCTACCGTTGGAGTTGGAGGACAAGTTAGTGGGGGTGGGTTTGGCACGATATTTCGAAAGTACGGTCTAGCAGCCGACAACGTGATCGACGCCAAAATTGTTGATGTTAATGGAAAGGTTTTGGATCGGAAAGCAATGGGTGAAGATCTTTTTTGGGCTATTAGAGGAGGTGGAGGAGCAAGCTTTGGTGTGATATTTGCCTGGAAATTTGTGCTGGTTCTGTCCCTCCAACCGTCTTGTCTTTGAAGTGGGAAAGACCATTGAGGAAGATGCAACTATGCTTTTGTACAAGTGGCAGAATGTTGCACACAAGCTTCATGAAGACCTCTTCCTCCATGCTGTGACAGGAGTTGTCCCTCCATCTTCGAGTTTGGCGAACAAAACAATCAGCATCTCATTCGGGGGCTTGTACCTCGGCAAGATTGAAAAACTCCTGCCTTCAATTCAAGAAAGCTTTCCCGAGTTGGGTTTGACGCGTGAAAGCTGCACGGAGATGAGTTGGATTCAATCCGTCCTTTATTTTGCAGGATTCTCTCAAGACGGATCTCCCGAAGTCTTGCTCAACCGGACTCAATCGTCCAGATCCTTTTTCAAGGCGAAATCCGACTACGTGATGGAGCCTATTTCGCAAACCGCTTTGCAAGGTCTGTGGAATAAGCTCATCGAAGACGAGACGTCTTACCTGATTTTAACACCTTATGGCGGGGTAATGAGCCAGATCTCCGACTCGGCGATTCCTTTCCCACACCGGGGAGGGAACATGTACCAAATTCAGTACATGGTTACTTGGGACAGTGAAGAGGAAAGCAATCAGAAAATTAATTGGATGAGAGAGTTGTATGATTATATGGCTCCTTATGTTTCACGATTTCCAAGAGCAGCTAATATGATTTATAGGGATCTTGACTTGGGGAGGAACTACGTCATCAATACTACTTATGCTCAAGCAAGTGTCTGGGGTTTGAAATATTTCAAAAGCAATTTTAAGAGATTGGTGAAAGTGAAGACCGCGTCCGATCCGGCTAACTTTTTCTGGAACGAGCAAAGCTTTCCTGTGTTGTCTCCGGGAAGACGATAAGCGCAGGCTTATAAATAGTATTAGGGATTAGCCCGTGTCCTGAGGAACAACATCAACTATGTAATAAGTGTTCGACATACTTAGAACTTTTCAGTGACTAATTGGCAAAATACCGCGACAAGTTCCATAATTTGTGGTAGCACACACATTTTGAGATATAATCCTGACAGCTCTTCCATTTAATTTAAGTGAGTATATTCTTGATATATGTCTCCATTTTTTAGCCTGAAATATGAAACCTGAGCCGAATTAAAGCATGTGAAAACGGGATTTCTTGAAAGCTCGAATTTGTGGTCGTTTCCAAGTCCAAATTGGCTCTTATTCATGTACAGGATATCTTGATAAATTCATTTTCAACGTGGGTTCATGGCATGCATATAGTTCAAAGGGTAGTTTTTGTTTTTAGTTGTTTTGTAGCTGCACAAAAGAAGTCCACAAACCGCAATATTCGGGGCCTATTCTTTGTGGAGTTTACTTGCTGATCTGTAAAGTACCTCCAATCAAGATCGCTTGTCTTAGTGAGGAAATGATTGTTTGGATGTCCTGAGGTAATCTCCCGTGATTTATTTTATTTATCAATTACCCGAGGCTAAACACCATGGGTTTGATTATAATCTAGAACTAGGAAATATTCAATTGAGCGATTGTAACTCTGCACTTCTTTGATTAATTAGGGGGAAATTATTCAATTGGTTATAAATGTATTGAACGAATGTCAATTTAGTTCTAAACTTTTCAAATTTACCAATTTTTATGAAAATTCCAATGTAATCCCTACGACCAATTTTTGTTGGAAATTGTTGACGTGACGGTCTATTGCATAGGATGGCCAGTGCTGATTGGACTACTACTTAGTGATTACCAATGAAAATTGACTGGAACTATTACATTAAAATTTCATGCAAAAATTTAGGACTAAATCAGCAAAATTGAAATGTACTGATCATAAGCTAATAGTTTGTTTTGGCTAGTTATGAATAAATGTTTGTCCACATGAATTTGGTTTTGGTAATTGATCAAGGAAAATTGTCCAAAAAACTCTAAACTTATAGCACTTTTACTAATTCTTGTTTTTTTTTTTTGGTCGGTCACTTTTACTAATTCAATCCTAAATTTTTTAATAATTTCATTTTTTTTAATCATAACTGAGGATTATCATTTCATGTATGAACAAGCCCTCTAGAGTAAAGAACATCAAAACACAGAATCTCCCATTAAGCGGGTGGTGGTTAAGAAATTCAAAAATGTAGAAGGACCTTACATTTGGAGGCCTTTACAACCCAATTTGTTAGTCTATTTGAATCTTGAGGACAATAAGCCAACTCAAGAATTTCAAAAAGGGCCACGAAGCCTAAACATTCTATGATAAGTGGCTCCATATCCTAGGAGCAAAGAGAGGAATCTTGCAGGAAACTTATCAAGGAGGAGCTATCTGTTTCAGCACATATCTTTGTCCAAATCGACTAGCAAATTGACGAAGGGCATGGAGACAAGCAAGGGTTTCGGAATGGAGGGCAAAGGACACTCGATTGGTTGTGTAGCTCCTTTGATCAATCTCCCTTCAGAATCGCGATACATGAAAGCAAAAGCCTCTTCTATAGACCCTTAAAGATGCGATCCATTGATGTTAATCTTTAGTGTCCTTGGTTGTGGTGGTCTCCACCTCGTAGGTAAATCCTCCGATGCATGCTCTCCATCCTTGTTATTCCCGTTCCACTTCGCATAGTTTTATTGTATGGCAAGAGATAAGTCTACTATGCTTCTGGGACTAGGATTTTGGTGTTGGAAGAGAAGGGAATTCCGTGCAACCCAAATATTCCAGAGAGTTGTTCCGATAAGCTCGAGGGGTAGGTTCTTCCGGGTCAGGTCTACAAAGTTCAGCAACCACTCCTCGATTTTGGTCACTTGTTGGTGAGAGAATTGAAACTTGAATTCTGGACTAGACCAAACATGCTTTGTACTATCGAGAGAAGGAAAAGATGTTCCAACGTTTCAGGTTCCTTTTGGCAAAGGGGCATTGAGGCTCAAGTAAAAACTTCCTTTTATACAAGTTAACCTTGGTTGGCAGAGCATTTTGGTAGACGCTCCACATGAGTAATTTGATTCCGGGAAGTGTTTTTAGCTTCCAGATTTTGCTCCATAGAGAATTGGGAGTTTGGTAGGAGGATGAAGCTTGCTAGTTGTCTTCTTTGGTGTCAATCTTTCGAAGTTGATTATAACCACTTTTAATGGAGTAGCACCCAGATTGATTTGCTGACCAAACTAGTTTATCTTCTATTGAAATGATTAGTAGTGGAATTGCCGGAATTTCGTTAACGACTTGCTCATCAAAAAGGTTCCTCAATAATTGCTCTTTCCATTGTTGTTTTGCTGAGTCTATCAGTTCAGCAACAATTTTGGGATCTTGTTGGTTATATGGCCCTCCCAGTATACCCCTTTCCAACCGTGTATCCTCTCTAATTATAATTTGTTGCCATTACTCACTTTCCATTTCACCTCCTTCGAAATGGCTTCTCTACCCATTAGTAAGCTTTGGCAACCCCATGACAAGTGAGAACCCTTAGTAGCATGCTAGAAGTCACAGTTTGGGAAGTAACTTCCTTCTAGTATTTTGGAGCTTGCGGGACTTTCTAGGCTTGTTTTCCCATTGTCGCTCTATTGAAAGTATGGAGATCTCTAAGGGTGCGTTTGGTTTAGCTTTGGAAATGGGTTTTGAGGAAATGCAAATATCTTTGGCCTAAAAGGTTTTGAGGAAATGCAAATTGCATTTGGTAAAAAATTCTTTACAAAACTATTTTAGCGTAAAGAGTGTTTAGCAAATCTTCTTTTATAAAGGGCTTTTGGATTTCATTTTTCTTTTTTGTTAAAAAATATTAAACTCTTTGTCGACTTTAGAGAAAGTAAGGGTAGTTTTGGAACAATTAGAGGTAAAATTGAAAACTAAAAAATTTATGATAATAGTTAAAAAAAAAAAAAAAGAGTTTTAGCATTTGGTCCAATATTGAAAACCCAAAACTGGTTCTTATCAATATTGAGTCTTTAGTTTTTCCAATGCCAACATTTGACTGAAAGCCCCTTGGACAGGCTTGCCAAACACCCCAGCATTTCCCCAAGGGACTTTGGAGGCTGAAAGCCTATTGAGAAAGCTGAACCAAATGCACCCTAAAGTCAAAATTCTTTTGTCTTTCCTTTTCTTTAGTGTATCCCATTTTTTCGAGTGAAGGCCACCTTTGGATGCATGTGTTTCCCACCTTCCTTTATGGTTTTGCAAATTGATATTGGAATTTTAAAAATGGACATCACATATTGTGGCAAAACGTGCACCACTGCTTTGATTTATATTGCTTTTCCGGCTTTGGAGATAAAATTCTCTTTCCAACCTTCCAATTTTATGTTTACTCTTGCTAGTATCCATGCGAGCATCTCTTTTTTTGTTTGGCCCCAATTTGAAGGGATGCCCAAATACTTTCTAGTTTTGTCAATCTCCGCAACTCGCATCTCTTGGGCCATGTTCCTTCTCAGCTAAGAAGGGCACCTTGCACAAAAGAAGATACCTTATTTGTTTTGGTTGATTTCTTGACCCAATGTGAAGCAATATTGATGAAGGATAGATGCTAAGTTTTGGCATTCCATGACCTTTCCATCCATGAAGAAGATGGAATCGCCTGCGAACAGTACATGGGAAAGTGTGGGGTTGTACCTATTTACTCTAATTCCTTTTGAACTCTCGATTAATTTTTTCATGAGGGAGGAAAGCACATTTGCCACAATTATAAATAAATATGGGGACAAAGGGTCCCCTTGGCGAAGACCTTTCGAGGGCTTAAAGGAAGGGAGGGGTTCCCCATTAAAGTGGACGCTAAGGGAGGTGGTGGAGACACATTGCGCAATCCAAGAAACCCATCTTCATCATTAAAGCTTTTAGGAAATCCCATTTGACTCTATCATAAGCTTTCTTCATCTCTTATTCTTCTTCTTGATTCTTAACTGGTGGAGGACTTATTGTACCACAAGAATATTGTCTTGTATCTGTCTACCATTAACGAAGGCGCTTTGTTTCTATGCTATCAAATTGGGGAACCAAGGTTTCAAGTGATTTGCCAAGGCCTTGGATATATTTTTATAGCTAAAATTGCACAATCTGATGGGCCTAAATCGGTCAATCCTTTCAAGTTTGGGTTTTTGGGGATGAGAATCACATGGTTCTATTCAGATTTGGGTCGAAAGAACTCATGTTGAAGAAAGACCTCACCATACTATGCACATCATGTTGGATGATTTCCCAATGATGTTGATAGAATTGTCCGTTTAAACCATCTAGTCTTGGTGCTTTCCTGGCACCCAACTAAAAAGTCACTTCCTTAACCTCTTGCTATGTTACACTTCGCAGTAGATTTTGATTCATCTGATCCTCCACTAGGGTGGGACACTGATCAAGTACTAGCTGAAAGTTTCTTTGATCTACTATAGTGTAAAGCGATTGGAAGAAATGCTCCGTCAATTCTTACAGTTATCTCGAATCACAACTCCACTCTTCATCTGTCGTTTTTGACATGGAAATTTTGTTTCTTTGTCTTCTTTGAATTGTGGTTTCATGGAAATACCTTGTGTTCTTTTCTTCCCATCACAGTTAGCTAATGAGTCATCTTATGCCCCAATACATTTCGTCCTATTTCCATAGGTCTTCAATTTGATGGTTTAAGGATTTGACCCTTTCCTTAATTTGCTGCAAAGTTGGGGCATTTGTAATCTTCCGGAGTTCTATTTTTAGAAAGTTTGTTTGGCTATATGCATTTGAGAACTTTTCCTTGCTCCACTTTGTCAAGGCTTCTGATACTCTCAATAAGTTCCTCGTGAGTGTCTCTCTTCCCAACCTAGGGGTGCGCCATACTTTGGCGTAATCTTCCTCTTCCATCTAAAAAGCTTTGAACTTGAATTCCCTCTTTCCTTTAGATGAGGCAATTGAGACTGTTAGCAATAGTCGACCATGGTTAGAACTGACGATAGAAAGGGCAAGAACTTCTGCACTTGGAAACTTTACCTTCCATTCCACACTGCACAAGGCTTTATCTATTCGTTCTTTCACATGTGTCTCCGCCTCCCTATTGTTCACCCAGGTAAATGTGCATCCTTTGCTTTTAGATCCAGCAGGGAACAATCATTAAGGAACTCTCAAAAAGTAGCTAGCATGTAGTTGTATGCCATGCATCCTCGAACCTCTTCCCACCAGTGCAAGATTTCATTGAAATCACCTATACAAATCTGTGGAAATTGGTTTGAAGGACTAACTCTTTGTAGCTCTCCCCCCCCCCAAAGTTGGAGCCTTTCTTGGTAAACAGTTGTGTCATGGACAAAGGTGATTCTCATCTAAGTTTGTCCGATTGTATCTGAGCATATCAGGTCAAAAAGCTACAGAAAGGCCCTTAGCACATTCAAGGATACCAAATTCATCCACAACACCGCTAATCCACCTGTTGTTCCTATTGGGTTTACAACTCCCTAAAATCGGAAACTTACACGTCTCATCAGTTTCTGAATCTTCACTTCTTTGTTCTTCGTTTCCATCAAAAAATAATACTGACTTGAAAACAGCCATTAAAGCTTGTAGTTCCAATCCCTAATAATTCCAGCTTAAGATATTCATGGGAAACCCAATGGCTTATTAGAGCAAATTGCCAAAGCTCGGGCTCACTGAGAACTTGGATTGGGGTATCTAAAAGATGGGTCTCGCCCAAGGTAGGGGAAAGACACTTTTGGGGGGAGCAAGGACTATACCTTCTCTGGATCTTCTTGCTTGCCAAGTTCTTTCCCTTCTTGTTTTTCTTTTGAGGGCTGCTAGAACTCCCTTCAATCCCAAGGTGGAGGACATGGTCATTTAGTAGCTGACTTGGTCAGTAAGGACCATCTTTAGAGTAATAGTCACTGCCTCCCTATGCTATTGTCTTATTCTCATAGCTTGGGATCAACGGACTCTTTCCCTGTGACTCGTAAGGCACCATTTGAGAGGAGGGGGGGGGGTTGGAATATTGGGAAATATCTCCTCATCCGTAACTTCATCCACTTGTTTAGTGTTATCTCATTTCCAAAGGGGGCTCCACTCTCTCTCTTTAGCACAAAGCCTAAGGCCAAAACAACCCAGGTTATCTTTCTCTAGCTAGCTCTTGTCGTATTGCTCTACTTCACTGAACTTGGTGGAGTGCCCAATCCGAGCACAAGCGTAGCAGAAGTGTGGTAGCCTCTCATATCTAAAATCAAACCATGATTTCCTTCCTTCTTGGCTAATAATCGTACCACGCTTCAAAGGGGCAGTTAAGTTCAGACCGACTTTAGCCTTTCCACTTAAAAAAGTGGAAGAGGTTTTGGGTCAATTTTCACTTGGAAACAAGACCCGCAGCTGCCGCAATTCTCTTTATGGATTTCTTCGAGATCCAGTTCATAGATAAACCATGCACTTGGACCCAAAAGTCATAGTGAGTATATTCATGGCATTGCAATAGAATATCTAGGACAAACGGTTTGAGCACCACTAAGTTTCCGGAGAAAGACCAAGGCCCTGAATCCGTCACCCTTTTCATCTCATTCTCAGATTTAAAGGTAAAGGCAAAGGTTTTTTTGATCTACCTAGGTAATATTGACTGAATCAACTCTCCAAGCTCTCTTCATCGTACTTTGGAATGCCTAGACATTGATATTAGGGGTTGAGAAAAATTGCCCGCATAAAGTAAATCAGCCATATTGTATTTTTTTCTCTAGGAACCGCTCCATCAATAATTGCTATGTCACTTTCAGACCATAAATTGCCCAGCTTGCTGCAGATGGAAGCTAAGCGAGCTTCTGTAACATCGTCCTCCTCCACTGTAACCCAATTGGAGGGAAAACCAGGACCCGATGTGCAGGGATCAAAATAGAGCACTGGAGGAAGAAACCAAAAGTACTAGGAAAACAGGGGCAAGAGGTTAGGCTAAGCACCTCCACTTGAGAAAATGGAGAATGAAGGGGTCAAAGGGGTGATAACTACTTCCTCGGGTTAAGGTTTGAGCTCTTCCATATTAGGTTCAGAGATAAGGATTTAGGGCATAAGTTGAAGAAGACCATAAAAGCTAGAGACCCGAAATGTGAAGAGCGAAGAGCTAAATACCTTTTTCCTTCACAAGAGGACAAAGAGAGACAAGCCAAATGAAAGGAGTCTTCAGCAAGAAAACTTTTGACTCTTTCCACCGAAAAGCTCTGAGGAGGCAAGAAAAAGTTCCTAATCGAGACATAATCTGCTTGGGTGGGGGTATGGTGAATGGAATTTGAGGAAGAGGACAAAGAAATTTTAGGGTTTATGAGGGTTTAAGAGAATAGGTATCCTATCACCAAGAGGGATAGGGCAAAGCTCCTCCAAGGGAGAGAGGTTTTGCGTTCAGGTTTTTACCCTTGTTTTTGAGCATCGATCTTGATCAATAATATTTAGCGATTAACAGAGCATGGGCAAGGGCCACTGGAGATAGAGAAGAGTTTGTGAAGCTGCCCTCCACACAAATAGACTCAGATGGTATTCCCTTTGTTGAGTGGGAGGAGGAGAGGCTGCTGCTAGCAAACAGCAGATACAGATTTTCTTTGATAGCACGATTCCGTGGTAGGAGGCCTACTCTCCAGGAGATTAGAGAGTGGTGCTCCAAGGCATGGAGCTTGACTGGTAAGATCTCTCTTGCTGCTCTAAGAAAAGGTTTGATTTGGATTCATTTTTAATGTTAAGAAGACATGAACAATGTTTTGAAGAAGGGGCAATATCGGGTAGGGAAGACCGTGATGTTCTTGCATCGATGGTGCCCGGGGCTTGACTTGGACGAGTTGCTCCTATCGACATGGGTGGTTTGTAACCAATGGAAACGTAAAAGAGGTCAAATGATACGTCATCAGATGATTGTAGAAGGAAGGCAGTAGTTTATAGAAAAAAAAAGAATGAAGAATGAAAAAGAAGCATAAATTCAAATTAAAAAGAAAAGTAAAGGGGTTGGATTAGGAATCCAATTTTGGATTCGGTATGGATAAAAGATCTTCCTATGTTATACTATTCAATTCTCGACGATGAGTTGATTTGATAGCTCAGATATTGTTATTCATGATATTGATCTGATTCAATATCATCAAGGTGTAATTCATCCCATTGAATTTACAAGCAAAAAATTTATCATCTCTAGGGGATTAAAACCCGAGTTATTGCCAAAAAAAAAAAAATGAGATTATGGAAGTAAATATTCTCGCACTTATTGCTACTACACTCTTCATTCTAGTTCCTATTGCTTTTTTAATTATACTATACATAAAAATAGTTAGTCAAAGTGATTAATTTGAATCAAACTTAACTCCTTTTCTTAGTCCATGATTGAAGAAATAGAAGAAATCAAAAGGATTTTCATCTCGCATTGTTGGGATATAATACGCGGAAACGACAGGATCTTGTAATTTACGTCAACGTGAAATCACCAGAGAATTAAACGAGAAAATCAGGACACCAGAAATTTACGTGGTTCGGTCCGAGTATCGGTACCTATGTCCACGGGGAGAGCCAGCAGCAAATAATCCACTAAAATCGGAGAATCAGAGTTTACAATCGCTCAATCGCTCAAGTGTTTCCCGTACCTAGATTTAACCCCAAACCCTAAGTGTATAAATAACAACTCAATTGGGAATAAACTCACGGCACAAATTACCGCGCTACAAAACTCTCTACATACAGCTTCGCGAGGCTTCAAGATCTTGCGGATCTTCTTCAAGCGGCGTGGACGTCTTCTCACGTACGTAGGAATTCGGCGGACGTTCGTGTGAACGTGAGTTCTCTTGTGCGGCTACGTTCTTCCTTGGATGCTCGTATGTGCAGAACCCTAAACCAAGAAGAAACTCTCTGCTTCTTTTATATATGTGGGCCCAAGTCAAAGGCCCACCACCACTTTTGAATTCCTACGCATGGAGTACTTCACGCCGAACGTGTGTAGAGTTTGCCCAAGGTCAAACCTTTGACCTTGGGCCCCACCATTAATCATCCACGTTCAGAGGCTTCATTCTTCTTTTCCAATTCGGATTCCGCGCATCTTAAATGAAATGAGCGGACTTGAACTAGCGGTATAGTATTCTATGAGATCCAATAGTATGGTAGGAAGATTCATGTATTTCTTTCTACCATACGAGCTATTATTCTTATTGTAATTTATTGGAATGTAACAAGTTGTACTATATAAAAAGATATAATCTTAATATAGATTAATCTACAATATATATCCTTTTTATATATGTATTGATATATGTAATGTACATAGCATCCCAATTCTATTTAATATGTCTGTTGCTAATTAATAGTGTATATGGTATTTTGTCTTGTAATGTTAAGATTTTTCTCCGCATTTCTTCCTTTGCTTTATGTCTTACCCTGCATTGCAAGCCGAAAGCGGTCATTTCTTGAAAATGACATACAAATTTTTATTGATTTCATGATAGCTTCTAAAGTTTAGAGAAGTTTGAGGGCCATCATCAAAAGGAAACATAAAATTTGGTTATTTGACTGATTAATTTGAAAGTATGGGCTAGATTATAGAACTATTAAATTGAAGACCATTACTGAAAATTGGCCAAAGCTTTTTTCGTTTGTTTGTTAAAGATACATAATAAACCAAATAATATTTTTCAAAACTTGGATTGTAAGGTCAGTTGGGGGCAACCAATAATAAACAAACACATTATGAATTGATTTAAGGATATATATGTGGACGGACTGATGTGATGTTTAAAGTCCAAGCTGTTACAGCCAATAACACAAAGCGTTATTCAGATATTCAACCTATATCTCTGAGTTCAATGAGCATCCTCTCATCCTATTTAGACATTGTCATATCATGGAGTGAAGTGCATCCAGTTGACCTTTTACAGCAGACATCTCCCCATATCATGCTTCACTTGTAGAGAGGATAATGCTGCTTGATGAATTCTTTCGTTCTCCTCCACCTTTCTTTCATTGTCTTCTAACTTCTCTAGGGTGTGGCACACTTCATCATTGTTTCTAGATTGCCTTTACCTTTGTGACATTGAGAGTCATACTGAATCAACGCCAAGTCCATACTGATGTCCTTCGATCTAGTCCCTGTAGAAACTATTTTGGATGGAAGCAGAACCCAAAGAGAGCCGATTGAATTCATTCTTGTATAAAAGCAGTTGCTTTATTGATTAAATATTATAAGCCCAAATAGAATTTGAAAGCTAGAAAAATGATGAAGATACATAAATCAAAGAGAACAAACAGAAAAAGTTACTTTTTATCTAGAACATGGACTGGTCTGCAGTGGATTAATCATGGAGATCAGTCCACAAAACTGGATCAATCTACTGACCAGTCCTGTTTTTGACTGGTTTGAACTGAGTTGTAAGATCAGTGCAGTTTATGGCAATGCCAACCAGTCCATGTGTGTGGATAAAATAATTGCTTGTCTGGTGTTCTCTTTGATGTCTGTAACTTTGACATTTGTCTAGCCTTCGGATCTCATATTTTCACAATGGCTTACAATATGTTTAGAATAAAGCAGCTGCTTTAGTATAAGAACCACTTCAATCAAGGGACTCTTTGGATTTAAACTTCTGTCAATTAGTGTCGTCTGCAAATAGTTGATGGAAGAGGATTAGTATGGAAGAGTGGCAGATTATGGGCTTGGTGTCATTTATACATGACTCTCAACATCACAAACGTATAGATGATCTAGAAATGATGATGAAGAGCGCCACATCTGAGAGAAGTCAGAGGAGAACGAGAGAAAGTTGGAGAAGAATGAGAGAAACCATCAAGTGAGCTCTGCTGTGAAAGGTCAATTGTATGCATGTCATTCTGTAACACAACACCTGAATGGGATGCGAGGATGCTCATTGGACTTATAGGTATAGGTTAAATTTCTAAGTAAAGTTACATATTTCCTGCAATTGATCCATAATTATCTTCTTGATAATTATCTGTTGCCCCCATTCATGTCAAACTATTGTCTCTGGTTCATACAGTTTGATTCGGCTAGTCAAACTCCTAACGACACCGTTTAACTATTTGGAAGAAAAAGTCAGTGGTGAATCAGAAGATAGGGCAGTCTTGGTACTTTGTGTCTGTCTGATGTGTCATTTCAGTTCTATCAACGCTATTGCTTACACTAGATTTCCTTTGGTTGATGTCATTATGTAGTCAAATGTTAATGCTGTGGACCAAAGGTTATATATGATAACTTTAAAATCTAACTGTTGGTTATATTTATATTTGAATACATTCGGGATCTTTCTTAGCTCTATTGTACCGTCAGTTTATTCATTCGTGTCATTGGGACTATAATTATTTTCTTTTATGGATTGGTGTTGGAATATATCTCAATTTCACTGCGACGATGGGGAGTGGTAGGGAAATGTCTCTAGTGGAGATGTGAAAACGTGCCGTTAGATATCCCTATTGGGGATGTTTATGGAAGTATCTCATGAAGGCATGTCAATGATGAAATTCCAAGAGCCGTGATCTAATTTCTTGGTTTGAAAATAGAATCACGAAAGTACCCTTTTTTCTTCGAGAACATATCAGGTACTTGTAGGCTTTGCTCCATATGCCCAGGACCACTAAAACCCAAAAGAATCCTGGAACAACTTCTTTGTCAGCGGTGAAGTCCTCGACGAATGAAGCAAGGCAACCTACCCTAACAAGGTACATTTCTGATTAAAAGCTCCATTCGAATGAGAGGTGTAGTTTGCGACGCCGCCGGTTCTCCTCACGATCATTAAAACAAAAAAAAGAAGACAAATTACAATGGCGCATAAACATTTTCCGAGGAGTTTCATTAACTTTACCGTGATATAACAACGTTTGCTCAGTTTATCCGCGCATTGGCTAAGTTAACTTGTCTTATATCATCCTTGGTGCATACGGTTCCAAGTAGAAAAAAGAAAAAGCTTATCAACAGCAAAATTTTGGAAACTATTTATTGAAGTATTGTCATATATCTCTTAAAAGTATGTCCTGAATACTCTTTATATTATTCATGTGGTATTTATTTACTCACCATGGTTTCTATCAATTCCCTTCAGAATTTGGTAATTTTGCCTAGTAATAAGCATTTGACATCTAAAAACTTAAGTGATGTGGGACATTATTTCAATAAAATGAACCCTGATCATCAAAAAGAGTTGTTGGTGCTTGTAAGCGAGACTTTGGTTGCTCGTGGTCGTGTCCTGAGGACAGGATCGGGCCGTGCGGTATGAAGTCCAGGATAATTTGGAGGGCGAGATCTATGCCGGAGTGTGGTATTACAGTCGATTGTAAATTAGCTTCGAATGGTCTGGGTATGAACTGTTTACAAAGCTGATGTCCGAAATGACGTGCACGATATGTACTTGAGGTTTTTTCGCAAGTTCACCCTCTCATATTTTCGACCCATTTTCTTCTTCGATATCCATTAAAGATACGATCCATAAGTCAAACGTTCTTGTCTTCCGGAACAAGGGAAGAGAGCCAGGAAACGAGGCTGCTAAGTTGGACTTTCAATGGGCGTTTGACTTCGGAAAAGAAAGAGCGTTTGACCAAAACATGCAGACAAGTCTCGCCACGGCTTTCGAGGGACGTAAATCAAAAGTTAACGTGAAGAATTTGAAGAAAATGTGCTAACTTAGACTTTATGTGCACGTGGATGATCTTATCATCACTAGAGATGACCAATAGAAAATTCGACAGACAAAGGAAAATCTATCAGTATCCTTCCAAATAAAGGAACTTGGGGAGCTCAAGCATTTTATTGGATGAGAGGTTTGAAGATTGAAAGGTAAGTAACATGACTGGTTGGAGAGGGGAGCGGTGAAAGAAATGGATTTTGAAAAGTAGATTATCTTTATGAAATCGAATATTTGCTTGAAGAACAAAAGGTCCTAGTTACTAGTAAAACTTGGAGGCTTGAACGGGCTTCTTAATGTTCGGAGATCAATGGGGACTAGCCAATTGCTTTACTTTTCGAGAGAAGGAATAAGAGGTTATAGATATAACGTGAAGAATTTGAACTAAAATGTGCTAAGTTAGATGTTTAATGGGTGTCCGACTTCAACAAAAGAAAAGGAAGAAAAAAACGGGCGTTTCACAAAAAAACTGCAGACATGTCTCGCCATGACTTTTGAGCGACGTAAATCAAAAGTTAACATGAAGAATTTGAACAAAAATATGTGAAGACCAATGGTTTTGTTGTTTTGCAAAAAATGAATGATTTAGAAAGAAATCCCCTAAAAAATGTTAGCTTGTGTTGCTTGCAAAAGATAAATGAATGAAAATGTTTTCATCGTTCACGAAAATACTCATACATAAATTGTTGTTGATAGTGTGAATATATCTCTTTGACTAATTATTTTAAGCAATATAAGCAATCATTTTGAAGAAGGTATTTTCCAAAATATTCGTTTATGTGCTATTAGGATTCATTTATTTCTATTTTCATTTATTGAAGAATTCAAAGAAAATTTTTGAAGGCTAAGTTGCCATTCAGATTAGTTCATTTTTGTTTTCTTTTATAGATAATAGAATTCATTAACTTGTTCACGAGGAAATTGTGGAATCAGTTAGGATGTTAATTTAGTCTTAAATTTCTCAATTTTGCCTATTCAGTTCTATACTTTTGTGTAAAATTCTATTGTAGTCTTTCTTAACTATTTTTGTTGGAAATTGCTAAAGTGATGAAGTGCCACATAAGATGGCCGACTAAGAATAGACTGATATAATTGATTTTTAGTGAAAATTGGTCGGAAAGACTACATTGGGATTTCACATAAAAGTTAAAAATTAAATTAACAAAATTAAAAGTTTAGTACTAAATTGGCATCTTACATTATTAACTGGCTTATTTTTGGGTAAACGCCAGATAATAAATGTTTATTTGGCATCATGTTCATTCGAAAACACTTGTCACATCCGAATAGTAGTTATATATATATATTTTACAAGTTTCAATTAATTAACTATGTCAATAGGTTGTAAATTCGCTACACCAAGTAAAAAATACTTGAAAATTGATATAGCTGAGGTACTGAATCAGAGAATTAGTTCTCAAAGATTTGTCCTTATAGAGGACTATATAACATTTTCTATAGTTCTTCCATCTATTAGCGTGTTCTCTTTAACTTAGCCGTACGCTCGAATTTTACTGGGCAATAGGCCTCTTGATTTGAGTAAGAACTTGTAAACTTCATGCTCCTAACAATGAGGCAATTTCTTTGTATCGACATAATAGACCCCCTATTTGATGACATCGTGAACAAAATGTAAAATTGAGTAATATAGAAAATAGGTTATATTGTAAGATTGTTCATGGACAATGCTTGGCTAACCGTACCTTTAGCTTGGAAAACGGACAGTCAACCCTCAGCTAGACATTTTTCATGAGAGAAAGAGAGATTTGTGTTTTGCTTGGAGATTTCCACACACTTGTGTTGGAGAAAGGAAAATCTTGTGGCTAACCTTTGACTATCAAACCATCCGATGGTGATGATAGCACAACTCTATGAATATAGGGAAATGCTTGGCTAATCGTATCATTAGTTTGGAAAATGGACGGTCAAACCTCAATCACAGATTTTCATGAGAGAGATCTATGTTTTGCTTGAAAATTTCCACGCACTTGTGTTGGACAAAGTAAAATTTTGTGGCCATTTTTTGACTATCACACCGTGAGACGGTGATGCTAGCACAACTCTATGAATTTATATATTGATTTTGATTCCAGAAGTAAAGAGTTAAATTTAACAGATTTTAAAGTCATAATCATTTTGCATCTTCAATGACGAGGAGCCGTGTGTGTGTGTGTGTGTATATATCAGATGTCATTTAGATTTAGATTTAAGTATTAGAAATTTAAAACTAAATGTTAATTTGACAGATTTCAGAGTTGTAACTAAACATCATCATCAATGAGGAGGAGCCAAGTTTATACATTAGATTTATTGTATCACCACATTTATATCTTGATAACATTAAAAGAAAAAGCATTTTTTTTTAAAACCTAGAATAGCACCATTACTGTTTATCAAACATAAATTAATTCTACTTATGCAACTGTGAACAAAATTTTCCAAGGCGCTATGATATGAGTGGAATCACTATTGCGAGGATAATGACACTACAAGTGTCATAATTTTTGTATGACACTCATTTGAGAACCACAATTTTTTTTCGATCACTTAAGTGTCATGATTATTAAAAAATTGTTACTTGATTGCCATATATTTTAGAAACGTTCACTCAAGTATCGAAAATTCAGCGTGACATGAGATTTGTGATGAAAGTTTTAAAAAAGTTATGTCATTCAAGTGATTAATTAAAAAGTTATATGGCACTCAAGAGATTGGGAAAAAAATTACGGCACTTAAGTGAGCACCATAGAAAAGTTATGACACTCGAGTGATTGAAAAATGTTATAGTATTCAAGTAAGCGCCGTATAAAAGTTATGACACTTGTGGTGTTTTTTTTTCCACTATTACGAAGATAGCATGTGATAAAAAAAAAATCTTAAATACATGTTCTTAAACAGTAGAGATGTGCAGTATTTTGGAGCCTAAGTTTCTGTCCAATAACCTAACATTAGAGACAATCAAAGTCTCTGATTTTGAAAAGCAAAAACTTTTTTCTTTGAAGATAATGGATTATGTTGGATTTTATGTTTACTCTAATCAATTTATATGTAGCCATTCAATTAAAAAAAAAAAACTAGTTTCTTGCTTTCAAATAAAGAAAAAAATTTAGTTTTATAAACAATTACCCAATTAGTCTTAAATCTATTGAAGGATATTAATTCAATATTAAATTTTTTGCCACTTTAATTCTAAACCTTTGTGTAAAATTCCAACGTAGTTATTATGGTCAATTTTCGCTGAAATTGTTGACATGGCGGTCCTGTCATTGCCGATGTCCTATGTGGCACATCGCCACTTTCAGCAATTTCAATGAAAATTAGCCTGAATGACTATATTGGAATTTCACGCAAATATTTGGAATTAAATTGGCAAAGTTGAAAAGCTTATAGCTGAATTGACATCCATAAAATAGATTAATAATTGATTGGATAATTTTCCCATCATGTGCGAGTGCTGAAAGGTGATTTGTTCAAAATTGTGAGGAAAAAGTTTACCATGAAAAGTATTTTGCACCAGAAAGTTTTTTGGCCAATTGGCATTGCTAAATCCTGTGACCAACATGGATACTACTTTCCACAAATAAAATGGAGGACGCAAAATTTCCATTAGTCAAGTTCATCGTCTCGAGTGGAAAGACGTGAAAATCAGTACAGCTTGACGTGGGCCAAATTGATAGTTATCGTAATCTCGAAGCATACGAAAACCGGAAGCTGTGTCAATTTTGTATTAGGCAGATGATTGATCGAGAAAGATTTGAAGCAAAGGTTTTGGATTCCAACCACACAAATCTAGATTGACCAGAAAAAAATAAGTGCGCAAAGAAATTTAAAAGTACAAATAAACGGCTTGAATATATCAAGCACCCTTGAATTCCAACCGCGTGACGTCCAACCTTTGATTAAAGTAGGGTCAACCCCATTTGTTGGATCCATGAAGATCGGATCCTGTTTCTGCACATTGCATTCGTTCCACTAATTCTTGTACGGAGAAAATTATTTAATCAGTTTAAAATTTATTGTATAGATATAAATTTAGTCTTAAACTTTTTAATTTTACCAATTAAGTCCTAAATTATTGTGTGGAATTTTAATATAGTTATTTCGGTTATTTTTTGTCGAAAATCGCTGGTATGGTGGTTTAGTCATCGTTGGCTGTCCTGCATGGCACATCAACATGTTAGTCATTTTCGGCGATTGGCTAGAAGAATTACATTGAAATTCCATATAAAGGTTTAGGACTAAATTAGAAAAAATTGAAAAGTTTATGAATGAATAGGCATTCATACAATAATATTAGAACTGATTGGATAATTTCTCCACAAAGAACAGATCCTGTTCTATACATTACATTCGTTCAACCAGTTCTGGTTGGTAGGTTTTCCATTTTAAGGTTATCATTTAAGCATAAATGTTACAATGCAAATCCATGCTTTAAAAGTTGCATGTTCGTTGTGATTGGGTTCATGAAACATGAGTAAGATGTCAAAACTAATCTCTGATGACCAAAGACTAGCGATCTCTATGAAACCCATTTCATTTTCTTCAGCTTTTCTTCGACCTGGAAGATGGATTCCTTGTGCAAACTATGACAAGTTATTAGAAAACAGATTCGACCAACTTTTTTCCTTTGACGACCTACAAGAGGTTACAAGCTGTCCATATGAGCCATTGAGATCTTCCAAATAATATGCTCACCTCCAAGAGAATAAGGCCAAAATATCCACCTAATAAATGCTATAACAAGATTCTCATTTCATATTCAAATCTCGAAAAAATAAGAATCTTCAACCCTAGGATTTGTCTTCATTGGATATGGGCTAGAGATGATTTGTAACTTCGATGAAAACCACATGGGGGTAGTCTAATCAGTTGAAAGAACAAGGGCGTGCATCCCTGAATGAGGCTTATAAGAAGATTCGATTCTTCATACCACCAAGTGCAACTAACCACGGATTTGGCTCAATCATATTCGAGTTTCAGCTAGTTCTTGTTGAATCCCTCATATCAGTTGGATTAAAAAAATATGGTTTATCCTTCTTGATGCATGGTGAGAATGGGTGAGATTGATGAACTTGTTTGACGGGACGAAATTGTTTGACATGTTTGTGGAAAAAAGAACTTTGGGATAAAATAGTTTACCACCACAGCATAAAGGAATAATCCATCAATCAAGGATAAATAAATTTAAGGCTTATCATCAATGAATTAAATAAAGAACCAAAGGACTTTAAGGTTCACCACCACTCTGAATTGGATGAAGAACTGAAAGAATTGCTCACTTGAGATAAATTCTCACATATTATCAACTCACAAATCCGAGTCTTACAATTGAGAAGCACTTCTTATTTACGTAGCTACGGAACATTGAATTAGCAAACATTAAACTAGAAAAACCTTACTCAGCCGGACGAGTTTTATTAGTAAACTCCATCTAAGATGCCGTCTCCTCTTGGACCTTGTGCTCCCACGTCACTTGTCAAGGTGGTTTCTCTCAGCTATAAATCGGTTGTCTTTATATATTAAGCCAACCCCTCTTTATTTTACATGAGCAAATGCAAGTAGAACACGGGGGATTCAATGGCAGCTACTCTTCCATTAATTTCCATAATCTTCTTTGCATTTTGCTATGTAGCTTCCAGCGTTGATCAAGTCTCCTTTCTCCAATGCTTTTCCCTTCATTCACTTCAATCCAACTCCACTTCCAAAACCATCACAACAAGAAAAGATCCAACTTACATCTCTCTTTTGCAGTCTTCCATTCAAAACCTCAGATTCTTGAACACTTCCTCACCAAGCCCACAACTCATTGTTACCCCGGTCAATCCATCTCAGATACAAGCAGCCATAGTATGCTCCCAGAAGCTCGGCGTGCATGTGCGGGTGCGAAGTGGGGGCCATGACTATGAGGGCCTCTCCTACGTATCCCAAATGCCCTTCATCATAATCGATCTCAGGAACATGAGGTCGGTCGAGGTGGACGTCGAGAAAGAGAGTGCATGGGTGGAGACTGGAGCAACATTAGGGGAATTGTACTATGGAATTTCTCGAAAGAGCAAGGTTTTGGGATTCCCAGCTGGTAGTTGTCCTACTGTTGGAGTTGGAGGACAAGTTAGTGGGGGTGGGTTTGGCACGATATTTCGAAAGTACGGTCTAGCAGCCGACAACGTGATCGACGCCAAAATTGTTGATGTTAATGGAAAGGTTTTGGATCGGAAAGCAATGGGTGAAGATCTTTTTTGGGCTATCAGAGGAGGTGGAGGAGCAAGCTTTGGTGTGATATTTGCCTGGAAATTTGTGCTGGTTCCTGTCCCTCCAACCGTCACTGTCTTTGAAGTGGGAAAGACCATTGAAGAAGATGCAACTATGCTTTTGTACAAGTGGCAGAATGTTGCACACAAGCTTCATGAAGACCTCTTCCTCCATGCTGTGACAGGAGTTGTCACTCCATCTTCGAGTTTGGCGAACAAAACAATCAGCATCTCATTCGGGGGCTTGTACCTCGGCAAGATTGAAAAACTCCTGCCTTCAATTCAAGAAAGCTTTCCCGAGTTGGGTTTGATGCGTGAAAGCTGCACGGAGATGAGTTGGATTCAATCCGTCCTTTATTTTGCAGGATTCTCCCAAGACGGATCTCCCGAAGTCTTGCTCAACCGGACTCAATCGTCCAGATCCTTTTTCAAGGCGAAATCCGACTACGTGATGGAGCCTATTTCGCAAACCGCTTTGCAAGGTCTGTGGAATAAGCTCATCGAAGACGAGACGTCTTACCTGATTTTAACACCTTATGGCGGGGTAATGAGCCAGATCTCCGACTCGGCGACTCCTTTCCCACACCGGGGAGGGAACATGTACCAAATTCAGTACATGGTTACTTGGGAAAGTGAAGAGGAAAGCAATCAGAAAATTAATTGGATGAGAGAGTTGTATGATTATATGGCACCTTACGTTTCACGATTTCCAAGAGCAGCTTATATGAATTATAAGGATCTTGACTTGGGGAGGAACTACGTCATCAATACTACTTATGCTCAAGCAAGTGTCTGGGGTTTGAAATATTTCAAAAGCAATTTTAAGAGATTGGTGAAAGTGAAGACCGCGTCCGATCCCGCTAACTTTTTCTGGAACGAGCAAAGCTTTCCTGTGTCGTCTCCGGGAAGACGGTAAGTGCAGGCCTATAAATAGTATTAGGGATTAGCCCGTGTTCTGGGTTGGAACAACATCAACTATGTAATAAGTGTTCGACATACTTAGAACTTTTCAGTGACTAATTGGCAAAATATCTCGACAAGTTCAATCATTTGTGGTAGTACACATACATTTTGAGAAATAATCCTAACAGTTCTTCCATCTAATATAAGTGGGTATATTCTTGATATATGTCTCCATTTTTTTGCCTGAAACATGAAACCCGAGCCGAATAAAAGCATGTGAAAAGGGGATTTCTTGAAAGCTCGAATTTGCCGTGGTTTCCAAGTCCAAATTGGCTCTTATTCACGTACAGGATATCTTGGTGAATTCGGTTTCAACGTGGGTTCATGGCATGCATATAGTTCAAAGGGTGGTTTTTGTCTTTATTTGTTTTGTAGCTGCACAACAGAAGTCCACAAACCGCAATATTCGGGGCCTGTTCTTTGTGGATTTTACTCGGTGATCTGTGCAATACATCCAAAATCTGAGGTTAAACACTATGGGTTTAATTATAATATAGAACTAGGAAATATTTAATTGAGCGATTGTAAATCTGTACTTCTTTGATTAATTAGTGGATTCTTTGGGGGAAATTGTTTAATTAGTCATAAACTTATTGTGTTGTACTAAATTAGTACATCTATCATGGGGTGTGATGAAAATGCACCGTTTCACCTTGATATGCTACGATGGAAAGACGCCATTTGAAGGGGTGTGATGAAAATCCTCCATTTTTTTGGGGGGCGGGGGGGGTGAATATATTTTTTTTGTTGGCTTAAAACATATTAATCCTACCAAAGTGAGCTCAAATTCAAATAATTCTATTTTTTGGATTGCTCACCAGGATAATTCAATCCACTTCGATTTTTTATTTTTAATTTCTTGATAATCAATGGTCTCATAATTCACGTTTTGCCTCTCAAGCATTTACTAAGACCAATTGATCCTCTATCTCAAGGAAAAAAAAACAAAACATATGAATTTCGCCCAACGTGCAAAATTTCATTTGATGCATTAGATAATTAACGAAAAAGCTAACAAAAATATATCCATCATGTGGCATCATGAGCTTCCATGCAATTTTATTCTTATAGATTTCAAGATTGAAAAAATACATGTGCGAACCTAAGACTATGACAATTTTCCTCTTTTTTTTTTTTTCATGGAAAAGACCACCAAAATCCTCGAATTTTGCCTAAAGTGACAAATTTACCCCAAACATTTTTTTTTTATGATATGAAAAACCCCAAACTTTATTGACCGTGACACATTTATCCCACCGATGGCATTTTCGTCTTTTTTTTCTTTTTCTTTTTCCTTCTTCTTCTCTCTCCCTTGAGCATATGAACTCTGACAGAAGAATCAACTCTGAGTGACTTTCATCTATTAATTCATACCTTAATTTAAACTTTTGTTGTTCATGAACTTTCATCTTCTTTAAAAATTAATTCTTGAAATCTTGCTTCTCCTTCTTCCTTAACCTTTTCATCCTTTCTCTCTTTCTCTCCCCTCCTCTTATCTCTCTCTCTCTCTCTCTCTCTCTCTCTCTCTCTCTCTCTCTTGGCTCACCCGTTGCTGGTCGTTTGCACGCTCGCCGACAATCGTTCGCATGCTCATCGCCCGCGATTTGCACGCTTACTGCGTGTTTGTCATGTTGCTGTCATCCTTGTGCCACCATTGCTGCCACACAATCCTCTAGCCACCACTGACCGCCCCTCATCTACGCTCGGTTGTTAGAAAAGAAAAAAAAAATTGAAAGACGAAAATGCCATTTAGTTTAGGCTTTTTTATGTTACAAAAAAAAGTTTAGACTACTAAAACTAATCTAACTAGAATCTGAATAAGACAACAATGTGGGGTTGGACTGTAGGTCTGTCGTCACCATCTCATTTGCTGGCACCTCAACCAACTCCATAGCGTGCTCCACAACCGGCATGCCTCATTTGGATCCACTGGTAGATGACATAGCCTCCCTATCCACCAGTAGTAGATGAACCCCAGAGTGGCAATCAAGGCTGCACCCATGAAAATCGACAGTATCAATGCCATGTAGTTCCCACCATGCACAACATATGGCGAGACTTGCACTTCTACTTGCACGTCTTGCAATATCTTCATCATCTTGACAGAAAACAATATCTGCAAATCGAACATTCAAATTTAGGCTACAATTATGGGTATAAACTCATCTATCACATCGAACTAGCCAATATACAAAGGGCAGCCAAGATGAAGCAAAGGAAGAGATTTTTACACAAAGCTGGTAATTCGGGTTCAAGCTACGGAGCATCTATCCAAAACTTTACTCAAAGTGAAAAATTTACCCCATTTTTTTTTTTTGGTGATATGGAAAATCCCAAACTTTATTTACCATGACACATTTACCCCACCAATGGCATTTTAGTCTTATTTTTTCTATTTTTCTATTATTTTTCCTTCTTCTTCTCTTCCCTGAGCATATGAACTCTAACAGAAGAATCAACTCCAAGTGACTTTCATCTATTAATTCATACTTTAATTTAAACTTTTGTTGTTCATGCACTTTTGTCTTCTTAAAAAATTAATTCTTGAAATCTTGCTTCTCCTTCTTCCTTAAGTTTTTCTTTCTTTCTCTCTTTCTCTCCCCTCCTCTTATCTCCTCTCGCTCTTTGTCTATTCCTTTTCCCTCCCCTTAGCTCGCTCGTTGTTGGTCGTTTGCATGCCTGCCGCCCGTTGTTCGCATGCTCGCCGCCCACGGTTTGCACGCTTACCACATGTTTGTCGTGTTGCTGCCATCCTTATGCCACCATTGCTACCATGCAATCCTCTAGCCACCACCGACCGCCCCTCATCTACTCTTGGTTGTTAGTAAAAGAAAAAAAAGAAAGAAAAAATAAAAGACGAAAATGCCCTTTAGTTTATGGTTTTTTATGTTACAAAAAAAAAAAAGTTTAGACTAATAAGACTAATCTAACTAGAATTTGAAGAAGACGACAATGTGGGGTTGGACTGCAGGTCTGTCGTCACCATCTCATTTGATGGCGCCTCAACTAGCTCCACAACGTGCTCCACAACCAGCATGCCTCATTTGGATCCACTGGCAGATGATAGATTCTCCCTGTCCACCAATAGTAGATGAACCCCAGAGCGGCAATCAGGGCTGCACCCATGAAAACCAACAGTATGAGTGCCATGTAGTTCCCGCCATGCACAACATATGGCGAGACATGCACTTCTACTTGCATGTCTTGCAATATCTTCCTCATCTGGACAGAAGACAATATCTGCAAAACAAACATTCAAATTTAGGCTACACTTATGGATATAAACTCATCTATCACATCTGAACTAGCTAATATACAAAGGGTAGCCAAGATAAAGTGAAGGAAGAGATTTTTGCACAAAGTTGGTAATCCGGGTTCGAGCTACGGAGCATCTATCCGAAAATTTACTAAAAGTGAAAAATGTACCCCAAACTTTTTTTTTTTTTGTGATATAGAAAATCCCAAACTTTATTGACCGTGACACATTTACCCCACCAATGGCATTTTTGTCTTATTTTTTCTATTTTTCTTTCTTTTTCCTTCTTCTTCTTCTCTCTTCCCTGAGCATATGAACTCTGATAGAAGAATCAACTCCGAGTGACTTTCATCTATTAATTCATACTTTAATTTAAACTTTTGTTGTTCATGCACTTTCATCTTCTTAAAAAATTAATTATTGAAATCTTGCTTCTCCTTCTTCCTTAATTTTTTCTTTCTTTCTCTCTTTCTCTCCCCTCCTCTTATCTCCTCTCTCTCTCTCTCTCTCTCTCTCTCTCTCTCTCTCTCTCTCTCTCTTTGTCTCTTCCCTTTTCCTCCTCCTTGGCTCCCTCATTGCTGGTCATTTGCACGCTTGCCACTCGTCGTTTGCACGCTCGTTGCCCGCGGTTTACATGTTTACCGCATGTTCGCCGTGTTGTTGCCATCCTTGTGCCACCATTGCTGCCATGCAATCCTTTAGCCACCACCGACCGCCCCTCATCTACTCTTGGTTGTTAGTAAAAGAAAAAAAAAAAGAAAGAAAAAGTAAAAGACGAAAATGCCCTTTAGTTTAGGGTTTTTTTATGGGTTTTTTATGTTACAAAAAAAAAAGTTTTGACTAATAAGACTAATCTAACTAGAATTTGAAGAAGACGACAATGTGGGGTTGGACTGCAGGTCTGTCGTCACCATCTCATCTGCTGGCACCTCAACCAACTCCACAGCATGCTGCACAACCGACATGCCTCATCTGGATCCACTGGTAGATGACAGAGTCTCCATGTCCACTAGTAATAGAAGAACCCTAAAACGGCAATCAGGGCTGCACCCATGAAAACCGATAGTATCAGTGCCATGTAGTTCTCACCATGCGTAGCATATGGCGAGACATGCACTTCTACTTGCGCGTCTTGCAATATCTTCCTCATCTAGACAGAAGACAATATCTACAAATCGAACATTCAAATTTAGGCTTACACTTATGGATATAAACTCATCCATCACATCTGAACTAGCCAATATACAAAGGGTAGCCAAGATAAAGTGAAGGAAGAGATTTTTGCACAAAGTTGGTAACCTGGGTTTCAGCTACGGAGAGCATCTATCTAAAACTTTACTCAAAGTGACAAATTTGTCCCATTTTTTTTTTTTTGTGATATGAAAAAGCCCAAACTTTATTAGCCGTGACACATTTACCCCCACCAATGGCATTTTCGTCTTATTTGTTTTTCTTTTTTTCTTTCTTTTTCCTTCTTCTTCTCTCTTCCCCGAGCATATGAACTCTGATAGAAGAATCAACTCCGAGTGACTTTCATCGATTAATTCATACTTTAATTTAAACTTTTGTTGTTCATGCACTATCATCTTCTTCAAAAAATTAATTCTTGAAATCTTGCTTCTCTTTCTTCCTTAAGTTTTTCTTTCTTTCTCTCTCTCTCCCCTCCTCTTATCTCCTCTCTCTCTTTGTCTCTTCCTTTTCTATCCCCCTTGGCTTGCCCGTTGTTGGTTGTTTGCATGCTTGCCGCCCGTCGTTTGCACGCTCGCCGCCCACGGTTTGCACGCTTATCGTATGTTCATTGTGTTGCTGCCATCCTTGTGCCACCATTGTTGCCATGCAATCCTCTAGCCACCACCGACGCCCCTCATCTAATCTTGGTTGTTAGTAAAAGAAAAAAAAAAAAAAGAAAGTAAAAGACGAAAATGCCCTTTAGTTCAGGGTTTTTTATGTTTAAAAAAAAAGTTTGGATTGCTAAAACTAATCTAAGTAGAATCTTAAGAAGACGACCATGTCGGGTTGGATTGCAAGTCTGTCGTCACCATCTCATCTGCTGGCGCCTCAACTAGCTCCACAACATGCTCCACAACCAGCATGCCTCATTTGGATCCACTAGCAGATGACAGAGTCTCCCTGTCCACCAACAGTAGATGAACCCCAAAGCGGCAATCAGGGTTGCACCCATGAAAACCAACAGTATCAGTGCCATGTAGTTCCTGCCATGCACAACATATGGTGAGACATGCACTTCTACTTGCATGTCTTGCAATATCTTCCTCATCTGGACAGAAGACAATATTTGCAAACCGAACATTCAAATTTAGGCTACACTTATGGATATAAACTCATCTATCACATCTGAACTAGCCAATATACAAAAGGTAGCCAGGATAAAGTGAAGGAAGAGATTTTTGCACAAAGTTGGTAATCCGGTTCGAGCTACGAAGCATCTATCCGAAAATTTACTCAAAGTGAAAAATTGTACCCCAAACTTTTTTTTTTGGTGATATAGAAAATCCCAAACTTTATTGACCGTGACACATTTACCCCACCAATGGCATTTTCGTCTTATTTTTTCTATTTTTCTTTCTTTTTCCTTCTTCTTCTCTCTTCCCTGAGCATATGAACTCTGATAGAAGAATCAACTCCGAGTGACTTTCATCTATTAATCCATACTTTAATTTAAACTTTTGTTGTTCATGCACTTTCATCTTCTTAAAAAATTAATTCTTGAAATCTTGCTTCTCCTTCTTCCTTAATTTTTTCTTTCTTTCTCTCTTTCTCTCCCCTCCTCTTATCTCTCTCTCTCTCTCTGTCTCTTTGTCTCTTCCCTTTTCCTCCTCTTTGGCTCGCTCGTTGCTGGTCATTTGCACGCTTGCCACCCGTCGTTTGCATGCTCGCTGCCCGCGGTTTACACGTTTACCGTATGTTCGTCGTGTTGTTGCCATCCTTGTGCCACCATTGCTGCCATGCAATCCTTTAGCCACCACCGACCGCCCCTCATCTACTCTCGGCTATTAGTAAAAGAAAAAAGAAAGTAAAAGATGAAAATGTCCTTTAGTTTAGGGTTTTTTATGTTACAAAAAAAAGTTTGGACTACTAAAACTAATCTAACTAGAATCTGAAGAAGACGACAATGTGGGGTTGGACTACAGGTATGTCGTCACCATCTCATAAGCTAGCACCTCAACCTGCTCCATAGTGTGCTCCACAACCGGCATGCCTCATCTGGATCCACTGGTAGATGACAGAGTCTCCCTGTCCACCAGCAATAGACGAACCCCAGAGCAACAATCAGGGCTGCACCCACGAAAATCGACAGTATCAATGCCATGTAGTCCCCGCCATGCACAGCATATGGCGAGACATGCACTTCTACTTGCATGTCTTGCAATATCTTCCTCATCTGGACATAAGACAATATCTGCAAACCAAACATTCAAATTTAGGCTTACACTTATGGATATAAACTCATCTATCACATATGAACTAGCCAATATACAAAGGGCAACGAAGATAAAGCGAAGGAAGAGATTTTTGCACAAAGTTGGTAATTTAGGTTTGAGCTGCGAAGCATCTATCCGAAACCGTTTTTATTTTTGCATGGCCAGAAAGTTCTTCACATTGATTTTGGAATAACCTATCATATGCGCTATTCATTCATGTCATTCCCTCTTCAAAGTTAAGATCCTATCCTATCTTGTCAGGGTCTCCTGCATTGGTGAAGATTGGGTTCTTCGTGATAGCCAATAAAAGACTCCAAAAGACAACCGTTGGAATGAGTTGGGATAACATACACTCAAAAAATCCTCTCCTTTCCATCAACAGAAAGAAGGCGTTTCATTTCTTTTTTACAAGAACAATCGGTATTTACACCATTGAAATCGGGTGCTTTCTTCATGATTGCATTCAGACCAATGTGAGGTAATTTTGTTTGTGATTCATTCGCAATTCAACGATTGTTCCGGGGTAATTTGTTGTTTGCGCATCGGAAAACGATAAATTGTCTTCCACCGACTTGAATTCCAACATTAGTATCAGAGCTAGGTCGTGATTTCTTTTTTACCTTGCCTCACCCTCACCCTCACCCTCGCCGTCGTGGCCCTTGGCAAGCTCGACCTCACATAGCAACCCTCGTTGCGATGGCGAGTCCTCATTGTAGTGGCTGGGGCTCGCCCTCGCCAAATTTGGGCAAAGGCGAGCTTTGCCATGGGTGGGTGAGCTCGACCTCGCCTAGCCATGGGGAGGCTCACGGATGGTAAGATTTGCCCTTACCCTTGCCCTTCACCGAATTTGGGTTGGGCACGTTGTCACGCCCCAATCCTCAAGCACGCACACATCCCTTACCTTGGTCGATTAATAGCGACGTCCTAGGACGCATCGCCGACCCTTTCATTTCATTAAGCACATGCGGAAGCATATAAATTATCCCCAGACAATAAAACATTGGGATAACATAGTAGGATTAAATTTCAAATCTTTAAAACGTTCACTCATATATACATTGCAAACCAGTGCACCTATATATACAAGGTGAACTATTAAGTCAAATTCAACTTAAGCTAGTGTAAAAATAAGGTCTACAAACAAGAGTGGGGTTCTACAAACTAGGGGTCCCTGTCCTCCTCTCCATCATCCTCTACACTTCAACTGGAGCCTTTAACAGACTGCACTGGACTTTCGAGATCTTCAAAATCCAAGTCTGCTCCATCCAAGGACCTGAAATGGTTATTCAATAACCAATGAGACCACGTCTCAGCAAGCTCTACCCCCTAATACCCAATTAGTAAACCAATACACCGTCTAGGTTGCCTATGCACAACACAAGTCAAAGAACTTACCTTGGCCTCAGTTCTAACCTGCAATTTAAGGTTAAACACATATATTCAAAAAATTCACGACATACGATTAAGCATTGATCAATCAACTTAGTCGATTACATGTCAATCGGACCATCTCTAGGTCATTCCCACTCATACCATAATTTCCCAATGGTGTACTCATTCACCAAATCACATGTGTTTCTCGGGCGTCATTTTCGCCAATGACATACCGATCACCGACACCGTGCATTCTTTAAAGCGCCGTTTTCACCAGTGATATCCTCGATCACCGAACCACGTGTCCTTTCTAGGGCGCCGTTTTCGCCAAGGTGACATCGGCTATAGACAACATCATGAGTTCTTTAAGGCATCGTTTTCACCAGTGATATTTCCTTAATCACTGAACCACGTTTGTCTATAAGTCATTTACGTGCGTTCTTTAAGGCGCCGTTTTCGCCAGTGATACTTCCAATCACCAAACCACGTATGTCCAATAACATCGTACCTGATTGGTCTCAGCCAATAATGTTCTCAATTAGCTCTTACCATTCTCCCAACTATATAACCCATCAACGTACCGGCGCTATATACCCATGCTCGGCCATTACCAATCAAATATTCAATAACAAACAATTTAGGACAATTCCTCAAATTTCACAATTTAAATCAATTCCATAAAAATTGAAGCTCAATTAAATAAACAGACTGCACCACGATAATCGGCATGAAATTCCGGTCACCGGTCATCCCGGTTGAATTTTCGGAAAAATAATTAATTTCGAAAATTAAATAAATAAATAATAAAATTCCAATTTAGGCCCGTATTGCCTGATTGGAACCCGAAACGGGTCGGAAAAATCCCGAGATACATTCAATAAATAATAGAGCATTTCTACTCCCTAATGGCTATAGCTAACCACCTAACATGCATTCTCAAATCACTAATTTAATTGTTTTAATCTAATCTAATCACCTAATTGCAATTAATTAAATATAACCAACCCTAAGCATAATTAGCAAACTAATAAAGCATTAGTGAGTAAAACTCACTTGGCAAAAGCGGAGACCGAATCACCGCGAAGGCGATGCGACGGCGGCCGAAATTCAACTTTTCGACGGCGTCGGCGGATACTCGGACCGAGCCTAAACTTGGCCCAACAAATCTCAGCCCAACTGAGATCTGTTCTTGCATTGGACTGAGCTCGCTCTTGGGCTTAGGCTTGGCTGCGATTGGGCTCTCTTCGCGGGTCGGACTTGGGCCGAACTTGTTGATTTGGGCCCAATGGAGTTACTAGAGAGATGGGCTAAGTAAATTACAAGTTGGGCTTCAAAGTCTGGGCTTGTCTTCGGATGGGCTGACCTTGCGAGCTGGGCCAAACTTGTTAGATCCGTGGGCTTCACTGGAAAATGGAGGCAGTGAACTGGGTTGGGCTCAATTCTAGCCTGACTTACGGCCCAAACAGGCTGAACTAACGGGCCCCAAAAGGCCTTGGCTTGCGCTGGAAAAGAAGGTTGCTGGACTGCTCGGTGGAATCGTGGGCTGAAGAAAATGCTTTGCTAGGTCGTTGATGGAGCTGCTGGGCTTCGAGACTTCAACTGGCCGAAGACATGTGGACGCCGTTGCTGCTGAGACCACGCGGGTTGATGATGCATGAACGAAAGCAGCTGCTGGCAAAGACGTCCGTGGAGATGCGGCTGGCGTCGTTGCCGAGAGATGGAGCGGACGGTTGGCTTCACTCGATGGTCAACAAAGTGGGAAGAAATCCGCTGCTGTTGACCGTGAAGGAGCAAGCCGTGGACGCTTGGAGAGGCAGGCATGCTGGTCAAGGCTGGGGTCTTCGCTGGACGCATGAAGGGGCTGCAGCACTTCACGAGACAAAGAAGTGGAGGAGAAGAATGTGGATCGGCGGTCAGTGGGTTTCTTTGGGCAGTCAACCGCTGGCTTTCGGTGGAAAGGAAACGCTGAACGTTGCAGGGAAATTCACTGGAGTGAGCGGCGATTTCGTAGCAGCTGAAGAGGGAAATGAAAGAGAAAACGATAGCAGGTTCGGTGGGGACGGACGCTCGAAGAAGACCGAAGGGAAAAGAAGATAAGGCCGAGTGGGACAATTGAAGGGAGAGAGAAAAGAAGATAAGGCCGCAAGAAGTGTCGGCCAAGAAGAGAAAGCACGTGCGAATATAAAAAGCAAGAGAAAGAGAGAGAGATGGATAGGTATTGACCAAAAGTCAATAAAGAGAACCAAGGAGGAGACCAGCCGTAGGGGGTGTGCGCAAATGGAGCCAAGGGGAGTTTTGAAATTAAAAGGAAATTTCTAAACAAGGTTCTATTAGTTCAAATTTCAGCTCAACTTCAAATAACATTGACAAATGGTCATCCCAGGGTTAATTTATTCAGCAACTTGCATAGTTCGACGTCCCATTGAAGATCAAGATAGGGTAGTCCCTCAAACCTTCGAATTTCTCTCAAATCCAACTCTTATTTCATTTTCTCGGAATCCGATTTCTGAACAAATAAATTCGGTTGAGGTCCAATTTGAAATCAGAAAAAGCCTAAACAACTTCCATCCACCGATTCACTCACACCAGATGTCAAAAGTCTCTTCAAATTAGCCAATCTGAATTTCCATTCATTTTCCGCATTGTCCGATCCGATTTTCCGAAAGATCCCGAACTCCCCGAAATTTCCTCGAAAGTTGAGTCGACGTTCCTAGAATGACTCATGACACGACAGGACTTCCAATTTCTAAAATCGAATTCAAATCCGTGGTTATTTTCAATCAAACGCACTTTTAGTGTGACTTTACCTATTGGGTAGTTTTTAGGAATTTTTGGCGCAATTGACCCGTGGTCAATTTTCTTCGAACCACAATGAACCCATCCGACCCATTGGCGACTCTCGATGATCGTGAAAATCTCAAGGTTTCAAATACGGGCACAGGGTACCCAAAACGATAGAAAATCGATTTAGTGTCGATCGATGAGAATTTTGCAATTAGGTGGCATCACCCACACTTGATCACACATCTCAATTGAATCGACCTATCTCCGGTCTCTGATCGATTTTGACAATGCCGTAATGACCCTTGCAGACTAGCACGGTCGAGCAGTCGATTCCTGGTCGAATTCTCAAGTCTATTGCGTTTAAAATCCCTGAATGGCTTCATCGGATAGGCTAGTTATCTCGTGAGTAGCCAACTCAGAGAAAAACACTATAGTCATGTTGACGAAAGGCCCATCTTATCCAATCGAAATCAGAACCTGAAATTCAGGATGTCACACACGTCTCGCCTAGCGTTGCTCACCTTAGCCCAATGACCTTGCTTGCGATAGTTAGTTCTCGCCAAAGGTGGTTGAAGCTTACCCTCGCCAATGTCGATGAGGGCAAGCCTACCTAATGGCCAGCGAGGTCGACCTAGCTTTAGCCGATCATGGACTGGGTAGGGAAAGAAGAAAATAGGGAAAAAGAAAAGAGAAAAAAATTGAAAAAAAAAATACATGTCGGCGTAGCTAGACTGCTAGCATTGGCCGGTGGCCCCGCTAGCCAAAATTAGTCAGATGGATTAAATTAACATAAATACAAAATATTTATGACTTAATTGACAAAAAAAAAGGATTTAGGACATAATTGGAAAAATTGCAACAAGTTTAGGACTGTTCTGGTAATTTTCCCTTTCTCAAATACTTTCTTGGAGGCTTGATTTAGCATTTCACATTGGTTAAATCTCCTTTATATTCAATTTAATAGATCAAAGTACTAATTAAAATTTTAGAAGTTGCATTTCTTTAGAAAATAGTAGCAGATTTATCAAACAAACAATTTTTTCTTCTTTTTTTTGGGTTGAAGATCAAACAATCAACTTGACGCCTCCCATTTTGGTTGCATCTTTGGGACAAATATATATGACATTGATCATAGAAAACTCTTATCTGCTTGCATACATCATGCGATAAGTTACATGCATTTACGTTTTTCGAAGAGTAAATATTGTATATGCACACATCGATGGTGTTGCATCATCAGATGAATAAGTATTCGCTTCTTTTGCAACAATTTCACTGATAGTGATTTCGACAATATTTCATTATAAATAACAAACATCACACATATAATTTATGCTTTAGTTTTCAAGCAAACATATAATTTATGATTAGACAATAACATAATGCACATAGTGTTACGGCCCGATCCTTCGAGCACGTGCCCATCCCTCACCTTGGTCGATTAATAGCAATGTCCAAGAATGCATCGCCGACCCATTCATTTTATATGCATGCAGAAGCATAATAAAATCCTCAAACAATAAAACAATGGGATAGGAAAGCAGGGCTATATTTTTCGAACTTGAAAAATCACAACCACGCTTTTATACAGAGCAAACGTCATAATATATATTACAATACTATTATTAACAAAGTCAAATCTATCACCTAAAGGTTTAGGACTTAGGGTTTGCAAAATAGGGGTGGGGTCTTAATCTTCGTTGGGGTCCTACTCTGGATCCTCCTCCAGATCCTCCTTTGACTCCTCTTCAGGTTCTTTTTCAGGGTCTTCTTCAAGTTCCTCTTGTTAGTTCTCCTCTAGATGCTCCTCCTCCTCAACGATCTCTCATTCTTACATGCTCTAGCTGGAGTCCATTGCTGATTGCTTTGGAGAGTCGAGATCATCACCCAACTTGGGATCCTTCGCATCAATCACTAATCCACCCCTAGGATCTGATGTGCCCTTTCTGAGCGTAACCTCCAAAATGTACCGAGGTACATCAGACTCTAGCACAGGATCCTCCTTTCGCCCGTCATGATAATGACGATACTATGACCGATACCTATGAGGCACCCTTTTGGGTTCACCCACGTCAACCCAGATGGTGGATTTTATCATTACATTCTCCAATTCTTCAGGGTGAGAATGTATCATAATATGATAATCTACTTCTATGACTCTTTTCGGTATACCAAAATGCATGGGAGGAGGGGGAGGTGCTGCTATCTAGGAACCTGAAATGTTGTTTCACAATGGGGTGAAATGTGACATATAGATTTCGGGCTCTAATTTCGATTAGATAAATTGGGCATTTCATCGACGTGATTACAGTGTTCTTCTCTGAGTTGACCACTCACGAGATAACTAGACTAGCTGGGTGAGTTATTAAGGACTTTAAGGCAAATAGACTTGAGAATTCGACTAGGAATCGACTTTTCGACCGTGCTCATCTTTAGAGATCATTGCAACACAGTATAAAATCGATTTGAAATTAAAAATAGGTTGGTTTGACTAAGATGAATGACCGATCGTGGGTGACCCTACTAAATTAGAAAATTAGAAAATTCTCATCGACCGGCACTAATTTGATTTTACTGTTGTTTTGGTACCCTGTGTCCGTATTTGAATCATCGAGATTTTCACGATAATCGAGAGTTGCCAATGAGTCGAGTGGGTTCATAGTGGCTCGAAGAAAATCGACCATGGATCATTTGCCCTAAAAAGTTCTGAAAACTATCTGGTAGTTTAGGTCACGCTAAAAACACGTCGGAGTGAAATTAACCACCAATTTGAGTCCGATTTCAGAAATTGAAGATTATGTCATGTCAAAATAAATTTTAGGACTGTTGACTCAGCTTTTGAAGAATTTTCGGTGAGTTTGGGAGTTTTACGGAAAATCGGATCGAACAATGTGGAAAATGAACGGAAATTTGGATCGGCCGATTTGAAGAGACTTTTGACATATGGTGTAAGTGAATAGGTGAATGGAAGTCGTTTGGGCTTTTTCTGATTTCAAATTGGACCTCAACCGGATTTGTTTGTTTAGAAAAGTGAATGTAGAGAAAATGAAATAAAAGTCGGATTCGAAGAAAATTTGTGGGATTGAAGGACTGTCTTATTTTAGTTTTCAACGAAACTTCAATTTGATCAAGTGAGTATAGAACTTAGCTTAGCTTGACCTATTGAAATTGTTGTGTGGAAGTTGAACAAAACTATAACTTGGTTTTGTTTTGTTTTATCCTTATTTTTCCTTGAACCCACGCCCCTCGCACGCACACCTCCATTTCTCCCTCAGCCGCATAGATCTGTTTTCCTCTCTCTGTGTGCAAACTTCCCCACCCGCACGTTCTTCTTTTAGTTTTCTCTCTCTCTCTCTCTCTTAACTGCCCACCGACGGTTTTCCCCCTGCAGAAGTTCAACCTCACCTTTTTATCTTTGACCAAGCTTTCACTTATCCAATAAAAAAATATCTTTCTCTCTCTCTTGGCTATGTGGATGAGCACCCCTTTGTCTCATGCGGCTTCTGCTCCATTTGTTGCCCCCCTCATCAAGACCGAAGGAGTGTTCTTTTCTTTCATGCTCTTGCTGCCCCATCTCCTTGCAACGTCATCCCCGCCAGCAACAGACTTCATCTCTCTCTCCCGTTGACTCTGTGGATGCCAGCAACATGCTCAAAGATGTGCACGCTCGAAGTTGCTTCTGCCATCTTCGAATCCTGCTGCCAGTGAAGCCGCGTGTGTCTCCCCTCGATTCCTACAGCTTCGGTCATCTGGCGCGTGTTCCATTAGCCTTCTTCAAGTGGCCAGCAAATCCAGTGTCTTCGTCCGCTTCCTCCCACGCCCGAGTGTCGGCAGCTCCATCGAAGACCAAGCCCATGAAATCCGCAAGCCCACCTTCGGTTATGTTCAAGCCTAGTAGTTGCCCAATTCCAGCCGAGTGAATTTCTTTGGGCCGCAAGTTAGACTAGAATTCAACCCAGCAAATTGTCAATTTCAGCAGCCCAGAATCCAGTGAAGTCCAACACGTTCCTTTGAAGCCCATAATTTCTGCGAGCTTGCAAAGTTTCTTGGCCCAGCCCGAGGGAGCATCGACGTCGCCGAAATTTTGGAATTGGGCCGCCATCGCGCCTTCATCGCGGTGTTCCGGTCCTCGCTTTAATCAAGTGAGTTTTGTTCACTAATGCTATCTTAGTTTGCTTATTATGCTTAAGGGTTGGTTAGATTTAATTGAGTGCAATTAGGTAGTTAGATTAATTTAGAACAATTAAATTAGTGACTTAATGATGCATGTTAGGTGGTTAGACCTAACTTTAGTAAGTGGAAAGGTTTAGTTATTTATTGAATACATCTCAGGATTTTTCCCGACCCTTATCGGGTGCTAATTAGGCGATTCGGGCCTAATTGGAATTTTTAGGAATTAAATATTAATTTTTGAAATTAATTATTTAATTATTTATTTTCCGGAAATT
Source organism: Eucalyptus shirleyi (assembly GCA_017140165.1). NCBI lineage: Eukaryota > Viridiplantae > Streptophyta > Magnoliopsida > Myrtales > Myrtaceae > Eucalyptus > Eucalyptus shirleyi. The sequence continues at coordinate 29,541,176 of CM029446.1, forward strand.
CAACTGGGATGGCCAGTGATCGGGATTTTATGCCGATGATCGTGGCATAGTTTGTTTATTTAATTGAGTTTTATATTGTGCCAAATTGAATTTATTGTTTTATTTATTATTCGGAAATTCAACTGGGATGGCCAATGACCGAAATTTCGTGCTGATTGTCGGGACGCAGTCTGTTTATTTAATTGAGTTTCATATTGTGCCAAATTGAATTTATTTTTTTATTTATTTAATTTCCGAAATTAATTAATTTAATTATTTATTTTTCGGAAATTCAACTGGGATGACCAATGACCGAAATTTCGTGCTGATTGTCATGACGTAGTCCATTTAATTATTTGAGCTGTACGTTGCATGGAATTAAATTAATTGTGATATTTTAGGGATTTACCCTAAATTGATGGAAATTGAGTGAAATTGAAAGATTGATTGGTAGATGGACGAGTATGTTTATTTAGCATTTATAATGCTTTGATGAGTTGTAAAGTGGATAGAATCATGAGAGTGAATTGGAAGTACTCTGGGCTATAATCGACAGGTACGGTGTTATGGGCCTACGTGGTTCGGTGACTAAGGACGTCACTAGCGAAAATGGTGCCTTAAAGAATGCACGTATCGGTCTAGTACATACATCATTGTGGACCTATGTGGTTCGGTGATTTGGGCTATCACTGGCGAAAATGGCGCCTTAAAGAACGCACGTATCGGTCTAGTACTCATATTGTCGTAGGCATGTGTGGTTCGGTGATTCAGGATATCACTGGCGAAAACGGCGCCTTAAAGAACGCACGCAATTGTCTATTGAACAAATCATTGTAGGCATGTGTGGTTCAGTGATTTGGGATATCATTGGCAAAAACGGCGCCTTAAAAAACACACGCAATTGTCTAGTGGATACGTCACCTTGGCGAACTTGATGCCTAGCATTGATGGAGCTCTATGACTAAGTGTACTATTGGAGGTTATATGGGGGAATGAATGATCGAGAGATGGTCCGACTGATCGATGATCCGATCTGAGTGTAATTTAATGTGATTGATCATTGTTTGAGTGTGATGTTGTAAATTGATTGATTGAATTGAAATGACCGTGAGTGGTCTTGTTGGCGTGTAATCAACTAGGTTAATTTGATCGATGCTTCAATCAATGATGTGATTTCTTGGGTGCCTATTTGATCTGTGCTAATATGCAGGTGGATCTAAGGTTAAGGTAAGTCCTCTGATTCATGTTGTGCATAGGTAACCCTAAGGTGTATTAGTTTACTAATCGGGTCTTTAGGGTTAGAACTTGCTAAGACGTAGTCTCATTGGTTATTGAATAACCATTTCAGGTCCCTCGATTTAGTAGGCTTGAATTTTAAAGATCTCGGGAGTCCGGGGCATTCTGCTGAAGGCTCTAATGGGAGTGTGGAGGATGATGAAGAGAAGGACGTGGACCTGAACCCCACTTCTGTTTGTAGACCTTGTTTTTAAACTGGCTTGTATTTGTACATAAATGTGTTGGTTTGCTGGTTCAAATTTCTAGTCCTACTTGTATATCCCATTGCTTTATTGTTTGGGGATTTTTATAATTGCTTCCGCATGTGCTATTAAAAAAGAAAGGGTCGGTGATATGTAGTCCTGGGATATCGTATTTAAAAATCGACCATAGTTGATGGATGGTCACGTGACCGAGGGTCGGGGAGTGACATCCCCCTTTTGTGGTATCAGAGCAAGGGTTAAGGATTTGAGTGATAAGGTGCGATGAATCATGGGATAGTAGTAGAAAAGACCTTTAAATTCACACTGATGCATGTCTGCGATAGCTGATTTGTAGCTTGTTTGTGGTTCACTCGAATTCTGATGTGGTATTAGAATTAGAAAATAGGTTTCTATAAAGATCATGTAGTTTGAGTGATCAGGAGCTGGGGGCTCCCAGTAAGAGGACAGTAGGCTTTATGACTCGGGAATGAACGCCGACAAGGATCGGTGCCCGAGGTGGTTGTGGAAGAGCGTTGGCTTAGGCCAGCGCGCATGTAAGAGTACTGCTGTGGGTTGGTACTGAGAGTGTAGTAGCACCGAACAATCCTAGGTCTAGTAGGATCGTTCGGGCTCAAAGTTTTCCCAAGGAGCTTGTCGAGCTAATAAGTTCGGGATCAAGTCGAAGTTATTGCCACACCTGTCGAGGTTTAGTAAGGAGACGTGATCTGGGAGCAAGCTGTTGCAACTGAGTTGAGGTTCAAGTTTAGTAGAGTTGTAAATCAAGTCGGAAAGGAGCCTATGACTGGAAAAGTGTATTTTACTCCACCCCTCAGGAAAGACGGGATAGGCAGGTCAACATCGGATCGGAACGTTGTGGGTCATGGAAGCTGACATGGATCGGCCCCGTGTCCTATTAAAACGGGTGCTTGTTTTGACTATGACCGATAAGGTCACTTGGCAAGAGACTATCTTAGAAGGCCGATGGGATAGGCTAGAAGGAGTGAGCCACAGAGTGTATAATGGAGTTTTTGAAATAGGCCTCCAGTGCAACCAAGAGAGTATGCTATCACCTGACATGAGATAGAGGACTCACTAGGTGAGTGCCAAAAGTATAGAAGGAATGCATGGATTAATCCTATGTCTGAGTATGGCTAGGATGTACTATGATGGTAATCAGCACGGCCATCAAATGAAGGACTATTAGTTAAAGTTCAGAAAGAACGCTAACATTACTACTATCGATAGAATATCACTAGGATGACAAAAGGGACATGAATGAAACTGACCATGCACCAAACAGAGAAGCAATGTCTTGAATTAATTTTATCAGAATGGTGCCTTAGAGTTTCAATATGTGTGTTAAGGTGGTAGGAGAAGAACCACTGACTAGAGTTGTACTCGATTGGCTCTTGGTGTACAACTCTATCATCAAGTGTGGAAAGAATTGGCTCTGGAGCATATTATGGTGATGAATTGTTATAATGGAGTAACCCAGTTTATTCCAGGAGTAGGTAGAAGTGCCAAATTTTATTGAGAGTCGAGAAGGGTCCTCGACTTCTTTAATCTTGTCATTGGAGGTGATCCGTTTGTTAGACGAAGGACGCCTAGGTTACTTGGCGATTGTCAAAGATAAAACAGATTGAAGAATTGAAAATTGAGGACTCCTCAGTAGTCCAAGAATTCTTGGAAGTGTTGCCAGAAAAGTGGTCAGATTGTTGCCAGAGAAAGAGATAGAATTACATACGAGCTAGCATCCGGAATGGAACCATTCTCTAAAGTTTCTTACCGGTTGTTGTTGCTTGAATTGATAGATTCGATGGTGCAGATGTGAGGATTGATGAATGAGGAATTCATGCATATCGATGCGTTACCTAGGGGAAACATCAGCCTCATAGTGAGAAAGAAAGAAAGATGGTTTGTTGCAATTATGCATCAACTGTAGTCGACTCAATCAAGTGACAATCAAGGATAAGTGTTCATTGTCAAAGATCGATGAAGTGGGTGATTTGTTATAAAGAGTGTTGATGTCTTCAACGATCAACATGAGGATAGGTTATCGTCAGTTGAGAACTAGGAAGGAGGTTATACTGAAGACAACATTTCACTCTTTGATTTAGCCCTTGAGAGAATAATGTAAAGCCATTTGATTTAACGAACGCTTTAGCCGCTGTCATAGATTTGACAAACCGAGTGTTCAAAGAATAACTAGATCAATGGTGATCATGTGGTGTAGCGACATTATAGGGTGTTCATTAAGTGTTGAGAATCACAAGATGCCCCTAAGAATGGTCGTGTAGTTACAGGTAAAGGAATCTTCATAGACCCAGCCAAGATCGAATCGGTTGTTAATGGACCAAAACCGACAACAATCTCAAAGATCAGAAGCCGTGGGGATTGGACAGATTATAACATAATGTTCGTGAGAGAATTTTCAGCATCAATATCATCGCGGGCTTGACTCTTAAGAAAGAAGAGAAATTCATAGGCATAGACAAGTGCAAAGATAATTGCTAGAGCTTAAGTAAGAACAGGCTACCGCACTTGTGCTAAACTTTTCATTTGGCTCTAGAAAGTATGAAATCTTTAGTGATGTGTCTTGTAGAGAACTGGGTACGTATTGATACAAAATGAGAAGATTGTTGTATAGCCATCCCGCCAGTTAAGACCAATAAGTTGGATATGAAACGGCATCGTGAATTAGAATTTCGGCAGGACTATAATGGTGATATCGGGTATCACCTTGGAGGAACGAAATGAGTCATTAATGTGTTGAGCCGAGAGTGTTCAATTGTGCATAGATTGACTAAAATATAGACTTTACTTGAAAATGGTTCAAAATGTGGTTTTCAAATTTGAGGTAGGCTACCTTTTGAATTTTATAGCCGCCCTCAAAGTTGAATCGACGCCAAATTGACAGAAAAAGATGTTCAGAAGATCCTATAAGAGAATACTAATAAGAAAGAGACTGACTTTAAGATTTTTGAAGATGGAATGTTCAGGTTCCAAGAGTGATTGAGTGCACTTGACGTTGTAGCACTCAGGGAAAAGACCTTGTCCGAAATTCATTGTGGTATTGCAATATTTGGTAAGACAATTCAAAGTAGATCAGAATCGGCATCAGCTAGATTAGTAGACTGATATGAAGATAGATACCGCCGGGCAGGTTACAAGGGTCAGAGGTGTTAGTAAGTGGAAGTTTAGTAATGCAAACCAGGAGGACTTTTACCATAACTTGAGAGTCCCTAGTGGGAATGAAAATGTATCACAATGGAACATTGTGACAGACTTACTAAGGAATCGGGGGAGTACTGATTCCATTTGAGGATAATGGTAGACTGATAGATAAAGCTAGTTCACTTCAATACAATACGAGTGAATCTTGTTTTGAATGGGTATATCGAAATGTGTGTGTATCGGATAGTTCACCGGCATGGAGTGCCGAGGATGAATTATATTTTGAATCTAGATAAGAGGATTACAAGTTTGGTAGAGTTTTTAGAGGGTTCTTTCTTAAGCAGTGCATAGCAGAGAATACAGAATTTCAATGGTGAAAAGAAAGTGGAGTGAAGAGAGATCACAAGCTAGAGTCAACTCAGAATCAGTGTTTGTAGTGGTCAAATCAGTGTCAGAGTAAAGACTGCACAAAACTATAAGAAATTTTGAACCGTTGAGCTTCGAAGGTTCATTAGGGAGTTGAGAAAAAGAGATCAGATGTGAATGACAAAGTGTCATATGTGAGAAAACTCGATTTAGTTGTTGGTTAAGAAAAAACAGATTTTGTGTACCAAGATAGTCTCCTTAGTCAAAGTGGTCGGACAACACCATGCGACTGAAAGATTAGCATGGAAAAGTGAGACTCAATGAGACAACAATACACCTTTTGTATAAGGATTGGTAAAAGTTTAAATTTCGAGACGAAATTTTTATAAGAGGAGAAGAGTTGTGACATCCAGATTTCGAGCTCTGATTTCAATTAGATAAATTGGCCATTTCATCGACGTGATTACAGTGTTCTTTTCTAAGTTAGCCACTCATGAGATAACTAGACTAGTTGGGTGAGTTATTAAGGACTTTAAGGCAAATAGACTTGAGAATTCGATCAGGAATCGACTTCTCGACCGTGCTCATCTTTAGAGATCATTGCGACACAATATAAAATTGATTTGAAATCAGAAATAGGTCGGTTCGACTTAGATAAATGACCGATCATGGGTAACTTCACTAAATTGGAAAATTCTCATCGACCGGCACTAATTTGATTTTACTGTCGTTTTGGTACCCTATGTTTGTATTTGAATCCTCGAGATTTTCACGATAATCGAGAGTCGCCAATGAGTCGAGTGGGTTTATAGTGGCTCGAAGAAAATCAACCATGGGTTATTTGCCCTAAAAAGTTATGAAAACTACCCAATAGTTTAGGTCATGCTAAAAATGCGTCGGAGTGAAATTAACCGCCAATCTGAGTCCGATTTCAGAAATTGAAGATTATGTCATGTCACAATAAATTTTGGGATTGTCGACTAACCTTTTGAAGAATTTTCGGTGAGTTTAGGATTTTTACGGAAAATCGGATCGGACAATGCGGAAAATGAATGGAAATTTGGATTGGCCGATTTGAAGAGACTTTTGACATATGGTGTAAGCGAATCGATGAATGGAAGTCGTTTGGGCTTTTTCTAATTTCAAATTGGACTTCAACCAGATTTGTTTGTTCAGAAAAGTGGATGCCGAGAAAATGAAATAAAAGTCGGATTCGAAGAAAATTTGTGGGATTGAAGGACCGTCTTATTTTGTGTGGCATCCCAAAATTCAAGTCAAGCTCTAAGGTGTGTTAAAGCCCATAATTAGGTAATGAAATTACCTATGGTTTATGCTTTAGCCATTAGTTTTCTCTTAAGGCTAAGTGATATGCTTGTGTTCATAAATTTTTAAAATTAGGACTATAGGATAAATTAATAAGAATAATCTATGCTTGGCCATGCACCTCATAAATTAAATTCCTATAAATAAAATGTTACAAGACTTTGGCCATGTGAAATTTAAAATTTAAAATTTATAAAAGAAAAGAATTAAAAGTGTTTAAAGGTGAAATTTAGGATTTAAATTAGTATTGGGCCTTAGGCCCAATAGCTTGAGCCTTTGGTGGGCTGTATGGATGGCCCAATAGAAGCCCACGGATGGGTCTGTCGCCGGCCCAAGGGAGGCCCATGAAGAGGATGGCCAGCCCATTGCATGGGCTTTGGCAAGTGGCAAGGAGGAGCTCATGCATTGGCCATTAGAAGAGGCAAGCTAATGATTGCAAATGATGAGGTTTGGGGGAAATAAAAGGGAAGAAGAGGAGAGAGAGTGGCCGGTTGTGTTGTTTGGCCAAGTGAGAGAGAGAACCATGCGAGAGAGAGGGAGAGTGAGGCCGAGAGGGAGGAGGAGTCGCCCGTCGCCGCTGCACGCCGCTCGTCCGTCCGCCGTGTGCCGTCGTCCTCCTCGGTTTAGAGGCAAGTTAGGGTCCTTTTGCTGTTCTTGCATGTGTGTGTTGCATGTATGTTTGGAGTAGTGTCGAAATTTGGGTGATTAGGAAGGAGAAACCAAAGCTAGAATGACTTGTTCTTGAGTGATGTTGCTGTTTTGACTTTTATTCCTTCATAAAAGTTGTAGCCAACATCTTAAACTACAACATACTAAAATTTGGTGCAAAATGATGGAGATTTAAGGGGTCAAACTCTCATCCTACGGAAACACCAGATCTGGAACGATTTCACTGACCTTTCGGTGGATTTGTGGTTGCATGTTGATTTTTATCAAGAATATCTCTTTGACTTCTTCATGAAACTTGTAGATAATATCTTAAATACTAACATACTCAAATTTGAAGTAAAATGAACAAGTATAGCCTAGTGAATCGACTTACTCTTGAAGATGGTAGATCTGGAGACGCGGTACAGGACACCCGAGAATTCATGGACCCATATGGTGACTGTTCTTTGGAAATTTGACCTGGATCCCTTAATGAAAGTTGTAGGGGATCTCTTGAAATAAAACATATCCAAATATCAGAGGGAACAAAGAAGAATGAGTGGTTAAAAACCCGGTATTTCGGAGATGACTACACTGTACGTTTCGGTATGAGAACCAGAAGCTTCGTACGACTATAGGAAATTATCTAATATGAATATGGCTTAGAAGTCTTCATGAAAAATCTACATTAGTGTCTTATCTATAACCTGGTAAAATTTCATAATTTTCGGAGGTCGTTCAGGTATTTTAATTGAATTATTTCAAAAATTGCACATTCTGTTTTTATCCGAAAATGCATGCTGTGATTGTGTGAATGATATCTTTTGTGTGGAACTTTGTTGGCCGTGTGTTTTTCATGAAATCATTTTCTTATTGTCTTGGTTATCACATTCTTTAATTTCATGATTTTTTGAAAATCATATGGATATTTAATTTAAATATTTTCGAAATGGTACAAGCTGGAATTTAAATAATTTCCAAAAAGGGCATGATAAATGGATTATTCTAAATTGTATGAATTCCATAAATTTTATTTTGCATCTTGCTGCATGTACAATGATGACTGAGTATGCATGTATAAACTAAAGGATGAAAGTGATCATGCTTGCCATTGCATCATGTGCCGTGCTGAGTTGAGACATAAATTGGTAATCATGAATAAAAGAGATGAATGAGGAGACTGTTTGTGGTGGATGATAATGCCCTGGGAGTGTCAGGATGCCCAGGATGGAGGGTGCCGGATGGCCCGGATTGTATTGAGATACAAGGCCGGATGTCCTCGGGAGTTTCGAGATACCCGAAAAGTTGGGGGTGCCGAAAGCCCTGGAGGTTTGTGCCCAGGGGGATGCCTTTTGATGCCAGTTGGGGTGCGAGATGCCCGGCCAGGGAGTGTAAATGCCGAAAGCCTCGGAGGTCTTTGCCCGAGGGGATACCTCGTGATGCCAGTTGGGATGTGAGATGCTCGAAATGTAGGGGTATCGGATGCCCAGTGGCCTTAAATGGCTGAATGCTAGAGGTTTTTCTCATGATGCCAGGATGGGGCACGAGTGTAAAGTATGAGATAAAATTGATGATCTCGAGAAAGAATGATGTGGTGATCGAATTGAAAGTTAAAAGTGGAAATTGAATCATGCGTATATGATATGATATGATGATGATCACCTATGGCATGATGATATGCATATATAATATGATATGATGATAATCACCTATGGCATGATGATATGCATATATGATACAATATGATGATGATCACCTATGGCATGATGACATGTGTATGATGTGATGATGATCACCTATGGTATGATGACATGTGTATGTTGTGATGATGATCACCTATGGCATAATGATGTGCATGTATGACATGATTATGATTAAGATGTGTAATGGTATATGTATGGCTTCAAGGTAAGTATGCTTTGATGCATGAATGGCATGTATGATGTTGTGATTGTATTGCATGATGCATTTAGTGGTTATTGGATTCCTTCACCTGCTGAGTGGTTGTACTCACCCCTTCAAGGACCAACATTTCAGATTAACAGCATGCCACTCCCTACTGTCGCGCGGGGCGTATTTTACGGCATACCTTCTGATGTAGAGGTCGAGTGCGAGGAGTTTGACTATCCCTTTGTCCCAAGGCTGACGTATATTTGAGTGCGCTGTTTAGTTATGTACGATGTGGGCCTAGCTGGGGGCCCTGTTGTCCAAGAGTTCATATCCGTCCATGTTCGACGTGATGGAGTGTGATGCGTGGGATGTTGCCGCCGCCACTGCCTGATGCACCGGGATGGGTGTGAGGGCCCATGCGTGACAAGTAGGAGCTGAAACTTTTTGGGATGATTAGCCGACACTAGTGATGGGGGATCTTTCACGTTAGTCATAGTGGGTCGAGTGTTTCCTTTTTGGGGCTTAGGCCGAGTGTGGCTTCATGTCCCGGCCTTTCTTTTGGTGTACCAACCCATGGAAACCCATCTTGAAAATATGTAAATAAAGTGTCATGGCTTTGTCTTTATTATGATGTTTAGTGGTGTGCAATTGTATCATGGTTGATGGAGGGTGAGATGGCAATGTTATATTTTGCTTCCGCTAATGAGTCGCGCTGGGACCGCTTTCAAAAAAATATATATATGTCTATGATTTTACAACGCTTCGGCAAAAGAGATGTAATTAGGTGTAACGCCAGGTGCCTATGGTGACCCTAGGTGGTTCGGGGTGTCACATTTTGGCTTTCAACGAAACTTCAATTTGATCAAGTGGGTATAGAACTTAGCTTAGCTTGACCTACTGAAATTGTTGTGTGGAAGTTGAACAAAACTATAACTTGGTTTTGTTTTGTTTTATCCTTATTTCTCCTTGAACCCACGTCCCTCGTACGCACGCCTCCATTTCTCCCTCAGCCACACAGATCTGTTTTCCTCTCTCTTCGTGTGCAAACTTCCCCACCCGCACGTTCTTCTTTTAGTTTTTCTCTCTCTCTCTCTCTCTCTCTCTCTCTCTCTCTTATTTGCCCACCGACGGTTTTCCCCCCTGCAGAAATTCAACCTCACCTTTTTATCTTTGACAAAGCTTGCACTTATCCAATAAAAAAATATCTCTCTCTCTCTTGGCTACGTGGACGAGCACCCCCTTGTCTCATGCGGCTTCTGCTCTGTTTGCTGCCCCCCTCATCATGATCGAAGGAGTCTTCTTTTCTTTCATGCTCTTGCTGCCCCATCTCCCTGCAACGTCATCCCCGCCAGCAACAGACTTCATCTCTCTCTCCCGTTGACTCCGTGGACACCAGCAACACGCTCGAAGACGACCACGCTTGAAGTTGCTTCTACCATCTTCGAATCCTGCTGCCAGTGAAGCCACGTGTCTCCCCTCGGTTCCTATAGCTTCGATCATTTGCTGGGTGTTCCATCAGCCTTCTTTAAGTAGCCAGCAAATCCAGCATCTTCATCCGCTTCCTCCCACGTCTGAGCGTCGCCAGCTCCATCGAAGACTAGGCCCACGAAATCTGCAAGCCCACCTTCGGTTATGTTCAAGCCCAGCAGTTGCCCAATTCCAACCTAGTGAATTTTTTTGGGCCGCAAGTTAGACTAGAATTCAGCCCAGCAAATTGTCAATTTCAGTAGCCCAGTTCAGCCCATAATCCAGTGAAGTCCATCACGTTCCTTTGAAGCCCATAATTTCTGCAAGCCTGCAAAGTTTCTTGGCCCGGCCCGAGGGTGCATCAACGTCGCCGAAAATTTTGGAATTGGGCTACCATCGCGCCGTCGTCACGATGTTTCGGTCCTCGCTTTAATCAAGTGAGTTTTGCTCACTAATACTTTCTTAGTTTGCTAATTATGCTTAAGGGTTGGTTAGATTTAATTAAGTGAAATTAGGTGGTTAGATTAGTTTAGAACAATTAAATTAGTAACTTAATGATGCATGTTAGGTGGTTAGGCCTAACTTTAGTAAGTGGAAAGGTTCAGTTATTTATTGAATACATCTCGGGATTTTTCCCGACCCTTATTAGGTGCTAATTAGGCAATTCGGGCCTAATTGGAATTTTTAGGAATTAGATATTAATTTTCGAAATTAATTATTTAATTATTTATTTTTCAAAAATTCAACTAGGATGGCCAGTGATCAGAATTTTATGCTGATGATCGTGGCGTAGTTTGTTTATTTAATTGATTTTTATATTGTGCCAAATTGAATTTCTTGTATTATTTATTTAATTTTCGAAATTAATTTATTTAATTATTTATTTTCCAGAAATTCAACTGGGATGGCCAATAACCGAAATTTTATGCTGATTGTCGTGACGTAGTTTGTTTATTTATTTGAGCTCTATGTTGCATGGAATTAAATTAATTGTGATATTTTAGGGATTTACCCTAAATTGATGGAAATTGAGTGAAATTAAATGATTGGTTGGTAGATGGACGAGTATGTTTATTTAGCATTTATAATGCTTTGATGAGTTGTAAAGTGAATAGAATCATGAGAGTGAATTGGAAGTACTCTGGGCTATAACCGATCAAGTACGGTGATATGGGCCTACGTGGTTTGGTGACTAAGGACATCACTAGCGAAAACGCCGCCTTAAAGAACGCATGTATCGTTCTAGTACATACATCATTCTAGACCTACATGGTTTGGTGATTTGGGATATCACTGCCGAAAACGGTGCCTTAAAGAATGCACATATCGGTCTAGTACTCATATTGTCGTAGGCATGTGTGGTTCGGTGATTAAGGATATCACTGGAGAAAATAGTGCCTTAAAGAATGCATGCAATTGTCTATTGAACAAATCGTTGTAGGCATGTGTGGTTTGGTGATTTGGGATATGACTGGTGGTAAAACGCGCCTTAATGAACGCACGCAATTGTCCAGTGGATACGTCACCTTGGCAAACTTGATGCCCGAGAGCATTGATGGAGCTCTGTGACTAAGTGTACTATTGTAGGTTATATGGGGGAATGAATGACCAAGAGATGGTCCGACTGATCGATGATCCGATCTGAGTGTGATTTAATGTGACTGATCATTGTTTGAGTCTGATGTTGTAAATTAATTGATTGAATTGAAATGACCGTAAGTGGTCTTGTTGGCGTGTAATCGACTAGGTCGATTTGATCGATGCTTTGATCAATGATGTGATTGCTCGGGTGCCTATTTGATCTATGCTAATATGCAGGTGGAATCCGAGGTCAATGTAAGTCTTCTGACTCATGTTGTGCATAGGCAACCCTAAGGTGTATTAGTTTACTAATCGAGTCATAGGGAGTAGAACTTGCTAAAACGTAGTTTCATTGGTTATTGAATAACCATTTCAAGTCCCTAGATTCAGTAGACTTGGATTTTAAAGATCTCGGGAGTTCGAGGTATTCTGCTGAAGGCTCCAGTGGGAGTGTGGAGGATGATGAAGAGGAGGACGTGGACTTGAACCCCACTCCTGTTTGTAGACCTTGTTTTTAAACTGGCTTGTATTTGTACATAAGGGTGTTGGTTTGCTGGTTCAAATTTCTAGTCCTACTTGTATATCTCATTACTTTATTGTATGGGGATTTTTATAACTGCTTCCGCATGTGCTATTAAAAAAGAAAGGGTTTGCGATATGTAGTTCTGGGATATCGCATTTAAAAATTGGAACAAAGTTGAAGGATGGTCACGTGACCGAGGGTCGGGGCGTGACATGAGACTACGTCTCATCAAGTTCTACCCCCTAATACTCAATTAGAAAGCCAATACGCCTTAAGGGTTGTCTAAGCAGAACACGAGTCAGAGAATTTACATTGGCCTCAGTTCCACCTTGCAAGTTAATATCCTTTACAAATATCGCAAATCACATCAATTCCTAACATAAGATCAAATCATTGATCAACTGACCTAGTCGATTACAATCTCATACTATCTATAAAGTTCGCTCATATCAGGACTACTCACTATTAAGCTGATAAATAGATAGTATAACTCGCCTATGAGATGATCGAGTATACTGCTCTCTACTAAACTGCCATATCGCCCTCAGGCTGATATAGTATACCGACAATGCTTAATCTAAGCTGATAAGGTATACTAAGCTGATATATCGCCCGTAGGCTGATATAGTATATCGGTATACTACTCTCTACTAAGCCGGCATATCGCCTGTACGCCGATATAATATATCATCCCAATCATACAACCAATTCCATCTTTTTATCATTCTCGATAAAATAACCGTATGTGGGAACACGGTCAACCTTAGTCAAAATATAATAATTTCATTTTTTGAATATTCCACAGTTTCAACAACTCATAACATATTTTTGGTGTTGTAAACCGACACCCGGTAATTTTTCCATTAATTACTAAAATTAATTAATTTATGAATAAAATCCTAAAATCACAGTTAATTCAATTAAGCATAATTTAGAGCTCAAATAAATAAATAGATTGCACCACAATAACTATCATAAAATTCCGGTCATCGACTATCCCAACCTAATTTTTGAAAAATAAATAAATAAATAAATAATTATGGAAAATATTAAATAAATTCAATAAATCCAACTTAGGCCTGTTATAACCTAATTGGAAGACGAAACGGATCTGGAAAAATTCCAAGGTTCGTTAAATAAACTAGCATGTGTCTACCCGCTAATGGCACTATCTAACCACCTAACATGCATCGGCAAAGCACTAAATTAATTGCTCTACTCTAATATATCCATCTAATCACACTTAATTAAATCCAATCAATCCCTAAGCATCATTAAACTACTAAGCGAGGATTAGTGAGTTCAACTCACTTGATTCGAGATTCATCCAGTTCAAAACGTCGGGAACACAACGAGGACCGGCTTTTTCCAAAGTGGGCCTAACTTTCGAGGTCCATAACCACCTCAAAATGGGCCTTAAAGGTGGTTGGATACCCACAAATTTTTCTTTTGATTTGGGCTGCAAAACAGAGGAAACAAGGTTGATTGAGGTGAACTAGATCGATAGAGGCAACGGCAAGGCTGAGCGGCCAACAACACGGGCTCACAAGGGTCAAAGGGGCTCATAGTGGCCTGCTGGGCTGTGAAACAGCCTGCTGGACCAACGAACAGGCTGGAACGACGATGTGGGGGAGGCGGAGGAGCACGTGTGCAAGCGGTGGGGTGCGTGAGGGCGAGGACGGTGACAGGCAGCGGTGCGATCGGCGATGAGTGTCTCCTTGGTTTGCTGGCTGTTCCGGTGACTTCAACTTCTCTCCCTAGGTTACTAGCGTCTGAAATGCACAATGAGGAAGAAGATAGGCTGGCCAGTTGCCTTGGTGAGGAAGAGAGGGGGACAAAGGCCCTACTTGGCCATCTTCTTCTCTTCCATGGTCTCCTTGACCAACCACAGCCACCAGCTCTTCCTTGGCCTCCATTAGGCCACCAATGCTCACTTTAGGACACTTGAATTGGTCCAAATTGGCTAGGCAAGGGGGGGGGAGACATGAATTTAACAAATTTTGGCCTTAATTAGACTTGATCTCACTCTCAATTCAATCCCATTTGGCCCTTACAAATTCAATTGACACCTCAATTATCAAATTGGTGTTTTTCCTCACCAATTGGTCTCACTTGCTTCCCAATTGCGCAATAAAAAACGGTCATTGGCTTTTTCTGGACAAAAACGACCATAGAACGACTTTTTCCCAAAAAGTCTCAGGTTGCAAAAAAATCTTCTGAGACTGAGTCAATGCCCCTTGAATTTATTATGACATGATAGAACCTTCAATTTCTAAAATTGGATTCAAATTCGTGGTTAATTTCACTCATGCGCGTTTTTAACGTGACCTAGGCTACCGGATAGTTTTCAAAAATTTTCAGTGCAAATGACCTGTGGTCGATTTTCTTCAAGCCATAATAAACCCACTCGACACATTGGTGACTCTTAGTTGTCGTGAAAAATCTCGATGATTCAAATACGGGCACATGGTACCAAAACGATAGAAAAATCAATTTAGTGCCGGCTGACGAGAATTTTCCAATTTAGTGACGTCCCTCACGATTAGCCACACATCTCAGTCCAACCGACCTATTTTTAATCTCAAATCAATTTTTAACTGTGCCGTAATGGCCTTTAAAGATGAGTACGATCGAGAAGCCAATTCTTGGTCAAATTCTCAGGTCTATCGCATTAAAATTTCTTAATGGCTTTCCTAGATAGTCTAGTTATCTCGAGTATGATCAGTTCTAAGAATAGCTCTATAGGTGCATCGATGAAATGCCCGATTTATTCAATAGAAAACATGATTGAAAATCTGGGATGTCATACATAATTTTATACAAGACCTAATCAATGTATCCTGATATTGAAAGGGTTTTGTGGGGTGCCAAATGTTAGCACATATAGTTGAACCATCAAAACAAGTGCTTTGCTTTTTCTTACAAATTTATTAGCAGCATTCAAATGGGTTGATTACACAACTTGTCTCTAATACCTAGGTTTTTTTTTTTTAATTAGTTTGAAATAAATGCATGGGAATTTAGATTTGATTATTTAAGTAATTAGCTAGTAATGGCGCGTTTGGTAACACTTCTGTTCCGGGGAATAATTTTTTAACATAAATAATTTTTTTTTGTTTCTATTCTCGGAAACAATTTTTGAGTATAAGAAGACACTTGGTAACTACACAAAATTTCTATTCCCAAGCAAGAAATGTATTTAGTAAAATTGTATAATTTTATTGTTTCTTTTAATTTTTTAATATTTTAATATTTTCCTTTTTTCTTCTTTCTTCTTTCTTCTTTCTTCTTTCTTTTTCTTTTTTCTTTTATCTTATTCTTCCTCTTTGTGGCCAGTCACCGGCTGGGCGAGGTTTGGTGAGCTCGCTGAAGCCTCACTTGACCACCGGCAAGGCTCGACCTCGCCCACATCTAGCAAGGCGGAGCCTCCCAGTGGCCTGGCGAGCACCGTGAGGCTTGGCCTCGCTAGATTTGGGCGAGGCCGAGCCTCGCCAGGCCATCGGTGAGGCTTAGCCTCACCTAGGCAGTGCAAGGTTGGCCTCGCCTAGCCACGACGAGGCTTGGGCCAACGAGCCTCATCGTGGCTTGGCATCTCCAAGGGCTAGCGATGCTCTAGCGAGGTTGCCAACCCTTGTCTGGCTAGTCACCGATGCCGGCCATGGCCAAGGCTGGCAACCGGCTGAAAGGAAGAAGAAGAAGAAGAAGAAGAAGAAGAAGAAGAAGAAGAAGAAAAGAAAGAGAAGAAAAAAAGAGGAGGGAAAAAAATTGTTTCTAGAAATTATTCTTGAGAACAAGAAATTACTTTCTTTTTTTTACTTGTTATTTTGTTCTAAATCTATTTCCGGGAACAAAAGTTTTATCAAATATGTTTCTGTTCTTTTTTTAGTTCCTTGGAACAAAAAGAACAAAAAAATTTGTTCCCGGGAATAGAAACACTTTTTAACAAACGGGCCCTAAGTTGCCCGAACGGAAAAACTATCGGTTTTGAAAACTTCAAGGTACTATAATGTACTTTTACCAAAGATAGTCTCGTCAACCCTCATAAGCTTTGGCGGTTCAAAATTGAATGATCGAAACTGGACAGTATTGCTCATCTGAACTTTAATTCCCAGAAGAAGACAAAAGAAGTTCATAACCTATGCATATAAAGAGTGGAGACAAGCGGCCTTGCTTGCAAACTTGTGTTTTATTTTCTTCTTTGAAGCCAATGGACTTCATACCGACGAAGGAGACTTGGAGCCGAAAAGGCAACTCCAGGTTGTCAACAAAGTTCCTGTCAAGACCATTAAGGTTTCACGTTTTTTCCTCCCAATATCTTTCATGATTTTTCAACCGTTCTACTATTTAAACAAAAACAACCCTGTTCGCTCTTTATTTGCTCAGACAAATGATGGATATATCGTCGATTGTGTTAATATATACAAGCAGCCATCTTTCGATCATCCTTTACTGAGGAACCACAAGCTTCAGGTACTGATAGTTTCTTTTGGAAAATTTATTGGAAATATTTGAGACATATAAGAACTTCGATGCTTGTCACTTGTCTCCATGCATTTGTGCATTTGTGCATTTGCATAATCTCTATCAGTTGGTAAAAGCTGGTTCGATTATCGATTACATAATCACTTATAATTATAAACTTTTGTTGCCTCTTGAACTTTGCAAGTATTGAATCGTATTCAATGATTAGTGTACTGCACTTGTACTTTTCTTGAAAATTAAAAAGTACCCCAACTAATAATCGGACAAATCGAAAACTATTGTTCTTGGTGAGCGGGTAGTCTAAATTTTTTAATTATAAAAACATATGCTTGCAACTAAATACTAATATCCACTTTAGCTATCGATCAATTGCATTGTCAATTTATTTGCATTATATGCAAATGAAATTCCGAATCATATCATATAGGAAGTACTGTGCATTTTATCTGTGTTGAAATTTGTTATATAATGTATTTGTTGAAAGCAATTATAAATGTTTGAATAGAGAAACCCTATCTTTTTGTGGGATGGAGCCAAGAGGGAAACGACGTCGCAAGTTATGCAACAAGAGACATTACATGTTTTGGATGGTTGTCCCGGGGAAACTGTCCTCATTCGTAGAACGACAAGAGAAGATATGATAAGAGAAAAATCTCTTAAGAAGACATATCTACAGAATCATAATCTTGTACCAAATGGGTCTCCGAGCAATCATGTAAGCATTTTAATTATCTTAATTTTGTAGTCAATTGCATTACTCAATCTATAAATTTTTTGAAGTTTATAGATTGAGATATAACTATACTCAGTCGTGCACTTTGACAATCTATTTCTTGTGCGTTTCAAATGTTGACGTGCTATGTTAATCACCCCTTGGAAAATCAAAGTCCATGAGAAACTCGTATCAATAGATGATATTGTGCTTACAAGAATTTAAGTACTTCAAGATTACTTAAATTTCATGAATTTAACTGAATATATGAACATGACTCTTTGCTTCTATAAAAAGATAAGGTGATGAAAACTTCCTTTACTGTCACTATTTAGAGACACGAATTGTTTACTTCCTTTATTTACTCCTCGTTTCATTCCTTTCTCCAGTAGTAAAATAATTTTTAGATTACTCAATTTTACTAAATTTGCCATGTGTTATAAGTTTGCTATTATGAGCCGAAACCTTATTGTATATTGCACTTCTTTTTCCACGTTTTTATAACAATTCAATATCTACACAAAATACGTTACTCGAGTTATATGAAGTTTATCAAATGCTTTATCTTATATTTGATCCCTATTTATTGATAGCTTCCAAAATCCGGAATCATTCTTAAATGTCAACCAATCTCTTCAAAGGATTATCTTCTTCCTAATAATAATTCAGTTTTTTTTTTCTAAGTAACTTACCGGAGTATTTCTATTAAATAGATGAAAAGAGTTTAAAATTTTTTAAATCTTAATTATCTCTGTTCTCTATAGGTTAAATTAAACTAGAAACTAAAAATAAACTATTCAAACATGCGCGAATTGGAGGGCTAGTTACAGCTTAATTGTGTTCTAGAAAGTATATGCACGTCATTTATGTCCAAAGCTACCATAATAAGCTTTTCAAAAATTTGACTAATGCTGATATACACCCCACCAGAAATTAATTAACGGATATCTTGTAGCTACACAATATGTGCACTTTAAGTGACATTGCATGCTTCGATTTTTTGTACTTTCTAGTTTGCATATCTCACCATGGTGCGTCCTCCAAATGATTCTCTGCATGGAGCATAAACCTTCATCGATGTCTATAATCCATAGTGTGGTGAAAAGCAGTTCAGCACAGCTGAAGTCCAGCTCTTCGATGGTCCTAAAGATGCGTTTAGCTCAATTTCAGTAGAATGGATGGTACGTTTTGTATTTTTTAAAATTTATTTTGGTGGACCTAAAATCATACATGAGCACTCAATTTGATATAAAAAGAACTTCTTTTTCCTATATAATGGCTCGATAAAGTGAGAGAATGACGACCATTCATTTTTTTTATATAAAAAATTTTGTTGTCCATCGTTGGAATTATTAACAGGGTTGTGTCATCCTTGCTAAACATCCTAAGAAAACACTATCCATTAATTAAATTATATTTAGTGATTAATCTTCCCATTTTACACATGTGATCTTTTTTTATTCATTTTATTAGAGAATGACCATATCCTATATATATTTGCTTTTGATCCAATGGACATAAATAGTATTGACATGGCAGGTGAATCCAGGTTTATATGGAGATCGTGAATCAACCCTGTCCAATCTAGTTCCAAGTTCTAGGGTGGAATTTATTAGTGCTAAAAGTAAGAGGTAATAATGTAAGTGGGGTTGATGAAATGGTCATCCTATTTAGACTGCTAGCGTTAAAATGAGAAGGGAAAATTCCAAATAAATACCCGAAGTGAATCTATTTTCTCAAATAAGGACCCAAAGTAAATTTTGTGTCAAATAAGGACCCGAAGTAGACTCATTGCTTCAAATAAGGACTCGAAGTAAATTTTGTGTTAAATAAGTACCTGAAGTGATCAAGTTAATATCTATTGAGGACCTTAGCTCACCAGCAAACATTTTCCAGCGATTAAAATAGGGGCAATATTGTTGGAAATTTGTGATCGGAAAAAAAATGGAAAATTCTAAATTAATTAAGTTTAGGTTATTTATTTAGATGTTTACGTTTTTTTCTCTCTTCTTCCTCGCTGCTTCTCAACCAAATCGCTGCCCGGTCATCGTCGCGACTTGATTCTCGTCCTATGGGAGCATGTACAATTACAGGGGGTTCAAAGTTAATGCCAGATAAAAAGGATTTCGGTCCTTGCCTTGCTCGACAGATGGAGAATTTGGGTCTCTGCAAACAAAGAAAGAAGCATATGGTATTCTTCTTGTTTTTGAATTCGTGCCTCAACCGGTGGAGAATTTGGGTCTTCGACTTTGCAAAGGATGGGTACAAGAAATGGGGAGAACTTCAGTCTTTGACTTTGCAAAGGATGGGTACAAGGAATGGGGAGACCGTAGAAAACCTAGGCCTTCTTTTTTTTTTTTTTTCTGTTTTAGGATTTGTTAATTTTCCCAATGTTTTTTTTTTTTAACAAAATTTCCCAAACTCCGGTTGTCGGAAATGTCACATGCTTGATAGCTGGCGAATATTTGGTTAACCAGCAAGCTCAGGTCCTTATTTAGAATTGATTCAACTACTTTCGGGTCCTTATTTGAGACAATAGGTCCATTTTAGATCTTTATCTGACACAAAGTTAATTTCGGGTCCTTATTTGAGAAAATTGGTCAACTTCGGATCCTTATTTGGAATTTTCCCAAATGAGAATAAAAATGAAAAACATGACTAAATTTGAAATGTTACCTTACTATAAATGCTAAGGCATTGGCCTAAAAGTGAGATGTGTTTTGGACACTCCCAAATCCTATCTCGTTAAATTGATATTACTCTCCAAATCTATTATGGGTATTGATACAAAATTTCGAAGTTGACTCGTTAAAGTTGTCACACAACGAATCCATTAAGAATAGGGGAATGAAACAGCTGTCCTTCCTCTTAAAGGACACGGCTTCAAAAAAAATATTTACACTACCCACTCAACTAAACTCAACAAGTGTCATCTTAGACATCTATACAATCACACCCAAAATCCAACTCCCAAAAGTCCCCAATGGTAGTGTTCTCATACTATTGACTACTAATCGAGGACCTAAAAAAATTAAAGGGAAGCGAAATGAGCAACCATAGCTTCGTAAGTAGTACATCTCTTTTAATCAAATCATATATATAATATACATATCAAATCAAATATGAGTTATATCATTTTAACAAAGATTTATACAAATAAAAAATACTTATCTAATCCATCACCACAATTCAGACATTAATGATCAAGTCCATTAATCTATCTCATCAAATTATACATTAATAGCCTATTCCATTGACCAATCTCAAATCACACATAAATAATCAATTTCATGCTCAATATCCAATTTAACATTCTAGAGGTGGCTTCTGTATATCAATGGTCCAAGATTCTAGAGATGGCTCCCACGAGACTCGTGACATCATGTAGCACTTGGCCCTTGACCAACACATATTAACACTACTAGGCCATAGAGGTGGCTCCCATGAGACTTGTGTTGTTGTATAACACTTAGCCCTTGAGGTGATTCCCACGAGACTCACGTTACCATGTAGTACTTTGTCATTGATCGATACATATCAATAGTACAAGACCCTATAACTATAAGTGATTCTCAAAAGACTCGCGTTGCCATGTAGCACTTAGCCTTTGACCAACACACATCAATAGTACAAGACTTTAGAAGTGGTTCCCATAAGACTCATGTCGCCATGTAACACTTAGTTCTTGACCAATTCATATCACAATTGGTTTTACAACCCACAACATAGTCTTTCAGAACTCAATTGTTTCCACAAAAAAATCCAAAATCCGTATCATAAATTGGTTTTATAAATCAAAATACATAATCTTTCACAACTCAATTCATTGGTTAGAATCTCTTTTTGTAAATTATTTATCAAATCATTTTAGATCTATCTCATAAATCAGATTCACAAAGTAGTACAGATAACTTTCAAGAAAGGTTTATCAAAGCATCTCACAACAATAAAAAAGTTGTTAACCATCTAGATTTATGCTTAGGTAATATATATTGAACCAATATTACTTCAAGGCATGAGTTTTACAA
Organism: Eucalyptus shirleyi; assembly: GCA_017140165.1. NCBI lineage: Eukaryota > Viridiplantae > Streptophyta > Magnoliopsida > Myrtales > Myrtaceae > Eucalyptus > Eucalyptus shirleyi. Next base: position 29,562,827 of record CM029446.1, read on the forward strand.
AATCAAAGAAGAGATTAGCACTACTCACATAAAAATGCCTAAAACCAACCAACATAATTGTCCAAGCCAATAATCTTGCAATTTGAGCATTGTGAATCGAAGTAAATCTAGTTTGGTGGCATCCTCATGGCAAGTGTGCACAAAACCCTCTTAGCTTTCTCTCTCTCTTCTTTTTTCTCTTTTCTTTTCTCCTTCTTTCTCTCTCCTCTCTCTCTTCTTTTTTCTCTTTTCTTTTCTCCTTCTTTCTCTCTCCTCTCTCTTTCCCTTTTCCGTTCATGCGTGCATTTCTCTTTTTACCGTCTGAAGTCCACTTTCTCTCTTTTTTTCTTTTTTCCATCAACCCCACTTTTGACCAAGTCAAAAGAGATAAAAAGGAAAATATTAGGGTCATTGTAACCCGGTCGTTGACTCAAAGTCCAAGTTTCGAACCTTCCTTAAAGCAGGTTGCCCCATTCTGGAGTTCGTTCAATCCTGTTGAGAAGTACACGATGTTAAACTCCGGACACATGCTTAATACATGCTCACTTGTTAATTCTTATGAAACAAGAACTATTTCTATTTGTATTTGTACCCATATAACTGACGGGCCATCATCTATTTCATATACAATATATTTTTACTCTCACGTTTACTTGATTTGTCCAATATAGTTGCTTGGCATTGAGAGTATACATTCTTCGTAAACCAGCTTTGGCTTCCGATATATCTTTAAGATTGGTAAATGGACTCCTAAGATTGGAAAAGGTTTTGAAGGCCGCGTTTCGCTCGACAGCTCTGCATTTGACCATTTCTGAATTGACATGTCACATTTTCTTTCCTCATAAGATCATTTGGCAAAATTATTCAACTCCGATCATGTTAACTAAGCTATGTAACCATATGCACCGCTTGATGTGGTTTACCACTTCTCGCAACAAATTAACTAAGTCAATAGTTGTTGAAATAGTTTTTTATCATAAAAGAGGTGTTTAGTGGTTAAGAGAATACATGACTCTTATTTAAGATAAAATGTGACTCTTGGTTATGAAAAAGATGACTCTCCATCCTAAAATGATATTATCTGTAGTTAAAAAAGAAAGTTATTCTTGATATGAAGAGTGGTGATGATTGGTGATAAGGTATATATTTCCAAGAGGTGTATTGATTGGTTGTTTATGAATGGAGATCAATTTACATATAATTTATAATAACTACAACTATTCATAAATGCTTTCCTCTTCTTCTCTTTTCATACATGCAATCTTAACACATTCAAAGTGAAATTCCAAGAGAGAAATTGAGTAATTTCTAAACTCGATTTTTGGCGGTTTTGATGTATATCCTAGAGGTATATTTACTTTAAACCCAGCAGCAGCAATAGTGGGGGCAAATAATACTTTAAGGACAATGACTGTCATCATCCATCAAATTATCAATAATCTACTGTTACTTCTCTATCTTCTTCACCAAACAAATTTTCCCAACAACATTTTCATGATAGGGTATGAGATTGCAAACTGAAGGTTTACATTGGGGGTGGGCGTTCTCCCGTTGGATACCGGCTGAGAGAACTGTTACAATATTTCAACTATGGCTTGTCCATGGTGAATTTTGGAGGCCAGGTCAAAGCGGCCATGAACGAACCTTCTTAGGCAATGGGAAGCAGATTCTTTTGAGGTGCATCAGGCAAATACAATATATTGATCTTATCTGACTTGCTGGTAACTCTTACAGATGAGCACGCCTTTACTGAGACAGACTCTCCGAAATGTTGCGGTCTGAAAAGTTTAAATGCCAGCATCCCCGGAAAACATATGAGATACGCCTTGTTGTTTGGTGGGCCAGGTGGATTCTCTTGTTGATTCGAAAATGACATTCGACCAACATGAAATAAAATTGATGTTTATTGTCTTCTTACTTTTTTAAATCAACGAGATGTCCGCGGATGTTCAGGGCACTTTGAGCATCTAATGAATCACCGTCAAAAGTGGCAGTCGCCCAATCCCGTGATCGGAGACAACACAAATCTGCACTCGAAAGCATGGCCAGAAAAATTTGTGCGATTAGGACAGTTTTCAAATCTAAGCCCTTACCACTTGAACAACCCATAAAAATGGATGTATACTGTCCAAAGAAGGTATTGTGAAATTGTTATTCTAAGAACAATTGAAAACCATATGGAACCTATAGAGAATGCCCTCTTTGGTCGGGGAATTGACAAAGTTATGAGCGCATGATTTTTTTTTTTTTTTTTTTTTTTTGAGTGAAAGTGGACGTGAAAAGCTTGAATCAGCACCCGACAAAGAAAGAAAGTCCTCGGATTTGGGCTTTTCTAAGAATAACAGCATCATCCTAGGTTTGACACAAAGGCCCCCTATCTAATTTTTCGTGCAACTGATTAATGTTTTAATTGTTCTTATATGCTAAGTATACAAACTCTTAGCATACATTTGGTAGCTATGATAAAATTTAGGATATGATAAAATTGTATTTAGTTCTTCCCCAAAACACAATAAAGTTGAATTTAAGGGAGATATAATTCGGATAAAACAATTCCATGGAGGAGGTATGACAAAGATGAACAGGATTTTTAATATTCATGATATAAAATTTATTCTTTTTGAATAACAAACTTTTTAAATTAAAAAAATAAATAATATTTGAATATAAATAATATTTGAGTTCTTATATAAAAATTCAATAACAAAAAAATAATGTCAATTTCGTTTTTTTATTTATATATTTGAATTTCTTTCATCTTATAATATAACTTCAATATATACAAATATATATTTAGTATTTATATTTATTACAAATTTTAGGTATATTAGCATAGTTTAGTATTTAATAAAATTTTATAAGAGAATGATGGCAAGGGAAAAAAGAAATGAACAAAAGAGAGGGAAAAATAAAAAGAATTAAGTAAATAAAAATGAAATTGGCAAGATTGTCATGAGAGATTCTTATCATCTTTGTTTGTGCAACTTTTTTGTTCATTTGCACTAATATGTCATTCATAAAAACAATGGACATAATAGGATGTCGAAATACTCAATTTTAACAATGAATAGGATAAACAAAATCACTCCAATCTTGATTAAAAATCCAGATGACCAAATAGAGCCTTAATGTGATAGACACGCCCAATATAAGGTTCTCATCTAACTCTCGGATTAAGATACACAGTCTCAAATCCTCGAACCAAGATAGAGGATTTTAAAACAGGTTGAATTACGAGCAACGTTTGGTACAAAATATTACCTTTAATGGACCATTTTTTTTTGGTGACCCAAGATCCGTTGAGCTTGACTTTCACTTACGCTAACCATCAACCCACAGCTCATACAGTGCGTGGTGCACCTCGGATCAAGCGTCAATATCTAAGGGAAGCTAGCACATGACCCCACCACCATGGTCCCCTACTTTAAGACATGTTAGCAGCTGTGGAGTTTCGACCCTGCGACCTCTGTGATGAAGTGCTCAAAGCCAAATCAACTCAGCTACCCACCGGTGGGTTAACGGATCAATTTTTTTTTTTTTCAACCTTTTGGATGAAAATTTTCTAATAAACTTAATTCGACAAATATGACACTAATTACCTGAAAAATATGGACACAAGTACAAAGTAATTGTCGAAAGAGATACACCAATCTCACGTTTACGTGACTTCTCATTTTAAAAGAGACCTCGAATATAAATATAGTTGTTACATTATCTTGTGTCAGATCATACTCCAACGAGAAACACTCATAAATCCGCCGATGTCATGGAGTTAAGCAGCTGAAGAATTTTTCTTTACTATCGTTGCCATTGATAGATACATAGATAAATAGGTATAGTGACAACGGATCTAAATTTACTTCTCGTGGACCTTGGGCACACGGTAATTCCTGCTAAAGGAAATCTACGGAAAAAGAAAACACTCATAATAAAAAAGAATCATAGCTTTCGATTTATTATTTTTCGCCAAAAGACAACAACAATTGATTTTAAAAAATTCTTAATTAAGCTGCTTCTCCAAACGTTTGACGCCTAAGGTACCATTCCCAGACTTGCCCGTTAAGAGGCGTTTTCTATTTGTTCATGGATGCCTTTTACGCCAAGCAGGAACCGACACATGATTTGAAAACCCTAGTTGCCGATCTAAGACGTCGCCCGTCCAAACCTAGTTGACGTAAAACTGATGTAGTGGCATTGTCACCATATGGGCAAATCTATTAGAAACTTTTAATGGCAATTCTGGGTCAAAAATTGCTTTTGGACCAATCTTTCCAAAACCTCGAAGCAAAAGCAAGTCATTATCCATAACGTGAGTGATAAATAATGGGACTGGGACAAACAATGATTTGGAAATAAATGCACTATAAGTCTAAAACTTGTTACGAAAGTGCAATCTAATCTAAAATTTTTAAAAAGTACAAATTAGTCCTAAAATTTATTATGAAAGTACAGTTGAGTCATAAAATTTTCTAAAAATGCAATTAAGTCTTAAAATTTATCACAAAAGTGCAATCGAATTCTTAAACATTCAAAAAATGTTATCAATAAAAGGACTAGATTTAACTAATTTGATAAATTTTAGGACTTGATTACATTTTTTGAAAGTTTTAAGATTTGATGCACTTTCATGATAACTTTTAAAACTTAATTGTATTTTTTGAAAGTTTTAAAATTAAATTGCATTTTGTTGACAAATTTTACAACTTTCAATATATTTATTCCTAAAAAATTTATTAACTAATTATTTCAAGTAACAAAAAAATATTTTTAGGAAAATATTTTGTAAATCATTTATTATTTTTTTTTTTGAAACAAATGGAGTCCACGATTTAATTTTGAAAAGGACACAGCTTTCTATGCAAAGAATATTGGTGCCATCTTTTAGTGGGGAACATAATGACCCATTATCGCTTATTGCTTGCTAATGCCTTTATTCTTCTGCCTTTTAGCTCTTATGCCGAAATCGATTTATCTTTGTAGTAATCTTATCGCAATTAGCGGCACTTACACCTGCCATGAAAGTCATGACGATGATCAAAGTGAAAAGCATCGGAACTGGAAAAGCACAAAAAAATACGTAAAAATTCGAAAGTGAAAAGCTGAAGAACTCATTTTGACAGGAAGTCATTCAGTTGACGTGGTGGATAGGTTTTACAGTTTTCAGCTATCTAAATTCGAGTTAGCATATGTACTACCAACACAATAATTTCTCCTTCCCGCGAGGAAAGGTAATGCTCTGAAAAGTAAAAGATTTTCAAAAGATTGCTTGTCCCATTACAGAGTAGGACTCCTAGAATCGGTAAGGGACCGATTGTGGTACCGGCCAATTCCTTGTATGTTGGAACCACGGTGGAACCATAAAAGAAAAATTTCTGTTTCGACGACGAAGTAGGGCCCAAATTCAAGTGTACACGAATGAACCTTAGCGTGACGTTTGCATTAACTCAATCCCACGTTACGATCATAAGCACGCCACATAAAAATGCCTGAAATCCTCATAAGCATGTATAAAGCCATTTGTGACGCTCCATCTGCTGAGCACATTCCACCGAATAACACACGCCCCTCCCAGGAAAAATGTCCCCTTCAATTCATTCCCCGCTCTCGTTGATCCTACTGCTTCTCATATCACATTCGTGCCTAATCTCAGTTTCGAGCACCATTCAAGATGATTTCGTCCAGTGCCTCAACCTCAACTCTGAGCTCGCCGTGCCGCTCTCCACCTTCTACAACCAGAAGAGCTCCAATTTCAGCGCCGTGCTTCAATCATCCGCGCAGAATCTCCGTTACCTTGTGCCTTCCATGCCGAAGCCCGAATTCATCTTCACCCCGCTGATCGAAGGCCATGTCCAGGCTGCTGTTATCTGCTCGAAGCAGCTTGGGATCCACATGAGGGTCCGGAGTGGGGGGCACGATTACGAGGGCCTGTCCTACGTGTCTGAGACCCTAACCCCGTTCATCATTGTGGATTTGAGCAGGCTCCGCGCCGTGACTGTCGATCTGGCGGATAACACCGCATGGGCTCAGGCGGGGGCCACGATAGGGGAGGTTTACTACCGAATTTCCGAGAAGAGTCGAATCCACGGCTTCCCAGCAGGTCTATGCACGAGTCTTGGTGTCGGGGGACACATCACTGGCGGGGCATATGGTTCTATGATGAGAAAGTATGGCCTCGGGGTGGATAATGTGCTGGATGCTCGGATTGTCGATGTGAATGGCCGAATTCTGGACCGGGCGGCCATGGGAGAGGATCTATTCTGGGCCATTAGAGGAGGGGGAGGAGCGAGCTTTGGCATAATACTCGAGTGGAAAATAAAGTTGGTACCAGTCCCCTCGACGGTGACTGTCTTCACGGTAACAAAGACTTTGGAACAAGGTGCGACGAAGCTCCTGCACCGGTGGCAACAAGTTGTGGACACGCTAGACGAGGACCTATTCATCAGGGTGATTATCCAAGCGGCTAGCGCCGGCGGAGGCAAAGCCAACCGAACTGTGAGCACGTCGTACAATGCCCTCTTTTTAGGGACCGCTGACCGACTCCTTAAGGTGATGGAAGACAGCTTCCCAGAATTGGGACTCATGAGGAGCGATTGCTTCGAAATGAGTTGGATCAGATCAGTCCTGTACATCGCTGGGTACCCAAGCGGGACACCGCCTGAGGTCCTCCTCAAGGGGAAGTCCACATTCAAGAACTTTTTCAAGGCGAAGTCGGACTTCGTCCGAGACACCATCTCAGAGACCGGCCTGGAGGGGCTGTGGACGAGGCTGGTACAGGAGGACAACCCGCTGATGATATGGACACCGTACGGCGGGATGATGAGCAAGATCTCAGAGTCCTCGGCACCGTTCCCACACCGCAAGGGCACCATCTTCATGATCCAGTACCTGAGCCTCTGGAATGATGCCAGCGAGGATGCCACCAGGCACATGGATTGGATCCGGAGGCTCTACAGCTACATGGCCCCGCATGTTTCTATGTTTCCGAGGGAGGTATACGTGAACTATAGGGACCTCGACTTGGGCATGAACAAGAACGGGACGAGCTTCATACAGGCCGTTGTCTGGGGCGCCAAGTACTTCAAGGACAACTTCGATAGGTTGGTCCAAGTGAAGACCAAGGTCGACCCGGACAACTTCTTCAGACATGAACAGAGCATCCCACCATTGCCACTTTCCCTGAGGGGGAAGTGGACAACAGACTGAGGAGGAGAGAGAAGATGGGGTTGGCCCTTGAAAGCATTGTGTGTGGGTTCGATTGGTCTTTTGTGAGGTGGGTGTAAATGGTTTGTGGGCTGGCGTGTTATGGAGTGGTGCTTGGATAAGTCACCTCTTGATGGATGTAATTGTACTAGAAATATGTAAACTTTGTCTTGATATGTAGAAGCCGATGTTCTACTGGATTGGCGAAGGGGTTAGTACCTTTTAAGGTAAATCGCAATTCACATCCTCCAGTAGTGGCCTAATCATATTTCAGATTCCAATTTTTGAGATTTCATATATTATAGCCTAGTTTATGCACCATGGAAGTTGTCCATCATCCATATTTCACTGTGACATTAGTTTGGAAGCATAGAAAGGAGAGCAATTCTTAATTTATGATCAAAAGCTAAAATAGTCATTTCCTGGCAAACCCAATATAGTCAATATTGATTTATGATCAAAAGCTAAACTAAATGATTTTAGACACCACACGTGTATGGAAACTTTTTAAGGCCATTTTTTTGTTCTGGCCTATGTCCCTAGGAATCGCAATTACGTATTGTTGTTTTATGGTTCAATTTCTTGCCAAATCAGAGTTTGCAAGAGATAAGTCGATGACATGCTTGGACAAGTTGGAAAAACATTAAAACGATATTGGGCATGCATCGGTCGACTAAGCCCCGAGAGCCCGCTAAACAAGCCCGGTAGCATTTAGCTACTAGGCATGCGTCGGTCGACTCACCAGCCCCAACCGAACACCCGGTGACACATGGCCAGGCACTCGCGCACTGGCCTGGAAAAGCCAGATTGGAAACTAGCACCTGGCGCATTCCAAGTAAAAGCCCAGTTGTCACGCCAACCCTTAAAAACACTCTTTTTTAAAAAAGTTGTCCATACTTATTTTGCTTCGAACAGGAATACCACCGAGCAAGGTTTCTCCTAGGATTCCTAGTGAAACTTTGTCACAGAAAAGGATAAGTGCACTAGAAGTCTTAAAATTTATAATAAAATTACAATTTCTAAAATTTTCAAAAAATGCAATTAAGTCTTAAAATTTGTCATGAAAGTGCAATGGAGTCTCAAAACTTTCAAAAATTACAATCAAGTCCTAAAGCTTGTCATGAAAATGTAATTGAGTTCTAAAAGTTTCAAAAAAATGCTATAATAAAAAGACTTGATTTGATTAATTTGATAAGTTTTAGGATTTTATTGCATTTTTAAAAAGTTTTAAGATTTGATTACACTTTCGATACAGAGGAAAGCATAAGTTTAGGGGTATCACCTAAAGAAGGGGCCTATGACCCATGATTTAAACGTGAGCTCTTCCAAGCCTATATGTCGTGTGACATTGGGTACTTAAATTGATGCTATAAGAATATTCTAAAAGTGGAGTCGCCATTAGCCTATTGTGTCGACTATAAATCAAGTGAAGTGTGGGAGCATACTACACATCCAACACAACTAGAGAATCTAAGGTTGGAGATTTAATTACACTAATTAACTAATTAATACCATTTCGGTACCTAATCTTATTCGTTACAAAAAATTGGTTAGGCAATCTACATTGATTTTATATTTACTCATGTGAGATGATAATGTAGATGCATAATCATTGACATAACAATCAGCAATCAATGAAAGTACTAAATAGATTGCATGAGATAGTAAAGATATAACACTAAGAAAAATATAAATGTCAATCCTAACTAGGTTAAAGGGAGGCCATGATCATCATATTGAAAGTCTGCAATCAAGGGCCTTTGGCTGAAGAATCATCAAAACCCTACGGTAAAGCCATAAGGACTTGTTCAAATTTTGAGCACATATTAGATCAAAAGACTTCCACTTTTTAAGAGACTATTACTCAAAAACTATTTTTTAAGCTTTGCCGGAAATTCTAATTTTTTTGGAATTTTTTTTGGAATTTTTTGGAATTTTGGAATTTTTATTAATAAAATACAATAAAAACATTATTCTAATTTTCTGGAAAGTGGGACTTGGGCCAGGTCCTTGGGCCCAATCCGCATGTAAGGTCAGATGTGGGCTCGCGGATTTGGACTAGTGATACCGACTAGATTAATGAAAGAAGTGAGTTCAATGGCTCAAGCACAATTTGTCCACGACCTGAATTGAGTCCAAATTCAATTATCCTAAACCCAACCCAGATTTACCAACACTAAACTCAAGCCCATTTCATTGTTTCCTTTCAAGGCCCATTTCCCAAAACACAGAGACCTCCCTTCTTCCTTGATTCTCTTCACCCATCCCAGAATATGAACTTGTCAACCTTCAATATTAAAATTAAAAATCAATAAAAGAAGGTGTTGCTCATGAACTCCATCTCCAGCATTAAACGAAATTTCACCATCGTCTACCACCCTCACGCCACCGGAACACCCTGCCATCATTGACCATTGTCTATTCTCACTTATGACCTCGCCAACGTTTAACAAGAAAACACTATAGAGACACCGAGCAAGACTCGAAAGGACTAAAAAGCATGTTGAATTGCGGTGACAAAAACGTACATTGAGGTTAATGAAAGATCACCATTAAGCAAGCCCTGTTACTACACATTCAAAGTAACTAAAAATCGGAAGAAAATGGGTACGACTTGGTTTAAACATTTTGTCAAACATAGGGTGTATAGCAGGCTAGAGAGAAGCACATGACTGTTCTAAGGCTCGGAGCCGGATCTAGACCCACGGCATCAAAGAAATCAACTCAATTGGACGTGAAATGCTCAAAAACTGGAGAAACCAAGCCTGGCTTATCTTTTAAAATAGAACAAGGCGGAGACAAAAGGGGGCGTGCGTGGGTGAAGAGGTTCCTGCGACCGGGCTGTCATAGACCATCGTATTGATTCACCATACACATTCTGGCTGTAAACTCCATCCATTTCATATCCAACAAGCATCACAAGAGCAATACCAGAACATGTGTAAAACGAGGAGCAAAATGCAAGATAAAGAAAATGGTTGTTCGGATTTAGGGCGATCGTAAAATAACGCTCGACAAGTAATAAGGGTTTATAACCATGCAAATCCTACCCATCCGTGCTTAAGAAAAGATGGAAATCAATAATATGTGTGCCTGGGTTGACCTAAGCATTTTATCGAACATGAAATGAGCACTTTCACATCAGTGTTGGCATATTGAAAATGGCCCACAAATCAGCACCCATATTAAGACCAACGTGCAAACCTATTAAGAAACGTTAGTCTAACACTGGGTTTGCTCTTAATTTCATTCGTACTAGAGCTGGGTCTCAACACTCGCTGCTCAAAATGCCACCAAACCAAGATGAAAGCAAACTTGCATTATGACTTCCAAAAGCATTTTTTCGAGCAGGTTATGGGTACTGCCAGTTCTGAACTCAATTAGGGAATCATAAATACTTTTCTATCCAAAATCAGCTTCGGAACAATAACATCATTACATAATCATCCAAGAAATGCTCTAATTTTAGTTATTCACACGCACAAGTAGTGTCGACATGAGTCATCATCAACTTTCACTTGAAGTAGAGTAAAACTGGGGAAAAATGTTACAATTAGAAATATCATGCAGAAGACAGAATTGTGAAATGAGAGAGTTTAGTATATTTCGATATATTGAAAAGAGTGCATAGAAACCTATTTATAGGCTTAGATAGAAGAAATCAAAGGAAATTAAATCATATATGGTTAATCAAAATACATATAGAAAATTAGAGAAAATATCCTAAATATCTATAATTTTTTTTAAATATTGATAACATTCCTAATATCTTTAACATCCCTCAAGAGCTTGAATTAATGTCAAACCATGCCATAGAAAACTTGTTCTTCTAACAACACCGCGGGAAAAGCTTGTCAATCCATGGTGGGGCAGTGTGTGAGGTAGTGTCTTCAAGATCTTAATCGTTTTAGGGCGGTGAGTTGTTTGGTGGTGGTGTTGATTTCTCAAAACGATAGGTGAAATGTCGAGGATTGGAGTGGAAACATCAAGCGACCAATGTGGTTGGCTTGTGCAATAGTAATTAAGCGAAGTAGCCTATATGACTAGCATCGTAGCATCAAGTGGCCTATACGGCTGCCTTGGGAAGATAGTTATTGAGTGATGTGGCCTATGCGGCTAGCACCAAAAAAAAAGCTAGAAGGAAGATAATTATCGAGCAATGTGGCTGTGTGGCTAGCACTGAAAAAAAGCCTCCTCCATGAAAAAGGCTCGACTATGCAATTGGTACGAATATAATAATAAAAACACCGACTATTGTGGAATGACTCAATTAAGTGCTTCCCCAAATAAGACTTGTGTGCATGAAGTGAACACTGTTGAGATATGGGGATGAATTTTTTTAGATGTGCAATGGGACGCGTTCACTTAGGTTTCCACAGGAATGAAGGCTCGAAGGCTTTGATACCAAGTTAGAAATAAGAATGTGGAAGAGACAATTGAGAGATCTTAGTATATTTCAATATTTTGAAAGAGTACATATAGAATTTATTTATAGGTTTAGATAAAGAAAATCAAATCAGATATGCATAATAGACATAGATATAGAAAATAAGAGAAGATATCCTAAATATCTCTAAAAGATATTTTAATATTGCTAACATCCCTAATATCTCTAATAGTTACCGCATCCGCAAAGCAAATCGAAGCCGTGAATACTAGTTGAATCAACAAAGCAAGCTTCACTATCCGTGGTTAAAATCTACATTGATGGAAGCACAGCGGTAGCTCTATAGCTTTCGGCCTTCATGTACCAGCCATGAAGATCGGCGCTGGCAATGGAACCTCAAAGAGGAGCCGCGTCATCACATCCTCCTTTCCATTTGATGCTTTCTCTTAGACAAAGATCCATACTCACTCTCGGAAAACCTTTGCTTTTACCCCTCTTTATGGATCAATACCCCCTCGATTTCCCTCTTTTTCTCGTTATGGCATCTCTCTTGTGTGTGTGTGTCCGATTGCTGATGAACTTGATTTGGTCGTCCACTAAGGCTCAACAGCGACTGCGGGTGATCGAAGATGGTGGACAGTGAACTATGGTGTCGATCAATGGTGGAGAAGCATTGGAGCTTGTTGATCGGGAGAGGAATTTTTTTTCAGCTCTCATCTCTCGGTTGGACTTGTCCCTCAAGAAGCCCCTAGTCCTTGACCGCCACGACGTCACCTTCTCCGCCACTGGAACGCTGCCACCGCCGAAGCCCCCTCGCTTTTTCTCCCTTGGGCCAAAGAAGAAGCCCCCCTCATGCCTCTTGCACTCCTCGCTTGAGCTAGGAGGAATATTTTTCGTTATTTTCTACTATCCCTTGCACCAGCTCACCGGTTCTAGAAGCTTGAAGCTTCGCTCTCACCACTCGGGGTTGCTTAGGGTTCCCTCATAGATGCACGCTCACGCTTCCTCTCGTCGCAGTCCCTGTTTTTGTCACTCGTTCCTCTCTCTCGCGTTGGTTCTCACCGAAGCAAGACTGGAGGTTGGGCTGGACCTCTGCTTTCTTTTCTTGGTCTCCGGTGGGATCAAAGAACAGGAGAAATGGGCTAAAAAGAGAATCCAAAAGATGGGCCAGATGAAAGAAGGGGCTAACCGAAAAGAAACAAAAAGAAGATGGGCCAAGGGAGAGGTGAGCCGAAAGTTTAGCTAAGTGGGCCGGACATGCCAGCCCGCTCGATTTCCTCCTTTATTTATTTATTTATTTCATTTTTATCCCATTTTTAAATCTTTTATATATTTTTAAATTTTATATTTTTGTAAAATAAAATGGATACTTAAAACGTTGATAAAAATTCAAGTGTCAACAATTGTTTCTTAAAGAAAATTTGTAAAGAGGAGATCTTGCACACTGTTGGAAGAGATGTAGATGATCACATATATCCAATTATTAGGGCAATCGTTAGAGTTGAGAGTACAAAAACTTGGACTTGATTCTTGATGAATTTGATATGGGACCTTAAAATTATAGACACATATGGAAGATGTTGGGTCATAATTAATGACAAGCAAAATGTAAGTTATTTCTTCTTTATTGTTATTCATCCTAAATGATTATACATGTAATGTATGCTTTGTATACAAAGTCATTTTTTGTAGGGATTTATACAAGTTGTGGCCAGGTTGTTGCTGGCAGCTAAGCATAGGATGTGTGCCCAACACATCTATACCAATTAGGGCAAGAAGTATAAAGACATACAGTTGCAAAAACTGTTTAAAAAATGTGCTAAGTGTAATATTATGGCCAACTATGATGAACATTCTAAGGCAATGAAGAAAATCAACTCTATGTGGCATTACCTTAATAATAAAATTGGTTTGCGTGGCTTGCCAAAATATCTACTTAACAATCCTTGTCTAAAATGATGCCGTCCTCCATATTCACTTAAGTGCCAGTCGTGGATAAAAAAAGGATTACTTAAATGTCAAGTTATGGTGCAAGTGATCATTTAAGTGCCACTTGTGATTAAAAGTGAACACTTAACTACCAAGTTTTGTTCATGACCAATAAAAAAAAAAAAAAAACTACCAAGTTTTGTAGAAAGTGATCGCTTAAGTGCAAAAAACGACGTCATTTGAGGTATTCTTGGTGTCTACGTGGTAATACAGTTGTCATGTTAGTGAAAAAATCTCGTCGGAAAAAGCCACATTGGCAATCTGGTTGGAAATTCTCGCTTTTGGCATTTAAGTGTTCTTTTCTTTTTTGATTTTGCATTGAAAGTTTTGGCACTTGGAGTATCTGCACCTCATCTAATTTTGTATTGTTATGACTAATGTGAAAACTACAATGAAGTTAAAACTATAAAGAATAAAAGAACACACAGATTTATGTAAAGAGCCACAGGGAGAGGAGAAGCAAAATCCATAATGGAAATTCAAGAACTACAACGTGGCCCAAAAACTTAAGTTTTTTTTTTTTTTAATATCAATTTCTTAACCTAATAACTTGAAAAAAAAATAGAGGATATTTATACTGCTGTTAAGCCTTAACATTGGCCCAACACATAGAGAATGCAAGACATACTCAATAGAAACAAATTTAATTGATGGTCTAATCTTTAGTCCCAAAGATCAAAGATCAAATCCCTAGGTAACGCCTTAGCAAATCAACATTTTGCCATATCAAATCTAATTAGTGATATCTCAACAAATGTCTAAAAGTACTTGTTAGATATTTTCCATGACAATTTTTTCTATTGTCAAGGTAATATTTAACATGATAAAACTTATTCTTTTAAAAATCAAACATTTTACTTGATTGCTTGTCCCCTTATATACTACGACCACTAGATTTGATTGTAAAGACGATTAAATAGATGCACCCTAGTCCACATTAATTTTTTAAGGTTAAGTTATTGTATTTGTATGTAACGTGCCTTGATCCCTACTAGCGGAATTATTTGTTGTTTACACACAAAATGTAACAAATAAAACCCTATTAATAAAATATCTAAGGGTCCTTGTGTTTCACTAAAAATGAAAGATTAGAAATTATTTTCCTAAAAATTATTGCTTGTATCAATTAAGCTAATATGTTAATGAAAAAGTTATCATTACTTATAACAATTTATGTTTAGACATTTTCATGTATGACCAAAATATATTTTTATTCATTCTGTTTTTAAGATGCAAGTAATCATTTTTAGAAAATTATTTTCTAAACAAAAGAATTGGTCATCCACTTACCGTACTCAATAGACAGGTTGGTAACTACGCTCACGCTCACGCTCAGTTAAAACTGCTGATATTTCGTGAACCCATGTGTATTAACCAGAGAAAATATGTGCATTTTTTCTTTATATTGAAGTGAGAGAGACATAGTTTTTTTTTTTTTTTTTTTTTTTTTTTTTTTTGGGGGGGGGGGGGGGGGGGGGGGTGTTGGGTTGGGAGAAGGGGTGGAAGGGGGCTAAGGTACTTGTTGCTACCTTCCTTCAGGTGAGCAACCGTAGAAAAGCTTATGAACCACTAAGCCCATAAGTCTAGTTTGAAGGAGGGACTGTGTGGTTCAGGATGTACTGTGACCCTCCGTGCCCACAACCTGAGCTCGAACGGAACACGCACAGAGAGCGAAGGATCAAACGAAAAAGGAAAAATAAATAAATAAATTTCGGTGATTTACTTGTATTTGTGGTAGGGCTCAATCCCTCAATAAATTCCATCGATAAATTTATAAAAAGATAGAATCTCGATCTTAAATAATCATAATTAGGCAAAGTCTCGTGATATTCCGTTTATCATTATCCATTGACGATTGGGCATTCATTTATTTCTTAGACTATCCAATCAACGTCCTACACATATTCATATTATGATGGGTTCTGTAGTACTCTTCAAAAGCTATCGCGTGTATTTTATGGAAATTTGTAATTAGAGAAAAACATCAATACTTGCTTAAAAGATTATTGGCCAATGGCGATAATCGGGACATATACCGTAGTCAATTCGACTAAAGAAAGGTTAGCCGTCGCCCCCTCTTGCAACCCAGGGTTCGATCCACAGATCGACCCAGCTGAGAGCCTAATTACTTTGGAAAGCCCAGCAATGTTCAAGAGAATCAGCATCGCTGATTACTGGAAAGGTTTCCTTGCATGCAAGCTCCAAGGCAAATCCTCTTTCCATATTATGAGAGTATCAACACAACCAGATTAAAACCATCTAATTGGCAAGTGAATGCATTTGTTGTGAGAAGAAACTCGCGTCGGTTTACTTGAATAATGTGCCTGAGAAGGATCTGGTCCCTTTCTAAGTGTGTGCATGTTGAGAAAATTTTGTATTAGACTAAGGGTCCGTTCGTTTCGCGAAAAATATCATGTTTTCAGAAAACATTTTCCTGGAAGTCATTGTCATTTTCCAGGAAAATGACTATTTTCCAGTGTTAGGCCAAAACCTAAAATTTGAGTGGAAAATATTTTCACCATTCGTGAGCTCATTTAATTGTTTGGGAAAAATTATCAAAAATTGAAATTTAATATTTTTAATTGACCAAAAAATTAATTTTATTTTTTATATTTTTAATTATTTATATTTTAAAAATAAAAAATTTTATGATTTTTTTATAATTTTTTCTTTTTCTTTTTCTTTTTCTTTTCCTTCCCCCTTCCTCCTTCCTCCTCCTCCTTCCTCCGCCGCTGCCTCCTTCCTCCTCCTTCTTCCTCCTTCTTCCGCCATCGCCACCTCCTTCCTGCTTGACGATGGCCAGCTGCCCGGAGACCAACCAAGACCTGGTGGCCAAATTCGACGAGCTCGAGGCTCGGTCAATCTCACCCGAGCTCGCCACGAGCTTCGCAGAGCTCTAGTGAGCCGCGAGGTCGCCGGATCTAGCGGTGGAGCTCGGGCTCGCCTGGATCGGGAGCCCAAGCTTCGCTGCTAGATCTGGCAAGCTTGGGCGAGGCCCAAGCCCAGCCCAGCTCACCGGATCTGGCGAGCCGCGAGCTCCACCTCGCTGGCCTAGGGCGAGGCTGACGAGGTCGCTGGCTACTGGCTTGCGGCCAGTCGCCGGCCGCTGGCTTGCGGCCGATCACCGGACACCACCAAAGAATAAGATGAAAAGGAAAGAAAGAAAAAGGAAAGAAATTAAAAGAAAAGAAATTAAAAACTCGATTTAAAAAAAAGAAAAAAGAAAAAGAAAGCATAAAAATAAAACGAAAAATATATTGATAAAAAGAAGTAAGAGGGAAGAAGTCATGGAAAACGTTTTTCACTTTTCAAAAGTAGAAAACGTTTTTCTCACTTTAAAGGTTGTTTTTTCCAATGATGGAAAACATTTTCCTTGATTAGTTCATTTTCCGTGAAATGAACACTAGAAAATCCAGAAAACATTTTCCCATAAGTCATTTTCCACAAAACGAACGGACCCTATGTCTATGGGGGAAGTGCAGTCGATGGAATCAATCACAGTGCATAAACTATAGAGAGAATGTAGCGTGCCTTTCTTAATAGGACTCAATTTTGGTTCCACACAATCAAGAGGTGCAATTGGGTTGATCTAGTAAATTCGTGGAATATTCACTTGCTGGAAACAATTACATTAAAGATGTTTAAACTTAACGCTTTAGCTGCTTGAGTTCTTGCTTTGGGCACTTTTGTTTTTTTGGGACAACCTAAAAAATGACAAGAGAAAATCAATCAAAAAGATCCAGAAATAAAGAGTACCAATCAATAATTCCACATCAAAATTTTCCATCATTTAAGAAAATGGTCCTGATGGTATTTTTTTATTGTGTCATTATTTTATAAAAGTTTCAAACATTGACAATCACAAAATCTAAAAATTTTAGGAGTAAATTGCGCTTTGAGCATCACTTCTGAAAACCTGGCAGATTTCCAAAACCATGGAAGTCCCTTGGCACCTCAAAAGTGATTGGGAGACTTCCCCTAGTTGCTTAGGACTGTGATGTTCCCGATTCACCTACCCAAAAAATCAGAACGATTGAATCTTCCTCTTTGGACCATGCAAATTGATCGATCGATTGATTGATACTCTTAGAACATGGTGCCCTTCCATTCAGTACACGACCTCAAGAAATCGACGCTTTCTTTTCTAGACTTTCTCACCAAGTGTAAAACGTCACCAATGACGGTACATCTAGCCTCGATGGGATAAGAACGATTGATGCCGGTGTGTTTCCGGGGCTCCTGCTCATTATCAAACGTGATATTCGTGCTGGATAATAAATTATCTCAACACCAGCAAAGTCAAAGCGCATGCACCTCAAGATAGCTACGAGGACACTACCGTAAGCAGAAATTGAAAGACCGAGAAATGAGCACGTTTTAGTTCGCCATACAATTCAATGCCTTCTTCAAGACGTAACGGGGGAGAGAAAGGTCGTCTCCAGACTCACTCCCACCCAACCTCTCGGTAAATACTCTCGACACCAGCAAAGTCAAATCGCGTGCGCCTCAAGTCGGCTACGAGGAAACTACCGTAAGCAGAAATTAAAAGACCGAGAAATGTGCACGTTTTAGTTCACCATACACTACAACGCCTTCTTCAAGACGTAAACGGGAGAGAGAAAGGCCGTTTCTAGACTCTAAGACTGGATCCATTTCATTTGCGTCATGTCCGTTGCTTGTCCCTGTCGTTTCATGGAAAACATGGTCTGTTTGGTGTCATCATTGTTTGAAATTTAGCCTGCAAAAGTAAGCTGAGCAATTACATCCGGGCGCGTTTGAAAATACTTTGTGGAAAAGTTTTTGAGGAAATGCAAAAAATTTTAGATGAAAAGAATTTTTCCAAAATATAAATAATTTTTGGTAAAGTGTATTTTAAGAACACTGTCGCAACCTAACCTCGAGTGAACCACCTAGGGTTTGGCTAATAAATTACTAAGCTTAAATTTAACTCGAGCTCTCTCAAGCCCTTACCAATACATGACTTAGGTTCATGTTCTTTACATGTAAATGATTTTTTAATTAGAAGTTGCCACTAATCTATTTTTGATAAATAGATTAGACACTAAATGTAACGGAAGATTTACTTTATTCCTGTAAACCAGAGATTGTGAGTTTGGAGACTTGGTTACGCTAGATTTCTCTAACGCCTAATTTTAGGCTAATTCACTAACATGCAATGGGGTGATCATGTGATTGCACAACCATTACTGAACAATCAATTAATCAAATAAATTGAACCAAAAGTATTAAACGCACCAATGCAAGAAATTTTTTTTTCTCTTATTTAAATTAAAACCTATATGACATGCACAAGGGATTTTTTCATTTTTATATTAAAATTTGAAATTAAAAATTATTAAAAATAAAAATCTACCTAAAGTGAGATATTATCTATTTTAAGTTAGGAAATAGACTAATCTAAATCCTATCTTAACTTAAAAAGTTATCTTAACATGCCATTTAATTCAAATTGGCATCTAGCCTAGATATTATCTAAATATGCATTCTAATTCTAAATGATATGATATGCCATGCAATCTTTTCTTTGTATTTTTTATTCATTAAACCTTGCAATTCTACCTAAACAAAATTTCAAATATAGCAAAAATCATTCAAGATATCCATCGAGATTCAAATAAAAGATAATCCACCTCACGTCTTAGATTAATGGATATCATAATCTTGACAAGGCACTTGCTCAGAATCAAACATAATCAAAAAAATGATCTATTGTCTGATAGGTCAAATTAAAGATTTTCGCAATCTCAGATAGCGCAATTGGATATGCGCTATCTGAGATTGCGAAAATGATCCAATATTTTTATGATATCCAATAATAAGTTGAAATAATTAAAAAGATGATCCAATATTTTTACAGATCAAATTAATAATCAAATCAACTTTATCAATAAGCCTAATTGGATATGCTTAATCTCACGTATCGAGATAACAATTAATCCGAATTAAGGAATGAAATATTCCATTTGAATTGAATAAAGATTGTTACCAAATCCGAACAGACATAATCTGGATCGAAATCGGACTGGATCACGACTTGTGGATTATGCTTGAGGGATCATTGGGTGCTTGACTAGCCAAGGTGGTGGTGGTGGCGATGGATAACCGGCGATCGGCAACATTCATAGTGGCTCAGTACCGGCAATGGTGGGGGCTCGAGGATGCTAGTGGCGGGGGAGATCAGAATTTCCGTGGGAGTCGCCACCTTTCTTTTTGCCTCCCATGCAAGCTCACACACGTGGCTCCAATTGATGGCTTCTTTCCTTCTCCCTGCAATGAGAAAAATTCTAGTGTGTGAAAGTAATGTTTCGGGACCAGTGATCTTGGACCCGTTGGAGCAGATAGCTGCAGGAAGGTGACGCCGCGCAAGTCGATGAATCTCTAAATAATGGGCGACGAGTTAGGACTCCTCCCGGGGCAGGGACAATTCGTGGTCGATGTCGCTGGCTCGAAGTAATTGGTGGCCACGGCTAGTGAAGTGCAGCGGATCGACACTATGCTTCCGCTTCACGATGCGATGCACGGAGGTGTTGACTATCAAGCAAAGTCGTTGATGGATAGCAACGAACAAGGCAGCACCGGAGCAATGGTAGAAGTCAAGATCGACGGACGGCAAGGGGGATCAATGGATTGTGGGAAGGCTCCTCCAACCTTTTCTCTCACATGTGTATCCCTTGATGTGTTTTGAGGATTGTGATTGAGAAGTGTGGTTTATGATCCCAAGCATAGCGGAGACGATGAACGCTCCTTGCGGTACTAGGAGTCCGAGGAAGAGGAAGCTTTTTCTCTTTCACTCCCCCGTGGCGCTCCCCCTCAATGTGGCCGTGTATTCTATAGTGTGCCTCCCCCCTCTCTTTTCTTGAACGAGCATTGAGTTCAATGTGAAATTCTAAATATTCCAAATTGGATATGTTGCGGACGTTCGAAATTGAGCAAAGAAGATCTGAAGATCAACTTCCCTAAGTTTGAATCTGCGTTGGAGAATTTGACTGCTAAAATAGGAAAGTTCAACTTTGACTTGGACTTGGATTTTGTTTAAAATATACAAAGATATGTTTTGGATAAAATCGGGCAAGATAGGAAACAAAATCTCTTAAGAAGTTGGCAAAAGAATAAATGTCTCACTTATATATATATATATATAGCCGTGGATGGAAGAGGGTTGATCATGAAGAAGTGTTCTTGAAGCGCCATCTTGTCGTCGAGTGCTTGGGAGGGATTTTCTTTGTCATTCTTGTCCGTGAATTACATCCAAGAAAGATTAATGTTTGTAGCCAATTTAAATCTTGTAGTAAGATTTGCGTGAAATTCCTTCATGAGATTGAGAGATTATTTCTTGAGAAATTTCGAGGCTAAACACTATATGCATTGTTGGGTGTAATTGAGCCTTGGGAAACACCGAGAGAGTGTTTGGAGTGTGTAATTTCCTTGTATCGTTTGATCTATAGTGAAATTCGCTGCTGCTCTCCCCGTGGATGTAAGTTTTTACGATCGAATCATATAAATCTGATATTCGATTTACTTTTTTATTTTGTCTATATTATTGTTTGATCACTCACCTTTTTACAACAAGTGGTATCAGAGCCAGGCTTGGCTAAGTTGAAGCGAATCGATGGTGACAGAAGAAGTAAAAGTGAGAACCGACAAATTTGATGGAAATGATTTTAGTTTCTAGAAGATGTAGATTGAAGATTATCTTTATCATATGAAACTGCACTTGCCCTTCTCTAGGAGAAACCAGAGACGATGAAGCAAGCTGATTGGGAATTGCTGGATAGACAAGCTATGGGTGTTATTCGGCTGACGTTGGCTCGTAACATCACGTTTAGCATCCTGAAGGAGAAGATCACTGCCGATTTGATGCAAGCCCTGCCGGATATGTACGAGAAACCCTCTGCGATCAACAAGGTCTATTTGATGCGAAGTCTATTTAATTTGAAGATGAGCGAAGGTGCGTCAATTGTAGATCATATCAATGAATTCAATGTGATTGTTAGTCAATCTGTCAATTAAGTTCAATTGAGATTGACTTTGAAGATGAGATACATGCTTTGATTATGTTATCCTCATTGCCTGATAGTTGGAATATTACTGTTACTGCTGTTAGTAATTCCTCTGGGTCAACAAGTTTGACGTTTGATGGGGTTCGAGATTTGATTCTGAGTGAGGATATTCATAGAAGAGAATTTGGTGAACCTATATATGCTGCTTTAGTAGATGAAAATAGAGGAAGATCTAGAACACGTGTGGATAAGAGTAGTACTAATATGAACAAGCGTAGTTAGTCTAGGACTACTAATGTTGTCTATTGGAGCTGTGGCAAGAGGGGGCATCTTAGAAGGAATTGCCTTAAGCTGAAGAATGAGAAGGGTAAGGAAATTATAGTTGATTCTGCAGATAATGTTGTAGTTGTAGCAAATAATGCCAAGTATATCTTGTCCGTCACTGATTATTCATCATTTGATGGATGGATTATGAATTCTAGTTGTTCTTTTTATGTCACACCAAATAGAAATTGGTTTATCACTTATCAGTGCACGAGTAGTGGTAAAGTCCAGTTAGGGAACAATGCTTAGTGCAATGTTGTGGGTGTTAGTGATGTTAAAATCAGAATGTATGATGGTATTGTGAGGACATTGACTGGAGTAAAACACGTTCCAGAATTGAAAAAGAACTTAATTTCCTTGGATGCCCTAGATTAAGTTGGTTGCAGGTTTTCTTCAGAATGTGGAGTTTTGAAAGTTGTTCGAGATGCTCTAGTGATAATGAAAGGAATCAAGCATGGAGGCCTGTATAAACTTCAAAATGAGACAGTGACAAATTTCACTGCAGAGACGTCGGATGCATTTGTTCGAGAGTCTATTGACTGCTCAAGGAAGACCTGTGTGTTTATGTCAATGCACAAGTTTGATGCTGGTGCTAGGATCATGCAGTTGAGAGCTTTGATCGAGATGAAGATTGGTAAGTCGATCAAGCATATGCGGACTAACAATAGCATGGAGTTTTACTTGGAGCTAGCAAATAAATTATGCATGAAAGAGGGCATAGTGAAACACCGCACTAATGCTAGTAAATCACAATAATTTGCAGAATTGATGAGTAGAACATTACTAGAGATGGCCCATAAAATGATCTCTAGTGCTGGTATTGCTAGGAAAATCATAACTAATATTCTTAATACGGTAAGCTGGCTGGTGAATGGATCCACATTGACTGCAATTGGATATGGGACTCCCGAAGAAGTTTGGCCAAGTAACGTTGCTGGTTATTCTATTATTAGAATGTTTGGTTGCCCGTGTTATTTTCGAGTGAGTGTTGATAAGCTCGATTGGAGGGCAATGTGCATATTCCATGGCTATGCACAAGGTGAGTGGGGTGATCAGTTGTGGTGCCCAGATATAAATTCACCTGTTAACAACAAAGAAGTTACCCTTGATGAGTCTTTAGTACTTTTGACTAGGAGTGATTATAGCAGTGTTCAAACAGATCTGAACGGTTTTCAGCTTGAGGTGCAGTTGCAACTAGAAACTCCTAAGGTAGCGAGTACGAGTACTAGCAAAGTAATCAACATAGATGGTGCTTATTGCAAGGTGGAGCATATAGAGCCAATGATTGTCGTAACTGTTGAAATTAACAAGGTACGTAGTCAATCTCCTGATAGATATGGATGCAACAATGGTTTTGTTTTATCTGGGGTTAAGGAGGTTGCGTTGGAAAATCCTTGCGGAATAGTTAAAAGTGCATGTGGAGTTTGTATTTTGATGAGGTCCTCGATTATGGTGAAGTTCAAGCGAGGCTTGGACTTGGATAATATCTGTGGCGGTTGAGCTAATCGAGAGCTATGGAAGAGTAGTAGCAGAGTTTGAATTTTTGCGAAACGATTGCAACTTGGCTTAAACGTCGAGCCAAGATGGAGATTGTTAAAATATGTTTCGAGTTTGAGTCCAATGTGAAATTCTAAATATTCCAAATTGGATATGTTGCGGACGTTCGAAATTGAGCAAAAAAGATCCGAAGATCAACTTCCCAAAGTTTGAATCTACATTGGAGAATTTGGCCGCTGAAATAGGAAAGTTCAACTTTGACTTGGACTTAGATTTTGTTTAAAATATACAAAGATATGTTTTGGATAAAATTGGGCAAGATAGGATATGGAATCCTATGAGAAATTGGTAAAATAATAAATGTCACACTTATATATATATATATATATAGACTTGTGGCCGTGGATGGAAGAGGGTTGATCATGAAGAAGTGTTCTTGAAGCGTCGTATTGTCGTCGAGTGCTTGGGAGGGATTTTCTTTATCATTCTTGTCCATAAATTACATTCAATAAAGATTAGTGTTTGTAGCCGGTTTAAATCTTGTAGTAAGATTTGCATGTAATTCTTTCGTGAGATTGAGAGATTATTTCTTGAGGAATTTCGAGGCTAAATACTGTATGCATTGTTGGGTGTAATTGGGGCTTGGGAAACACCGAGAGAGTGTTTGAGTGACTTGAGTGTGTAATCTCCTTATATCGCTTGATCTATAGTGAAATTCACTACTGCTCTCCTTGTGAACGTAGATCTTTACAACCGAACCACGTAAATCTGGTGTTCGATTTATTTTCTTCTTCTGTCTATATTATTGTTTGATCACTCGCCTTTTGGCAACATTATAGGTGAATGGTATGATCCCATTAGGGAAAGAAAATTTCCGCACGAAATCTTTAATGACCATGCAATCTCTCTCGTTTTGAGACAAAAAATATAGCGTTCAGTATATCTCCCAAGTGCAATATTCTCTTTGATTATTTTGATATTTGCTCCAAAATCTTTCAATTTGCTGCAAAATATATCACTCAGTGTATATATCACATAAATATATAAAATATTTACCGAATATTGGCAGAATGTTACGAATCTTTTCCGAAAATTTCGAATCGTCATTCCTCATAAGTCAATTGTCGATCATCAGAGAACAACGGGCTTGGGCCAATTCCCTCTCGCCGCGGGCTTAATTCAACTCGTCTAATTAAAGTTTAGAACCATCAAGTCAAACCCATCCGTCACCGGTCCAATGAAAAATGCAATAATAATAAATAAATGCATCTAAAATTATATGCTATGCAATTGATTGTTATATTTTTTTAGGGATTAAAAATTAATCCATAATTTTCTATGCATTGAATAAATGACTGGATCACCAAAATTTAGGTGTCAACAAACACATTTGAAAGCAACTTTAACTTAAATACCAATTGAAAAAACAACACTTGCCATTTTAATATATATACAGAACTTAGCCACTAGCAAGCCAAATCTAGCCTCGTTAGCAGCCTAAACCCTAGGACATTTTCATAAATATGAAAATTGAGCGAAAGTAAAGTTGGAAGAAAAAATCGTATTTGCATTCTGGAAATGATCAAAGCACCATAAGAGCTTCTTTGGGCTAAGTCAGAAATGCAATTGCATCTTCTTAAAACTCTTCAAAAAAGTCACCAAATGATTTTTGCATTTGCCCAAGAACCTTTGGAGCCCAAAGCTCCTTGGCAAAATACTTTCCAAACGGACCTAAACAGCCTAATAATGAAAACAAATGTTTGAGGAATAAACATGGGAAGTGTCATCTACATTATTATTGGTTTATGTCACAGTTTATCTTTTGTTGGAAGATGGCTATGAAAGTAGGCAAGTCGAAACATATTGAAAAGAAAAGGGTTAATGGCATGAAAAATTGCAAATTGATAAATTTATCTAAACTAATATTTTGACAACAAAAAAATATAAACTTATGACAAATTTATTCATTGTTGGTTTTCATTAAATTAGATTAATATCAAGAAAAATCACAAACGAATACACTTATGACAAATGGATGGTAAAATACCAAATTGATATACCAATTAACTACCAAGTGTCATCAAATTCAGTAATTTGATAATAAAATTTAACGAAAATTAACATTTGTTAAATTTATTACAAGTATACTAGTTTGAGATTTTTTGATGTCAAAAATTAGTTTGAGATAAATTTGTTATAGATATACTAGTTTAAGATTTTTTTGTGATATTAACTCAAAAGAAAATGAACTCATCAGTAGGCAATTGTGTTGGCTGAAAGTCTCTCCTTCATCGCTGAGGTTGAGGGTTCAAAATCCGCAATCTCCCCCGAGTATAGGTGTTGTAAGTCTCTCCATCGCGGAGGACCGTGAGACCCTGAACAGCGTAAGCAAAAGAGAGCCCCGGCGGATTCTCAGTTACCAAAAAAATAAAAATAAAAGAAAATGACAAATAAATTGAATATATGATTAAATCGATGTAACTTACTTTCGGAGAGAGTAAAAAAATATTTTATACCATACTATCAGTATACCATGATCAAGTAGTCTAACTATTTTAATTGACTGATGAAAATTATTTCCATCACTTAAATAGATGCTTGGCCTAATTTCACCTACGTACTTTCAAAATTTATTTTTTTTTGCAATATTTTTATCATTAAAAATCGTTGCACCGTTGAATTATATTGTTAGTTCGTTTTTTTTTTTCTGTTGGAAATATATTGTTAGTTCACAAACCTAAAAAGGGTAGTCACTCACATTCCCTGTACTTTAAACAAACTCATCATCATTGGTCGTTACTCCAGAAAGTTTTATGGAGAACCAAAAAGAGATATCCTATACTTCGATGATTTGATTTATATGACAAATGAGAGGTTCATGAACCTATCCGGAATGAAAAGTTACATAGTCCACTGCAACATCGATCAAGATCGCGAACTATATTAATGGGAAAATTGTTCAATGCAACCTATTTCAATCAAAAGAAAAAACTTAAATTTATTATATGGCAATCAATTTAGTTATTAACTTTTCAATTTAACGAATTTAGTTTTAAACCCTCTAGCAATTTGTCAATGTAATCTTTCCAATCAATTTTGATTGGAATTCGTGGTCAGGCTACCGCACGAATGTTTTGCAATATTTCTTAACTTTTCCATTTTTTTCCTTTTCTTTTTTTTTTTAATTATTTCCCTCAACTAGTCCACAATCTCAGCAATGCCTAGTGGCAATTGTCAACCACTACAAGGGTTTGCACGCCCTCATCTAGAGCAGGCAAGGGAGTCTCGTCCCTTGCTTGTGGCCAGCAGAGTCACCAATCATTACTAAGGTCATTGACCACCTGAGGGAAATAAGGAAAAAGAAAGGAAAGAAAAGAAAAGTATTTAAAATCTACAAAAATTGTTCACATCAGCGTCGGCACGCTAATCATGTCGCATGGGATGGCTAGTGTCAATGTCGGCAATTTTTGAAAAAAAAATTGGTTAGTTTAATCGAAAAAACTATATTGGCAAATCATGAGAATGCTTAGAACTAAATTAATCAAATAAAATAATTAAGGACTAAATTGCCTATCATGCAAGAAAGTGACTTCCTATACTTCAATGATTTAATTTATATGGCAAATGAGAGGTTCATGAACCCATCCATAATGAGAAGTTACATAATCTACGGACAAAATAGACCAAGATCAAGAGGGTCCCAAAGTGAGAATCCCATGATTAAAGGTACATATGACGTTGTCTAATGATCAGATAGTAGAATTCTTTTTTCCTTTTGGAAAGATTCTTCTCTCATCATAAGAAGGTACATGAATTTCCAATGGAAATGAGACACGGTTAAAATTTTCTTTTTCTGTAGGTAAATCTTTCAACTTCTAGCGGAATTTTATTTCTTATGGTTGATCTATACGTACATTGATACTTGTTATTGGTAGCAGATCATTTTCATTAGAGATTAATTCTAGCATGCACCACGTGCTTGCGTGATAAAAATGAAATCAAAAGCAAATGGTATAAAAGGTGATGCCTTGTAAAAAGGGATAATCTATGAATAAAATGAAAAAAGGGTGGTTATTCAAAGAAGTGGATTAAAGTATGAAGTTTTTAGAAGTATCTGTATTTATTTTATTATTTAATGCTAATAATGGTAATTTGAAACATTTCTAAAAGTGAGTCAAAATTCACTTTTTGGCTTGGATGTAATTAGTCACCAATCAGGAGTTTGGTGGAGTGGCCTAAGACATGTGTTGCAAACTGAAGGTCAGAGATTCAATTCTTCAATCTATTTTTGATCTCAAGTAATCTTGATTAGTCACCCTAGGTCGGACCTGGGCTACGGTTTGATGTTAATTTTGTGCTTTCCCACTTGAACCTACTGGTGTTATGATAACAGGCTTACTTAATGGACAATAGGCGTTTTCTTGGTGCTTTAAATATAATAATTTCATAGTGGATTAGATAGGTTCCACTTATGTTCAAACCCTTTCTTTCTAATATATATATGTAGAATAAATGTTATCCTCCATGTTTAACAAATATTTTTTTTTTCTGCTATGGCCCCAGGAAAAGCTAGCCCACATGTTGAGTGACTTTATTCGCTCATTAAGGTTCCAAATTTTTTAATTTGACCGCTTTAAAAGGTACAAAATTTGCACAAATTGGGTCATTGACTATCCAACTTCAATCACTTTTTTATTGTTTTCTTCCACATTAAATGCTGCCACAATGACCTGCTATGACCTATAAGTATCTTTAGCCTCAGTGGGTTCTCATTTTCCTTTTCATTTGCACGAAATTTCCCGAATATTCATATAAAAATCCAACAAAGTTAAGCCCACGTGAAACTCTAGTTGTCATAAACCAAACTAACATTAATCATTACAAATTGGTCTCGTCAATCAATTTCTTCTGACATCAATCATTACAAGGTAGAGTACGATAGGCTGCACCCAAAATTAGATGAATTATTCCCAAAAAGGTCATTTCCATTGGGGGTTTGATCAACTTCGGATAAGGATGAGCATCAGCTTTAGCCCTCCAGTCTCAAGCCATTGGATGGGTCTCAAAATGTATGGCTGATTAGACACATAAGTATATAAAAGTACTTTTTGAAGGATTGATCAATTTGGGATTACTACAGGTAGTAACCTTGGGAGCTGCCAAGCCACCATTGGTGGAGCTGTGTCTATGGAAATTAATAGAGCCGAAGGTCGAAAGACGGCATGTAATCAGAAAAGGGGGGAAAAAAAAAAAAAGAGAGAAGAAGATCATTAGAGATACGCAATCATTGCATGATCTGCTAATCGAACCCAAGTGACACGATGTTACCATCCGTTCAATCAAACAATAAAAGCATCGAAGGAAACAAATCCATATAGAATTATGGGCGGTTTTGTTAATTATAGTTTTCATTGTTGATAAAACAGAAAGATATATACAAAACTAACAATAACAAACAAGCGACAATTGCTTTATAATTAAGATTCGAAACGATTCTATCGATACATATTTAACTATCGACTGGTTTAAATCAACTAGAGACCATGCTGCTTGTTGAAAATCAAAAGGAAACTTGAACTCATCCCGCCCACCCCCGTACAGTCTTCGAAGATACTCATTTTTTTATTTCAATGGTCTCACTTGTTCTTTTTAAACGAGGGATTTTGACTATGGTAGAGGTGGAGAGACAACGTGCTGACCAATTTCTCTCTCACAAGGGAGATGAAAAGCACTGTGTTTATATGAAAAGATATTGGACAATGACTAGTTAGCTTAGGTTAATATCATGAAAAATCTCAATAAATTTGTTCAAAATTAATTTTTGATCATCAAAAATTCTAAACAGATATATCAAAAAACCAAAACTAATATATTTATGATAAAAGGTCCCTCCGTTAGTTTATATCAAATTGTATTAAAATCATGAAAAATCATAAATTAGTACACTAATGATAAACGAAAGGTAAAACTTCAAATTGATACACTCGTCAATTATCACATGTCATCCAATTCAATAATTTAACAATAAAATTTAACGGAAACTAAAGGATGATAAATTTATCATAAGTGTACCAATTTGGGGTTTTATGTGGTATTAACCCTTTATATCTTGTTGCGACTTGAAATCCTTTAGAAGACTAGTATGTGTAATTCTAGAACATCTATCTCCTGTATTTATTAAAAGTCAGATAAACATCACATAAGCACCATATTCTCCATGAGACTCTTCCCTTCTTTGTCAATTTCTAGAAGAACAATATTTAACACTGCTACGTAGACTCTTGGTGGGCATTTGTGCTTTTTTTATACACAATGATCCTGGATAGAAAAATCCTAAAAGAAAGCACAAATAATTGAAATGACTGAAACCCTAATCCTGATCTCCAAAATGGAGGGTCTGTATAGAGCCAGTGGACAGTAGCAAGGACTTAGGTGGAGGCGAGCCCCTCTTCGAACGCGCAGATCTGGCTCTGCCGTCCTCAACGACTTAGATCTGGCTCGGCTGAAGATGGAACACATAGATCTAACTCTAGAGACCCAGATCTGGCTCGGTTGAAGTTGAGAGAGAAAAGAGAGAGAGATGTGAAGCTTTGATTATCAAGTTCTAAGTCTGAACGGAACCTTTTCTAGAAGCCACTCTCCTTGAATCTTTCAAGAACTTACTACCTAGCAACTAGTTCCTGGATCAAGCAAGACCTTTTCGGGTGAACCGATACGAGCTATCACAGTGACCGTTACATCCTTCGAAATTCCATAAAGATTCAAGATCAACCTTTGAAAGCCTATTCTTGTCGTAGATAACATCGGTCAAAAGTTCTAACTCCAGCATCATTGAACCATTGCTCCACGTCTTCCAACCATTTTAAATGACCTTTGCTTAATGCTGATAGGGTTTTATAAAATGAAACGAAAGAATTTGAAGTTTGCTCAAGTATGGATATGACCGTAAAAAAATAGAACGTGCGTATGATACGAAATCAATCAGAAATGAGACAAAAAGGGTATTTTTCTTTTCCTTTACTAAAACCGATTTAAAAAGCAGTATAATTGTAACAAGCTGCTATTGATAGTTGAATATGACCCGTTTATACAAATTTCCACTTACAATTTTCCAATTTTTTACTCTCTCTCTCTCTCTCTCTCTCTCTCTCTCTCTCTCTCTCTCTCTCTCTCCGTCCCTCTCTCCATAAATAGCGCCATGCAGGAGCAAGTCTAGCATAGAATAAAGGCAATGGAATCACAAGTACCACCTCTCCATAGTGGTTCTTCCGTGGTGAGCGTTCAAGAGCTCTTCAAAGAAACCATGGAGACAGTTCCAGAGAGGTATGTTAGACGCGACCAAGAACCGCAGTTCCTCTCTGGTAATGGAAGCTATGAAACACCAACCGTTCCAATCATTGACTTGGGGAAATTGTCCTCGGCCCAAACCGTGGGTGATCAAGAATTGCAGAAATTGCATGTGGCTTGCAAAGACATGGGTCTCTTTCAGGTTCTCTCAGGCTCCCTCATCTCTATCTGTCAAGCCCACCCAGGCTTGAAGCTTCGTCTTCCTAGTCCTCCTCTTCCTAAATTTTGTTTAAATAATTTGATTGAAAATCGGGCTGACCAGAAACAGAAACTCCGCCCTGCGATGCGGACCCTCCGACACCGTCGGTTGGTCAAGCCGCATACTCCACGACGTCCTAAGGGCTTAGCATGCATGGGATAATATGCATTCAACACATCGCGCAATTTTTCTTTTGGTTTGCATGAACTTTTTCTATGTTGGTTATTGAGTACGTATGTGGTGCAATATCCTTCTGTGCTTTTTTTTTTTTTTAAATGAGCATGTGATTAGTGCTACCGGACTGAAACATTAACGCAATTAATAAGAGTTTATCATGATAGGAGATTTCAAAAATTTCCTTAGTCAAGCAATTTATGGTTAGTTTCTTTTCTTTTGCTAGAAAGAAACAAAAAGGGACGGAGAAAAAAACGTAGCTTATATCACTTACATAACTCTGTTTTTGCAAATATCATCAACCTGTTTCTAAGCAAAACCCACTATTAAAACGACTTATTTGTCTATCCCTGTGAAATTATTTTACCATCGTGCTTAGAGTTTGGGTATTTTAATTTTTAATTGGTTTGATTTTTTTTTTTTTGGTAAAGTTGTTTGATTGTTTTTGGTGAGTGTAAGAATTTAGAATTTGTATACATGCTTTTCTTGGAGATATTTCTGTAAAATATGGACATATGGATAATTGAAGGGATGGCGCAAAGTGGTCTCTAAAGGTAAAACTAGGTTATGTATTTGGTATTTTAAAAAATAGAAATATGCAAGAAGTAATCGGATGCTAGCTACTATGGATCCTAAAAAAGGAACCGAGCATGATTTCCTGTCGTTCCATACCCTTTCTTTTTTCATGGTTAAAAAATTCGCATCCCTCTCCATTTTTCCTGGACACTATCCTAACAAAATTATGGTACGCAAAATTTTTATATTCTCTTTTCCTATATATGAGATAGGACGCCTCGGAATGCCATTTTCGTCTTCAAGCCACTGGAGTAACCAATCATATGGATGACGTAATACTAAAAGTCTACCCACGTGTTGCGCGAGGTTTGAAATTTATTATAGGAAAGATGAGAATAAAAATCAACAATTAAAAATAAAAATAAAAACCACAAAGGCACTCATGTGCGCATGGATCTTTGCAATTAAATATGTCTCTATAAGGAGTTTGGTGCACGTTCGCTCTCTGTTAAAACTGATTCGTTTTGTTAAGAAATCAAATACATCGTGACAAAGGGAAAAATTGAGGAAGTGATAATCAACACTATATTTGAAAGATTTTCTGATTACATGCCGTCTTTCGACCTTCGGCTCTATTAATTTCCATAGACACAGCTCCACCAATGGTGGCTTGGTAGCTCCCAAGGTTACTACCTGTAGTAATCCCAAATTGATCAATCCTTCAAAAAGTACTTTTATATCTCAACCAAAAAAAAAAGAAAAAACACTATATTTGAAATACTAAAAATATTTGAGACTATATTTACCAATTTAAAATGATAAAATGGCAATTTGTGTGTGCAGCTGGTTAACCACGGGATAGGCCCTTCTCTGCTGGAGGATCTAAAGCATGAAGTCCAAGAATTTTTCAGGCTTCCCTTGTCGGAGAAAATGAAGTTCGGGATAAGGTCGGGAGAGATCGAAGGTTATGGGAATATCATGCAATCCGAAGAGAAGCTGGATTGGGGCGACAGGTTCTTCATGATACTCAACCCCGTTGCCAAAAGGAGACCTGATCTCTTTTCAGAGCTTCCTTTGTCACTCAGGTTATTTCTTTCTCCGTCTTGATACATACGCAAATACACATGTTATGTGCATCATCAAGATAATAGCCTGGCTATATATTTATGTTAGTGAGCTCTAGGGGAGCAAGTATTGCACAAAGACCAAGACTCCGTTTGTTTAGCGGAAAATTATTGAATTAGAAAATATTTTTCAAAAAATGATCGTTTGTATTATTTGAAATAATTAGTTAATGAAAAATAATTTCATTATCGATAATAATTTATGACTAAATATTTTCTTGGACAATGAAAATATTATTTGTTCATTCATGTTTTATACAATATAAGTGATCATTTTTAAGAAAAAAATATTTCCAAATAATTCATTTTTCATGAAATAAATAGACTCTAATGATGCATTTGTTTTGCGTAAAGCTTCTTAACGAAAGAAAATATTTTCAGTGAAAATTATTTTTAAGGAAAATAATTGGTTTTCTGCTGTTTGGTAGTGTACTTGAAAGTGAGAAGAAAAAAGTTTTCAAATGTTGAAATGTTACTTTAAAAAATTATTATCTTTGATATTATTATTATTATTATTATTATTATTATTATTATTATTATTATTATTATTTTTCCTAATATAAGATACTAAAATGTCCTCAGCATTCTTGTCTAAGATAGTAGTAATATATGAAGTACAAACTTCAATGTTTTTTCTTTTTGTTATCAAAGTAGAGTAACCAAACATAAAGATGCCAAAATATTAGAAAACGCAAATAAATTACAAATTTAATCTCTAGGCATTCATAAAATTTCACGTGAGAATAACTCCCCACTATGTATGGGCATGCATGCGGAAAAGGTGGGCCTCACATAGGAGTCATTTGATCTAATGGTGCATGTGAGTTGGCTCACATGTCGTATTATCACATAAAAGAATATTCCATATTTTTTTAATATAACGAAATGCTTAATACCTTCATTTCACATGCAGAAACACCATAGACTCATACATTAAGGAAACGCAAAAGCTGGGTATGCAGCTACTTGGTTTGATTTCAAAATGCTTAGACATCGAGATAAACAAGATGAAAGAGTTATTTGAAGATGGCTTTCAAACTATGCGGATGACGTACTATCCTCCGTGCCCACAGCCAGAGCTTGTTATTGGGATGAGACCGCACTCGGATGCTTCCGGCATCACCATCCTCCACCAAATCAACGGTGTCCACGGCTTCCAAATTAAAAAGGATGGAGTTTGGGCACCTGTTCACTTTCTACCAAATGCATTTGTGGTGAATTTGGGAGATGTCATGGAGGTACCATTTCCTTGCTTTGGCAAACATTCTCCTTCAATTTTAAAATTTTAAACTTGTCCTTCTTTTTCCGCTTTCTAAAGCATGCCATGTTTTTTCTTTCTTTATCATTACGCCAGAATCTATTGTCTGGGCTCATTTTACTATACCTCCCTTAGAGAACTTATTCGACCCACTTTCGGTCACTTGAAAAAACATAAATTTTCATGTCACATCACCACATAATGAGTCTATAGAATATTTTTTGCCCCTTTAGCTAAAAGCATGTTAACTAACTCAAACAACTTAGTGCATCATTATTAAATGAGTTTCGTTTGGAGGTAACGTGATGATAACTATAATCCTTACCTTCTGGTAGTTTCAAATAATTCAAATTTCGATGACAACAACATTGATCATCTATCAGTTTAGGTTTTAGGGTTTGTTTGTTCAAGATTTTGTGAAAGTGAAAAGAAGTTTCTTGATTTCTTGCTAAAACTTAAAGTATAATGTAATTTGAAAATTTTAAAAAATTTGTGTGAATTTACGTGTAAATGCTTGTATATTGTAATAATGTCAAGTATTTTGGATTTCAAAAAGGTCAAACTGAGTGAAGCACGATAATTAAAATAGACCCAAAAAAAGAGTAAAAGTCAACTTAAACAGATTCTAAGATCTCACAACTTCTCTAAGGTATTGGTGTAGGACAACTTGAGTTCAAAACTCTCAAGACCCCAATTTCATCTCTATTCCTTTGTATCAAACATTAGGCTTGAATTTGTTTAGTGGACCGTTCACCGTATCCATTGAAAATACAAAGGCAATTCATCACAAAAAAGGCATTTCGTATAAATTTCAACAACCATGAACATATCATACGAGTAATTCGGTGAATCTAAGGTATTTATTACTAGGACTATTCAAATTAATCCAAAAGCACAAAGGACCAAATCGGCGTGGTCATCTCAGACAAGTTTTTTCGGGTTAAGATTCAGTCGAGTTAGTCTACCAGGCGCATTTTCCCTTTTTTCTTTGAAAATTTCCTTGAAGCCCAGCCTGTTTGCACGTGTATCTAATATGATTTCCCTTTGCTTATAATGGCAGATTCTTAGCAATGGTCTTTACAGCAGCATTGAGCACAGAGCCACGGTGAATTCGACAAGGGAAAGGATCTCAATTGCTATGTTCTTCAGCCCTAAGCTGGACTCAG
Organism: Eucalyptus shirleyi; assembly: GCA_017140165.1. Lineage (NCBI taxonomy): Eukaryota > Viridiplantae > Streptophyta > Magnoliopsida > Myrtales > Myrtaceae > Eucalyptus > Eucalyptus shirleyi. Next base: position 29,598,008 of record CM029446.1, read on the forward strand.
AAATTGGCCCAATCCAATCTCTGGAGAATAAGAAGAGTCCAGCGCTATTTAGAAGGATAAAGATGGAGAAATATGTTGAAGATTACCTTTCCCAGAAGCTTAATGGAAAGTCCTGTTTAGAGAGGATGAAGCTTCAGTCGAAGAAGGCTGTTGCATTTCAAGGGGAGTGAACAAGAAGGATTTACGAAGATCCTTGCTTGCCAAGCTTAGTTGACCAGCAAAATATATTTAAGCATCCAATAAGAATTTGTCGCATAATGTTGTACCTCTATTTTGTAAATCAATTTCGATGTCACTTAGAGTATTGAGTGTTATAGCATCGGTAGTCGAAAAAGCATAATGTCTTGTAAAATAGGTATTTCGCTACACTGGTATCTTTATGTTTAAATGACATTGTATATTTCAGTTTGGGCACTACTTCATATAAATAATAGTCCGAGTGTGTTAATATTTCGAAATGAGAATTTGATTTTAAACTGCAAATCATTTGGAAAAATTTTTCACTTTGCGGTTTCCAACAATTAAAAGGTAGTGTGTATCGAGTTCAACTTTAAGGAATAATATACCCGAAAGCATCTCTGTTCTATTTTTAACGATAACTTTTCATGCCTCAAGATTTAATATATAATAGGATACTCTAATTCCTATGATTCTGTATTTATACTCCTCTATAGAAGAAATTAAAGAGAAACGATTGGAGAATTTAATCTCTTGATCAAATAAAAAAGTTATAGAAAAATCTGGTGACTAAGGAGAGTCTAGCGTTGTTTTGAAGGACAAAGATGGAAACATATTTATGTTGCAATCCCTTGAAATGAATCTCGGGGTTGTTTAACGAGGCAGGCACGTGTAAACCTCTAGCAAGGTGGCACCTACACTTTGCATAACTCTCTCAAACCTTACCAGCCGTAATTTAGATTCTTGCTTACTTGAGTAATACTAGAGTTGCCACTAACTTATTCTAGGCTAGTTAAGAGTCAAGTTAGGTGCAGGAGGCCACCTTAATTCTGCTAACTAGAGATTTGGGATTTTGAGGACTTGATTACACTAATTTTACATAACACCCAATACTAGTGTCTTTTATCTTTTAGTAAAACATTATTTCACGCAATCGTTTCCCATGTATATTCCTAAACATTATAATCTATATGGTCTTGGTTAAATGCGCAATCCATAAATCACTCAATAATGATAGGGACCGCCAACCGACTCCTCAGGGTGATGCGGAAGAGCTTCCCCTAATTGGGCCTCGCGAGGAGTGATTGCATTGAAATGACCCGGATCCAATCGGTCCTGTACATGGCCGGGTACCCTAGCGGGACCCCGCGTGAGGTCCTCCTCGAGGGGAAGTCCAGATTCAAGAACTTCTTGAAGGGTAAGTCAGACTTCGTCCGGGACCCGATCCCGGAGACTGCCCTGGAGGGGCTGTGGAAGAGACTGGTGGAGGAGGACAGCCCGCTGGTGAAATGGACCCCCTTTGTTGGGATGATGAGCAAGATCTCGGAGCCCTCGACTCCGTTTCCGCACCGCAAGGGCAGGATCTTCATGATATAGTATCTGAGCCTCTGGGATAATGCTAGCGAGGATGCCACCAAGCACACGGATTGGATCGGGAGGCTCTACGACTACATGGCCCCTTTTGTGTCCAAGTTTCCTAGAGAGGCCTATGCGAACTACATGGACCTTGACTTGGGCATGAACAAAAATGGGACAAGCTTCGTCCCGGCCAGTGTCTGGGGTCCCAAGTACTTCAGGGGCAACTTCGCTAGGTTGGTCCAAGTGAAGACCATGGTCGACCCGAACAACTTCTTCAGGCATGAACAGAGCATCCCACCATTGCCACTTTCTCCAAGGGGGAAGGAAATAACAGACCGAGGAGAGAGTAAATAGGTATAATGGGTTTGGTTGGTCTTTTGTGACATTTTGATAGTGGGATTTTTTAAGGTGCCTGTAAATCCCACTACGTTAAAAAATCCCACTATCAAAATGGGTAATAAAGGGTGTAAAAGTTTAGTGGGTTGGCTTGTCATGGAGTGGTGCTTGGACAAATAATTTCTTCCCAGCAATATGTAAACGTTGTCTTGGATAGGTAGAAGCCCGTATTCTACTGCAATGGCGATGGGATTAGAATCCTTTTAAGAGGCAAATCACAATTCACATCCTGTGGTAGAGGCCTAATTGTATTTTGGATTCCAAATTTTGGAAAATGATTCCATACTCCATAGCTTAATTTATGCACAATCGAATGTTTAACATGATCCATTTTGCACCGTGACATAAATATCCAAACGTAAATGGTCAAATGGTCCAATTCACTCACTCATTCCCCCTCAATGGGGAGCTTGAAATCGTAAGAAGGAAGTAAAATTATATTTATGATCAAAAGCTATAATAGTCATTTCACCGGAAACACAATATAGTCAATACTAATCTACAAACCTAAACTAAACGATGTCAAATATCACGACGGGTTAGTGAACTTTTTAAGGCCTATTTTTGGTAGCTTAGGTCCCTAGGAACCGCAATTAATTAGTATTGTTTTATGGCTTAATTTCTAGTTATATCAAAGTTTGAATATTTTCCCGAAGATATCTAAAGCACATGTTTGGACGAGTTCGAGGTGTCCCAGAATCGGAAGTGGGCGCCCGGGACAATGTCCTGGGAGCCCGGACTTGACGAGCCTAGTAACATTTACCTCCTAGGCATGGGTCAGTTGATTGACCAGCCCCACTAGGTACTTTTTTGCATAGAACACTCAACCGAGTGAGGTTTTCTCTTAAGATTTTCTAGTGAAATTTGGTGAGAGAAACACGAAAGCTCACGAGAATTTGTGTATATAGGGAACGTATCACTGATTGAGCAACTAATTGTAAAGTCAAACACCAAATAGAGTCAAATCCTAAGTTTGGGCAATCTACAGGATCAAGATATGATCGTAAAGTCAAATATCAAATAGAGTCGCCACCGATCAAATTTTAATTTAATGTTTTTATAAATGAAAAGTTGCCAAACAAAATATAAATTGCTAACTACATGAAAGGTATTCTTTCATATGGAATAAGTTATTAAACATATTGGACGTTACTTAATGGTATATGATATTACTAATTACATATGAATGCTACAAGTAAATGAAAAGTTACTTACCAACCTCATTATGTATTTTACTTTTCGATGTTGACATTTACTAGGCATATTGAAAATTACTCTGGTCGAAAATAATATAATCAATCACATGATGATATTACCCGGTAAACAAAAAGTCACTAACCACATAAATTGGTTGCTTTCTTATATTAAAAGTTATTTCACATATCGAAAGTTACTTCAATATACAAGAAAGTTGCTAGGATGGATTGGCGTACCTTTGCTCTGTTATGTGAGCTAGGACGCACAATTCGTGACTTGTGTCTATCTTTTGTGTAATTGCAACTTTTTGTTATGGTTTTTAAGCTTGGTTAATGGGGCTTATAAGTAATATGTCACGTGTGGTCCCTACATTGTTTTATGAAATTGGTCAACATTAGACAATTTTTTTTTTAAATTGTGAATTATGTAGATGTGAATTTTGGTATTAATTGAATTTTGGTATATTTAAACATTGTTAGTGTAAAAGGTAGCTTTCTGGAAGTTTTTGTCTCAAGAAAGAGGCACAATGTTAAGTGCATATGCAAACTGTCTCACAGCAAATGCTATTGATGAACTTACTCTATAGTTTAGTTGCTTTAAAAATGGTTTTGATTACCGAGAGAATGAAAGGATGAAGGGGCTAAAGAAACATTATTGTCGCATGCTTACAACTTCTGTTAAAGACCCAGATTGCAATTGTCATGGTCTTTAACTATATTGTGTGCTTTTAATATGGCCTAACAAGTGCCATGGCTCCGAGCAGTTCAATTTCTACCATTTTTTTTTTCATTTTTGGGGGGTTGTGGTTACATAAGTTGGTTCAACTTGCTCAATTTGTTGACGTTAGGAACGAAGTTTAAAGAAAAAGGAACATTTATTTTCCTAATCTTTAATTGAAAGCCTTTCTTACTTCTTGGCCAATACAGTTTTTCCAAAATTTAATATGCAAATTTTCTAAAGTAGTCGGATTTTAGACATTTTTTCCATTTTGTTTATTGGATCTAGAGTTAATGATGATAAGAACAGTACTTTTTCATGGGCATAGGATCTTTGCTATTTATACACATACGTGGTTTCTATCAGTTAATAGACATAGGGGGCGTTTGGTTGGGCATTCCCAAGGGGGGGAAAATTTTTGGTGTTTGGCATGTGTTTTTGAATGCCCCTTTGCCCAATGCCAACATCCCCAATGCTGAAAGCCCAATGCTGGGTTGGGGCTGCTTTGAGCATTCCCATTCTGGAGATGCGATTCCAAGTCACTGTTCATTGCCTTCTTCACCGCCCATCTTCTTCGCCGTTCGCCTTCCTCTTTGCGGTGGGCGACGCTTGGCCGCCAAAGGGCCAGATCTGGCCGCCGGGCTCAGCCGAGGTGGCCTGAGGTCTGGCGACCTCGGGCGTCACCTGGGTCGTGCGACCCAGGCGCCGCCGCCTGAGGCCACGCGACCTCAGGCGTCGTCGCCTCAGGTTGCGCGGCCTCATGTGTCGCGCCCGAGGTCGAGCGACCCAGGCGTCGCCTGAGACCGCGCGATCCAAGAGACGCCGCCTGAGGCCCCACGACCTCAGGCGGCATCGCCTGGGTCGCACAGTCTGAGGCGACGCTCGCCTGAGGCCGCGCGACCTCAGGCGAGCTGCCTCCTCGCCATCACCACCACCACCACCACCACCAGCGCCACCACCACCAGCGGCTCCCCCACCACCACCAGCGACTCCCCCACGATCACGCACCTCCATCTCCTCCTCCATTTTCTTTTCTATTCTTTTTTTCCTTTTTTTTTTCACCTGAAAATTACTTTACAAAATGTACACTTCCAAACACGTTTGCTTTTAGAGAATGCTCATTTACTGAAGGATACTTGGGGAAATGACTTTGCATTTCCGCAAAGTTGAACCAAACGGGCCCATAATAGGATATAAAAATATCTGGCTTTATTATTATGATTCAATATTCATCGAGCAATAGATATCAAAATCTATTAATTTTTTAGCCGATCCTGTCAAGTCACATCTTAGTTAGAAATCTTTTATTTAGGACATATGGCTTGTAATTTTCACAATGATATATAATTTCTTGTAATTTTCACATTGATATATAATTTCTTGATTACGAATACAAGTTGTTCTTTTTCAGTTACAAGTAAGTTTTTTAAAGGGTCAGTGTATATTTTCACATTTGAAGGAATTTATAGTAACTAATAAAGTCCTTAAGAATTTTAGCAATTTCTCAACGCTAGATGCAATTTTGATCAAATTAGTTTCTAGAAATTTTGAATAGAAAGTTTACCGATTTGTTAGAAACTTTACTCAAAAGCCTCCATGGCAGGCTGCCTTAGGTGAAAGCAATTTTTTTCCATTGAATTGGTCACCGGTCCACTAGTCAAGGCTTCCGTATGAATTCTTACTTGGGCCTCTTGAATGAACCTTTCTTTTGGACCTTGGTCCGAAGCTTGTTGAGTGAACAAGAGCTAGCGTTTTTTTTTCCTATTTTTGTAACCCCCAAAATATATATATATATATATATATATATATATATATATATATATATACATACATATATATATACATATATATATACATACATACATATATATACATACATACATATATATACATACATACATACATATATATATATATATGTATGTATATGTATGTATGTATATATATATATGTATGTATGTATATATATATAGTAGTTATTTGAAGAGAATTAAAATAATTATTGGTAATTTACAAATGCGTACCTTATCGGACATTTAATTGAACGGCACCAATTAAAAGGAAAAGCCCAGGCAAGAAAGCGTCTTGCCTGCGAACCGGGTCCCCATTGGAGCGGTAGCCAGAGATTGTAGGGACACTTCCGGTGTGCTTATCGGAGGTTTTGCTCGCTCGATTAAGGTGCAATCTGTGCTCCACGTTGAAACCCTAGCTATTGTCGAAGGGCTGAAATTTGCGCACGAATTGATGGAGTCTTGACCGCAAGACGTCAGTTGAGCTTTTCTTGGGTCAGCAAGATCAAGTAACGTGGGATGTAGCCCTACTTATCTTAACGGGCCGGGCCTGCTTTCCTCTCTTTCCTTCTCTTCGGCTGGCCCACTGTTCCTCTGAACAAGGCTTCAAGCCCCCTCTCTCTTTTGGATGCTCTTTGTTCTGAAATCCCTATGGATTACTCATCGATTTACCTGTATGAAAAGATAAGAAATGTTTGAGCGACCAAAAATACAAAATAAAATAAAATAAAATTGAACGGCACCAATTGCAAAGTTATCAATTTTATGTCATAACATTCTCATTGAACAAAATATAATCCAGTGGTCAAAATTGTACAAGTTCCAAGTCCGAACCACCCTCATTTATTCATGTCTTTACACCTAATTAGTCTTAAGGACAAGTTCTTAGAAGACGATAAGTAAAACAGAGGTAGAGCCACACTTGCAAATAGTTAACATTTAATACATGGTACTACTGACCAAGGCAGCGGCTGCATACGTGTAATGAGAGTAAACTATCATTTATTTTTCGATAAAATTATACTTACAGAGAAGGGTTTTTGCTAAAGCATTTTCATTGAACTAAAGGTGCAATCTATTATAGTATATAACTATTTATTATGTTGCTATTGGTGTGGTATTTTGGCTAGTAAGTCATCAATATCGAGACAAGAGGATCGTCGGTTATGAAAACTTCAGGGTTTCAAATTTGCTAATAAAGTAATTTGAGCATACGTTATTAGTACAAAAATATTTTCAACAAGCAAATTTATCTAACGTGGATTTGATAGTTAATGAGGGAGTGGGTTATTCAACCCCTCAAATTGATGGTAGATAATGAGTAGTTCTCGGCCTAAGACTAGGAACAGGTTCTCCGTTATGTGCTCTTTTGCATTTACTTTGTGTATGCAAACCCTAATCACGCGGCATTTTCCCTTTTTCACGGGCTTTTCACCCGAAAATTTGGTTGACTATCCATAATATTTCGCGACGAAGGTCACGGAGAAAAAACTGTGCAGAAAAACCGAGGGACGGCACTGTAGCTACATTTTTATTCGTTATGTGCACTTTTGCATTTATTTTGAGTAGGCAAATCTTCACGATGCGGCATTTTCCCGTTTTGACGGTCTTTTGAGCTGAAAATTCATTCTACTGTCCAGAATATTTCGCGACAAAGCTCATGCACAAAAAAACTTCGTAGAAAAAAGGGGAACGGCACTGTAGCTACCTTTTTCCCCATTATGTGCTCTTTTGCATTTACTTTGAGCAGGCAAACCCTAATGATGCGTCATTTTCCGTTTTTCACGGGCTTATCACTCGAAATCGGGTGGACTATCCATAATATTTCGCGACGAAGGTCACGGAGAAAAAAACTGTGCAGAAAAACCGAGGAATGGCACTGTAGCTACATTTTTCACTGTTATGTGCACTTTTGCATTTACTTTGCGCAGTTTTTTTCTCCGTGACCTTCGTCGCGAAATATTATGGATAGTCAACCAGATTTTCGGGTGAAAAGCCCGTGCAAGAGGGAAAATGCCGAGTGATTAGGGTTTGCATACACAAAGTAAATGCAAAAGAGCACATAACGGAGAACAAGGTAGCTACTCTGCCGTTCCTCTTTTTTCTAAGAAGTTTTTTCTCCATGACTTTTGTCGCGAAATATTATGGACAGTCGATAGAATCTTCTGGTGAAAAGCTCGTCAAAAAGGGAAAATGGCGCATCGTCAGGGTTTGCCTACTCGAAATTAATGCAAAAGAGCACATAAGGGGGAAAAAGGTAGCTACAGTGGCGTTCCCCTTTTTTCTACGAAGTTTTTTTGTGCATGAGCTTTGTCGCGAAATATTCTGGACAGTAAAATGAATTTTCAGCTCAAAAGACCGTCAAAACGGGAAAATGCCGCATCGTGAAGATTTCCTACTCAAAATAAATGCAGAAGTGCACATAACGGATAAAAATGTAGCTACAGTGCCGTCCCTCGGTTTTTCTGCGTAGTTTTTTCTCCGTGACCTTCGTCGCGAAATATTATGGATAGTCAACCAAATTTTCAGGTGAAAAGCCCGTGAAAAAGGGAAAATGCCGCGAGATTAGGGTTTGCATACACAAAGTAAATGCAAAAGAGCACATAACGGAGAACAAGGTAGCTACTCTGCCGTTCCTAAGGACCGGTTCTAAAAATCTGGAATCGGGAACCACCCATTAGTTTATGGATCCACCCAAGAACCGAACTACCGGTCCAGTCTAGTTCCCTGGTGGATCCTTGAAATCGATATCATCAAAAGCTATTTTAATAGTTGTACAAAGTGCTGGCCAAAAGCATGAATTTATTTTAAATAATAACCAACTAAAAGCCTAAAAACAATCGCTTGAGCTTCATAAGATTGTCTCGATCTTTGAATAGTGATCCATGCAACTAACGGGCAAAGTTCACTAGTGATCTCATTCAAAGATTTATGGGCTTTTTGATGACAAATCTACAATTAAGAAGCTACTATATTTATTCCATTTCCCACCTTTTGGGATAGGCCAAGAATAAAATATGGGGAATCTCAGTAAACTCACAAGAAATCCCATAGCTTATCTTATATGTAGAAGTTCCTCCACTAGCAATTATGTAGATTGTGAAATAGTTCAAAATTTAGATGTGCTAATTTCAATTTTTTAAAATATTCAAAATTAATATATTATGATAATATAACTGGTCTGATCCGAATGGACGGATGGGCAGATTTGTCCATGGAATCAGAAACCGGACCGGTACTCATTGGTTCCCATAAATTAGAACTGGAAACCAAACATGTTCCCTCAAGAACCACCGCTTTTTGGCTGTCCGGGTGGGTTTTGATTCCTTTGCACACCCCTAAGATAAAACTGCTTATGTAAATTGTTTTTTTTATAGTGATAGTTTAAAAATATATGCTCTTCTTTTGAGGAAGCATGTCATGGCGCTGTCCCATCTCTTCTACGACCGTCTCCATCATCAACCAACACCTATTCCCCTCGAAGCGGAGCTGATGACGAGCATGAAACGGTGGTCGGTTGACGGTTTCATGGAGGCTGTCCATAATAGCAGGAGCTATCTTATAAACTTATACAATTTTAAAATGAAAGTCACTGTCGATGAGTTTATAATACAATGATACTTCTTAAACACGACCGTCTCTTATTTTAGGATATTTTGTTGTTATTTATATGCTTTTTGATGAGCTCATTATACCTCGGAAAGCATAGTAATAGAAGAGAAGCGACATCGATGAGCAACTTTTAGTAAAGTTAGGTGAACAATGATGTCTCTAATGTGTGTCTAAAGCTGCGAAAGAGATGTAAAGCCTACACGCAGAACAACATGGACATGTTTTTGGGGATGTCTGAACAAATTTGAACTGATATTATTTAAGCTATAACTCGAGCTTAATTGTCTAGCACGAGAAAAGAAAAGAAAGAAAGACCTCAAGTTGAACCAAGTGAACTCATTAGACTATTAGTTTCAAATTGTTACATCAATCTAACTGACCAACCATTTCGTGGAGTCAAATTGATTGAATTGATTGCCTACTTTAACGGAGAAGGCCCTGAGTCAAAATCACATGGGACAATTTCGTGAAAAGTCCTAAAATATAATTTAAAAGGCATTCGGTTTTTAAAATGTTCTTGTCATTTATTTGAATCCCTAACTTTACATAACTTACACGAACGATTTTTGTTATAGATGGATAGGCCTAGGTGGCGTTTTATTAATTTTTCCATTAGACATGGTATTTACTATGGTTATGTGCTTTCTGTCCAAGACAAGTGGCACTGTTGTAGTACTAAATGGGTGCTAACTCTCACGTGGTAATCACGAGGGTCGGTCGACCCTTGCTTGGTTGTGGCGAGTATAGGCTTTTAGTAGGATATGAAAATTTATGCATAATACCAATTAAACTTAGCTCGAGAAAAACCAAAACTAACAAAACCCGTATGAATCCAGCTTTGGGGTTCAAATCATCAAAAGAAAAATTTTAGGTACACGTTTTAGATACTTCTGATAGAATTATTTCAAGCCACATGAAATCGTATATGGTTTAATCTAGAAACACGTTGAGTACGAAAATACAAAGCTGAGAAACCTTTTCTTTCCTATGCAATCAGAAGTCAACAGCACTCTGAACGTGGCTTAGAAATGGACAGCACCTCTTTCGCCTCGCTCTTCTCGAAATTAGTCCTAACCTTATCGATTCGAATTCAAAAGCCAGAGTTCAAATTGCTAAACTCGAGCTTTCGATTGAAACCTTCTTCAGGAATTTGGACTTTTGCATCATGCGATTCGAATTGCCCGAGGTACATCGGAACGGGAGAGAACTGTCACACCAAATAGAGATTACATTTTTGGTGTTGGCAAAGGGAGAGATGGACCCCTACTCGAACTCAAGAAAATTTGCCCTGTCTTTGTTGACTATGTGGGAGTGCTTGGAGAGTCAAAAAGCACGCTAGTGCGCATTAAGCGGCGAAATTTGCCCTGTTGCATGATAGTTTCCGCCCGAGCCAAGGGTCCAAAATTCACGGCCGGAAGTCTCACCCACCAACAATATCTCCCCCACCCCGTTCGCAGTCGTTTTCGTCTACTTTCATATTCTTGTTTTTCTTTAATGTTCGATGAACTTCCGTGTCGTGCCTCTTGTCGTCAAGCTCCTACTATTTATTTATCAACGCGAATACAATCAGTTCGAATAAAACCCTAGCGTGATGGACGGTACAGACAATAGAATACTTTATTACAACTTGTCTTTCCTTCTTACGTATGGAGGACTCTCAATTGACCCTCAAGGACGTGAGGTTTTGAACCAAACTAGAGCCCTTATTTGACTGTGTCTTTAGACATGACTATCTTGTGCAAAGGTTGTCGTGACTAATCGGCTGAATTAGTGAAGGCAGTATTTTCTGGGGGAGGAATAACTCTATCAAGCTCGGAAAATATAACCCAGTAGACTATCAAGGAAATGCGAGTATGACTCCATTACCACCACCATCATCGTCTTTAGGCTTTCTAGAAATTTGGAGATTGGTCGCTTCTCTTTCCTTGCTTAATGGTGTTTAACCCTTTTAGACTGTATTCGATTGTCTGAATTTCTAATTAGGATATAACTAAATATGATAGAATATGAAATTAAGGAATTTTGTGATACTTTATCCATTGTTTAGTGCATTACAATAATAAAAGTGAGATATTTTCGTATCATATCCTGATCACTGTTGATATGAATAGCATATCAATCTAAATGAACTTGATAATATACAAATGGAGATAATAAGAATCTCTCGTGATCCACTTCTAAAGAAATCACAAATTAACAAATGAAGAGAAACTCCATCAATAAATCTATTATTATTGCACGACTTAAATCCTAAACAATAAAAAAGCTCATTGTAGTATTCCGGAGGCATAGTTCAACCATGAAAAGAACTATCAACAAGGTAGATTAGCTAGTGAATGCCAAATCTAATAAGAGAGAGAAAACATAGTCATTCACCTTTGTGATTCCAAAAAGTGTAATGCTTGGGCTCTCACACCTACTTCATTTTATTTACATATTTTTTATTATTATTTTCCTCTATTTTTTATTTTATTTTAGTATTTTTATTATCTTCCATTGTTCCTAAATAAAATTTTAATAAATAATAAATTTTTCTTATGTACCTGTAATAAATATAAATACTAAATTATGATAAAAATAAATTCAAATATTTAATAAATAATGAATTTTTGTTATTTTGAATTTTCTCTTTGATACTAAAATTCAAATATTATTTGTATTTAATTATTCTTTTGGTTTTATTATTTAAGAAGGTTGTTATTTGAGAAAAATAACTTTTATACCATGGATATTAAAAATTCTATTAACTTTATCCCACCTCTTCCATGGGAGGCCTCAAGCAATTTGGCTAAGAAAAAACTACTCGAATAAAGGGTGGAATGAAGACAAATCAAACTAAAAAATTAAACATACTAAGAATTTTTTTTTATTCAAGTTATATTTCTTTTATATCAATCTTTATCCTGACTTGGGTAGCAACCAAATACAACGTATGATAAATTTTATTCTATTCTAAATTTTTTATGGACCACCTGACATAGCCTTAGGGATTAGAGTCAGTATTATTAGGTTTTCAAGCGTATATTGCAAAACTAAGGACTTCTTCCTCATGACCATAGAGAATAGGATATGTTTTTAGTATCACGGGGGAACATTTAATGCCTATTTAGTCTCACATGAAATTGATTATCTCCGTCGACAGATTTTTGCAGGTGAAGATACCACTTACTAATGTTTATTCTTGAACATTTGGATCACTTTACTATAACTTTTATTAAAATGTCGACCTACGGGAAGTTCATCAGCGATAATGCCAATCATAGATGTTTATAGAAGACATTTTTATATTGTATTTCTAAGTTGTACCGTTATTAATACCCCACATGCAACTTTTTAAGTATAAGCTGAGCTTTTTAAAATAACACTACTCAAAGGAGAACATATGCGGGTATACATCAGATGAGAGATCAATAAGATGCAATAAATTGCGAGAGAAAGAGAGGGGGGGGGGGGTGGGCTTTGTTTGTGACAAATAACCACATTAGCGACTAAACTTGATTTAGTGTGTGAAATTATGTAGGACCATTGACAATTGTATTAAAAGCTTAATATAAATTTGTGAATTAATAATTTAATATTTTAACATTCTCCCTTGTGCATATATTGGAATTTGGCCTAAATTTAAAGTGTGAAAATACGGGATCAAGAAGGCCAATTGGGGCTTAGAATATTTAAACTCATGATCTCCTTCTTTGATATCATGTGATATTCTGTGGGAGCACTGCTAATTGTTCCAAAAGCTTATACTTTTAGATGAAGGACGCTATTTGATATTTAATATTCAAACAAAGTGAATGAGAACGTTTCACAAATGACATTCTGGCATGAAATGATTTGGATAGTTGCAATAAATGTCTTTTTTTTAATGGTAAAATCATTTTAAAAAAATCCTAAGTCTATTGCACTTGGGTCAATTTAGTTCTAAATATTTTAATTTGGCCAAATTAGTCTTAAATCATTCAACAATTTGCCAATAGAGTCTATCTAATCAATTTTGGTGGGAAAATTGCTTACATGGATGTTGGCCGTTCTACGTGGCATTGTTGACGCTAACCTGAACAAGTTATGCAAATTTTTATTTTTTAAATAAAATTTTTGACAATATGTGAATTTCTATAATACCAAACAATGCTAACATGGACAACGTGATGATGTCACCTTCAAGCAATGGAGTCGACAATTGTGAATGCAACTATTAAAGTAGTGGAGTCGATAAGTGTCAAGTAGTGGAGTTAGTAATTGTTGAGTAGTTGAGTCAATAATCATGGTTTTAGCCATTTCGGTGACTATTTGCGTAATCTTCAATTGTGGGTTATAAATACCACGAGCATACTTTTTGTAAATCCTCCTCCCAATCAATCACATAATTCAATCTTCTTTCACAAATTTATCATTATCTTTACTTTCATTATAATTTAAATGGCTGGATACAATTGTCTCTAATCTCGGTACTTTTAAATTTCTTGTCATTTGCTTTCATGTCCAAAATCAATAACCAACACTTTGCAACCTTTATTGATGACCTATCAAGCCACATTTTGAAAGATTTTCGTTGGTTACTCTTTGGCGTAACATCTTTTTGACATGCTTGGTGGGACACATTTTATTAATTTAATAAGACTACAATGGCAAGAACAAAAAATAAACAAGATTCGACAAATGCTATTAGCGACATTGACCCATTACCACAAACTAGTAATAAAGCTATCACGCATTCTAGATCCTTAGCCGCCAGAAGAGTGGTAGAGGGAAACATACATGGTGATGTTGATCTTTCAAGGCACCTTAGTGAAGAACCATTGGAGGAACTTGCACGAAATCTCAGTTTAATGTCGACCATGAGAAGATTGCTCAAAGAACAACAAAATGATACAGCTAATTATGTCATGAGCCACATGCAGAATATGATTAAACCAATAGCCATCATTTTTATACATCACATTCTACCGAGGCCAGGATCGTCCAATTATATACCACCATTCCAAGCCAATCCAACAATATTGAGATATGTTCATAATTCTTATGTCTTTCATGATAGAAATAATGTTCGTCGAAATAATTTAGTCAGTAATAACAACTCGGCAACTCAGATTAGTTGACAGACTGGTCAAATGCTGAAAATTGAAAATGTTAGGCCAAAAAACGTTATGGCACCACCAAGTGCTATATTTTGAAAGTTTTTTTCATCAATAAGTTTTCAGAACGAATCATTTTTGTGAATCTCCCCCTGTGAAGTAAGCACATCACCATCAAATCATGTAAAATTACTGTCTTTATATTTTATTGCCACAATTTAATTCTTACTTGAGCAGTCTCGTTTGAAAAACTGCTGCCGGCACTATTCCTTAACTTGGGGGGGGGGGGGGACTGATTTTCCCTATTGGTTAAGGAACAGTGCCGAAGGCATGGCAAATCAGCTATGGGAATTTCACCCACTCCATATCATGCCGGGTGAGGGACAGTGATTGGTTATCTTATGCCAGCCCAGTCATAGCGTATGTTTCCATAGACGCAGTGTTTTTGGGATTGGTTACCCACATTCACTGCCTATGGACCCCCAAATCCCCAGCCTATATCTATCCACCCAACCGAGGGGATGGGGAGGCAAGTACGGGGTCACCCACCCCAGGGCGATTCTCCTGCCTTTACCTCCTTTGAGCAATTTAAGGACCTGCTCAAGTCCAATCTTACGGGGAGTTCCCCAACTGCTATATTTTTCTTGGCACGGGAACTGCCAATACCCCCCTTAGTTTTTTACAGTCGGGGGGCCCCTGCAAAGGTAGGGCGACTCTGCCTGGATCAGCTAGTACCCCACCAAGGGAAGACTCTCCAATGGTACCCCGTTATTTCCAATGGAGTAGTTTAAAGACCTGCTCAGGTCTAAATCATGTAAAATTACTGTGTTTAAATTTTATTGCCACAATTTAATTCTTACTAGAGCAGTCTCGTTTGAAAAACTGCCGCCTTTGTCGTAATATCAATGTCAGTCGAAACAATGAGCCCTGTTCCCAAAGAAGTACCCGAATGATAACCTTCTGCTTGGGGAAAGTCTTGATTGTCTGGCAAATTTCTCCTGTGACAGTTGAGACTTTCAACTCAACTTTACAAATGAAGATATGCATATCATAATGTTCGAATTGATTGTCGGAGTAAGGAGTGGACGGGACGAAATCATCATGATATGACTCTGGATTTTTTTTATTGGACCATATAAGACGAGAGAGTGCGCCTTCCTTCCTGGTAAAATCCTAGCAAAAGAGCAATATGATTTTGTGGACTTGCTTGCAACACGAGAAGACACTGATCTCTTTCTTCCTTGGGGAAAACCCTATCCGTTTTTGCATGGCGTAGAGTGTACTCCACGATCTGTACCGAGTTTAACCATTGCACAGGTCCCATGTGTTCACTTCCATCGCCTCTTCAAATGGGGCAAAGATTGAGCGAAAGGTATGCGGTGTTCCCAATTTTGATTTTCGGTAGTGGACTCTGACTGTCTGCTCCCCTCTTTTGGGAAGGTGAAAAATTGATTAGCCACGCTTACTTCGCGGGTACGATTTAGGAGAACTTGAATCGAAATAGAATCTGAGGGTATTGGCCTGTCTCCCTAGTTTATGGATCGAGATCTAGTCCCGAAGTGGCCTTTAACTTTGAAGACTATCGTTATGAAATTTCGGATGCAGGAAAAACAGGAACACGGGATTGGTAAATTCTAATCGTGGATCAAAATTGCCCTTGTAAACTTTTGAGGGATCACTGTGAATTACTTTAAAAATGAAAGCTGTTACGAAATGTGTCAATAATGTATTTATAATAATATGAAAATAGGCAAGATAAGAGGAATAACAAGCAAGAGGAAAGGGCCAAATCAGGATTTGAACCCTTGACATGTTTGAGTTCGTCAACATAACAATTGGTTAGATAAACAAAAACATATCCAATTAAATTTACTTTCACTCAAAGGTTTAAATTGTTAAATGAATATTTGATTTAATATATAAATAATTTGACACTCCCCTCACGCATATACTGGAAGAGAGGCGAATAAAGGATTGGGAAAGATTTGAACTCAAGATCTACTCATATATTATAATGCTTTTACTGCAAATTATTTTGAAAATTTAAACCGTTAAGAATGTGTCGATATTGTGTTTATCGTATATGACTCATCAATCCTTTAAAAAAAAATTATTATGAATGATGTCTACTATTATATGGGATGGACTTCCAAGATTAGTAAAGCGCGATAAGCTATTCAGGCAGTAAATCCTGAAACTTCTTGAATGGCTTCTCCGAGAAAACTGGTACAAAGGAGGAGTGTGAATTGTTTTCTAAGGTCTGAAAAGAACAAAGAGATGTTGATAATGAACTGGCACTTGCAGTTACAATTGTTAATATCTAAACAAGTTCAAATGAATAGATGCGACCACTAAAGTCAAAATGATCAGAACTCTTCAGAAATCAACCGACTTTGAAGCGATACTATTGGTGGGGAAAATGGAGCATTTGATCGACCATTCAATTTATGTAGGACAACCGATACCACTTTAGTCAATTCAGTGGTTGAATTATTCGGTGGACCCAAAATGCCCTAAAAAACCTTAACTCAAGTCTATTCTCAATTTTACTCTATACTATTTTTTGACCTCATAAAAAACTCCAAACTTTATGCCTATTTTAATTTCACCTTTTTTTCTTTTCTTTTTTTTTAACTTTTGCTCACATCCCAGATCTATCATTAACCCTTCATCTAAAATTTTTGATGGAGAACTCCCGAATGTGAGTTGTTTGAACGTCCTGAGTGGGAGCTTTTTGACCACAAGAGATAGAAGACTCTCAAGCATGAGAGATTGAAGACTAAGTGCAAAATCGAAAATCTCTGAACCAAATGGAATGAAGACTTTGACAAGTATGAGCAATTGAAGAAAGCCTACCCTAATTGCTCTAATTTTTACCCATATTTCAAATCCAAGAATATGTTATTTGGACCAACATGGAAATTCAACTCCAAAAAACGTTTTCTTGGAACTTAAATTTTGGGGAAAAACTAGAGTAATAACATGGAAATGCCACGCAAGATTGGACGAAGTATTAACAAAGCACATATAAGACCCAAGTAAAAGTTTGTGGTTTTTTATAAGACAAAAAATTTAGGTAAAATTTAGACCGGACCTAAATCAGGAGGTTTTGACGAGACAAAAAAAAAGTTTAAGAGTATAATTAGGATTAGAACAAAAATTAGGGTTTTTTTTTTTTTAAGGGTATTAGGCTGTCTTTAATGTTAGTAACACCTTGAAATATTATATTTCATGATCGAATAGATCGATAGTTCAACTTGAAAAGTTCATGGGTTTTTTGAGTGATCAATGAATCCAAACTATATGAACTTTAAAATGGACCTGTCAAGGTAGATTTTTTTGACTTTCCTTTCTCTGCTAATTTGTTAATAACACTTTAAATGGAGGACTACGGTAAGTAGTTTAGTAATTAGTATTGTCTAGTATTATACACATTTTCTCTTTCTCTTTGTTTTATATTTCTAAGTGATTTCACATCTTTTGATGCTCCACTACTCCTAAGTATGCAACAAAGTCTTTGAACTAATCTAATGAATAATTCAACTATGATGCTTCTCTACTCAGTATGCACCATAGTCTTTGAACTAATCTAATGAAATAATAATTCAACCTGGAACTGCAACTTGCATCGCATGAGATGAAGACATCACAGCTCCTCTCCCTCTACTGCGTGGGCGGCGAACCCCATATCAGAGGTCAAAGGGCGATGACCTCAGGACTAATTCTTACTCCCAGGGCCGCCTGGCCCCACTGTTATTCATAGTGCCAATGGGAATGTGACTTTATTAGTTGTGATGTGATCTTGGGAAGAGATGCTTTTCCATTCAGTGTTGGTGACAAAAGGAATGGTTTGAGAAGCTTATCAACTGCTTACAACTTAACTTGTCAACATCGATTGTACTAATATGTTTGATAACCCTCAGACCACAAGCGACTTAATTAATCCAGAACTCCTAAATTGCAGTGGTATGTTGAGACCTACTTTCGTCTGCTCAATTCAAACATTAAAATAGTAAACGGCAGGACGGATATTGGAGAGGCGCTCTCAGCAGTTGAGTTAGAAGATGCGTGCGGTAGAACGATGGACGGGTGCGGGGAAGGCGCGACCAGTGCCGCCGACCATGGTGTTTGTGGCGGCGACATTAGTCGGAGTGTTGTTATTGCAGCAGAAGGGAGATGGTTATGAACAAGATGTAAAACCTCCTTTGAGAATATGTCAAAATTGATATCTACTTTACGTTTTTCAAAGAGAAACTTGAAGATATTTTGACATTTGGACATTTTCTTAGAGATTTTTTTCAAACTATCACTTAACAAAATATCCCCAGAAATTTGGAAATTTAAAGATAGTTTAAGAGAAAGCACAAGTCAAGCACAGTTCGTCCACTATGTTTACACCAAGTAGGCAACTAATTTAAAGAACCAGCACAAGTCGTAAAGGCTTACTTTAGCCAATGAAACTAAAGTTTTCATCAGGAGACGCTTTTAGTTTTAGATGTTTAAAAATACAATTAAATCATGAATAAAGGTTTTCCTAATTCAAATTTTCTCCGAGAAAGACATTAGTTTAGCCAGATGAACTACCCCACCTAAAAGGAAAACATTTAATTCATGTGAAAATCTTGCTCCTATGATAGAACGGGAACTGACTTGGAACTGGTGGGTTCGGTTCCAGGCCAATTTCAAGTATAATTGATTTGGTTATTGATTCTTATTTTTCGGAAGCGGAAGGTAGATTCCAGATTTCTGCCTCGCAAATAACCCAGTCTGAATGGATCAAATTCAGGTCATATAAAGAGTCAAGGAAAATGAGTTTATTGCGCCTGAATAGGTTCATGTGGCAAGATCGTTACATGGTATGTTATTGACAATCGTTATGTGTATGCTTGGACTTTGATCGAATAATGCATTTTTACCAGAAGTTTTGCAATAATTCATTTAACGACCCCACTTTAAAGTAATGGAAGACCTTGAAGACCCGAAGTGATGTTCGCATTAGATCATCGGCACGTCCCACGTTAAAGTAATGGAAGACCTAGAAGACCCGAAGTGATGTTCGCATTAGATCATCGCCACGTTGTCCAGGCCATGGAAACCCGCTATATATGCACGGCCTGCCAAACGCTTGGTCAACAGAACCAAGTGACGAGGGCACAGCGAAACCGACCTGAAAAATGGCGTTTCGCAGCTCTCTGCTACTTTCACAGATTCTCTTCCTTTTCGTAGCCTTATCATCTTCATGGACACCTGCGACTTCCACGGTTCAACAGACCTTCTTTCGTTGCCTTTCGACCAATTCCATGAACTCCATTCCTCTTTCCACTTATTACACCCCGAACAACGTCACTTCCTTCACATCTGTCCTCAATTCCACGGCGAACAACCTCCGGTATTTGCTCCCGACAGCGCCGAAGCCGGTGATCATCTTCACCCCGCTGTGTGAGGCCCATGTCCAGGCCGCTGTCCTCTGCTCGAGGCGGTTTGGGCTCGCCCTCCGCGTCAGGAGTGGGGGTCATGACTACGAGGCAGTCTCCTATGTGTCCCAGATCGAGTCCCCCTTCCTCGTGCTTGACTTGGCCCGCCTCCGTGCCATCCAGGTGGACATCCGCCGGGGCACGGCGTGGGCTCAGGCAGGGGCCACGACCGGGGAGGTCTATTACCGGATTGCCCAGCAGAGCAGGGTCCACGGGTTCCCGATGGGTCTGTGCTCCAGCTTGGGCATCGGGGGCCACATCACCGGCGGGGCCTATGGGTCAATGATGAGGATGTTTGGGCTTGGGGCGGACAACGTTATCGACGTCAGGATGGTCGACTCCAAGGGAAGGATTCTTGACCGGAAGGCGATGGGGGAGGATCTGTTCTGGGCACTCAGGGGAGGCGGTGGAGGCAGTTTCGGCGTAATCCTGGCTTGGAAGCTGAAATTGGTCAATGTGCCTGAGACTGTGACTGTGTTCACCGTCACCAAGACCCTCGAACAGGGCGCGACCAAGCTCCTGTACAAATGGCAAAAGGTTGCCCCGAAGATCGATGACAGGCTCTTCATCAGAGTCGTGATCCAGGCCTCGAGTGCCGACCTGGCGGCGAACCGGACGGTGATGACCTCCTACAACGCCCTCTTCCTAGGAGACCCGGACACCCTTCTTAGAATCATGGGTAAGCGCTTCCCCGAGCTGGGCCTGACACGGGCTGACTGTGTCAAAACGAGCTGGATCGGATCAGTCCTGTACATCGCGGGGTACCCGAACACGACGGCCCCGGAGGTCCTCCTCCAGGGGAAGCCCCTGTTCCGAAACTACTTCAAGGCCAAGTCCGACTTTGTGAGGACTCCGATCCCCGTGAAGGGCCTCCTGGGCCTGTGGAAGATATACCTCCAGGAGGAGATCCCGTTCATGATATGGAACCCATACGGTGGGGCAATGGCCCGGGTCCCCGAGTGGGCGACACCATTCCCGCACCGGCGTGGCACGCTGTTCAAGATCCAGTATGTGGCCTCCTGGCAGGATGGGACCCAGAGCATGGCCAGGCACATGAGCTGGCTCACGAAGCTGCATAACTACATGGGATCTTATGTGTCCAAGAATCCTAGAGAGGCCTATGTGAACTACAGGGACCTCGATCTGGGCATGAACAAGAAAGGTGTCAACAGCTTGGCGGAGGCAAGTTCTTGGGGTTTGAGATATTTCAAGAGCAATTTCTACAGGTTGGTTCAGGTCAAGACCAGGGTTGACCCTGATAACTTCTTTAGGCATGAGCAGAGCATTCCTCCTCTGCCCGTGAAGAGAGGGAGGTAGAGAGCATTGATTAGTCAGTGCAAGATTTGATTGGACCTCTTAATAATTTAGTGGCTGGGTGTTTGGTTTCTTCTTCTTCTTCTTCTTCTTCTTTTTGGCACCATTTGATTTTGGGTTCCCCCCTCATTTGACTAACTGCGAGGCAGTGTGCACTATGAGCTTACTCAGATAAATATCAGTTTGTCTCTGTCTGTCCCTCTCTCTCTCTCTCTCTCTCTCTCTGTGCCATTTAATTTTCTTAGATTCATCTCATATCTTCCAGCTTAAGCTGTACAGGAGAACTCCTATAATCCCTGAAAGAGCTCATCATTGCAAGAATGGTGCTCCCAAATGCTTTAAAGAGGGGGTCGCGAAAAGGGTTAGCTGTCCATTACGAGTCAACATCATTCCATGTTTTCTGTTTATAAAGCGACGTCAACGTTTTGTTTGATTTTCCACGTTTCCCACAATCTAAACTTAGGGGAAAATTCCGTGAATCAACATCTTGTTTGAACCGTCAAGCAAATCGCAGCCACTGAATAGTCAATAGTGCATGTGCTGGTCAAATCGCGTCCTCAATCAACTGCGATAGTTTGACCAGCAACTCCAATTTCTTATTTTCTTGACCTTTATAAATAGACATTGGATCCATCGGGAATTAATTTTCCTCGCATTCATCAGCAATATTCTATCGCATCGAGATTGGATCTGCCTTGAAAAGCGCAAGAAGTGTACAGCGGTCTTTCTCCAAGGACGCAAGTGTGACATTTAATTCGTATATCTACCTGAAGGGCACTATTTTCTGGGATCTGGTCCCTTTTTCTCCAGTGAAATCACGGGAATGTGGGAGGTAGTCAATTCTTCCGCCTAGTCTAATGTTCCTTCTCCTACTCCTGGGATCACCTACTTTTTTTATGAGTACTGTGATTTTTTATATATTTTCCCTTCAAGTAGATGCAGATCGATTATCCGAATTTTCTACTAAATTAATCTCTCTGGATCACACAAACTGCCAGTTTGTGTGTATTATATTCACAAACCCCATTTTGAATCAAAATAAGAATTCGTTGCATTTGAACCAAGCGTTTGACCACTCAGTCAACTCTACGAAGATTACAGCTATATTTGAACACACTCCTACTGGACTATTTCTTGCTGTGTATGGGGTTCTCCAAAGTCATTGTATTATGCAAATGACTTTAGATTAAAAGATTTTCTTTAAAAACAAATAATAAACACTATTTGCTTTAGGCTAAAGGTGTTTTGTAAAGAATAAACAAAACCCGATTTCTTTGACCGAGTAAATTGCCATGACAAGGATATGTTTATGGCCATCGCATCGAACACGCAAAGCAGTACGCAAGTAAATGGATTTCCCGGCTTCTGCTGGTTATTGAAGCTTGATCTGGTTCTCAGGTGCCTTAGTTGCAGTTGACACGGTGCATGCATCTCAATCAATCAGTGATGGTGAGACACTGGTTTCGACCAGAGAAAACTTTGAGCCAGGATTTTTCCATACAGGAATTTCAAGGGTGGGTACCTTGAAATAGAGGCAGAACAGATCTGGGAACAGAGGCAAGTGTAGTGCGCTGGACCACTAAGGTCGAGTGACCCTAGATGAGGTGACATTAAGATCACCTGACTTCAGGCAAATACTGAACCAAACGCAGGGACCGGAGGTTACCATCATATTCCAAGCCACTGACATCATGCCCCAAGGTGATGGGTTGTCGAGGTTGCGCAACCTCACCCTGCCGGCATCCCTCTAGTACCTTTTCGAGTCCAAGCCACTATCCTCATCTCCTCCATGAATCCTAGATTTGCAAAATTGAGCATCTGCGTGACTGTAGGTGAGTGCTACCAAGGTCGTGCGACCCAAGGCAAGGCGACGCCAATGTTGTGCAATTGCAAGTGATTCCATGCCGGCATCCTCCTTTGGCTCCTCGGTGAGTCCCAGCCATCATTTCCTCGTAAGGGTAACACTGGAATATGAAAATATTAGTGAGGGTAAGATTGAACGACAAAATTCATTATATCCAGTGACAACATTCCAAAAAATGCTGAAATGCAAATGTTGGGTTGGAGTTGTATTGGGCCAAGGCACTTTAGAAATGTTAACTTGGCTCCAAGATTTTGACATTGTATTACCAAACACCTCAACTTTGGCACAAAAGTATTCAAAGGCCCACAGTCCCTTGTAATAATTGAACCAAACACAATCAGCTCGCAAATTGATTGCCTTGACTACATGGCTTTCAGGACAATCGATTTTAATTCTTTTCCAGGTTAAGTGCGCTTTCGGTCCCTAACGATTTTTGTGCAGTCCTCTATCTTCTTTCGTTAATTCAACTGTAGGTTGACGTTATTACTGACATTTTTTTTTTTTTGAGAAAGATCTTATCAACACCTGAATTTTAGTGACAAATTGTATAGAAAATTAAAAACTAATTTATCCCCTAAAAAAAAAAACATAATTGCACAACATATAATTTTTAGGAGCATTCATCATATAGTTTAGTTCATTAATTGCAATTTGCATTGGACCAATAGTGGATGGATTTAATTGAAGGCTTTGGACTTAATTGAATTATTTGCATTGAACCCACGGAGACAGTGAAATTCGGCCAAGCTTATTGCACGTTATGCTAGCCGAAAATCGCAGGGTGAAAGGGAGAATTTCTGGGCTTGATTGAATCTATATGATTAGGGCTGAAATTTATTTAATTGAGTCCACGTGATTAATATGAGCTTTAATTAAAGGGACTTTAAGCTTAATTGAGTCCATAAGGCCATAATGTCATCTTATAAGATGAGAACGTCGCGTCCAGTAACCTTGGGGTGAAGTCTAGATCAGTCTGCAGCAAACCAGCCGCCGGCGATTTCTTAGCAGCTCTCACGAAGCCTTGTCGTCGCGCTCAACAGCTATTCACGCTTCAGACCAGGCGAGTCTTCAAGCAATTCCAACGAGCACCATCTGCCGAACCGCCGTCGTCCGGGTACAGCAAAAAGTCTCCAGCCTCCCACCTCATCATCGACGAGCACACCTCCATACATCGAGACTTATTTTGGTTTTTGGTCAAAGCGGTGGAAATTGTCTCATATTGCATGGTGAATTTAGGAGAGTTGCCCGTGAATTCTTGAGAAAGAAATATAAGTGGGGTGGAGGACAAGAGAAGATCGCGACTTCGGAGTTCTCAGTTGAGATTAGTTGGCCCAACCAAAACACCATGTATTAATACACTACAATCTCCTTTCACTAATGTGGCTTTGAATCAATAGAGTAATCAAGTTGGACTTTGAGGTGTGATATCACTTCTTCTTCTTCTTTTTTGTCGAAACTACCCATATATTAGATCAACAGGGGATAGAACCGGATGCTAGGGCATCACTACATACAATATCTTGGAAGATAAAGGGAGGGAAAATAAGCCAGTTACGGACCGGGCCTTGACCCCGGTGGGCTTTGGCAGCCCAATCAGCTGCTAGGTTTGCTTCTCTGCGAACATGCTGGAGTGAGAGATTAGGGCATCGAGAGATCACATCGTGAAGAACAGCGAAGAGATGGCACTCCGTCCATGGCGGCGGCTGCTTCTCCAGAACGATCTCCACCAACAACAAGCAGTCCGACTCAACCATAACGCATGCCAGATGAAGTCCCTGCTAGATCAGATGTTGGATGGCCAAAATAAGAGTGTAGATCTCAGCTTGGAAGGTTGAATGAGCTAGAACACTTCGTGTAAACACATCAGTAAGTACTCCGTTGAAATTCCTGTAAATACACACTACTGATCCTTTCTCTCTCCCTGGTAGAAAAGCCCCACCAATATTTGAGGCTACCTTTTGCTGGAGGTTTCCATCTTCAATCTGGGCTTACAATTGATTTTTGGATCCGATGTGCAGAGGGGTCAACAAGCAGCAATATTCGACTCTGAGCTAGGGCGTTCGCCAAGGCTCGGATAGGATTTGGGTTCTGCTGCCTGAAGATTGCATTGTTTCGCTGGTGCCAAATCTCCCACAACAAACTAGCGAGCACTTCAAAAACAGGGGAAGCCTTAGGAACGATGGCTCTGGCTGCAACCCACTTATCAAAACGACGCATAGAGG
The DNA here is from genome assembly GCA_017140165.1 of Eucalyptus shirleyi. Taxonomy (NCBI): domain Eukaryota; kingdom Viridiplantae; phylum Streptophyta; class Magnoliopsida; order Myrtales; family Myrtaceae; genus Eucalyptus; species Eucalyptus shirleyi. Next base: position 29,623,205 of record CM029446.1, read on the forward strand.
TAGGTGAAATCGAAACCCTGACCTTACAATGAGACCAGATATCTCTTGTCCAAGTGCAGAAGAAAAATAGGTGTTCGATTGGTTCCAGAACCTTGTGGTTGCAAAGGGTGCGGAAGGGGGAAGGGGAAATATGTCTTTGATAGAGGTTTGCTTTAGGCAAGGGCATTTTTACATGCTAACCACAGAAAAACACGAATCTTAAGAGCAAACTTAACAAAAATTATAACTTTGCCCTTGGGTCCAATTGCTTGAAATGGACTTGGTTGGGTTTTAGCTGGATTAATTGGGCTCTCTTGGCAGCCCCTTTTAGGTGCTTAGCCCATTGGGCCTTTGTTTGGTCTGACTCCTTTTTTTTGGCTTTCAAATTCTCTACCTACTAATCCTTATCCAAAAATTTAAAGCTTACTGATAAATCGACATATAAATGAAATCACATCCAATAGGTTAGTCTTGAAATCCTCAAAAGTTTGATATTCTCTCGTTTTCAATCGACAACGGGCTACAACTTCACAAGTGTGCTCCAAGTGTGCAGCATATTTATAGGTTTTATTAGATGACTATAAATATGACACCAATTATAATCATTCAAGGATATGCGCAGTCGAATGAGATATATACATGATTCTAAGAGATATGAAGAATTAAAATAAATATTCTATCAATAATGCTAGCAGGCTCTATTGTACATACTTTTTAGGTAGACGTTCCTCTAAATTTTGGGGTGTTAAATTAGCCCAATGTAATTTGACACATCACACATTAATGATTAAACCCTATAAACTTTGAAGGGAAGAGATATATTTTTGGTGTTGATTCCATTTTTTTCTCCATTCCTTTCCTTACCTCCTCTTCTATACATCATCCACTCCAACTAAGATAGAACCACCATCATATTCGTCTCGGCCACGACAGCATCGTCTCCTACGCATCATTGTTAGGATTTACCATACAATCACTAAGAAAAAAGGCAGTAAAAGTGAGTAAGAGAATTCGAGACATAAGGTTTTGTCTTGATTTATCCTTAAACTAGAGCTACATCCAACTAAGGATTCCATTGTAATTAGTACCTCACACCTCTATGTTATATCCCTTAATTACAAGAGTAAAAAAATAATTTTATATATATATATTCAAACAGAATATATATTTAGTAGTTATTTATGAGCACAGGCTCAAACTGCCAATAAAATATAAAATGATTCATAAAGAATAAATTGATATGATAATATTATACTATAATTTCAAAATATGAGTTCGAAGTTGCTATTGATTTTGCTTTTTTATTAACAGTGGAGATTTGATTAAGTTGGCTCTCTTTACAATAACTCTAGCATGACATAAAATCTTGTTATTTTTACACATTAATCTCCACGACTACTTTCCGTTTGGGAAGAAAAATTTGCTCTTGGTCTAATCCTTAGCCCCAGCCGGACAGTTGTAAGACGTGAGGTGCTTTTCCAACAGTTTTGCTGACGGAAAGCACAGTTTGAGAAGCTAATTAACTGCTGAAAAATAAACTTGTCAACACTGATTGTATCGGTATGTATGGAGCTAGTGTCATGGAATGGTGGTTGGCTGGTGGTGAAGGCGCTAGCAGCGCGGCCAACGGTGATGTTTGTGGCTACATCAATGTTGGGATCATTGTCATTGTAGTTGAACGAAAGAGTGAATATTACTTTGTTTGGCTATGACTAAGAAGGAAATCTGATGCACATTTTACAGGTGCTCAAAATTGTTACTCTTATTAAAATGCAAAGATTAAGAAACGTGTGGAGAAATTAATAAACAAAAGACCCCACACTAAATAGATGGAACAACTTGAAGACCCAAAGTGATGTTCACATTGGATCATCCACACCTTGTCTAGGCGATGAAAATCCACTAAACATACACGACCCACCAAAAGCTTTGCTCAATTGAGCCAACTGATGAGAGCAGAGAAAAATCAACCCAAAAAATGGCGTTTCATAGCTCTCTGCTACTTTGACGGATTCTCTTGCCTTTCTTAGTCTCATCATCTTCATGGACATCAGCGACTTCCACGATTCAACAGACCTTCTTTCATTGCCTTTCAACTTATTCCACGAACTCTATTCCTCTTTCCTCGTATTACGCCCCAAATAATGTCTCTTCCTCATCGTCTGTCCTCAACTCAACGGCGAACAAGCTCCGGTACTTACTCCTGACGGTGCCCAAGCCCATGATCATCTTCACCCCGCTGTCAGAGGTCCGTCTCCAGGCTGCTGTCCTCTGCTCGAGGCAGCTTGGGCTTGCCAACCACGTTCGGAGTGGGGCCCATGACTACGAGGCAGTCTCCTATGTCTCCCAGATTGAGTCGTCTTTCCTTGTGCTCGACCTGGCCCAACTCCATGCCATTGAGGTCGACGCCGCCCAGGGCACTGCGTGGGCCCAGGCAGGGGCCGGAGTTGGGGAGGTCTATTATCAGATTGCCAAGAAGAGCAAGATCGACGGGTTCCTAATGGGTGTGTGCACGAGCCTGGGCATCAGTGGCCCCGTCACCGACGGGCCTACGGGACAATGATGAGGAAGTTTGGGCTGGGGGCGGACAACGTGCTCGATGTCTGAATGGTTGACGCCAAAGGGAAGATTCTTGACCGGAAGGCAATGGGGGAGGATCTATTCTGGGCTCTCCGGGGAGGCGGTGGAGGCAGTTTCGGCATAATCCTGGCTTGAAAGCTGAAATTGGTCAATGTGCCTCAAGACTCTAGCTGTGTTCTCAGTCACCAAGACCCCCGAACAAGGCGCGACAAAGCTCCTGTACAAATGGCAAAAGTTAGCACCGAAGCTCGATGAGAGGCTCTTCATCAGAGTCATTATCCAGGCCTCGAGCACCAACCTGACGTTGAACTGAATTGTGACAACCACATATAAGGCCCTCTTCCTAGGAGACTGACACCCTCCTTGGGATCATGCGCAAGTGCTTCCCTGAGCTCGGTCTAAAGCGGGCCGACTGCACTAGGATGAGCTGGATCAAGACAGTCCTGTACGTGGCGCTATACCCGAACACGACTGCCCTGAAGGTCCTTCTTCAGGGGAAGCCCCAGTTTCAAAGCTACTTGAAGTCTAAGTCTGACTTCGTGAGGGCCCCGATTCAGAGAAGGGCCTCCTGGGCCTTTGGAAAATGTTCTTGGAGGAGGAGATCCTAGTCATGATATGGAACCTATATGGCGAGGAGATGGATGGGTCCCTGAGTTGGCAACACCATTCCCGCACCAGCGCGGCATGCTGTTTAAGATCCAGTACACAGTGTCTTGGCAGGATGGGGCCGAGAACATGGGCAGGCACATGAGCTGGATCAGGAAGCTGTATGACTACTTGTGTCCTTATGTCTCCAACAATCCAAGAGAGGCCTATGTGAATTGCACGGACCTCGATTTGGGCGTGAACAAGAAAGGTGTCAACAGCTTGATGGAGGCAACCTCTTGGGTTTTGAAGTACTTCAGGAGCAATTTCTACAGGTTGGTTCAGGTCAAGACCAAAGCAGACCCTGATAACATTTTTAGGCATGAGCAGAGCATTCCTCCTCTTCCTGTTAAGAGAGGGAGTTAGACATCATTGATCAATTAGTGCAAAATTTGATTGAACCTCTTTAGAGTACAATCTCATATCTTCCTACTTAAGCTGCAAAAGACAAATTTTAATCTCTAAAAGGAACTTATCATCGCATTTACGGTGCTTCCAAATGCTTTTGGGACATGACAGCGAAAAAGGGGTGGCTGTCAAATATGAACCAACATTATATATTTTTCAGAAGATTGATTACAAAATATGTTTAATGACCTATGAGAAAACTGCTATAAAATTAAAACTAAGAAGAATAAAGAAATACAAGATTTACATGAAAAATCCTTACTAGAAAAACAGAGAGAGGAGAAGCAAAATCCATTATGGAAATTCAAGGATTATGATAGGTGGCTTGAAAAAAACTTAAAACTCTCTCTCTCTATCTCTCCTTAAAAACTATTAAATTGAGAAAAATAATATATATACCGCATGAGGGCCACACCCCCACCAAGGATTAGTTTTGGGCTATGGGCATGGGCTGTTGCTCAAGCCCATGGCTACCAACATTAAACCTCCATTTAATTTCCCGAGTTCATTCACTACAAATTTCAATGCGGGTATCATAACTCAATTTGGGTTGAATACCTAAAACAAAATTCAAGACATAATCAACAAAATTCCACCTTCACTTGATTTCCTCGATGAGACATAAGTAACAAACAATCTTCTCCTCCTACTAGAGTAAAACTCAACTACAGCAATTATTAACCATATTCCAACAATGCTCGAATTTGGTCAGAGTTGTTGACATCTGATTTTTAGCCAATGCATCATACAATAGTAAAAAAAAACTTGAGACTAAGGGTCTCTGATTATGACAAGACCTAATTCTTTCCAAAAAGAGTCATTGTAGTGTTTTTCAAGTTAATTTCAATTTTATAGTGTTTTATCTAAACCACAATACATTGGTTTTATCAATAAACCAATGAAGCATTTAGAGCTAACCTTTTGGTCAACCATTAGTTATAATTTTCCAAAAAAAATTGAAAATTTGAAAAGTCATCAAATCAACTCCTTGTTACCTTAATTTAACTTTGAATTAATAAATTTTGTAAAAAAACAATAAAGAACCAACTTTTCCCAAATTCATGAATTTTGGTTCAAAATTGATCCTATAACAAAATTACTTCCTCACTAGCAATTTTTTGGGAAATTTCCTTTACAACATTTGATCGAGAGGTCGTTTCACATTCAATTGTCATACCAATTTTGAGATTTCAAGATGAGGATAAAAATGCCCCAATTTGAGCCCCCAATTAGGGGTTTCGGTTGATTCTTCATAAATTGTTCGAATTAGCCAAATTCAAATGCAACTGTGTGTGTAGAACTCAAATCCAAAGTCAATTTTGACAAAATCACACCAATTGAATGTAATTAGACTAACTTGGTGATTTCATGATTGATGAATTCATGAAGAGTTGGTTCAATTGACTCAATTACACTTGACTCATTCTTGCCTAACATTCAATTTGACCAATTGAGGTTCAATTTGCCCAATTGAACTTCAAATTGTACACATTGGTATTAGTTCATGTCATAAATATGCTAGAAATTGAAGAAATTAAAGCATTGTTTGTTGATTTGATCGAACCAAATTAATCTTAGTTGAACTGGATCGATCGGATTGAATTCAATTTGATTTGTGGATTAAAATCATTAGAATTTAGCTCAATTAAGCAAAATGAAGAAAACTAGAACAAAATTGGACCAAGAATTGAACAAGTTCAACCTGTTTTGATTGGCAATTTTTTCAGTGAGAAATCTAGTCAAAGAGCAGCCGTTCGACGAGCAAGCTTGGGGCCTATTTGGTAACGTTTCTATCTCTCCTAATTTCTTCTTTTTTTTTTTTTTTTTTTTTTGCTCCTTGAAACAAAAAAAGAACGAAAAATCCATTTGACAATGTCAACTAATTTTTTTATTTCCCAAAATGGAAAAATGCCCAAAGAATATATTTGTCATAAAAATAAGTAGAAAAAAGAAACTTTTTGTTCTTGGAAATAATTTCTAGAAATAAGTTCTTTTTCTTTTTCTTTTTTTTCTTTTCTTCCTCCTTGGCCCCCATCGCCACCTGCTGTTGTTCGACCACTACCACCCGCCACCGCTAATCGCTGACCATTACCAACAACCGCTTGCCAAAGGCCAGTGGCCATTGTCGGTGGCGACCACAGTAAGGAAGAATAACCAATAAAAAAATCTTAAAAAATTAAAAGAAATTCTACATTACAAAAAAAATTATGGATCATACCAAACCCATTTCTATTATTATTCCATTCCAAGAATAGAAGTTTTGTATAGTTACCAAACGTGTTCTTTTATTCATAAATTGTTCTAGGAAATAAAAATAAAAAATGACTATGTTTGAAACATTAGAACAAAAGCGTTACAAAATGGACCCTTGGTCACCACCAACTAGCCCCTCTCCATGCGTAGAAAATTACTAAAAAAAACCCTCATTTGGTGAAAATGACCGAAATGCCTTCATCCTTGTCATTTGAAAGCAATCAATGATAGCATTCCTTAATGAATAAAGAATTGATCTTGATCGTTAATCATAAGCTCATCCTAGCTATCGATTTAACACCTCTTTGGTCCTTGTGACATAAAACAAGCCAATAAGGTGATTTCTTAAGGTTTAAGGATCAAATTTAAGCCATTAGATCGATCCAATGGATGAAAGGGAGTACATATCCATTTTTCTCTCCAAAATTTGGGCTTCAGCCATTATTCACCTCTCTCTCTCTCTCTCTCTCTCTCTCTCTCTCTCTCTCTCTCTCTCTCTCTCTCTCTCTCTCTCTCAATGGAGCCACTTCATCACCATCACCGGCTAATTGGCGACCTTGTTCTGGCGAACCACCATCAGCTTGCCGACCATCCTTGAGGTGTCCCTGTGATATATGTCATCAAAGCCTCGCTTGAAGACCACCGGCCGGCCATGTAATTGGCCGATTTCCCTCTCGGTCTTCTTCCTCGTGTTCCATGCTAGTAGTTAGTCTGGCGAGTTCCAGCAGCTGTTTGGTGGCCTCCCTTGGTGGTCGTAGCCTTGCGACACCACTGCCATACTTATCCTTGACATCCCCGTGGCTAGAGTTCACTTGGATTACCGTTAGATCATCTTCAACTGATCAATTTCTTTTGATTATTTATTCCAAGCTTATCACGCTGAGTATCTTACCATTTGTTTACACATTTCAGTCACTTGCTGAACTCTCCGTGGCCAATCCATAGAATCCTTGAAGCTATAGCGTTGGCCAGATTGCTCAATCATATGTCGAGGAATCGATAATCAAGGTTGGTACACAAAAACTTGATTAATTATTACCCGAAGCATGTCAGGTTTGAGATTTCTGGCTAAGCCATTTCAACATGTTTTAGTCCTGAATGAGTGCTTAGATCAATGTAAATTGAGCAATCTTTGTTTTGGAATCAATGGATGATAGTTCCATGCATGCTAAGATGTCAAGTATATTTGGAGTCCACAGAGTCATTGAGCTTAATTAGATAATGTGACCTAATTAACTTTGACATTAGAAAAATATTTCAACTAATGAAGTGATCCTAACATCCAATGATTCAATTTGATGGGTTATAATCTAAAATTGGAGGTCATTTGCTAGATCAAAGTAATTTCGAAATATAAGATTAGAAACTGAAATTTTAGAGTTCGATCTATAATTCTCTTTTCTGGACCAACCTTGCTCTATTCTCTGATTTTTTTCTTTTTTTGTTCCTAATCTGAAAATTTTGTCCCCATGAAAGTTGTAGGCAATATTTCAATCTTTCTAGCTATAAAATTTAGTAAAATTCTGAGGTTGTTTGATTGGTGCAATGCAACCAAAACGGACAACCAAATCCTGAGTTTGATCTGTTTATCTAGTTCCTAATCTAACCGATTTCGTTTTTCAAATTTCGAATAGTTAGAGTCACTTTTTGCAAAAACTTAAAATTGAAATTTTGTTCATTGCTGTCTAAGAGGGTAGACTAGAAACTTTTAGGACCATATAGCAAAAATTAGGGGCCAATTTGGTTAACCATCGGACAAGGTGAGTCTTGGCCTACGAGCTATTTTTATTTAAGTCCCCAAGAAAATTTGCAATTATCCCACAAGGGCTTATTTGGAAAAAAGATCAAAACGTGAAAGTTGTCAATAACAGAATGAACTATCTATTTGTTAAATTTGGCGGGATTTTGAAATTTCTAGACACTTTTTCTAGATTTTACAAAATCGGCTCAATTTTTCAGGTCAAAATTAGAGCCGTGTCAAGTCTGGGTCAATTTATCCACTTAATCATACAACATCGTATTGGAGATATACCCTTCTCTCTCGCCCCTGAGAGCTCCTCTCTACCCTCATGGTAGCGTTTCCCATTTACAAACCTTAAACCCAATTTGATCTTCTACAACTTTTTTCCTTTCTCTTTGTCATCCTAATATCGAAAAACCCAAAAAAAAGTCTTTTCCAACTTTGATTCTGTTCAATTTTGAGATGTTCTCGCATATTAGAATAGTAATCTTCCCCCCTTCCTGCAGATTCAACCAACACGAATGATTGGGCAGATGCGGCTTAGGATTCCATTATCCTCTTCTTGATGGTAGACTGGGCTCATGGATTTCTACTGATGTGAGTGGATTTTCAGCTGTCTCTTTTCATTCCTCATTGGGATTCTGGATCTGTTGTTGTTGTGGGTTTGGAGGATGGCTACTAGCTTTGACGATACTTTATGATGTTTATCCACATTCTTCCAAAGGGCTTCGTAATCCTTTTTGTCGCAGTGGAATCTTGTTGATGATAGAGATGGGTATTTTTTCTCATTAGACTTTCAGCAGAAATTGCAAGAGGAGGAAAAGGAAGATTTGAACGCATAAATACTTGCTTCGCATCATCTATCTACTTCTTCATTACCCCTTACCCCTTTAGATACTTTTCCTGTTCTGGTTCCCGCAATGACTATTATTGAGCTCCCTTCAAGCCACTTATCTTTTTAGCTTCGCCCCCAAAAATCTTTCCACATCTTCTTCAACAATTGTACTTCTTGCTGTAAAAGTGAATGGAGAGTAAGGAAGAGAATGAATTGAGAGTGGCAACTCTATGTAAAAATCTCGGTCATTTATGGTCCGAGAATGATGTTGTTGAAGTGTTCACTAAGATACCTCCACAAAAAAGGGATGAATATAACCGCACTCTCTTTGGCAAATTATACTCTAAACCAAATGTTAACTTCCCTGCTTTTCTCTCCACAATGAATAAGGCATGGAAAACAGAAGGTGTAACCTGTGTCCAAAAAGAACCAGGACTCTTTACTTTTGTCTTTCAATCGGAAGAGGAAAAAGAGAGTACTAAAAACAGCACCTTGGTCTTTTGCTAGCAACTTGCTGGTCCTTAAACAATGTGTGCCAGAAATACCAGAGCATTGCTATGATTATACCAAATCTATGATTTGGGTGCGTATTGGAGGGATCCCCCCTGGCTGGAGGGTAGAAATAGTGTTCAATGACTTGGGGAGAAAAATTGGTCATGTCCTAGAAATCCAATCAAACTCAACAAGTAATACTCAACAAAAAGGAGGCTGAGTCAGAGTGGAAATTGACCTAATTGCTCCATTGAAATCAAGGGCCATCTTGGATATTGGAACCAAATGGCTTTGGGTGGAATTTAAATATGAACGCCTACCGCATTACTATTATTCATGCGGCAAAATAGGCCATTATGCTAATGACTGTGTAGAGATTCCATATGCACAATCACCATGGGCAGTAAACAAAATTGGACCATATGGATCCTGGTTGAAGGCAGAAGCATGTGATCATAGTCCCTATTGGGAAGCATTTTATGGTAAAATAGAAGAAGAGATCACAATGGAAGAGACTATACCTGACTCACCCACCCAAACCCGTGAAATAGACACAACAGTCGGAGAAGAAGCCTCTACCATGCAAATTGCAATCTACAGCAAAAAAAAAAGAGCAAAAAGTTCTCAAGAGCCTAAGGCACTTGCAGACCCTGCAGTATGTTTAAAGGCAAATCATGACACTGGCAAACATATCATATGTTCTAAATTTCAGAAACCTATTCTCTCAAAAGTAGGAAAATGTAGCAAGAAGAACATGAAGGTGCATAAGGCAAAGAAACAGAAGTGTGTACCTGAGCCATCTCCTATTCTTATTGATGACACAGACCTTATGGAGACCCCTGTTAAGCTGATCAAAGATGGCAAAGAGTGGGCTTTGGTGGCTAGCCCTAATAAGCCATCAACTACAACATGAAAATCATAAGCTGGAATTGTCATGGGGGCAACCCCCTGACAATCCAAGAACTAAGAGCTTTAGTTGCTCTTGAACGGGCCCAACATGGTTTTTCTTATGAAAACTAAAAACAAAGCAACGATGGTGGAAGGAGTACGCAGAAAATTACAATTCCAAAACATCTTCCTAGAAAATCCGATAGGTTTAGTGGGGGATCAGCTATAATGTGGAATCAGGAAGTGGCATTGAAAGTAAAAGACAGTTCAAAGCAGTTTATAGATGTGGAATGCATTGATCCAAACAACAGATATGTAATGCACATAACTTTTGTTCATGCATCTACAAATTTTGGTGAGAGGCTAATATTATGGAAAAAGTTGAGGGCTCTTAAGCCTCCTAATTCCATTCCATGGATTTGCGTGGGAGATTTTAATGAGGTATTATACGTATGGGAAAAGGTGGGGAAACAAGAGGCTGATAACCACAGAATTGCTGCTTTCAGAGATATGCTTAATGAATGCTCTCTAATGGACATTGACAGTCATGGGTGTGCATACACATGGGCAAATAACAGGGAAGGGGAGGATTTTGTTAAGAAACGACTAGATCACGTTCTATGTACCTTGGAATGGAGAACCACCTTTCATGAAGCTGATGTTCAAGCTCTCCCAACTATTGGCTCGAATCACAGCCCTCTACTACTTCGATTATACCCTAAAATCAAGAAAAGAAAGAGAGATTTAAGATGGAAGCATTCTGAACAGAACATGAGGAGTATCATGAGCTCATACAACAAATATGGAACACAACATCCCTTCCCCAGCCTAGCTTCTCAGTGAAACTATATGAGACTACACAAGTTCTTGCCAAATGGAGTAAAACGAAGTTTGCCAATGCACTTAGGAGGATCAAAGAGCTCAATCAAGCTTTAATGGAGATTACTAATCAACCAATCAAGCAAGTAAGTAGACAGGCAGCCCACAACATTATAAACCAGATAGAAAAATTGAGGAAACGGGAAAAACAATTCTAGGGCATGAGATCGTGTATTAAGTGGTTGCAATGGGGGGATCAAAACACCAAGTTCTTTCATGCAACAACTGTACAGAGGAGGCAAAGAAATAAAATTACCTTGCTGCAAATGGAAGGTCACAGCTGGTGCTGAGATCCCTTAGCTCTCAAAAATCATATTGAATCTTTTTACAGAAATCTTTATAAGTCAAAGGGTCCCAGAAACTACCAACCTGTCCTTAATCGGTGTCCTTCTCCAGTGACCGAGAACATCAATGATCATCTGGTGGCTCATCCCATGATGGAGGAAGTGCAAGCAGTAGTTTTTCAATTGGGAGCCCTAAAAGCCCCTAGCCTAGATGGCTTTAATAGTCTCTTTTACCAATAGTCATGGGATACTCTCAAGTTAGACTGTTTCAATTAGTACATAATTTTTTCCCACGGTACTCTTGATCCCCATTTCAATCAAACCCATATTTCATTGATTCCAAAAGTCAAAAATCCAGAGAATATTGCTCGTTCAGACCCATTAGCTTATGCAACTTCGTTACAAAATTATTTACAAGCTTCTTGCAAGCAGATTAAAGAAGTGGCTGCCAAACATTATTGAACCAGAGGTGAGTGCCTTTATGCAAGGCATACAAATATAGGACAACATATTTATAATGCAAAAGTCTTACATCAATTGCGCATCACCAAGAGAAAGAAGAAATTTCAGGCGATATTAAAACTAGACATGCAGAAGGCATATGACAGAATCGAATGTGATTTTTTACAGGATTGTATGCTGAAAATGGGCTTCTATGCAAAATGGGTGTCCCTAATCATGCAATGTATTTCAACGGTGTCATTCAGTGTTAAGATCAATGGAGAACCAACCCAATTTTTCTCCCACTCGAGACAACTAAGTCAAGGAGATCCCCTATCACCATACTTATTCATTCTAATCTCAAATGTATTAACTTGGCTGATGAACAAAGCAATTGCAGACGGCAGCATTAAAGGGATACAACTAAACAAGTTTTGCCCTACGCTATCTTATTTACTTTTTGCTGATGATGTTATCTTTTTTTCTGGATGGCACTATTGGTGAATGTCAAAACCTGGCACATATCCTCAACCAGTACTGCTATGCTTCGGGGCAAGCTATTAATTTAAACAAATCGGGGGTTTTTTTCAATAGTAATAGCCCATTATCTCTAAGAAGAAACCTGGCCTATGAGCTTAGAGTCCTTATATTTGAGAAAACGGGCAAATACCTGGGAATCCCAACGGAATGGGGTCATTCAAAGAAAGAAATGTTTGAATGGATCTTGGCGCGAGTATATGCGAAGTTAGAAGGCTGGAAAGAAAAACTACTTACCAAAGCAGGAAAGGAGATCCTGATTAAAAGCGTTGTGCAGGCTATTCCAACTTATGCCATGTCCATCTTCAAACTACCAATGTCTATCTGTCAAGCAATAGAAAAGAGAATTGCATCATATTGGTGGCAAAAAGGAGACTCTCAGTGCGGGACACATTGGAAAATTTGGGAATGTTAAAAACTCGAAAGGATGACGGAGGAATGGGATTTAAAGATTTGATAACCCTCAACCGTACAATGCTCGGTAAGCAAGCCTGGAGATTATCCACTTCTCCAACAGCCCTATGGTGCAAAGTCCTGAAAGGAATCTATTTCCCAAATTGAGATATCTAGAGAGCTCGTAAGGGCCAACGCCCATCCTGGGGCTAGCAAAGCTTGTTACTTGGAAGAGATTACAATAGCAACAGATACTAAATGGTCAGTGGGAGATGGAAAAGTCATTAAAATCAAGGAAGACAAATGGTTAGAGCAAGGGGTTATTGGAGGACCAACAAACCACCAAGAACCTATCTACGTGTCAGAGTTGATCAATGCAAACTGTAATGCTTGGGAGGAACAGCAAATTTACCATCTTTTTGATGAAAACACTGCTAATGAGATCTTAGTGATCCCCCTGAGTCAGAACACGAAGCAGGATAGCTTAGTGTGGACAGGAAACAGAGCAGGGAAGTATACTGTGAAGAGTGGATATAACAGAGCCTACCCAAAACTCCCTAGTACAAATCAAAACAGGGCATCATGTCCCTTCAAACCCCCATGAAACCTATGGACTCAAATATGGAGCCTTACCGTACCCCCAAAAATTCGGACTTTCATCTAGAGCCTCTGCCAAAATGCCCTTCCCACACGAGAAAACCTATACAAAAGGAAAATAACACCCAACCCGTTATGCCCGATTTGCAACTCCAGAATAGAAACCACAGAACATACCTTTCTATTGTGCAAATGGACCAAAAAAATATGGGAGGATCCACGACTCAAGGGCACCAATACCGAAAGCCAGATCAAACGCTTTGCTCAATAGTTGATGGGGGTCTTGAAACCAACCGTGACTCACCCGCAAGAGAGCTTACAGAGTGGTTTCTCGGAACATTTGGAAGGCTCGGAACAACTGGATCTTCTGAGCAAAGCGTCCACAACCAGCGGATCTATTGGATCTAGCACATGACCAACATCTAACCTTTAGCAAATGGAAGAAGAAACAGAGTTTAAAACACCCAAATCGTAGCATACCTGCTCGATGGAACCCGCCGGCCCCAACAGAGATGAAGATAAATGTTGATGTGGCCTGGATCCCAGGCGATTTCATCTGCTCCATTGTTGGAATCGTGAGAAACTCTTTTGGGTAGGTCGTTCAGGGCTTTGTCTCGAAAGCTAGGGTTTCATCCTTGTAGCAAGCAAAAGCCGAATCTCTGTTCCACGAGATCCTCTACTTAAAAGGACTTGATCTGCGGCATGTGGGAGGAGACAAAAGCCAAACACTTACGTGGACATGTGAAAGCGACAATTTACCTGTCGTGGACCAGGTAATGGGCTGGGCCGAGCCTCCTTGGAATTTAAGAGAAATTGTGCAAACCTGCAAAGAAGAGCTTGGCAATGTGCAAAAATGTAACAGTGGTTTACTGCCCCCGAGAAGCAGATAGAGCTGTGGATTGGTTGGCCAGGACACATCGGGCCAACAAACTTCATGTAAATTGGTTGACCACCACTCCTTTACCCCTTTCGAAAAATTTATGTTCGGAATTTTCTCCTTCGCTATCTTGTAAGACTGGTTTTTTTCGATGATCGAATGCATTATCTATTTTCGACCAAAAAAAAAAAAAGTCTAGGTCAATTTCGGATCTTTTGGGTCAAAACCGAGTCAAGTTGTCTAAGCAAACTTTGGATTACACTTCCTAAGATTTCTGAAAATGCTTAAATCATTTCAATTGGACTTTGTTTGATATATTGATTAGGTCAATACATAATCAGTCCAAATTTGAATTAAAACTGGATAAGTGGCGATACTTTATGGCTCACTTCATCGATCGATTGATTGTTGTGAATTAAGGCAATTGACCTGAACGCATGTTTAATTAGGGCCTTATGCATGTGATTGTTAGATGAATGATAGGCCTTATGCATGTGATCGCACCTCACCCCCTTTTTAAATTTTTTAAATTTTAAAATTATTTTTTTAATATTTTAACTAAATCTAATTTTAAATTTAATTTATTTAATTTTTATATTATTTTTTTACTACGTCAGCCCAAAATGATGCCATTTTTGCATTATTTGGCCACGTCAGTGTGCAAAACGGCGTCATTTTGGACTCACTTTGTCAGAAATTCGCCGGAAAAATGCCACGTTAGCCTTTGACCGGACTTTGGTCAAAATGGCACTTAAGTGATCCGTTTTTCTTCGAATGTGGCACTTAAGTGTACATTTCATAAGTTATGGCACTTAAGTGTCCATTTGAGTAAAGTTATGGCACGTGAAGCGTTCTTTTGCCAAAATTTACCGACTCATGATGTTGTTCATCACTTTGTGCATGCAAGTGGCGTCCGATAATCATTGGTCTTAATTAATGAACCCCTAGCTTATTAAGAGGCAACATGGGGGTAATCGGAATGTATGAATTTGAAGGCTGATTCTGAGACCATTCAATGATTGCTTTGGTGAACATTCTTAATTGATTCGATCCCTTGAGTGCATGTCATATGAATGAATGAATGAATGAATGAATGCATGAATGAATGAATGGGCTGAATGGAAACAGACACTACCAATGACGGCCATATGAGGTGATCCATGGACAAGACGGCCGAGGATCATGAAGATGGTGGCAAAAGACCAATGACTATTCCAGTCTCATTTTTGTAATAGTTAATTTAACATCAATTAATCATTCTTAGAATCAGCTTCAATTTCAAGTTCAATTATAACTAATAATAACAATAATAATCAACTTAGACTTAGCCTCATTTCTAGATAAACAACTTAGGCTTAGTTTTAATCAATCAAATAGAATTAGGCCTGCTTTAGTGATCAGTATTAAGCTTTTGAGCGTTCATGTCTCGAGGCTCAACAACAAGGCCATGTAATAATCTACTTGATGAGCAGGTCATTTACATTTCTTGCTCTTAGATAGCCGCTTCTAAATTCCATGGGTGTTTAATTCTCACTCCACTTTTCAATAAATTTTTTGTTAATTTCTTTTTCTAAGTCAAAATTAGGATTAACTTAGAATTTTAAATGAACCCTCCTACAAAAAAAAAAATTACATGGACACTTAGTGGATCAAGACCTTTAAGGCCACAAAATGTAAACCAATACGGCATGATCACCCTAGAAAACAACCAACTAATTAGGTACCAAAAGTGCGCTAATAGAAATATTGGCATAATCAAATCCTGATCCCTAGAAATTTCTAGGGAGCAAGTATACTAGAAGTGCCAAAATTTGTGTATGGCACTCATTTTAGTGCCAAAAGTTTTTTTCGGATCATTCAAGTGCTACTTTAAAAAAAAAAAAATCATTTAAGTGTCAACTTCAGTCCGACTTGTTGGAAATCCAACGTAGCTATATTTTATTAATTTCTTAGTACTACATGGCTCGCCAGCATGCTTAGTCAGCATATAACCCTTAAATAACGTCGTCTAAAAGTTATAAATAGTGATCATTTAAGTACTAAATTTTATAAAAATCGATCATTTGAGTGTCGAATTTTATTTAAAATGAACACTTCAATGCCGGTCGTTATTAAAAAAGGATCACTTCAATGCCAAGCATGCCACATGGACTAGATTTTTTTTTAAAATTTTGCCAAGTCATATTATAATTTTAATTATAAATGACGCGTAATTAATTTAGTCAGAATTTCTCATCGTTGGCACTAAAATAATCATTTTTCCTCCTATTTATCACCTAAGTTAGCCGACGAAAACTTTAGCAAAAAGTGAGTCTTGTACATAACTTTTGACACTTCTAATATACTCATCCCAAATTTCTAGTTGCATAGAAATCAAGAAGAATCTACTACTTCTCATTTGGATTCTAGCTAATCCCAAACAATGGCTGGTGCCAACTCCTAGTAAGATCTTTAGGTTGTTAAAGAACTTAAAAGAAATCCCACATCATGCGAGATATCAACTTGGGAGAGTCTACACTTTTTTCGGTGATTGAAAAGATAATGTATTCAGGTCATCTTTTCAAATGAACCTTTAAGACTATGGGGGTGTTTGGTTCAGCTTTCCTAAGGGGCTTTTAGTCCCGAAAGCCCCTTGGTAAAAATATTTGGTGTTTGGTTTACACTTTTGAGCTTGCATTTCCCAAATGCCAACATTCGGAATGCTGAAAGCCCAAAGCAGGTCCAGACCTGCTTTGGGCTTTCAGCATTTTCGGGATGCTAGTTTAGGGTTTAATGAATTTTTTTCTTTCTAATATCGCCCTTACCGATAATTGTTTTTTTTTCCATTTTGCCCTCCAAAACAATGTTCATCTTCTTCCTTGGACTTCCATGGACTTCTGCTCGGTCAAGCTTCGCGGTGGTGGGCGGCGCTCTTCCTTGGACTTCCGTGGACTTGCTGCTCGGCCAAGCTTCGCGGTGGGTGGCGCTCAGCCGCGAGCGGCCAGATCTGGCCGCCGGGGGGCCAGATCTAGCCACCGGAAAGCCTCGCCTAAGGTCATGTGACCTTAGGCGAGGTGGCCTGAGGTCGGGCGACCTCAAGCGTCGCCTGAGTCGATCGACCCAGGCGACGCCGCCTAAGGCCGCGCGCTTGAGGCCTCGCGATCTCAGGCAACACCCTGGGTCGCTCGACCTCAGGCGCGACCCAGGCGGCAGCCTGAGGCCGCGCGACCTCAAGCAGCGTCGCCTAGGTTGTCGCCTGAGGCCAGGGTCACCGCCTGAGGTTGCGTGGTCTCAAGCGGCTGGGTTGTGCAACACCTGAGGTCGACGCCTCCCTCCCTCCCGCCGTCGCCACCGCCACCGCCGCTGCCTCTGCCAGCCACCTCCTCACCACCACCAGCTGCTCCCCCACAATTTTCCCCTCACCACGCGATCTCTCCTCCCTTTTCTTTTCTTTTTTTCATTTTTCATTTTACTTTAAAATAGCTTTGCAAAACATGCACAACAAATTGGTTTCCAAACACAACTCCCTTCCCAAAATGCTCATTCTCTTAAAGGTACTTGGGTAAATGCAAAGCCATTTCCCCAAAGTTGAACCAAACGGGACCTATCTCTTGAGTAAATTCTTCTAAATCTATTTGCCTTAGGTGGCTACTTGAGAGGGTAGGTCACAAAAATAGTTGAGGCTTCGTCAACATATCAACTAGATTATTTTTCGTATCATTCTTCAAGACCTTGATATAACCATCAGCAAGAATATCTTGAATAACATGATACTGCACGTCAAAGTGCTTTATCATCTCTTGATATATTTGATCTTCAGTAAGATCTGTAGCACTCTAACTATCACAATCACACCATGATGCACATTGAACTCTCTAAATAAGCCTCTTAACCATATGAGCTCTTTAACTACCTCTGTAATAGAGATATACTTTGCCTCTATAGCAAATAAAGTAATCATATGCTATAAAGTAGTTTTCCAACTAATTGCACAACCTCCAATAGTAAAAATGCACATAGTCAAAGATCTCCTCCTACCCAGATCATCACATAATCAGAATTTATTGAAGCTAACAAACAACCTAGAGGGAGTGAACACCCTCGATAAATTTTGATGATCTTGTGGAAATCAGTAACCAATATAAAATTAGGTTTAGCAGATATATCTAGTATCACGAGGTTCTGATGTGTGAAAATAGATAATACATAAGGGAATAAGAGCACACAACAATTTATTATAGTTCGACCTTATCACCAAACTTATGTTGAATACTCAGATTAACAGCCACAAGTCGAGCTGGATAAGTTACAATTGGCAAACACTAATCCTATCAAATGATGATCGGTGTTTGCTAATTGTAACTTATTGGAAGGAGTTAATGGCGTTAACAAAAAGAATTGATTGCACATATATGACAAGTTTTAGAATTTGATGGTATTTTCTAAAAGTTTTAGGACGTGCTCCGGTCCTCCCAAGGGCAAGATCCTCACGAGGCAATTTAATTAATTGCCAAGTGGGCGCGAAAGATTCCTCCGTGAGGTGGTGTTTTTATTTTTGGAGCCATCACCGATCTACTCTAAGCCAGTAAGAGGCCAAGTAATAGGTGGTAGGTCGTTTCTTTCTACAAACCAAAAACTGGGCCTAGAAATTCGGTAATGCTACATGTCTAACTAATGCTTAGAGTTGGCACCTGTTCTCCTTGTTCCAAAACATTTCCTATGATAGTTTTTTAATTTTCTTAACCTTAATCATGCACAATTAGGTAGCCGTGCATAGTCAAATTACAACAAACACAAAATATATATCAAAAATCACATGAACCATACAGTAACACAAGAAATAAAGTACGGTAATTATAATGCAACTAAAGTGCAACAAGTAAAACCAAATATAAGTTGGATAAAACCTCAATTTATCTAAAGAAAGAAAACCTTACCAAAATGAAAAATATAAGTTGGATAAAGAATACACATGACACTGTCGTAAAGACTCGGGATAGGACTCAAGAGCAATGCTCAAAATCAAATTTTCATGCATTTACAACAAAGCACGTATGCATTCAAAACTAAATAATGATAACGGAGGATCTAACGAGATAACATGTCATTAAACATTCATCCGTGAAATGCAATTTACCACTAAATGCAAATCTGATTTTTCGTCATTTTTTCATATTATCATTCTTTTTTTTTCTTTTTTTCTTTTTTGGTCATTTTCATTATTCACGATAACATAATCAATATCTAAACTATACTAAAAGTGTGCAGATAAATTATAAATGAACAACGATGCTACACATTTAACAACGTTAAAACACGAACATGCAGATATCTCCTGGGAATGATGAAGCAATGTAATAGGACCAATCCGAGACTGCTCGGGACTCAAATAATGGTCAAATGAGGACAGTAGACTCGCTGTCCAGCACTTGAAGCTTTCTGGACAGTGTGCTCAAAGAGGTTATTTTGCCCAGTAGACTATTTTGAACGAATATTCGAACGTCCCGACACAACAACGGACCCTCGGGACAGATTGAGACCACCTCAGGATCCCACAAAGGGCATCTACACCCCTCTCAAAACCAGTCACGATTCAACGTCAATAGGCCAAACCGAGAGACCTCAAAGGAAACCGAGTTCAATAAACATGTCTTAAACGACCAAACCATTGCTGTAAACGATCCTGAAGATAAACAGCACGTAATGACATTAAAGCTTAAGTTAAACAAGCTACAGAACTATATCCGAGTCAGTGGACCATAGACCGAGGTAATGAGCATGCAACACCCACAAGGGCGAGGCGATGGCAAGCCGAGCTACCGTAACCTCTCTTTCAACCATGGTTTCAGACTAAGAGCTCTCGGTGGATCAAACATAAGTAAAATACAGGAAGAAGTAAGCCGACTATACCTTAAATAAGAGAGACGAGGCAGGCTTGGATTACACTCAACTGAAGGACACACGCCCGACCCTCAGCCTCCAGGACACGCGTGACTCAAGGTGTTGGGAGGGCAATTTAAGGGACTGCAGAGAGAGTTAGAGGGAGGTAAGAGAGAATGACTAAAAGGAAAATGAGCCAAGAGGAGAGATTTGAGAAGGCCCGCTAAAAATATCTTGAATGGCCTTATATAGGGCCGGCCACTATGGGTCTTCGCCCTGTAGTGCAAAGTCCAATACACGTACCTAAATGCCTTGGAATGCGATGTAGAATGCAAATAAACTAAGCGACGTTAATATTTTGGTGTAGGGATCGAGTTCAATCTTTAGTTTCCTTATGCGACAAATAATAAGTCAGGTCTATATGAGCCAAAATTTAGATGTGAATAGGCGGTTTCTCTCATCATGCAAAATCTTCATCTTAAAGGAAAGGAAAAAACAGAATAAGTCGTGTTTCACGTTGGGGTGCAAAAATCCTCTGCCACAAGGCGACTCCCTTCTCGATGAATCTTGTGACTAGACACAAGTTACGGACAGTAATTTATTCCTGCCCCACGAGACCCAGCAGCTAGTCTTGGCTCTATTGGGACGGCCCGATCTCGCTTACTGCGAGGCATGGAGGGTAAAATGTTTGCCCCGAGCGCATGGGGCGCAAAAATGGATTCCACACTCCGCCTCGAGCACATTATTTTGTTTTTTCTATTTTTGGCTTCACGTATTATTAACATTATTACTATGCGAGACTGGTAATGTCAATTCCCATTCCTCGCCCCGCCCCCATCGTCATCCCTGGCACTACTTGTGTAGGAAGTTTATTAGGTGTGATCTAATCTTGGGATGAGAAAATGTGACAAGTTTCAATTTGGGAAGAAAATCTTGCTCGTGGTCTAACCCTAAGCCCCTGTCTGACCGTTGCGAGATGCTCTTCCATTCAGTTCTGTTGACAAAAAAAAAAAAAATTGGTCGATAATTATCTGCTGAAAACTAAACTTGTCAATGCTGACTGTATTGATACATAACCCTTATACTACCATTGGAGTATATATCACATTAATTGTAGAAATGTCTAATGGTCAGTTTATAAGTATGAGGGAAATCTCACCCTTCAAGTTAGTTTTTGAGGTGAAAGAGGTTTAAGACCACCTAAGTATCAAAGCTCAAGTTGACAATAAGTCTAGACCAAACAGTCATGTAGAAGAGTTTTGGGTTGTTATGGCTCTGACCTAGGCCCCCAATGTATGAAGAGGAGATTCTTGAGGCTATCCCACATTAGTTATGGAAAGGGCCGGCGGTTGGTTTATAAGTATGAGAGAAAATCTCATCCTTTAAACTAGTTTTTGAAGGTGAGAAAAGCACAAAACCACGCAAAAGAAGGAGATGGTAACGAATGATATGTGAAACTACTCACTTAGGTGCCAAATCCAAGAAAAAACAATTACTTAAGTGTGTCCAGCAAGAAATCAGGCCAAAGAAAGTATGAGGCTTTTATAATTGAAATTTTTTTCTAAGGTGACATTTTTTGGGCACTGAAATAATTACTTTTTTATTGAGATTTGGGCTAAAGTGATCTTTTTTAATAACAAATGACACTGATATGATTATTTTTTAATGTAGCCACATTAGATTTACGGCAATCCAAATTGGAACTAGCACTTAAGTGATGGATTTTTTTTAAAAGTGGTATCTAAGTAAACAAAAAAAAAAAAAAAAAAACTTTTGACACTTCTAGTATCTTTCTTCTATCATGAGATCTAATTTTATACTTTTCAAAGAAAACTTAAACATATCTTAATGCTTAACATTTTCTTGGAAACAGCTTTTAATCTTTCAACTAATGAAATTCCCTTGAAAAGTTAGAAATACAGTAATTAAAAGAAAAAGTTAAAAGATTGTTTAGAGAGAAGCACAAGTCTAAAGTTTATGGAGAGCACAAGTCGTAAAGTATGTTAACGCAAACCGGCAACTAATTTAAAGAAAAAGCAAAAGTCCTAAAGGCTTTTCACGTACTTATTTTGTCCATGGTAATTATAGCTAGTAGCAGTAACTAAAGATTTCACCAGGAGAGAATACCATCTTGATGAATAGAATAAATATTCATGTATAAATGGGTTTTACATTCAGATTTTTTCCAATAAAGACATTACTTTATGTAGATGGTACCGTGCCTCCGAGGCAAACATCCGTCTATGTGATTCAACTTTTCTCCAGCGATAGAGCTGGGAAACGACCGATTCCAGGCCAGTTTTTCAGCATAACAAGTTCACTTTCCGGTTTCAATATTTCGGTACCGAGACCTATCAGATAGTTCCGGAATTCCGCATCAAGAGCGACCTTCTCCCAAACTGATCAGTTCATATGACTATTCGCGTGCTTGCTGGCTGCGGAATAAGAGCAAAGGAAACGAGTTTCTTACCGTTTTGATAGGTTTACGTGGTATAACCGTTAAATAGTATATTATGGAAAACGTCTGTCTTCACCTCGACGGTCGGACTAGGGGAGGCTGGTTACCTTTTACTTGGCTCCACACAAGGACTTCAATCAAATAATGCATATTCACCCGAAGTTTTTGCAATAATTACATTAGACGACCCCACGCTAAAATAATGGAAAACCTTGAAGACCCTAAGTGATGTCGGCATTAGATCATCCACACGTTATCTAGGCCATGAAATTCCACTATATATACACGACCCATCAAACGTTCAATCAAACCAACTGACGAGAGCAGAGCCGAATCGACCCAAGGAATGGCGTTTCATAGCTCTCTGCTGCTTTCACAGATTCTTTTGCTTTTTACGGTCGCATCATCGTCTCCATGGACATCTGCGACTTACCCGATTCAGCAGACCTTCTTTCGTTGCCTCTCGACCAATTCCAAGAACTCTGTTCCTCTTTCCTCGTATTACACCCCGAATAACGTCTCTTCCTTCACGTCCGTCCTCAATTCGACGGCGAACAACCTCCGGTACTTGCTCCCGACGGTGCCAAAGCCCGTGATCATCTTCACCCCACTCTCTGAGCTCCATGTCCAGACTGCTGTCCTCTGCTCGAGGCAGCTCGGGCTCACCCTCCGCGTCCGGAGCGGGGGCCACGACTACGAGGCGGTCTCCTACGTGTCCCAGATCGAGCCCACCTTCGTCGTGCTCGACCTGTCCCAACTCCGAGCCATCGAGGTGGACATCCCCCACGGCACGGCGTGGGCCCAAGCAGGGGCCACAAATGGGGAGGTCTATTACCGGATCGCTGAGAAGAGCAAGGTCCACGGGTTCCCGATGGGCCTGTGCACGAGCTTGGGCGTGGGGGGCCACATCACCGGCGGGGCCTACGGGTCAATGATGAGGAAGTTCGGGCTTGGGGTCGACAACGTGATCGACGTCCGGATGGTCGACGCCAAGGGAAAGATTCTTAACCGTAAGGCGATGGGAGAGGACCTGTTCTGGGCACTCAGGGGAGGCGGGGGAGGCAGTTTTGGCATAATCCTGGCTTGGCAGCTGAAATTGGTCAATGTGCCTGAGACTGTGACTGTGTTCACGGTCACCAAGGCCCTCGAACAAGGCGCGACGAAGGTCCTGTACAAATGGCAAAACGTAGCGCCAAAGCTCGACGACAGGCTCTTCATCAGAGTCATCATCCAGGCCTCC
Organism: Eucalyptus shirleyi; assembly: GCA_017140165.1. Lineage (NCBI taxonomy): Eukaryota > Viridiplantae > Streptophyta > Magnoliopsida > Myrtales > Myrtaceae > Eucalyptus > Eucalyptus shirleyi. Next base: position 29,646,591 of record CM029446.1, read on the forward strand.
AGCGCCAACCTGACGGAGAACCGGACCGTGTTGACCGCTTACAACGCCCTCTTTCTGGGAGACGCGAACACCCTCCTTGGAATCATGGGCAAGGGCTTCCCGGAGCTGGGACTGACGCGGGCCGACTGTGTCGAGACAAGCTGGATTGGGTCGGTCCTGTACATTGCAGGGTACCCGAATACGACCGCCCCGGAGGTCCTCCTGCAGGGGAAGCCCCTGTTCCGAAACTACTTCAAGGCCAAGTCCGACTTCGTGAGAACCCCGATCCCCGAGGAGGGTCTCTTGGGCCTGTGGAAGATATACCTTGAGGAGGAGGTCCCGTTCATGATATGGAACCCGTACGGTGGGGCGATGGCCCGGGTCCCCGAGTCGGCGACACCGTTCCCGCACAGGCGAGGCACACTGTTCAAGATCCAGTACGTGGCGACCTGGCAGGATGGGACCCAAAGCATGGCCAGGCATATGAGCTGGATCAGCAAGCTTTATGACTACATGGGAAATTATGTGTCCAAGAATCCAAGAGAGGCCTATGTGAACTACAGGGACCTTGATTTGGGCATGAACAAGAAAGGCGTCAACAGCGTGATGGAGGCAAGCTCGTGGGGTTTGAGGTATTTCAAGAACAATTTCTACAGGTTGATTAAGGTCAAGACCAGGGTGGACCCAGATAACCTTTTCAGGCATGAGCAAAGCATTCCTCCTCTTCCTGTGAAGAAAGGGAATTAGAGAGTGTTAATTGATTAGTGTAAGATTTGCTTGGACCACTTTAGAGTTCGATGGCTTGTGGTTGTTCTTTCTTTTCTTTCTTTTTCCTATCTTTTTGCTCTTTCTGATTTTGGCCTTTTCCCCCCGCTTGGAATTAACTGCATGGCAGTGTGTACTGTGAGCATATAATCAAATACTAATATCGGTTTGCACACCTCTCTCTCTCTCTCTCTCTCTCTCTCTCTCTCAAAATACTTTCATTTTCTAATGTTGATCTCATATCTTCCCACCTAAGCTGTTGTTAGCTGGCCCCAACAAAGGGGCGGACCCAACCAACTATCTCATCCTCACACATTAAGCCCTAGATCGGAATAGCAATAAACTGAATCTCTCATATAACTATTGAATTTGGACTTGATGGTAACTAAGCTTTGATATTAATATTTTGTGGTCTTAAACCCAACCAACTATCTCATCCTCACACATCAAGCCCTAGATCGGAATGGCAATAAACTGAATCTCTCATGTAACTATTGAATTTGGACTTGATGGTAACTAGGCTTTAATATTAATCTTTTGTGGTCTTAAACTTCTTTCACCCCAAAAATTAACTCAAAATTCTTCACATTTATAGAACATAATAATTTCATCCCATCGGACCGATATAGGATAATCCAAACAGCTGTAAAAGATAATCTATATATTTTTTTAAAAAAAAAGCTAAGCATTGAATGAATAAACCTACCAAATGCTTTAGGGATGTCTTGGCCTAAAAGGGTGGCTGTCATTGTCGAACAGGAACCAGCATTATCTATGTTTCCAAAGATTGATTACAATATCTGTTTATATAGCGACGTCAGCATCTTGTTTTATGTCTCCACGTGTCCCACGATATAGAATCCTAGAATCCTAACTTAGGGTTTGACGCATGGGGAAATCCACGAATCAACTTGCTGTACCGCCAAGCAAATCATAGCGGCTGAGTAGCCAATAGTGCATTTGCTTGTCAAATCACGTCCTCAATCAACTTCCGTATAGATTGACCAAAACGTCTGGCGACCTTTTCCCAAGGATGTTTGTGGGAAAGTCAATTTGTGTATCATGACATGGGAAATAATTCAGTTGAATCACATGAAGGGCACTATTTCATTGCCCACGTCATGAAGAGGGAGTTCTATTTACTTTAACCTTGATGATCGTTTATTTGGATTTCTTACCCTTTTGTGTCCTATGAATTCACGTGAACGTGGGAGGTGATCTATCCATTTCAGTATACTATTACCATGTGAGTGCGAGGAGTGAGGAAACCTTGTGACCTTTTTGGTTAACCATTCAATGCTTATATATCATTCCCATTTCTTCTGCCTGTCCAATGTTAGTTCTTCTACTCCTAAGATTGCCTACTTTTTTTATGAGTAATCGCATTTTTTTTGTTTTCATTTCAAGTAAATAAGGATGGATTACCCGAATCTTTGAAAAATATAGTCTCTCTGAATGCATGCACCCTGCACCATTTGTGCGTATTTAGTAAGACTTCATTCACAAGCCCTAGCGTGGGATTGTTTGTTACATTTGAACCAAATGTTTGATCACTCAGGTAACTCTTTGGAGATTACATTAATACTCCAGCACTCATATGAATTTCCTAAGGATGGCTTCTAGGACAGTCGATTCCAATTCTTTTCTAGATTAAGTACACTTGTTTTATATTTCCACTTATGCATTAAGTACACGTTCAGTCGCAGTCCTCTTATCTTCTTTTCATTCATCCACATGCGAACTCCAATACCTTATATCAGCAATTCAGATGATTATGTTCCCATGATATTACAAATGCTAGGAAAATTGTAATGTGAAACTGATAGGACTCCCGCTTCCGTGATATAAAAAAGCTTTTAAATGGAGGAAAGAGAGGGAGGCTGGCACTTGCAAAGTTAACGAACCTTGCCAGAGGCCAGGCAAGGTCACTCAACCCTTGCATGTTTGTGGCTACTAACTGGACTTAGTCGCGATTCCCTAGAGCTGATGACAGGGGACTTGCCACGGTCTAAAGAGGTCCGCTCTGCTCTCACCTTGCCATTGCAAGGGGTAGCAGCCGCGGCCAGGCCCTTGATTGAGGGCAATGAACACGTTAGATATCCCTTGATTGAGGAACCAACGGCATGTAACACTTGTTTTCTGTATCCCTTCGTATCCTTCCAAGCTTGTCCTAGTATCAGATAGCGCATTCCAAATATCGAATTGAGGGCATTGAATCACTATGTTTAATTTTACTACATGAAGAGAGGCATGATGTCTTGCATGAAGTCACTTTACCAGTCAATTAGGAGCATACGCATAGCAATCAAGAGTCGTTGTGAGTCAACAACTAAAGACAATTAAAGCATGGGAGAAAAGATTTTTTTGACTAAAGTACGCATGGGTAAAATGATTTTGTTACCATATCATTAACAGCGTCCCATGTACGCTCATTAATAAGACTCGATTAAAAAACGGCAAAAGCAAGATTTGATACAAAATTTGGTAGATGGAAACAAACGCCGAAGAATATTCCCCTTCACCGTGCCAGGCTAATCTGCACGAGGGGTGGGAGTTAAAGTCCTTGATTAAGCAATAATTTGGGAAGCGGGAATGGACTTAAGTGTTATTATAGCGGAAAGGCGTGAGAACCCCACGAGGAAGATTCACGAAAGGTCCGACGTAGGAGGACAAACTCATGGTTGGTTGGTCACGGTTGGTTGGTAGTTGAAGTGAAGACAAACCCCCCAGTAATTGTCTGGTTTCACGGACATGATTAACGTGAATTATGTGTTTTGGCAATTTGCGGCTCGAGTTGGACTTTGGGAATGGCATATGGCGTTCACATATGGGCACGCATGGTGTGGAAATTCCAGAGAGTTGTTGAAAAGGGTCGAGCCAAAGGAGAGAGGACAATCGGCATGTAACCGACCCGGCAAAAAAGATGTCGATGATGCATTCAAAATCTTCACGCCGAACTAAAGAATAGACGTTGATTATGACCCTCCCAATATAGTTATGATACACTACCAACTGGCCTAGAAGATTTAATTATTTTTTTTTCCTACTTAGCCTATTAAAGTAATTTTTTCTAGAATCTAGCTACCGGGTACCATTTCCGCTTCGCTGTTAACAGTACCCCCCAGTCCGCCCTCCCGATCCGGTCAGAGCGCTGCGCACTTTCTGGCCCCTCTCCCTCACTGTCACTGTTTCCTGTTACTTTACTATAGCACTAGCATAAGCATGCGAGATTGGTGCTTCTTTGGCGTGATGTGAATGATATTTCACTACCAACCAAATAAATACAATCCTAACACGTACAAAATAGATATTTGAAAAATTGTATGTAATCATTGCCAATTTTACCGTCGGCTTCTGTCAACTGTTGATTAAAACCAAAATTTGGTCATTTTTTGGTGTCTAATAGATTGAAATCCCGAATCAAGAAATTCCATCTATGTTAAAAAATCTCATTTTATCTGGATGGGGATCCTCAATCAGTATTTGATATTTCCCTGATCTACGTTTTTTGTTTACTTTTTTAACTGTTTATTGTGGGCTTGATAACAAGCTCTACAACATTCTTCTCTATTATTAACCTTAAAAAAAGGCTCGCGCTATTGGCACCTAACACCCCTTTTCACGTTGAATTAACTACATAATCTTATATGGGTCTCACTCTTGATTTAATGTTATTTCTTATCCTTTTTCTTTCTTTCGTTTTATTTCAATTTTACTAAAAGACAAAACTACCCACATCTCTTTCAAACACTTTTTTTCATCCTGCTTCTTCTGCACCCATTATATCATAGTATTTCCTTCATGCATGTCTTCTTCTAAAGTTATCTCCATTGCTGCAAAACTGAACAAGCACTAATTGTGTATCAAAGTAATGAAATATTAATTGTCTCTACAAATTATTACTTTATTTCCCTAAATTATCCTCACAATTGAATAGCAACTTCGATATTATGGTTGATGTATGCATTATACACAACTTACTCATCTTTCATTGCACTATTTAGTGCATTTGGAAGATGGTATTATTTTTTGCTTACATATATTTATTGATGATGAAACTACAAAAGGAAAATAGAAATCAATTGCATCTATAAATTCATTTGAAACTTTACCAAGTAATTTTTTTAATGCCACGAGATCTTTTGAGTAGCATATGGATGCATCCTCTTGCTCAAGGTTATGTTATCTCTATGAAAAAGGTCAAACAAAATCAAATATGTTCTTTTTTTATTGCGATAGGGGAGGTGGTTATCGTGATTGATATAATGTTTCTATTGCAAGTCGTGAGGAGAAAGATCGTATTTCATTTGATTGACTATCCTCTTGAAGTTTGTTGCCATAAATAGAAGAATGTATTAAGGCCATTCAAAACATTTAATGCATCACATAATAAATAATTAAAAATTTGACAATTAAATTCACTTAAATGAAAGTTGCAGTTAAAATACACTATCTATAACATAATGACATGCTAAAGTTATAACAAAATGTGTACTAAAATTGGTAGATGGTTCTTTTCACATTTAATTGTGCTTAGGCTTTTTTTTTTTTTTTTGAATAGTAGTTTCCTTGTTCAAACAAAAAAAAAAAAGAAATACACAACTCATTAACAAAATAATTAGCTTTTTTTTTTTGTCAAATACTTATTAGCTATACACCAAATAATTTTTGGAAAAACAAAAAAAAAAAGACAAGCAATAATTTTAAATCAAGAGCACATTTTAATAAATGTTGTTTGAGAGAAGTATGGATAATTTCATCTCTAGAAAGATTGAAACAAAAGAAACAAAAAAGAAACAAAACATAAGAAATAATCTTAAATCAATAGTGGGGTCCATAATGATAATGTAGTCAATTCAATATGAAAAGGGGTGTTAGGCCATTTGGTTAGATGGATTTTTTATAGCTCCTCCCCCTTGAAGTTTTAGAGGGCAAAATTTGAGACTACGTATTCCATCGCCCTAACAACTTTTTTGGGCAATATTTCTTTTAATCTTGCTTAACTTTTCAAGAGAAATCTCATGAAAAGCATGAAGTTTCTATAGATAGGAGGAATCGAGCTATTATAAGGTGTCTTCCATTATTTGTCGGGAAAAGTATAAAAAAAAAGTCATAAACCTATTGCATTGGTACTAATTCAGTCCTAAACTTTTCAATTGGACCAATTCAGTCCTAAACCTTTTAATATTTGTACCAATTCAGCTCATCTAGCCAATTTTGGCCAATTGGCGCTAACGTGGACATCAACCGGTGACCGGACACTAATGTGGCAATTTCTATGATTTTTTTATTAATTTTTTATTAATTTTTATTCTTTTTTATTCTTTTTCCTTTTCTTTTCTGCTTCTTCTTGGCGGTTGCCAATGAGCCTCTAGTGAGGCTCGCCAACCACTAGGTGAGGGCCGCAAAGCCCTCACTTGCTGCCAGCGAGGGTCGTAGGCCTCGCCCGGCCTCTCCCAAGGCCGTCGACGAGGCAGCTTCGTCTAGATCTGGGCGAGGCCAGCCTCACTTGCGGCTAGTGAGGCCATTGCCAAGGTGGTAGTGAGGGCTGCGAAGCCCTTGCCAGCCACCGGCGAGGGTCGCAGCCCTTGCTCGACCTCGCCCAAGATCACCTCGCCTGCAACTTAGCCCAGCTCCAGACCTCAATTTCCTTTGCTTCATCACCGCCAGCTTTTACTCTTCTTCTTCTTCTTCTTCTTCTTCCATGAGCAGAAAACCACGAGCAATCCCACTAACTGCTCCAATGATGAAGGCTAGCCTCGCCCAGATCTGGGCTAAGTCACAGGTGAGGCAGCACTGGTAGAGGTCGAGCGAGGGCCACGACCCTCACCGGTGATTGGCGAGGGCTTCACGGCCCTCACCTCCACCCTAGCGATGGCCACCATGGCCTCGCCCAAATCCGGGCGAAGCTACCTTGCCAACGGCCTTGGGAGAGGCCAACCGAGGGCCACGACCCTTGCCGGTGGTAGGCGAGGGCTTCACAGCCCTTGCCCAGTGGCGGACGAGCCTCACTAGAGGCTCGTCGGCCACCACCAAGAAGAAGACGAAAAGAAAAAAACAAGGAAAAAATTAATAAAAAAATTAATAAAAAATTCATAAAAATTCATAAAAATTGCCACACGCCTTAGGCCACCGTCGACGTCCACATTAGTGTCGGCCGGCCAAAAATTGGCTGGATGGACTAAATTGGTACTAATATTAAAAGGTTTATGACTAAATTGGTCCAATTGAAAAGTTTACTTAAATTGGTGCCGATGCAATAAGTTTATGACTTTTTGGTACTTTTCCCATTATTTGTCTAGTAGCAAGAAATGTGCAAGGGTAAAACTTCCCAAGTGTGTATCTCATTGCTCCCGACAACTTTTGTTGGGCGATATTTCTTCTGATTTTGCATAATTTTTTTTAGAGGAATCTTATGAAAACACGAAATTTCTTAAAACTAGGAAAAATTGAGCCATTATAGGGTGTGCACCCAGAATTTGTCTTATAGCAAAAGTTTGAGAGGACAAATAATGGGAGTAGCAGTTTGATTCCTCCTATTTTCTAAAACTTTCATGTTTTCATGAGGATAAATCTCGAAGAATTATGCATAATCAAAAGAAATGTCACTCAAAATGATCGTCATAGCAATCAAATACACACTCCGTAAATTTTACCCTCTCAAACTTCTTGCAACAAAACAATTAATTGGGAGACGTGTTGTATTAGCTCGATTCCTCCTATTGTCTACAAATTCCATGCTTTTCACGAGATTTCTTCTAAAATGTTATGCGGAATCAATAGAAATAGTCGTCATAAAAAAGTTATCGAAGTGATGAGATATGCTCTAAAAGCTTTGCCCTCTCAAACTTCTTGCAACAGGACAAATAACAGGAGAAACGCTCTAATAGCTTGATTCCTCTTATTTTCTAGAAATTTCATGTTTTCCTTGAGAATCCTTTTGAGAAGTTATAGAGAAATTTCAGCCAAAATTTATGTCGGGTAGAGAGGTGTCGGTATTTTTCTTTTGTCCTAACTTCTGATCTATTTCTTGTTTGTCCACTTCATGGATATTAAAAAACAATTCAATTATTTTTTAACAAAGAACAGGCGGCTTTTTACCAGGTAGAGTCAAGAAGGAAGGAACAGCACAAGCTGGCACTATCCCAGCTGACCAACCGTACATTTGGCCCGAGTGTCCTTATGAAACCACCCCTATTGGGAGGACGGCAAAAGTAGATTTTATAAGACAACAGTTTCATGCGATGTACAGAAGAATTCTTCATTGGCAAAAACTCCCACTGCTCACGTAAGTAATTTCGTATAGGATGAAGCTTATTACAAATATATGAACATAGACCTTGCTTTAGATTTCATGATGCAAGACAACAATAATAGTCGACAGGTCTCAAACTTTGAACAGACAAATCTGAAGAAAAATGGGTTTTCGTTTACCATTGTTTCGGCTAGCAATCAATTTGCAATTTGAACGTTGTAGAAAACCTGAAACCTTTTGAAACGTGTAAATGTCACAATGTCAAAGTATTTTTTCTCAATCAGGAATGGAAAAAAACATGGTCCAAGAAAAACATCCACGTTAGATTAAACTAAATAAGTATGTGCATTTTACCTTTCTAGGGCTGGCATTGGGTGAACATGGAAAGAATAAAATGCGAGGCATGCATTGCACCCGTATTGTTACCGTTGGACAATGTGCTTATCTATTAATGTGTTTCTTGCATGTTTTCTGCTGTTTCGATCGCTTAAGAGTGATAGGATCTGACACTACTGGTGAATCTCAACCTTTACGGCGACAATTTCACTCATCTCTTCACTCGTTGGGCAGTAATTCCCTATCTCATGGCAATGTCCTGACCCAATTAGAACTTCAGATACCCTTAGTTTTGAACTATTTCTCTTTTGGATAAAAGGCCATGATAATTCGGAATGTCGGCAGGTCGGCTATTTGTCTAGCACTATTACGCTTCCACCTTGATGCGGCTAAACACTCGAGCTACTCAGGCCTCAGTTGAACCTGGTTGAGCTGAGTTTGAATTGGCCGGTTGAACTCGAGGATCTCACGAGTGGATTGCCTTGCTTGCATCTCAAGCAAGAGGCTTCCCAGTCATGATATTTTCGAAATAAAAGCCCTAGCATTTCACTTACGTAAATACATTCATGTTTTATTTTCTCAAGGTGTGCAAAGGATTCCAATTTCACAGGGAGCCGGTGGCGAAGCAACGGGATGCTACGACATGGCTTGTCCAGGTTTTGTGCAGATCAGTACCCACGTTCCCGTTGTATCTGTGTTGCGAAATGTCAGCGCTTACGGTGTAAGTCTATACGACGTAGTGGCGCATGTTGAACGGGTAAAGCCCTTCCCTGTAATCGAGCAATAATCTGCGATCAGATTTCCGTTCTTCTTTTTTGCACCTCACCATCAGAAATCCTACGTTGCAGTGATGTGTCGTTACCTCATCTACACGACATCCATGGGGTGTATGTCAAATTTTCTAATTACTTCTTCTCAGCTGTTTGATGGTACATACCTTTTTGACCGATGATTTTCGTGACTGATGGGGCTGCTGGTCTAGACATTTGTTCCAAAATTTTGGCGGCAGCGCATCGAGGATAAGCTTGGGCCACACCCCTAGCGGCCCGAGCCCTCCGATGGGGAGCAGTCACTTCCCGGACCACGTATTCATCCACTCTAGCTACATCCGACTCATTACCTACATGAACAGCAACAAACAGTTGGTGCCTCCAAGTCCGAACGGCACGGTGACTCATGCGGACGTTCTGCTCTGTTACGATGTGTTCGATGAAGGAAATTTGGAAGGCGTTACAAGATGTGCCACGACGTTGGGTGAACCGGGTGGAATTGCGATTGAATAAGGTATTTAATGTGGCAAAAGAAAAATCAAAGAATCATCTTTTCATTTATAGGCGATTTTATTCCTTTGCTTACTCACAGAACCATGTTCCAAGCTCCACTGTAGCTGTTGAATCTCTTGAAAGGGCAATATTCATTAAGTCAATTAGGCTTCGCAGCTTCACTTCCCTATGGTTTGATCAGAGTAATAAAATAAGTCAAAAAAGAAAGAAGAGGGAAAAAAAAAAATGAAAAAATAAGAAAATTTCATTAAAAAAATTACAAAACCATCCACATTGACAATGGCCAAGCCACATTAGACAGCTAGTATCTACATCAGTAATTTCCAACCCAAATTAGTCAAGAAAACTATATTAGAAAATCATCAAAAAGTTAAGATTAAATTGTCAAATTAGAAAATTTAGGACTGAATTCTCTACATATAATGGGTTTAAGATCTTTTAGACAATTTTCTCAACAAAAATTTGTAGGATGTGAGGGGACCATCCTCCTTTTCTCAATCTCTTTATCCTGTTAAATATTTTGTTTATATCTATTTCTCCATATCGCTTCAAAAGAGAGATGAAAATCCATGTTCGTATTTTGTGCAAGCATGCAATGGAGATATTATAGACTACACTGACGTATACAAACCATCAGCTTTTTTCGACCATACTTTTTCCAAAAAGCCACAAGATGATTCATGTACTTGTCAATAACCATCTATTTATTGTCGGTTTACCAAATTTCCCATTATCCGTAGATCTTGACAATGTGGTAGCATTTCTCTCATTTTCATTTGGTGATAAAACTAGTGAGATATATGGGGGACAGTTGTACGTGGAATGGTCGATAAGTGCATATTCTCATAAGTCCTTGTCCTCTTCCACTTTAGATTGCTGCCTCAATATAAGTTGACCTAGTATATTGCTCGCCATCTGCTAGAAATTTAGGCGGTCCTTCGTTTCATCTCAATGAAACACTTGTTTTACGGCCAAATAAACCAGTACACACGTCTTATGAAAACCCTTTCTTTATTGACATAGAATATCATAAACATATGGATTGACTTTCTAATTACGCCTCATGCTTACACGTTCCCATTTATTTCCTTTAGGTGATTATGGGGCGCTCCCATCACCCATCCGTACACGGTCGAAAGCTAAAATGGCGGATCAAAACGATGTGCTAGACCGTATCATTGACAATATGAACAAAACGAATTGCGTACCTCCAAGTCAAGTCGATGAATTGTCTCCGCTCTTTTTGTGGCTTGTTTCGTCAAGCAAAAGGCCGTGATGATATAGGTACTTTATCTTCAAGAAGAAACATACGACTCGAAGAAGAGAGCTAAGAGGACTTTGAACCGTCCTATTTTCCTAAGGTGGCTGAATTTGATGCCACTATGAAGAGACTAGTGATATATCTAGAATGAATAATCTCTGACCTAGAGGATTTGCATCACAAGATCAAAGAGGGTGAAGAACTAAGCACACATGATTCATGATCCTAAGTAGTTCGCTTTCCTTATTCAATTAAGGGCATGTTTAGTTGCACCTTCCATTTGTGTGGGAATTTTATTGCTTTTTAGAGATTGGTAAAAATTTCTCCGTTTTTGCTTTAGTGCTTGAATATAACTTTTTCATTCCAATAAATGTAATCCGATTGATGAATATCAATAAAATTACAAGTTTTGTTTTGAGGACATGATGGGGTATGCCAAACCAGCCCGGTGGACGATATCCAACAATGAAAAGAAAAATATCATCCATGGAGAAATTCTGAGGACTAGGCTTCTTCATGCTTCCTCGTCCAAAATATTCCTCAAAAAAGAAAAAAAAAATCATTTTTGAAGCCATTTCCAAAAGCATGCATTAGATTACCTTTGTTTGTTTTTCTTAACTCATTTACTTCATGTCTCGAGCATAACGTGGAGGCGTTTTGAAAATAACGTGTCAATTTCCGATGATAGTGGGCCCATTATTTGGGAACATACATCCGAGAGAAAAAATAGACGTGGGGGCAAATGATCATTTCCTAACTAATCTTGATGACATCTCCCAAAGAGTGAAAATCATCTTGATTCCAAAGTGTGATATGTGGCACATCTCATAACAATTTGTGTGAGATGTCATTCTCGAAGACCAAATGAAGTTTCTCATTTCCATGAGAAAATAATGGAACAAATCAAAAGAGATGTCTATCTTGATGAAATGGATATATTGTGTTCATGAATATAATTAATTATGGAATTGACATTCTATTCTTTCCTTGCGTACGATAAATTGGGGGCATGACAAATTTCGGTAGTGACCCGTCGAGATAAAATCCCGATCCGAGCCAAAATGGATGTGAAATTTTGAATTTAATCGATAATGCATGGTATCCTATTCATGCACGTTCTCTTGTGCAGGGGCAAAAGCAAGAATGGAGCATTCATCAAATCAAAAAGCGGATTTTCAATCCAAGGACATCCATTGTTGAGACAATCCCTTTATGGAACAATCCCTTTGAATGAGTGCTTAAAATCATGTTTTGAGTACAATAAATTGTTTGTTTTGAAGTCACAAACACTTTTCATGCTTAAAGTTGCTGGACTCTTTTGAAAAGAAAATTTTCATATTGATTTAGCTCACCAATTTCATATGGAGATTTGTCAAGATAGACAATTTAATGGAGTGACATCAATGCTTAAGAATGCCGAATGAGATGTGTCAATTATGATGAAAGGCAAGCCTTATCCTATACGATCCCTACTTATACACTTGTGAGATGGGTGTAGAAAGTTCCATATCTACAAGGCAAAGAGTTCTCTCGCGAAAGGTACCTAATCGAAATGACGAGGGGCAATTCATTTCTCTATCCCAAACACTACGGGTGACTCATTGCTTAACCCTTTGGAGCCACATACACTTGTGGAAATTCTTTCAAATTATCCCCGTCAAGAACCACCCACATCGGGGGCAATTGAAGGGTAAGACAAGCATGCCATAAGGTGAAGAAAATGGATTGAAATTTTTGCTCTTTTTTTTTTACTTGCATCAATCTTCTAGTCATGCTATTACATTGAATTCATGTGGTAATTTAAGTGCCTTAGATGTGAAGAGCATTTCTTTCTCCATCCTACATACTTATATCATTTGCATAGCCCACTTGAGCTTGCAATTTCATTTCTTGCAACCCGGTTGGTGATCATCCCCCACACCGGGGCAAAGCAAGACAGATGAAGACCTTTGAAAGTTTGAATGTCATTCAAAGTGTCATTGTTTGGACGCATGCATAGAAATCAAAATAGAACTAAGGGCATGAAAAAGCGTGTGCACTGGTAAAAGCAAGGCCAATGCCCATAAAAAGAAGTGAAAAAAATGAATAAGAACTTTGGGTATGAAAAAAAGCGTGTGCACGTAAAAGCAAGGCCAATGCCCATAAAAAGAAGTGAAAAAAATGAATAAGAACTTTGGGTATGAAAAAGCGGTGCCTAGTAAGCAAGGCCAATGCCCATAGATGAAAAAAGAGAGTCAAGATAAGGTGACTGTCAATTACAAGTGAATCTGATGGAGCAATACTCAAAGAACTCCAAAATGTGAGTTTTTACAATCAAGACAATCTTTGATGATGAAAAGAAAACCGGTGGCAATGCCAGGATGATCACCAACTCTCATCCTTTACATATCTTTGAGCCTAATGATCCTTTCATTTCTCAACCCATGAACTTGACCTACATTACGTCCCTTGTAAAGTCTCTTCTAATTAGGGCACTTGAATTAGCGTATGGATTCACATGTCATAAGCATCGCTCGAAGAAGTATGAGCAAGATTATTTCTTTCTCATTTTGCAGGGTTCTTGACTTGTAAACCCTGAGATGATTAAAGAGTTGTTCTTTCAATAGCCTTGACTCAAAGAGTCCCTTTGTTAAGCCATTGACCAAGCCCACATTACGGTCCCTATTAAAGACCTCTCAGATTGGTAAGGTCGTACCGCTTGCGAGAATACTCGGACCCTTGTTGGTATGATGATAGTGAGATGGAGTGATTCTCATAAAATAGCCTCTAAATGAGAGTGAGTGAAAGTCCTTTCTAACTGAAGGTCTCTCATTTGGTATTCTTAGGAAATCCATGTCATGAGTGAAGATTGTCTTGAATGATAATTCTCTCTAGTGGAAATTTGGGTGATGCAAAGGTCATTATGCATGAACCCCGATTGAGTTAATGAAAATCTCATTGAATTTTGAAATATGCATTCTAGAGTAGCTCAGTTTGTCTATCTCTTTGATGAATGCATATCAGTTTTTGCTATAAATCATGTCTGATAGGTAATTCAAGTTCCTTTCAGAATGTTTCATGATATTAGGAGATGAGAAACCTCCACCATGAGGTGAAAGACCTCCACAGGATATCCAAATTCCAAAAGACATATCCCCAAGAATCAGAGATATCATCAGGTAAGTATATCTCTACCATACTCTAAAATACTTGTCATTGTGCAGGTATTCTCTCTTAAGTGCATCGACACTTGACTTGGTCAAGCTGTCCAGTTATATCGACCTGGTGTGCTTTTGTAGCCCAGAGTCATTTTCATTGACTCGGCGTGCTTCCGTAGCTCGATGTCCCTTTTATTAACCCGGTGTGCTTCTGTAGCCCGGAATTCTTGGACCAGTGTGCTTTTGTAGCCCGAGTCCCTTTAATAGACCGGCGTGCTTTTGTAGCCTAAGTGTCCTTCATATTGACCTAGCGTGCTTTTCGTAGCCCAGAGTCATTTTCATCGACTCGGCGTGCTTCCGTAGCCCGATGTCTCTTTCTTGACTTGGCGTGCTTTCGTAGCCCAGAGTCCATTTTATCGAACCGGCGTGCCCCGTAGCCCAGTTTCTTTTTTATCAACTCGGCGTGCTTTTGTAGCTCGAGAGTCCTTTTCATCGACACTCAATGGAGTTGTTCCCTAAACATTTTTCCTCCAGTTGTCCCGATTAGGCGACCGAAGAATGGTTCGGGTCCTGGTCGGATGATTTCTGTTGCAAGGCTAGGCGACCGAAGAATGGTTCGGGTCTTAGCCAAGCAAAACCTCGATCTAGGCGACCGTAGAATGGTACGGGTCCTAGACAACATTTATTGCTCTAACAGGCGACCGTAGAATGGTACGGGTCCTGGAAAAGCAATTTCTTCATTCAGGCGACCGTAGAATGGTACGGGTCCTAGACAAAACCTTTCTGTTGTACTAGGCGACCGTAGAATGGTATGGGTCCTGGGAAAGCAGTTCCTTACAAAATATTTCTGCCGTACTGGGCGACCGTAGAATGGTACGGGTCCTAGGAAAGCATTTCCTTACAAAACATTTCGTAAATGCTTAGGCGGCCGTAGAATGGTACGAGTCTGGGAAGCGGTTCCTTACAAAACATTTCGCGGTATTGGGCGACCAATCGTAAAATGGTACGGGTCGAGAAAGCAGCTCCTTTTTGCCATGCGGCGACCGTAGAATGGTACGGGTCCTGGGGAAAACAGCATCTTCACAAAGTCATGTTACTATTCTAGGCGACGTAGAATGGCACGGGTCTGGACAAGCACACCCACTACCTCGAATTACTCTATCCTCCTAGAAGGTAAGTTATTTCAGGTAGGTTCATCTATCATTTGCATTAGCATTTCCATGCATCATATAAGTTGCATTAAAAATGGAATTCATGTTCCAACAAAAATATCATTTATTACATGTGCATGATCAAAATTTCGGTCTCAATTTATCTTTAAAGGCACCTCATGGAGCTCACCTTCAAAGAGGGGCAATTTGTTGACACCTAAATTTTGGTGACCCTTTTAATTATTAGTTGCATTAAAAAATTAGGGGATTAATTTTAACCCCTAAAGAAATATTAGTTAATTAATTAATTGCATAGCATATAGTTTTAGAGTGCATCTATTTTAATTTGCATTTATATTGGGCCGGTGACAAATGGGTTCAAATTGATGGTTCGGAATATTAATTTGACAATTGGACTAAGCCCACGAGGGGAGTAAATAGGCCCAAGCCCGTATCCTCGGAAAAATTTTACGGATTGATTTGTGTGAGATTTCAAATTTTGGAAGAATCCTTTTTGCAATCCTAAATCGTATCAAAAGTAAATATTGCATTTGGAAAAAAGGAATTTTCGTGGATACGGATTTGGAAAAATTAAAACTCTAACCGTGGCTTATAAATAAATTAAATGCGTAGGGTTTGAAGGAGGGCACACATATTGAAAATACACTGCCACAGAATTAAGAGAAAGGGGGGTCGGCAATTAATACACACGAGAACACGAGAGAGTGCGCTGGTGGCTGCTCCTTAGTTATTCCGTCGACCTTCTCCAACGAAATTGCTGTCAAGTCTAAGAAGCATCCTTGATTGTGCGATGAGATATCCCCCTATTGCCTCCCAGTCATTGTCGCCGCATCTAGGTTTTGTCTTGAAAGATCCAACCCAACTTAGAGCAATGTATAAAGGAGAGCTTGATCGATGAAGTCAGAATTTTAAGGATCCACTTTCTCAACGCACAAACATAGAGAAAGGAGGAGACTTTGAGGCGGTGGTCTTTGCCTTGTGAAGTTCAAGCCGAAAGAGGCAAAAGAAGGTGTCGCTACTTTGCTGTTCGCAGGTCCAACTCCACGTTGCAGTCATCGCCGTGCCAGTCTCTGAATCCTGCAGCATTCCCGACGTTCCAGGAACACCCTCGGGCTTTCCTTTGGTCTGATTCATGGGTGATCGTCTCATACTGGCCGCCTCTCCGCAACTTGTAGAATTTCTATTTTTTCTGTAGGTTATCTGAAGTCCTCGCGGCCCATCCGGGAACCATCGCCGCCATCCTCCAATGATGCCCATCAATAGACGATCTCCAGTACCCAGCGAGTTTTACCACAAGCCAAGCGGTCGTCGTTCCTTGAATTCACAGTATTCGAGTTTGCAGGTGTCTCTGTGAGCATCGGTCATCTCCCACGGCCGCCCCGACCATGCACCGAGCCAATATTTTGGGTGACCGGATGCTTTCCTTGATTTAGAGTCGATTCTTTCAAATAAAAATCTGTTCTTTTGCAGACACCTCAGTCCATTCAAGCAATCTCTGACCTTGAAGTCCACGGTCAAAAGAATGATTATCATCTTGCCTGAATAGTTCTGAGTGGTGGATTTGTTTCTTTTTAAGTTTTGTCCAGATTTTACTATAACGTTGTGGGCTTTGTGATTTTGTTTCATTCAAGCAAAAGAGCGGTTTTTGGCGATGAGATCATGAAGAATTCGGGTGCGTGGCGACTATGGACAGTGCAGTCCACCGTGTGTGCCGCCGACCGTCGACCACCTCACACTGAGTCCCTATTGCTGGCCACCCACTGAGAATGGCAAGCCACCACAGTTCGCAGTCCCAAACCGCGAGTTGCCCGTCGACGTTGACGCCAAGCTCGAGCCAACGTTGATATTCTCTTCAAGCCGATCTGTTGAAAGTTTCTATTTTCGCAGGTTTATTGGCTGTACCCACCCACAGCATCGTTGCTCACCACGGTCCACGCTACTGTTGCCCGATTGTGATCCCGGTTCGATTGCGCAAAATCCAAATTTGGAAATCAATATTTGAATTAGGTAAAAATTTCGTTTTTATTTGATTCCCGAATATTTCGTTTTCCTTATTTGAAATATCCATTGATGCACATGATGGAAATTTCCATCTGCTATGATATCCGTAATTTCGAGTGGCATTCTAAATTGGGAAATCTTCCTAATTTCGCAACGTGCATATGATTAACGGTCCGATTTCATGCTCGAAATACGACCCGCAATCGCACGGAAAAATCACCAATCCGATCTCGCTCGAGATCGATTCGTGATTTTGTCTAAAATTGGCCAATCCGATCTCATGTGCGAGATACGATTCGTCAATTTATTTCCAAAATTAAATGGACACGGATGATATTTTGCTGGATTTGTTGCCGTGTTGTTCTTGATACCTTTATTTGTTTGCTCCCATCAAAGAAAAAAAAACATTTGAGTTAGATTAGATGCATCTTAGGATATTACTGGTTTTAAGGTTATGTTGCATGTTCAGGATAGGAAATTTATCTCGAATTCTTAAATAAAAAATCCAAAAAATGCATTCATTTAGGATGTTGATTTTTGTTTAATTTAAGTTGCATGTTTAATTATTTGGCAATTTTAATTTCGAATTTCATAATAAAAAAGAAAAAAATTAAATTAGGGCATTCTTTGCACGTCATTGCATATTATGATAGATTGCATGCTTATAAGGAAAATAAAAATCATGTGCCCCGTCATATAGAATTAGGTTCATACAATGCACGTCATTTAGTGATTTTTGTTAGGTTCATTTAATTAGAAATTGCCGTCATTAGAATTAGGTCATTAGATTAATTTAGATTGCATATTTAAGTGTTGCATTTCCTTAATTTCGAATCTCATGGAAAATACAAAAAATTATTTTTAGAATAAATCCATCTCATGCTTCAGGATAGACATGCTTAGTTATGTCATATTGCTTAGGTCATATAGCTAAGTCATATTGCCATGTCATATCATCTTAGATTAGTAGCATGCATTGCATGATTATCATTAAATAAGTGAAAACAAAAGAGAAAGTGCGTGTTAATTAGAAATCATATTTAGGATTGTTGATGTGAATTCTAAACTAACAACGAGATTTTCGTTACTATGAGGTAAGTCCTGCAATTTATTCATTGCTTTCTTGGATGTTAAATTGGTGGTTTCTTTTCGCATGATCGCCACATGTTAGGAAATAATTTTAAAATCAATTCAAGCTGTCTACCAAACATTTTTCGAAATAAAGAGAAAGGTACCGAAAGAGCGTTAGAGAAATCTAAGCGTAACCAAGTCCCCGAACTCATAAATCTACGGTTCGTAGGAGTAAAGTAAATCTCCCGTTACTTTACTTGGGTTTCTAATCGACCCACCAAAAATAGATTAGTGCGACTCCTAATTGAAAATCAATTACATGTTAAAACTTGAACCTAAATCGCGAATTGGTATGGGCTTGGGAGAGCCCGAGTTAAGTCTAGGCTTAACAATCCATTAGCCAAACCCTAGGTGGTTTAAACCCCGAAAAAAAATTGGTCGCGACAATGGGTATAGTAATTCCCATATTTGCAAGTGATTCTCTCAAAGAAGCACCCACGGGAGAATAAAGGTCCGCACTCTGAGAATAGCTTGGAAGCGACGGCTCTCCACAAGGTGCAGTGGGATAAGTAAGATAAGCGGGCCACACTCCAACCAATTGGCGTGCCATAAAGAAACAGGAGCCGTGGCCAATCTTCCAAAAAGAAAGAGAGCCTAAAGTGTCTTCGAAGTTGAAGGATTTTTTCCACGCCCATGAACACGTAGTGGGTGTGGAGGAGTTCCAAAAGTTGTCCTTCTTTAAAAAATAAGAATGGATCCAACGACACCGAGAGATTCTCTATCGGTGAAGAGAAACCAGATGTACTTAAGCAAGGGCCGGTATTGCAGTCTCTCAATTTCCGAATACCCAAGCCACCTTCATTTTTGGGAGGCAAATGTCATCCCAAGATACTTTGGCACCGCCTCGGCCAAGCGAGGTACCCTTCCACAGAAACTGTCTAAGCAGTTGTTCAATTCTATCAAGAAGCTGAGAGATAGGCGGAGAAAACACACTAGCCCAAAAGGGCTTGGATAGAATGCGGCACCGACCTTATAAGTTGGAGTCTTCCAGCAAAGGATAAAAAGCGGTGAGCCCACGATTGAATTCTTGCGGTAATACGATCAATCAACGAAGCACAATCGCCTTTCCCAAGTCTTGAAGTAATGATGGGCACCCCTAAGTACCGGACTGGGAGTCGACCTTCCTGAAAGCCAAATGCAAGTCGAATATTCTCTCTAATGGAAACAAGGCCTCCTGAGAGAAACACCTCGCTCTTGTTTTTTGTTCTGGACTCGATCCACTCAAGATGAGAATATATCAAGACTTCTCTTGAGGATCGTGGCGGAAACCCAATCAGCTTGACAAAAAGAGAAAGACATCGTCGGCAAAGAAAAGATGGGTCAACTTTACCTTCTTGCACCTCCAAAAGTATTTGAACCTTTCACGAAGTACGGGCATTTAAAATCCCGAGAACACATCCATAACAAGTGTAAGAGGTACGACGACAAAGGGTCCCTTGGCGAAGGCCTCGACCTCCGGAAAAAGAAGCCATGAAGTTCGCCATTAATAGAAACTGAAAACTTGGGTGTTCTCACACACCATTATCAAATGGATGAATCATTCCGAATACGAAAGCTTGCAGAGTGAGTTCCAAAAATCCCAATCTACGGTATCATACGCCTTTTGAAAGTCTACCTTAACAGCACATTTCGGGGTAAGGATCTAAGTGAAAACCGAGAGAACAATTCTGAACAAGAAGAATGTTATCTCTAATTCTCCTTCCTTTAACAAATGCATTTTGAGATGATCCAACCAAAACATTCAAAACAAAAGTAGCCACACGATTAGCTAGAATTTTTGTAATAACCTTGTAGATGGTATTACAACATGCGATAGGTCTAAAGTCTGTGACTGCAGTAGCATTCTGAACTTTGGGAATCAACGTAAGGATAGTACTGTTTACCTCTTTTAGGAGGAAGCCCGAAGCAAAGAAATCCTGAACAGCTTCAATAACCAATGGCCCAACAAGATCCCAGTTGGTCTTGTAAAATTCAACCGAAAAGCCATCAGAACCCGGAGCTTTTCCTCTTGCTAAAGAGAAAAGAGTATCCTTGATCTCCGAATCTGTGACCAGGCAAGAGATGGAGCTGCATTGAATATTCGAGAGAGGTTGATGGATGAGCTCCTTCATCTCATGAAGAGACGGTTTTGAGAGGCACGCCTGAGGTGAGAGCAACTTTGAGAAGTAGGACACAAACACTTGAGGCACAAGGGCTGGATCATCTATGAGAACACCAGATGAATCCATAACCGAGAGGATGTGGTTTCTAGTCCGTCATGCGGTTCTTAACCGAATGTGGAAGAATCTAGTGTTCCGATCACCCTCTTTCGGCCAAGTCACACGAGACTTTTGGCGGTAAAAAAGACTCCTCATGGGCCCATGATTGGACAAAGGCACGTCGCTGGTTTTTTTCCAAGTCGGCTAGAGATGAATTAGAAGGATCATCATGAAGCCCAACCTGAGTGATGCGAAGGGCTTCTCTAGCTTCAGCCGTCTTCATCGAAATGTCGGAGAAAAACTCTTTGTTGAGTAATATGAGGCGAGCTTTAACCAATTTCAACTTGGACACGAGGCGGAACATCGGCACTCCAAAGGCGGCATATTCCAAGCTTGATTGATGCAATACAAGTAATCCGGGTGTTCGGACCAAAATGAAAATATTTAAACGGCTTCCTTCTCAACACCGGATCAAGCACTCTAACAATCATAGGAGAGTGATCGGATATACCGGATTGAGAAAAGAGGCTTGAGAGAAGGAGAACCGATGGTTCCACATATTGTTAATAAGGACCCGATCAATCTTGCGCATTTTCCTTGCAGCACCAGAGGAAGTAGACCAGGTAAAACGTAGGCCAATGTATCGAAGGTCCACCAACTCGGTTTGAGCTAAACATAAACGAAACTCGTCAAAAGATGGAATCAAGCGTTCGAACCCCACCCTATCCGATGGGTCCTTAATAGCGTTAAAGTCGCCAACTACAATCCAAGGCTAGTCTGGAAGACTTCATTGTAATGGATTAGATCATCCCAAAGGGGCCTACGACTGACAAACGTGTGATCAGCATAGATCGCAGAAATACAACAACTCGTGTTAGAAGAAGTAGAAGAAAGAAAACCATGAACAGCTTGCTTATTCGAAGAAATAGGAACAAACTCAACTACACTCGGGTCCCGGCCTACCCCAAATTCTGCCACGAGGAGAGCGTATTCATAGTTCGCCATCCATTTCCAGCCTCTTAAAAAGGTCGAAGATATGGTATCAAACAAATCTTCGAGAACCTTAGTCTCAAAAATACCGATCAAGCAAAGCTTATTGGAGAGAACAAGCTTCCTTACCTCAGCACGCCTAACAGGATTGAGCATACCTCTAACATTCCAGAATCCAAAAAACATATATACACAAGGAAGGGAGGCATTTACCTCTTCATAGAGGCTTTGTGGCCGTAGAGGTGGCCCTAGCAAGAACCAGCGGGAGGTTCGGGAATTAGACGATCCAGTGGTCTTGAATAAGTCGGGCTTTGCACAAGACATCGTCCCCCGAGGTGAGGGCGATGGATAGTAGATCATCATCCTCCGAGATAGCATGAATACTAGAACTAGCAATCTCATCCGAGCCAATAGAATGTCCCGAGCGGGAGGTACGGTCCAAGGTCTTGGCGTATTATCATGAACCTTAACAGTGCTTTCAAAAGTCCCTTAGAAATCCGAACAGGAGGGAGCACAGGTGGTTTAACCGGTTTAGTGGAGGCGGTCTTCAGATTCAAGTGTTGTCCACCTACGGTAGCGCCGCCACACTTTGCCCGGATGCCGCCTTCTTAGAAGAGGGAAGCTTTTTCTTTTTATTTTTCCCTACCACTTCATGCCATTCCTCACCCACGGGAGGAATAAGTGGAGGGAAGAGGCGAGGGCGGCGCGACTTCACGCAACGTGACTTCATCAGGAGAAGAGCCAGCATCATTTCTTGCAGGTATAGGCAGAGCAACCGAAGACGACACTTGGGAAAAAGCAGCGGCTTCCGCATGAGGAGCAGCAAGTTCCCCACCGGCTTCCAAAGCATCGAAAGTCTGTTGGACTCTTTCCAAATCTTGGTGATGCGGGGCATGAGCAGCCACCCAAACAGGGGAAGCAAGGGAAACGGGGAAGCGGGCACGTCCGGGGAGCTGACAGGAGCGGGATCAGGCGATGCAGGAGCCTTGGCCGGGTCTCCTCAAATTAGATGCTTGGCGAGGGGCTGGGGGATTGCAGTTGTGGCCAAAGATGCCGCACTTGGAACAAACTTGTGGACGCCACTCATATTCCACCTCAACAATACGGGAATTTCCATTATGAACCAGCAGTATAGAATCACAAGAGGGCTGGTCTGCAGTAATTTCAACACACACACGAGCAAAAGTTAACATATTCATTTGCTCAGTACGATGATCCACATACAAAGGCTTACCAACCGCACTCGCAACTTTGCCAATAGCACAGGCCGACCAAAAGGAGAAAGGAAGGTTTCTCAACTTGACCCACACGGGGACAGTTAAATGGGTGTCTTTCTCGAGTTCAAGACCAGGCCTCCATTGTTTGTAGAATAAATGGAACCTTCGCAACTGTGATTGGGCCACCTTCGAGGAGCTTCCTCCTAAAATCCTTATCGAGGAATATGCAGCATAAAGAAACCTTGTCCGTCTCGCCATGACTTCGGTAAGGTACGGGCTTCACGCCCTTTTAAGAGCTTCTCATTAACTTTAAAACGGAATTCTCCTACCCGGATAATAGGCAATCAAACAATCATGGAGTTTGGGGTCGGCGGCTTGAAGGTCAAGGTCGACGGCTCAACCATCGGTTTATCATCCAAAATTGCGGGAGGGGTGAATTCTAATTCGTAGCCTTTCCTCAATACTTGAGCAATGTACGCCCAAGAGCGACTAGCTGGATTTACCTCGCCCGTAGGTTGGGGCCGGTTCGGTCTGGATCTACCTCTGCTTTTCGTGCGAACACCAACATGGTTACGAACAGGGATGGGAATATCCGTCTGTCTCGGATCAGGGGAAAACGAGGGCCTTCGCCCCTTAACCTTGCACAAGGGCCCATCAAGAGAAAGTCGACCTACAACTTGAGGAACTTGGGCAAGAGAACTCGGCCCTTCATCAACACGAGAGGCCTGGCCAAAAGCCGAGGCCATCACAGTAGCAATTCGAAATCCAGAACCCAGACGGGTGGAAAACCCTAATCAAATTCATCCATAATCGGGCCGAACAGTGGACATACCGGGGCCAAACCGGGGCTCTTCCAAAACGTAGGTTGGCAACCGGTTCGGAGCTTTGGCGCGGGAATTGGGTCTTATTGCGTAAAAGCGAGCAAAGCGAAAGCTCGGGCACGAAGCTTGCCGTCGGGCACCGAGGAGAGGCGAGCGAGCGACGGTGAGGGTTACGGCGGCTTCGGGAGCGAAACCGGCGAAGCGCGCAGCGCGGTGCGGTGTGCAGAGGCGCACCGCGAGCGCGGGGGGAGCAACAACGACGATGGAGGAGAGACGATGGCGCTGCAGACGCGGGCGAGTCCGGCAGAGCGGCCGAGGCGGTCGCAGGGGCAGAGGCACGGCGGTGGGCGACGACTCAGGCAGCAGGAGTCACCGGTGGGAGAGGCTCCGGCGGCAGGCGGAGGCCGGCGCGCGGCTCGGCGGGCGCCGCGTTCGTGAACGCGAGGGACCCTTTTCCTCCGATCTTTCTTCGCGAGAGAGATGAACAGTACGAGTCACATCAATTCACTTCTTTGTGTGCCCATTCAATGTGGGACAATTGACATTCACTATACACAACAATAAAGACAAGCTAAGAGTCCTCCATTGAAGGTGTTTACGTAGAAGGTTGGATACCACAAGAGACTAGGGAGACAAACCACACAACAAGAGTTCCATATCGAATAGGCACACAAAGAATGTGAGAGGAGTTATGCATAAAAACCAAGTCATACTCCAACCAAAGCATGCCTTTCTTGGCCTTTTGGCTAAGATTAAGTATAATATTTATTTAGTGTGTGAAGTTATACTTAATCTTTCACACAAATTTTGTTGCATTTTGTTCTTTTTGATGAGTAAAGAGCAAATGTTTCTTTTTTCTTTTTATTTTTTTTCCAAAGGGGATGGGAAATAGATTATCGTCGGTTTCCTTGAGCCTCTCATAATTGGAACCGGATCGATCGATGGTTCGATCCGATTCTCAGCTCCATCATTAGTCGATCTGGTTTTCAATCCTGGGAAATAAGGAACCGGGTGGATCGGAATCGATCACCCCTTATCAACTTAGGGTCTTTTATAGTTAAAAGATTAATTTGTGATAAATTTGTCATATGTATATTAGTTTAAGGTTTTTCATGGTATTAATCACTTAAAAATTAATCAGAAAGTTATTGTTATTGTGAATAGCGAATAACCTTCTAATTATGGCTAAAGTTTGCTCCTATTTATAAGGAGATAGTACACAGGACAATTCCTTGTGGAAATTGCTCCTCTCAACCCATTTCTCTTATCTCAAATCACTCTTCGCATATTACTCTAACCATTTCCCTCTCTCCTCTACACAATCTTTTCATTTCTCTCAAATTGAGTCCTAAGCCTTGTGTCTCCCAAAAATCATTTACCTCTCTCCTCTACACAATCTTTTCATTTCTCTCAAATTGAGTCCTAAACCTTGTGTCTCCCAAAAATCATTTAGGAAATCTTCTTGCATACGATCTAAGATCAACTTGACACAACAACCTAAGGAATCTACTGAAGAAACACAGAGCAAGAGCATTCCAACCTCTCAACTAGTCGAAGAACATGGAGGATCGGCGGCAGCCAAAACAACCCTGCCATATTCAACCAAAGCATTGATACCCATTACAAAAACACATGAGCCTTGCTTGCCACTATGAAGGGGAATTATTATTGCACCTACTATTCCACCGTTGCACTTGCCCGAACAATCCCAGAAAAGAGGCATTGCCCCACAAAGACTAACAACTCTTCAAGAATATTTTACAAGTTCACCATGGATAAGAGCCCTCTCTTTTTGCTCCTAAAGTCTCGAGAATACTCAATTCATGACATAGCAAGTAGTAACAATCGCTTCAGCCAAAAGTAGATAGGAACACCACTCTCTATCACGGTTCTTGCAATTTCTTGGAGAAGGCAATTCTTCCTTTCTATGACATCATTTTTGCTAAGGAGTATAGGCTGAGTAGAAGTTCATTAGAGAGTTATGAGAAGTTCTGGTTTTTGAATTCTCCTTCATGGTCAGTTTGTACAGATGAGACACTATAACCTTTCTCATTTTGAATTGTTCGTGCAAATTTTACAAAAGAATAAGGTGGTTTCTAACACAATGGAGGAATTGACATTTTATTTCAATTTAAAATTAGGTAAGTTCAGTTCATTGTGAAAATCGGGTTAGTTATCTTGACAAAACATATAGTTAATCATTTTGAATTATTAAGTCCGCAAATTCCAAAATTGAGCAATGTAATTATGCAAATAAAGATGGTAACAAGCGCCTCGTTCATATACACCATATTACATGATATAATATTTAGGGTTAATATCACCCAAAAAAAAACCCTAAATGGTACACTTATAACAAATTTACCATTTGTTAGTTTTCATTAAATTTTATCGTCAAATTACTGAGTTAGATGAAATGTAATAGTCGTAGTATACTAATTTTGGATTTTACCTTCCTTTTGTCACCAGTATACCGATTTGTAGCTTTTCGTGGTAACGAAAACTAACGGAGAGTGGGAAGGGGAGGAGTTCGAGACTTGCAGGCCGCGTTGCTTCAATGCAAAACGCGCGTCTTACCTGCGCTTGGGGGTCAGTGGTGGGGGCCCCCAACGCTCCAGGGTTTTACTCTCCACCGCGAAGCGGCGTGCGGAGGTTCCCTGGGTACCAAAAAAAAAAAAAACTAACGGAGAGTAAAATTATCACAAATATACCAGTTTATGATTTTTTATGGTTGAAAATTAGTTCGGGGTAATCCAACAAAGTTCTAAGTTTCAACCTCCTACATGTTAATCATTGATTATTTTAATTGTTTGTGTCTTGTAGGATGCCGCGCATAGTACATTGTAATGACTATGAAAGTGTCATATCCATAAATCATATGTATTTGCCGCATAATAATGGATATATAAAATACGTGCATCACCATCATGAGTTTGTCCGTACAAGGCGCTCCAAAATTTTATGACTTTCTTTTATATTATTTTTGTAAACTTGTTTTTGAAGTTGTTCCCGTCGTTATATGTTTTGCCGTGTGGACCTTATGCTGGAGGTCTTGTAGATATCTATATTGAGCACAATTAAAAATAGCACAATTCTTTACTTATGAGACATTCTTAACGTGATTTTTCAAAAGTTTTTCGAAAGAGCACAATATTTAACTCGGAGACAATTTTGACATCCATTAAATTTTTCATAAAAAAATCGCGTAAAAAGTTCTAGGTTGCTTGTGTGGATGCCAAATTGTCACCACACATTATTTAACGACAAATCGGCCATTGTTGGATTTAAGTTTAGATTTAAATGACAGAGGCAACAAGAAAGCTTTTTTTTCACCTTCTTATAGCCATTATGAATGCCCTTTTTTAGCCACCATTATTATCTTGAATACTAGCATTGACAATTTGCTACCAATGGTCCCGGTGAAATTAACATGGAGAGAGCTTTTTCCTCGATTGTTTGTCACTTAAATTCAAGCCTGTATCTTAGAGCAAAAGAACAAATTCAAACCTAAATCCAACAATCATCAGAAAATCAATTTTTTGATCAAAGGCTATACCAATTAAATATAATAAGGTACCATTATTTGACAATTATGTCACAAGTTATCATCCATAGGAGTAGCCAAGCAAGATTCGTGAAGGTGTTTTTTCTTGAAAAAACTTAAAAGGCTGCAGAAATTGTCCCATTTTGGAAGATCATGTCAAAGTATCTCAAGACTAAAAAGTGATAAATTTTTTAAATATTTGAAATGACCATTAAAAGGAGTTTTTTTTTTTTATGGATTATAAGATCGCACGAATTATGCAAGTAAATAGATTGCGAGTGAAGAAAGGTTGGTAGGATCTCTTTAATTTTATTTACTTTTTTTAGAACTTTTTTAATTCCCAATCGTGCGAGATCTCCCCCGTCTTCTTCTCCGCGAAGCAATGCCACCTATTTCGTCCTTCAATCTAAAAAATAATTCTTCGACCAAAAAAAAAAAATCTAAAAAATAATTCTATTAACTCCCTATTTTTCCGTTGAACGGCGAAAAAAGAAGAAGAAGAAGAAGAAGAAGAAGAGAAACGAGTTTAAAATCCGGAAACATCTTGGGGCCCCACCACGGAATAAATCTGACTCCATCTCCAGTCAACAGTCAAAGCTACACCATTTCCTTCTAGCAAAAAAAAAAAAACCGCCACCGCCACCGCCACCACCGCCACCGCCACCGCCACCGTCGCCGCCGTAATCACCTCCTCAGAATGGCCAAACCGCCCGTCCTCCTCCTCCTCCTCCTCCTCCTCTCCCCGGCCGTCGCCGAGATCAAGACCCTGACCATCGGCTCCGCCCCCCGCCCCCTATGATCCCCTTCGAGAAGTGCGGCTTCACCGTCTCCGGCCACGTCAACGTCTCGGCCTCCTCCGTCTCCGTCGCCTCGGCTTCTTCCTCCTCTCCGACGAGTCCCTCCTCCAGGTCCTCCTCGAGCTCCAGCGCAACCCGCGCGCTTCTGCGTTCTCGACTCCCACTACGTCGTCCTCCTCTTCACCTTCCGCGAACTCCCCGCCGCCCACTACGGTTGGGACGTCTTGTTCTGCATCTTCCAGTTCATTCGCGTCATCTCGTTTTTCGCGGTGATCGTGTTGATCGGGACGGGGCGGTCGTTCTTGAAGCCATTCTTGCAAGAGAGGCAGAAGAAGGTGTTGATGATCGTGATCCCGCCCCAGGTGTTGGCGAATTTGGCTTCTGCTGTGATTGGGGAGACCGGGCCTTTCATTAGTGACTAGGTCACTTGGAATCAGGTGTTCTTGCTGGTGGATATCATCTGCTGCTTTGCAATTATATTCCCCATCGTGTGGTCGATTAGGTCCTCGAGGGAGACCTCGAAGACGGTCGGCAGGGCTGCTCGGAACTTGGCGAAACTGCAGCTGTTTAGGCAGTTTTACATCGTGGTGATCGGGTACTTGTACTTCACGAGGATCGTGGTTTTGGCTCTGAGGACGATTGCAGCGTTATAAGTATCAATGGGTGAGTAATGCAGCAGAGGAGACGGCGGGCCCCGCGTTCTGCACCGTGATGTTTTACATGTTTAGGCCGGTGGAGAGGAATGAGTGTGTTGCTCTTGATGAAGAGGAGGAGAAGGAAGCTGAAATGGCCCGACGGGAAGAGGAGTTCGAGCTTTGAGCTCTTGAGGTGGCAAGGTCTTTGTTGTTTGTCTTGTGGGCGATCGTGATGCATCCACATCAATTAGTGGGTGCAATGGAACTGTTGCATCAGGTCTGCTGTCCCAACTCCTGTTTTAGCACGCCCCATTTTCTTTCGGTTGCAGTTGAGCTCTCCGATATTCTAGATTTCTCTCACTAGCGAGCAAATAGCATTTGCATTTTATGATTTTACTTTTCTTATCACCCCACTCTTTGTGAAATCTTGTTTTATAATTGGTTCAATCTATGTTCTCCGTATATGTCTCTGAGTTTCGATCTTTGATTTAAATCGATATTCTGCCTGTTTGTATCTGTTTGTAATTGTTCCCTGATCATAATGTGATGATTTTCAGTTTAATTCGTGCTTACTCTAGACAACCTTAAGAGATACAGGTTGATGATGCCGGAATCCTTTTCTGCATTTGTGCTCATGCAAACTCGACTTTCTCTGTGTTGTCTGGTTATTGAGGTGTTTCAGTGAAGGAGCCCTCCATCTCTTATCTTTGTTCAGAAAACAGGGGACCTTTTCTTGTAACTATTAATCAGTGTCTTATCAGACATTTTAGCTCTATTTATTAACCATTATAGAGTCGATTTTTGTACCCTGGATATGATGTGCTATTAGGCTATACAAAAGTTATACATCAGTGATTGTAGTAGCAAATTCACTAAGAGAGTTCAGTTTACTTCTCACACACAAGTGCTTCCTGAACTATGCAATGAGGTCACCCATAACACGCTCTCCCCACATATGCAGTTCCTTGAAATACGTGTTACCTGTGTGCTTAAATTTTTTATGAATCTCTAGAATGAAATCAGGTTATGTTAGTTTGATTCCTTGGGAGTGTAGATTAGCTGTATATATGGATTGTAGAGAGAGAGAGCACTAGGGAGGGAGGTTTGATGGGTGATAAGACAAGCATAATGAGAGGAAGTGCAGAGAAAAATACAGATATACTTCCCGTGCTCTTGTGAAGTGTCATGGAAGGGTTACCCATCATCCTAAGCAGGTAGTGTGTGCTTGTTGTTCCTTTGTCTGAGGAAGACTACATCTCCATTGCTGAGGACTTCGATTCTTACGTACTTGGTGGAGATATCTCAACTTAGTAATTGCAGCTATTATGGTAAAAACAGCTTGTGTTAAATGAAATACAAGCTTAGTGTGAGTTAAGAGATATGGACTCAAATGTTTGCATTTTAGATTAGGTTGACCCTAGATACATAACATTAGGATCATTTGCTCATTATAAGTACATCTTGCCCGCTGTATAATTTGGGCCAGTGTATTTTCCCTTTTAGAATTGAAAGCCTGGCATGCATGATACAAAATGGAAAATGAAAGCATCTAGTGCTTTACTCTTATGCTGACTTTCGAAGAAATGATTTCTTTATGAGATCTGAGCATATTCATATGGGCCTGTTTGTGCCGTGTCAGATGACTTTGTTATGGTGTGATCCTTAGTGAATGAGCTAGGTAAAATGACTCTGGTATATGCCTCTGTTCGCCATCATCCCTTGAAGTGATGGTGCTGTTTTACTATGCATGTACTTGACCGTGAGCGTGGAGAATTGGATATGAGTTGTACCTATTGCCTTTGGCGGGCTGCGCAACAGAGTTTTGTTTACAAATACTGAATTACTTTGAATGCCTTCATGTTTGTACCCCTCAATTAAGATGATTTGGCATAATGATTTCAGTAGATTCAGAATGTGGTTTTTCAATGTTGAGTCCAGTGACTTTTTGATAGGCAAAGTTGAGGCCAATGCCCTGGTAGAAGATATCTGTTCATCACCTCTAAGTAAGACAGCTTTGCGGACAGTGTACTAGACACGGATGTTTATATCACGTGGGACTACCATATCTAGAGCTCAACATCAGAAGCGGAGATATGATGAATGCGCGCAAGAACTGCACCTTGAGCGATCTTCCCATATTCTATTGCAGTTACTGCAAAGGGATCGATGCGAGAGAATGATAACCTAGTTTAAGATAATTACCATGGCCACTGGGTTTTCTTGCCAAAACCTGTCTGACTGTTGTCTGCATTTTATCTAGCTACCTTCTCGAGTATGAATGTGTAGAACTGACATTGCATTCAACTTGGTCCAAGAGTGATCTTAAGCAGAATGCCGCAACACTATGGTTTCATTCGGTTTGCGTGAAGTTTCTGCTGGGACATGAACTAGGGGTGGAAATCTTCAAAAGTTCTACCCCCATCTCATATAAACCATATAAGATCAGGCATTGCAAAACGTTTTGATGCTTGCTACACGTTCCTTTGGACTAGAAAAAGGGAATTAAAGAGAAAGCCAACATAGTGGGTGTTAAAGCAGGAGAACAAGCATTTTGTTGGAACTGGCCATTGACCAGCAACTGACAAGGTAGACCGTGGGAGAGATCAGCACAAGGATTATGCATGATGGATTAAGGCAATTGGTCAAGCAACCCAAGCTATGGCCTCAACTTGTTCCTCACTTTGGAATTGCAACTGCAACTGTTTCTTAAACCAATGAGCGAATGCGCAAGCCAATGAAATTGCTCCAGGTAACAAGTCGGTGCTGTGATTTGGCTGTGGTGGGTAGGTTGTTGCCAAGTTATGACCTCTCCCGCAGCGGCCGCATCACTGTCGTTCGAATGGGAGTCAGATCAGTTAGTGCTAGCGAGAGAATTAGAGAGGCTTATCTGGCAATCAATGGTACAAGATTAGGACATTATCGACCATAAGTGGTGAGGTCATTAGTCAATTTCATTAGTTGTGATAGTTCTTCTTATCATCATGAAATGATAGCGTTTTTTTATTACGATGAGAAGACAGTGATGCATGCGTCTCAGATGTGGATGGTCATGTTCAAACTGTTTGTTTCAAGTGTGGAACTTGCGTTTTCCTGTTGCATTGATTGGACAACATATGCCTACCGTAGTGCTCCCATTACTAAATCTTCTAGCTTTAGTTGAGATCCTCTGAATTGAAAGGGGATTTATTAATTGGACAACATATGCGACCCTAGTGCTCCTATTACTAAGTATTCCAGCACTAGTTGAGATCCTCTGATTTGAAAGGGGATTAATTTAATGATTTATTTATCCCCTAAGATTTGGACACATTATTTAGGAAATGGACTGCTCGGACCAATTGGCCTCTTTTCTCTCGTTTTCCCCTGTTTCCCCCTTTCCATTTTGCCCCAGCCCCAGCCACCCTTGTCCTCCTACATCTGCAAGCAGTTGGACCATAATCCACCCACCTACTCCCAGTCGTGACATCCCTTTACAACATGTCACCACGCCACCGCTGCTAGACCTCGCACGCACTCGTTGTCACCGACCCCACGAGCACCGACCATCTCTCCATCTGAATCTATATCCATCCTGTCCTCGTAGGCTATCAAGTCAGGCTCATAACGCCGGATCTAGCATTACTGAGCCTAGACCTGGCCTCGTCGTGATTGGGCAGCGTCGACAGTGGTCGTGACCTCTTCAGTTGCAATCCTCAATGGGGGGTAGGGGAAATGGATAATGAGGTGCCCAGCAGGTGGAGTGCCGACAATGGGCGGTGCCATAACGATGAGACGTGTTCGAGGCTGCGATAGCGACACAGACGCTATGGGGGCTTGACGGAGGCGGGCTGTCTAGGAGATGGGATAGAGATAATAGAGGGGAAAATCAGGGTTTTTTCTTGTGCGGGTTATGATGCCTAAATCGCATAAAAGAGTGAGGGTATTTTGATCTTATGGGGTCGTTTTACAAGATAAATTTACTACCCCAATTTTATAAGATTCCAATCGCAATGGAAATTAGTATCCATAAATGCTTTTTAACACTTTTCTTGTTTGAGATATGGATCTTATGTTATCACAATTTTAGAAAAAATTGTATTAGCTTCAACTGGTTCATGTAACTTATCCAATAAGAATAGTTAGATTGGGTAGACTTCACGTGAGACCCGGATAGTTGGGCTTGCATAAACTAAGTGCATTTAATAATCGGTCATTTCATATTGATCTGTCATCAATGTCGTGGAATGGATTTCATGCTATCTAAGTGCTTCAAAATCAATAGCATAAAATGTAATGTTCGTAAAGGCCAATGCCAGCAAACTCCGGAACCCAATTGCTACGCTGTCCATACTCTAGAGACATTCTGTGCCAAAGACGTACGCATTTGGCGGAGGTCACTGTCTCCCACTTTGGATTTACTACTCGTGAATGATAACTTGTCACTACTTGGAGCGAGCCAAATGCAAGTAAAGGTAATAACAAAAAATCAAACCAGAAAGACGAGTATTACGAGGGCGAAATCAAACGGCATCAACTGCTTTGATCATGACTAGAGACAACCCCTGTGTATAGTCATCAGTCTCGTCCTCCTGGACAAAAGTTGGTATCATTGCTAGCTCACCAAATATGGAGGCCATACCGACCAAAAAAATATATATATATGGAGGCCATAAATGCAGTTGGACTTGTGTTTTTTGCCTATGCCTCAAGCCATAAGACTCGGATAACTTCAATTTTGCAATAATTACTTTTTCTTTTTCTTTTTCCTTCATATGCCACGAGAGACTGCATTTATGCCCTCCATATTTGGTGAACTAGGAACAATGACAGCATTTAGGGAGCCACGGATGTTAATGCAGTCTCAAGCTATTCAATTTTGTCAATTTAGTCCTAATATTTGCGTGAAATGTTAATGTAGTCTTTCCAGTTAATTTTCATAGGAAACTTTTGACATAACGGTATGTCATGTAAGATGTTTAGCGATGATTGGATTGTCACTTTAGCAATTCTAGCAATAATGGCTGAAGAGATTATATTGAAATTTCCCACAAAGGTTTAGAACAAACTTGGCGAAATTAAAAAGTTTATAACTGAAATGGCATAAGTATCATAAGTTTATAACCAGTACAGTAATTTTCCTCCAACATATGTATAGGAGGATGAGACACATGAATGCATATATAGGAGTTGTCTCTAAGAAACCATAATTTGTTCAAAGAAATTGTTGTTTTTCCAGTCAACGTAGAAACGATGTTTGCAAAGATGTCCATATTCATAATTCACCAACTATAACAAATTCTTATGAGGATACTTTGAAACACATTTAATGGAAATTATTTTCTGCACCAAACACTGGCGGGGTACAGAATAAATAGTCTTACTAAAAAACTTCATGCAACGACTCAAATACCCAAAAAAAAAAAAAGTTAACAATTTTTATGATTCACGCTTATCATGATGCAAGAGAGAATTTATAGGGCAATATAGCAAGAAAGGAATAAAGAGTGTTCTTTTACATTCTTACTTACATTACTCATAGCAAACCAAGTGACTTCTGAATCAATTCCTTCCCTCTTTTAACTTGGATTCCACAATATCAACACTAGCAGAGCAAGAGAGCAACCTGTGGAAGATCCTAGACACAGTACTCCAAGACAACTCCCTCACCCTCCTCAACATCATACATCTCTTGTTCCCCCTTGTCCTTCCTCTGGTTGTCTCCTTATTGGCGTCCCTCTTTCTCTCTCCACCGAAACACTTGGTCTTGCTCACTTGCTCTTCTTCCTTGGAAAAAGGATAGCTCCTCAGGTACATCTGCCGGCATGAGATGCTGTCGACGACCTTGGCACGGTAGCGGTGTTGGTCCTGGCCCTGGGCAGTCATCGAGCGCACGAAGTCGGCATCGGACTCAGGCCACTTGTAGAGATTCACGTATGTGGCTCGGACCGGGACTCGGGGTCGCGGCACACGGTGTCGTTTAGGCAGTTCGTTATGCACACCGAGCTCATTGCTTTGGAGATGGGTTTCGGCTTAGTCCAGTTTTTGCTATTTGGGGGATATATAGCGATAGAGAGTAGACATGTAGTGAAAGCGTAGATTGGAAGCAAAGATAGTATGAGAGAGAGAGAGAGAGAGCATATGAAAGGAAATATTAGAGTGCCCCATACTTTTAGTTGATGCAAATAGGGTCTAGCTCTTCATCATATCAGAGAATTATTTCCTAAATAAAATTATCATCTACATAAATGACTCAAATAACATTAGTCTATTCAAATTAGGATATTCCTCGAAATAAATAATGTGCCATTATGAAAGTGGCTTCAAGTTTCCATGGAAGATCATGAGTGGGGGAATGGTTCTTTGGTGGGCTATTGGAGCTTATGATGGGGTTTGCAAAATGCGCTGAAAATTGATGATTTGACATCATTGGTAATGAATGTGTTTCTTTAGGTGTCGATTAATGATTATGATGGGGCTCTTGGTGAATTTGATAAAAATTGCATATGGAAAGCATTTTTGTATTGTTAGGATATGATGAGACTACATGCATTGGCTATGATTGACCCAACCTGTCTGTATCTGGAATTTGCTAGAAATTTATGTATGCATCCTTTGTTATCTAGCGATGCTTAAAATATTATTTAGGAAAGCTCCATAAGATTGATTTAACCAAGGACTTTCAAATGGTACATTGCCGGTAATTACACGAGTGGGATTTCGGCGCTGACACGATTTCAGTTTTGACAAACTTCGGATCGGTGCTTGTAAAAGTCAGGATTCATGCATTAGCAAACTTACAGAACTATTTACTTGAATTCAAAACTTTATTTTATTGGGCTTTCTTCTTTAATTTTTGGGTATTCTTGTAACAAAGATCAAATGTTAATAATACCATCAAGATGATCACAGGTTTGGGCCAATAGAAAAATTGGGCCAGGCCTAACATATCAATTTGTTTTCTGGCCAGATAATCCCAAGTTGAGCCTAAGGTAATGGAGGGACGTTTCAGATCGAGGATAATCACTTGAGCCCATCATTTCAGATTTTGAAATTAAAAAAAAAAAAAAAAAAATTGCAAGCTCATTATGGGATAATGCCAACAATATAGATTAAAAACCATATAGAAAAATTATGTGGTTTTAATAGAATCCAGTATTAGCCAAAAGATTATTAAACTATGATTAACTTGATCTCATAAAATGAAATTAGATAATACTATTGATCTGGAAGTCATCCTGCGGCTTCACAGGGTTCAACCCCGGGCTGTTTCTTTAGGGTTAAGCAAAAGTAAGCAGCACTTTTTTGCCTTTCTGCCTCAATATAAAATGGTGTTCGAATAAAAAATTTACAAAAAAATATAAGTTAAATATATGTTTACATTTATAGGTCAAGAAAGTTTTGGCTGTAGTGAGTTAAAAAAAGTTCAAAGTGCTATCTGTCGCAAAACTTAATTTAATGAAAGAATAAAAAGTAAAAATTTAACCAGATAAATATCCTCTAGGATCGACTCAGAGTTCAAAATGAAAAGTATAATCGAAATGCTTTTTTCATCTATAATTTTTTACTCATCCATGTTGTCTCTACGAAGAAGAGTCGAGCCAATTTCAAATTTTCTTTTCTTTCCAAACATTTGTGCATAAGCTAGAAATCTATTAGGCTCCGTTCGTTTCGCGGAAAACAACTTCCAAGAAAATATTTTCCGAAATTTCCGATGTTCGGGTGGACAGAAAATACACAGTCAAGGAAAACATTTTCCGGCCAACGGAAAATCCTCTCTTGACATTGTGGAAAATGATTTCCTCTTTTGAAAGAGGAAATCATTTTCCCGGCCTCTCTCTCTCTCTCGCTCTCCCTGCGCAATGGCTTGACGACGTCCTT
This sequence comes from Eucalyptus shirleyi, assembly GCA_017140165.1. Taxonomy (NCBI): domain Eukaryota; kingdom Viridiplantae; phylum Streptophyta; class Magnoliopsida; order Myrtales; family Myrtaceae; genus Eucalyptus; species Eucalyptus shirleyi. The sequence goes on from CM029446.1 coordinate 29,682,970, forward strand.
CTCCGGGATCAGCCTCCGCCCTCCCCAGCCGAGCGTCATCGCCGCTGTCACGCTCCGCTTCCTCGACGGCTCGAAGCCGCTCGGGAGGATCCGGCTCAAGAGGGAGCACCACGGCGGCGCCGGGAGGCTCGCGGGGAGCCCGCCGTCCAGGCTGCTTGTCGTGTGATGTGTTGGATTTTTCTTGCCAAGTTGTCATTTTTCGCCAAGCTCTGGCGAGTTGTGAGCTTGTCGGATCTGGCAGCGAAGCTCGCGGCTCGCCGGATCTAGCGGCAGAGCTCGGGCTCCCGATCCAGGCAAGCTCGAGCTCTGTCGCCAGATCCGGCGAGCTCGTGTGAGATCGGCCGAGCCTCGAGCTCGTCGGATCTGGCAGCGGAGCTCGCCGGATCTAGCGGCAGAGCTCGGGCTCCCGATCCAGGCGAGCTCGAGCTCTGTCGCCAAATCCGGCGAACTCCGGTGAGATCGGTCGAGCCTCGAGCTCGTCGGATCGCGGCGGAGCTCCGCGGCTCGTCGGATGGCGGCGGGGCTCGCGGCTCGTCGGATCTAGCTGCAGAGCTCGGGCTCCCGATCCAGGCGAGCTCGAGCTCTGTCGCCAGATCCGGCGAGCTCGGGTGAGATCTGCCGAGCCTCGAGCTCGCCGGATCTGGCCACCAGGTCTTAGTCGGCCACTGGGCAGCCAGCCATCGTCAGGCAGGAAGGAGGTGGAGGTGGCGGCAGCGGAAGGAGGAGGAAGAAGGAGGAGGAAGGAGGCGACGGCGGAGGAAGGAGGAGGAAGGAGGAAGGAAAAGAAAAAGAAATAATAAATAATAAAAATTTCGATTTTTAAAAATATAAATAATTTAAAAAATCATTTAAAAAAAATACATAAATAAAATAAATTTTTTGGTCAATTAAAAATATTAAAATTCAATTTTTGATAATTTTTCCCAAATAATTAAATGAGCTAATGAACGGTGGAAAATATTTTCCACTCAAATTTTTGATTTTGGCCGAACACCGGAAAATAGAGTCATTTTCCTGGAAAATGACTTCCAGGAAAATGTTTTCCGGAAACATGATATTTTCCGCGAAACGAACGGAGCCATAAAGAAATTTTTACCCGTAAACATTCATCTGCAAATATATTTAAAAAAATATCAAACATGATTGCATCTGGGAAACCTCATCAAGGGAAAAGTGGAAACCCTTTAAGAGCCCAAGTTTTTCTTAGGTTTAACCTAGAAGATGTTTGTTTTTTTAAAATTATATTACAAATCATATGGTACTTAAAATCATGAGAGATTAGTGTTCTTCTTTTGTGATACCAAAATGAATCGCATTAATTTTCAAAATACGTTTGACTAATCGAACTCTGTCAAAGAAGTCAGTTTACCAATAGATTTGACCTCCTCCTATGCTAATTAAACTTTGACATTGAAAGGAAGTAATAAACTATCGTATCGGAGAACCCGAGCCTCCCAAGAAATCTTTGCTAATTTTTTTTTCTCTAGGTGATAGCGACAATATCATATCGGGTGGTTAAACAAGCCACTCATTCGATGCACATGTTTCATTTATTTCAATACTCGACAATAACAGGTCGTATACATCACTTAACAGGTGAGTCTCGATAATGATGTACATTTAGTATTTCACTTTATCTAGAATAGGGCCGGCGATTCATATTTCTGTCGTGTCCTTTATTCATATCATTTCACGTTATCACAAAAAAAAAAAAAAATGTAAAAAAAAAAAGATTAATCACAAAGGGGGGGAAAGTATAAAAAAAAATAGTTCTAAATTTATTGCGTTAGTACTAATTCATTCTTACATTTTTCAATTGAACTAATTTAGCTCTAAAATTTTCACATCAATATCAATGTGGTCCATCTAGCCAATTTAAATTAGAAATCATGGATGTAGATGCTTATCATCTTATATGATACGATCGGTACTGATATGAATATTTTTAGAAACTTTTTTTACAATTTTATTTTTAGTTTTTCTTTCCCCTTTATTTTTGCTAGTTGCTAGTCACCAGCCACCAATCACAGGCCGTGGCTTAGCGAGGGTGAGGACGACCCTAGTCTAGACAAGGCCATCCCTTGCTAGTCATGTCCTATGACCATCGGTAAAAAGAAAAAAAATAATCAAAAATTTTAAAATTCACAAAAAAAAAATATTAAAATGTTTTCATATCCACACTAGCTAGGTCATGCCACATAAGATGGCTAACGTCCACATTTGTAAATTTTGGCATAAATTGACCAAATGAATTGAATCGATATCAACGTGAAAAGATTTATGACTAAATTAGTATAATACAATAGGTTTAGAGCTTTTTTAACACTTTTCCCTTGCAAAGCATTTTTCTTATAAAAATGGATGACAACATGTCCATTTTGACTTTTGAGTTAAGATCCGAGCCTGACCATGTCAAGAACAAGCGTCTCTTAATAAACTCGTACCATACTTGAGTTGTATTCATGTATTGTACGAAGCCCATAATTCTCATAAACCAATCTTATATATTTTTGTTAAAGAATGTACCCCTCACATGGTTTCGCATGATTCTCTCTCTGTCTCTTTCTCCCCACATGGAATGAGGGAAACTTTCAGGTAGGCACATACGAGAGCCGAGTCCACAGTAGATGTAACTCCCCCAAATCACAAGTCCGGTCCGCAGCAGATATAACACCCTCACCTAACCTCGTTTTGTATGGTCATCTTCACAGGCCAAGAACCATCATTACTCTTTCTCCCATTTCGTGAAGCAAATAGAAGCGTGTGGATATCATATTAGGAGGGTGCGGTTCACCCCAAAACGGCGACCGGCCATCGTAGTATTATAATATTAGTAATTCACAGGGTAAACATCGCACGACACGCCGTTTCAATATTGGCCACCATGCACGGTGCAGAAATTTGCTCCACCGTTGGCGGTCGCTGCCAAAGTTGGACTTTTTAATTTATCAAACGCGTTCGTGCAAAAAAAAAAAAAAAATTTATCAAACGCGATGGTAACCGGGGCGTCCTTTGATCGTGACGTCCAACCAAGATCGAATAATTTTGTTATAAGTAACAAAGATTAATGAAATCAAAGGATCGTATGAACGCAACTTGAGTTGGATGCGGAGAATTATAATATTTTCGAGAACATGGGCGTATGCAATTTTGATTCCTGTGGTGAGAGAAACTTGAAGATGGAGTGAAAGAAAACCAGTAACGACCATGAGTCGTAATGGACAGGTTTATGTACTGTTGCATTTAGGACTGGGCTATGTTATCGTGCGAGTTGCAAAGTCAAACTGAAAGCAACGTTACAGGGTCAAGGGAGAGGAACTACGAAAGGGAAAGATATGTGTCATCTGGGTTAACTTCTAATCCCAGTAAAAAGATACCACTGGGACAGACCGAGGGGCTGGCGGTGGCAGCCGCTCTCAGCCGCTGGGTACCTAATTCAATCCTCATCGAAACTTTGTCGTATTTCAACAAAATTTTCTAATGAAATGTCTATATCTCATCTGCTTCAGCTCGGGAATTTAGCTTGTTCTCTGAAAAATCCGGTGTAAGAAGTGTTTACCAACAACAGTTGATAAAAGATTGATGCACCATGTGAAATATAAGGTCGTATGCTTATGATCCTATGGTCCATTGAATCCTATCTATAAGGTTGTACATTCGAGGACTCGAATATTCTGAAACTGATTGGAGGAAAACAGCATTTGGATATTGCTTTGGACTCCACCAACTCAATAATTGTCATTCCCAACGAATATGCCTTTTGGCAATTCAGATTTCTGAGGCATTACTTATGTTCCTCTGACTTGCTCCAATGAAACAAGGTCTACCGGATTATGTCTATCACACATCATGAATCGTTGATTTGAATCTTCGCCATTGAAGTCTGATACGGTGTAGAGGATCTTCAACTCGCTCAAGGTGTTCATGTTATATTTCGCTAAGAAAACTTTCTTCTTGCACATGTTATATACCATATTTAATACGGTACCACGGGAGCCAAAAAAGGATTTATTAAATGAGTTTTCTCCAGAAGATGTCCTTCATAACGAGGAATACTTTCATCAGCAAAATTCCCTAAAGGAGAAGAGCATCATGTATACACTTCTTCTTGAAAAGTAGTATCATCATGTTAAGACACACAAACTAGTACATCTCTGCCAAATTAGATAGGGAAAAAACCACCAAAAACCCAAAACTTTGCCCAAAGTGACAAATTTACCTAAAATCTTTTTTTGTGACATGAAAAATCGTAAACTTTGCAAATTATGACACATTTATCCTGTTAAGGACATTTCCGTCTTATTTTTTTCGTTTTTCTTTTTTTCTTCTCTCTTCCCTCCGCCGGCCATGGCGGAGGGAAGCCGGCGTCCGGTGAGGGCTGCCCTTGCTGGCGTTGGGCTAAGGTCGCCCTCGCCTGGGTCAGGCTAGGGTGGCCCTTGCCAACGTCGGGTGAGGGTGCCCTCGCTAGATCCGGCGAGGACGTCGACAAGGGCTTGGCGAGGGTGCCCTCGCCGGACACCGGCTTCCCTCCGCCATGGCGGCGGAGGGAAGAAAGAAGAAGAAAAAAAAAAAAAGTTTTTAAAAATAAAAAGACCAAAATGCCCCTATGATTTAGGGTAAATATGTTATACAAATGAAAGTTTAGGGTTTTTTTGTGTCATAAAAAAAATTGGGATAAATGTGTCACAGTTAGCAAAATTCGGAATTTTTCATGTCACAAAAAAAGTTTGGGGTAAATTTGTCACTTTAGACAAAATTTGGGGTTTTTTTGTGGTTTTTTCCCAACTAGATATTCTAAAACATTGAATTTCAAAATTAAAAAGTCTCTCACTCTCACATCGCCTCGGGTCTTCTCTTCATGCACTATATTCGGTCGAAATCAAAAGAAGGAAGAGTGATGCAAACTCACGATAAAAATCTGCAAGCACAACTTTCTCACCTACTAAAACAAGTTAGACACCGGTTGGACACTTGAATCACCAAACCTCACTATCCTCCCTTACATTCTCTCTTTTGCTATCTATAAAGCATTTCTACGCCGGCCTCTCTCTAACTAAACCCCGAGAACAAACCACCCTCACGCACCTCCCATGTCGCTGCCGCCGCTGATGTCGTCGGCGAAACCTAAAGCCATCGCCGGTGACAACCTGCCCCTCTTCACTCCTACCCAGCGGATCGAGCTCGAAGGATACTCCCGCAAAGCCAAGTCCAATGGCTCCTCCTCGACCCTCGCCGAGCTCCTAAGGAGGGTTGAAGAAGCTCAAGACGGCGACGAAGCGCCTTCAACACCATCGAGCCATGTCCTCCAGATGACCTCCTTGGCGTCCTCCTCCGTCTCCGCGCCAGCGGCCTATCCCTTCGTGCTCTCCTTCAAGAACTTGACTTACAGCGTCAACATCCCCCGGAAGCTCAGCTTCTCATCACTGCTCGGCCGCGAGAAGTCCAGCGATGGCGGGCTTGCCAGGGCGGGCCGGCACCAAGGTCTTGCTCAACGACATCTCCGGGGAGGCCAGGGAAGGGGAGATAATGGCCGTCCTCGGCGCGAGTGGCTCAGGAAAGTCGACGCTCATCGACGCCCTTGCGGACCGGATCTCGAAGGAAAGCCTTGGAGGTGCCATCACGCTGAACGGCGAAGTTCTAGAGTCGCGGCTTCTGAAGGTGATATCAGCCTATGTCATGCAGGATGACCTCCTCTTCCCGATGCTGACGGTGGAGGAGACGCTCATGTTCTCCGCCGAGTTCCGGCTCCCACGGTCGCTCTCCAAGTCGCGGAAGAAGGCCCGGGTCCAGGTGCTCATTGATCAGCTTGGCCTTCGGAATGCTGCGGGCACGGTAATCGGCGACGAAGGCCACCGCGGCGTATCCGGCGGAGAGCGGCGGCGTGTCTCCATCGGTATCGACATCATCCACGACCCGATCATCCTGTTCCTCGATGAGCCGACCTCTGGCCTCGACTCGACAAGCGCCTTCATGGTGGTGAAGGTACTGCAGCGGATTGCACAGAGTGGGAGTATCGTAGTCATGTCAGTTCACCAGCCAAGTTACCGGATAATGAGCCTCCTCGACAGGCTGATCTTCCTCTCGTGGGAACACAGTCTTCAATGGCTCGCCGGCCGACTTGCCCAAGTTCTTCGCCGAGTTCGGGCATCCGATCCCAGAGCATGAGAACCGGACCGAGTTTGTGCTTGACTTGATCCGCGAGCTCGAAGAGACTCCAGGCGGGACAAAGAGCATCGTGGAATTCAACAAGTCGTGGGAAGCGAAGCAACAGTTATTGGGCCTCCGGAACGGCGACATAACGTGGACAGGACCAAAACCCTCCCTCAAGGATGCCATCAGCGCGAGCGTCTCGAGGGGCAAGCTCGTCTCAGGTGGCAGCGCCGGTGACTCGAACCAAGTCGTCTCGGTCCCGACCTTCGCAAACCCTTTCTGGATGGAGATGCTGGTGATCTCCAAGCGGTCGATGACCAACTCTCGGCGGATGCCGGAGCTCTTTGGGATCCGGTTTGGTGCTGTCATGGTCACAGGGATAATCCTGGCGACCATGTTCCGCCACCTCGACAACTCGCCAAAGGGCGTCCAGGAGCGGCTCGGTTTCTTTGCCTTCGCCATGTCGACCACTTTCTACACCTGCGCGGAGGCGATTCCAGTCTTCCTCCAGGACCGCTACATCTTCATGCGGGAGACGGCGTACAATGCGTACCGCCGCTACTCCTACGTCCTCGCCCACGCCATCATCTCCGTCCCCTCCCTTGTCATCCTCTCCCTCGCCTTCGCGGCCACCACCTTCTGGCCCGTGGGCCTCGCGGGCGGGTTTTCAGGGTTCATGTTCTTCTTCTATGCCGTCTTCGCCGCCTTCTGGGCGGGGAGCTCCTTCGTGACCTTCCTGTCCGGGGTCGTCTCCCACGTCATGCTCGGGTTCACCATCGTGGTCGCCATCCTTGCCTACTTCCTGCTCTTCAGCGGCTTCTTCATCTCGCGGAACCGCATCCCGCCCTACTGGATATGGTTCCACTACCTCTCGCTCGTGAAGTACCCGTACGAGAGCGTGCTCCAGAGCGAGTTCGACGACCCGGCCAAGTGCTTCGTGCGCGGGGTGCAGATGTTCGACAACACGCCGCTCGCGGTGGTGCCGGAGGCGCTGAAGCTGAGGATGCTGACGAACATGGGCAGCACTCTGGGCATGAACCTTACCGGGTCGACGTGCGTGACCACCGGGGTCGACATACTGCGGACGCAAGGGATCACGGACATCGGCAAGTGGGATTGCCTGTGGATCACCATCGCGTGGGGGTTCTTTTTCAGGGTCCTGTTCTATTTTACGCTCTTGTACGGGAGCAAGAACAAGAGGAAGTAAAATAATTAGATTGGTTTGAAGAAAAAGGTCGTTTGAATTGGTTTATTGGTTGTTTTGTAGTCTGTTTCTGTTCCTTTTTCTTTCTTTTTTTGGGTGTACCACGACAAATGTAACGGCTAAAAGAGACTGTTTGTCTAATTTCCAGCAGGTGGAACTGTCCGAGTTATTTGTTCCAACGTTACAGGACTACTACCTCTTGCTTTTTTTCTCTGATTGACATGGCCGACAATCTGATGAGAGAGGGTGAAATATGATGTGAAATGGTAATGCTCCGTCGTGTTTGGACGTGGATGGCAGGTCATTTAACGTCCGATCATTCCATGGGAAATGGGCTCTGCTTGCAACAATGTTCGTCGGCTACTGTTTATCGTTCGCGATCAAAATTATTCTCTGGTTGAAGGCCAAATATCGTGCAATCCAAACGACTGAAAATGAAGTTCATTCCAAGGGATGAGCTTGCTTGGATTGAAATCCATTTGATTCAAATTCCTTGTCATGGAACCAACGAAGTATCGCTGTTATCTTTGTATTAGGATTAGGATCACTTTATTTGTTCTTGTGTTATAGAACCAAAATGCAGAGTCACTCCCCAGGCGCAAAATGTTGTGATCCATCCACTGGATCACGTCCTGAGAAAAAAAAAAATTGTATATGCACAAAAGGAATTTTGAACAATAAAAATTGGCCATTCAATTGGCAAAACGTAAAAAGATTTAGGATTCAATTATTACAATTAAATATTTAAAATTGAATTGACAAAATAATAATGGGTTTCTGAATTTTTAGACAATTTTCCCATGGCAAGTGTCATTATCTTCAAAGTCCAAAGAAACCCTTTTAATAGATTGGTCGGAATCTTGGACTAGGTTATCTTAGAACTTCGGTCCTACAGGCTGCCTAGGATTGCCAAATTCATAGGTCGTGATACATCTATCATCCGAGGAAAAAGAAAAAGAAAAACAATAGTTAGATTTATCACGTCCGGTCCTAAGTTGCTAAATGTTAAGACCACAATAAGTGGTTATTTAAACAAGTGAATCAATTTTTTTCATACTACAGCTTTTGGATCATTTAGAAAAACGAGTCAACAAAAAATATTTTTTTACTCAATGGAAAATCCATACAAATTTAGGAAAATGATTTATTCTTTAACAAACCAAAATCATTTTCCAAATTATGACTAGATATCAATGCTTAGACTTGAAACTTTATCTTTGGGCACTGGAACCTCAACGTACATTCCCAGACATTTGGTAGTGGACACGGGTCTAAAGGCTGGAGTAGAGTCCCCAAAGGGGCTCAGGACCCTAGTGCTTGACCCCAAGTCCATAGAGTTTAGACTCAAGATATCAGCACTTGTGCTTGGGACCTTAGTCTGTTGGCCCGAGTTTATAGAGGTCTTACCTAAGACCCTAGTGCTCGTGCCTAGATCCCTCGTGCCTGCTGCTCAGTCCATTGAGGCTAGGTTTGGGTCCACAAAGGCTGGGCTTGAGATCCCGGTGCACGTGCCTCAAGTACATTGAGATTGGAATTAGGTCCCAAGTGCTCAGGTCTTTGTCCATGGAAGCCGCACTCAAGACCATAGAGGCCAAGGTTGGGACCCTAGAGCCCGTGCTTGCCTAGGGCCATCGTGGCCTCGAGAAAAATTCAAAAAAAAAAAAATTCAAAAAACTTCTACATCAGTGTTTGTCATGGCATGGAAAACGGCTGACATCTATGTTAGCAATTCTTATCACAATTAATCGAAATTGCTATGTTAACAAAAAGTTCAAAATTGAGTTGGTTGTTAACAATATGTTTAATGATTTTTTGGATAATTTCCCTGTACAAATCTAATTAAATTAAAGCTTTTTATTAATTTAGACATCATTTGTCCCGACCCTCTTCCCTAGGGTTTTTTCATTTCCCTCTAATTTTTACACAATTTTCTTTGTTAATCTCCATGGAGCGGAGGCTTTGAGCTAGATACCTTCCTCCCCTCCCTTTTTCCTTTTTCTTTGGCTAATTTGGTTCTTTATTCTCTCTCTCTTGTTTTTTTTTTTCAGCTTTCCTTCCGTTTTGTGGAACTTTTTTCTTGAGTCTAGATCTAGAAACTTCTCTATGCTATTTTGAAGAGGTTTCTATCTCGATTTTAGTCTAGATTTGAGGATTTCTGTGTGTATGATTTTGAGGTTTTGCTTCCCTTGGGTTCCAATTGTTTACAAGTTTAGTTTCAAAGCTCTTACAAGAGTTAGATTTGTGCTCATTTAACCTTATTTCTCTAAACGGCAACAATGTTGGGGATGCCAAACTTAAGCGCACATCGCCGTAAAGCAAAATTGTAGTAATAGATGGAGATCTCAGTGTGTGCTTATTGATGAAGATGGATTTGATGATTAGCCATAGCTTTTGGTTATTTGCTCTTTAAGCGGATGACTCCAAATTTTGTTACGACGATTCATCTTATTAACTTGAGTTTATTTTATTTTGAAGTTATTTGGGCTTTGTCTTGATTTGCAATTGAATTGTGATATTTCTCTCTTGTATTTTTGTGGAAATGAATGAAACGCTACTTTAATCGAAAAAAAAAAAAAAAGGGGAGATTTTTTTTTTTTTTTATCTTATTTGGTTTTCTTTAAATATTTGTCCTATGTGATGCATGATATGTCTCATTTAATTATAACATCATTACGTTATGGACTTTGCTAGCGTAACAATTTTTGGGAAATTGTGAGAATAAAGTTTATTATGAACTACAAAGTCTTGAAGAAGTGGGTCCTATAATAATTTATAATTATTTGTGATTTTTTTCTTGTCTAAAATAAACTGTTATTTTCACTATACATTAAATACTTGTCGCACAATCATTTCTATTATATTTTACCTTCATTAGTTATTAACGGTTGATTATGCTATTACCCCACTCAGATGCATCAGTGCGAAATGCTCCACAATCAAGTGGTGCATTGATCTCTTGATTTAGATTTGAGAAAATCACATCATGTCCTTATAGCTATATTTTTTCCTCCTCCAATATTCTTAGCGTTGCTATTCGAGCTATAATGAAAAACAAACCATTAAATAATTAAATAAAAAAATAGAAAAAATAAATCGAACATCAAATTTACATATCCTGATTGGTAAGATATACTTTACTGACCAAGCAACATGAGATTTCATCATAAATCAAGTGATATAACAGTGGTTACAAGCATACTCGAACTACTTAAAAAACTCTCAATGCTTCTTAGCACTAATTACACTCAATAATTCACATGGTTCATAGCTTTCACAATTTCTTGCAAAATGATATCTCAATTCACAAAAAAAAAAAAAAATCATAAATCTTATAACGTAATTTATTAAAGTGAACAATAAAAGCTCTTTTTAGAACCTATCTCATTGGTGATCGCACGGTTTGCGCTCTAACTGTTCGAATCCTATGATTCACAAATTGCGTGGTTGCTTGTGCGACTCACTTGTGGCCAGGTCAGGTGGGTGGGCTTGGTCGTCCCGGGTTTATGCTGTCGGTTGCCAGATATACAGTAGTTCCGAGTTATTTAAAAAAAAAAAAAACTCTTTTTAGAGATTGGATCCAAAATAGAGAATCTTTTTCTTTTTTTTTTCGCAACCTACTTAAATTAAAAAATCAACTCAAACTAACCTATTGAGATGCAGTTTCTTATTTGCTCAGGAATTCAAATTCGAGACATCATTTGACCAGCAAAAGTAATCTTCAATAGTTGCAAATAATCTCCGACGCTCATCGCCAGATTTACAGACCTTAACTCACATTTCGTTTTAGCGACGACCTATTCACCTTCGTATGCACCGTCGTCGTGGTCGGCCAACAAGAAGAAAACATTAAATTCGATCCTCTCGTCGAAAAAACCTTCGGCAATATGTCGACACCGATGAATTTGTGCCTAGGCACGATCAACATGGCGACTCGCCGGCCACGGCCGAAGACCAAACCGGCGTCGAAGACCAGACGGAGCAGCAACGGTTCCAGTTTCGCCGGCTTCGGTCGCGAGAAGAAAGAGCCCCTGTGGCGGTGCGTGGAGAATTGCGGCGCGTGCTGCAAGCTGGACAAGGGTCCGTCCTTCGTCACTCCCGAAGAAGTCTTTGATGACCCTGCTGACATCGAGGTCTGATTTTTCAACTTGCATTTGGGTTGCTTCTCATTTGCATCGCCCCTGCACACCAGCCGTTTGATGAAATGACTCAGAGGAGTAGTAATGTGATGGTGGATTTATCGGGTGCAAATTTAAACCTCCTCCAGTGAGTTTGCTTGATGCAGCGTATGTTCTGTTCAACATTCGCGCAAGATTCTGCGGTGAGCGTGCGACTGTTTGCTCTAAAGATTTAAGAAGTCAGAAAAATGGGGACTAGTTTTTTGATATTTTAGCAAAACAAAGAAGAACCTCATTTGGTGCATGGCGCTGTGTCTTCACCTCTGCCGCATCGCACGCTTGTTTCATGTGCAACTGCGACATGCATAATTTAAGCTCACTATGATAATGTTTGCGTGACTTTTCATTTTCTTGTTGTAATTTCAGCTTTACAGAAGCATGATAGGTCCAGATGGATGGTGTGTACACTTTGAGAAAAGCACACGCAAATGCTCAATTTATCCAGGTAACTACTCCTTTCACAACAGCAGTAATATGGGATGGAGAGTGCGTGGAGTGTTTCTGGTATGAACTCTAACTTCATTTTGCAGACCGTCCCTATTTCTGTCGGGTCGAGGAGGATGTTTTCAAGTCATTATATGGAATTGATAAGAAGAAGTTCAACAAGGAGGCATGCAGTTTCTGTAGAGACACCATCAAAGCAATATATGGTTCAAACTCAAAAGAGTTGGATGACTTTAATCACGCCATTAGAAGCTCCAATCCTGACTAGGGAAATGATGCCCTGCTTTGGATGCTTAAGGCCATCTATTTCTGAAAGAGCTGGTGTCCTAGTACAGTCTAGAATGATTCCGCCAGGTATTGAAGTGGCACTAGCATATTATGTTCATAATCCAAAATTCTTTTTAAGCTGACAAGAGTTGAGAAAAAATTCACTTGTCTTGCGGGTGAGGGGATTTTTGCCAGTATCCTTTATGTATGATCGATTCTGCTAGGAAGATGGGGGAAACATCGTCGGGTAATTGGTGCTATAGGACCTGCTGTACGAGGTTTACCTTTGCAAGGTTGTTCTGTTTGTGGAATATCATTGTAATTCCCTACGAATTTGGGTGGCTGATCATTTAGTTCTCTTGGTGCATCCCGTGGCTATTCTTGTCCTCTGTAAAATAACTGCAGAATATTTAGGAGATTGAATCATCTTTCGTTGAGGCGGACTTGCAGATACCTTTGTATGTTGCTGTGGAGTTAATTCTCCCAAAACACAATGGCAGATAGAGGAGTTGGCATGGTGTCCATGGGAGTCGTTTGACATAGTGTGGGTGAGTCTCCATAGGTTTTGCGCAGCTGCCTCACGAAGTGAGATGTCCTAGGTTCAACCCCGCGTTGTCCGTTCTTTGAGAGCCAGGCTGAGTTGAGTGAAGTTGTAATTATGCGGCATGGACGGACAAGGGACACTGGAAGAGTTGGGAGAGTTCGCTGTTGGCGACTGGTGCCAAACGCTCTATAACCTATTGGAAATTTTGATTCTCTTTTTCCCTTCTTCTAACTGATCGACGAACAACAGTGAGTAGGGTCTTTCAAGCCCCATTTGAAATCTCCTGGCCTAGCCACATGGGCCAATCATTGGGCTTGATTGAGTCTATTCAAAGTTTGGGCCTGGGCTAGTGCTCGAGCAAATGGCTCGGAAGCAAAGGGCCATGCATGGCTCGGCTCGTCACGGGTACTCACTTTGAGGGGCCATGTTAAGCACGGGCCGGTGACACAGCCAATTGCCATTCCTGCTCTCTAGCTCATCAGTTTCTCAGTTGAAGCAACAAAAGGAAAACCAAATGATTTTCCAGTTTATGTGGAATGTGCATGTGGACTTAGTCTATCGTCCTTTTCTTTTAATTTTTTATAATCTTGAGACATGGGCCTGAAGACTCGTAACCCGGTGGCTCAATATCACCCTACAAATTTCATGGACCAATTAATTTGTCAAAGACCAAAGTTTGGCCTATGTAGTGCCGCTAATCTAAAGTAGTTTGCATGTAGTTGATAAGATATTAACAGATGGTCTTCGATCCATTAGTTGAAAATCTCTTAAGGCCCCAACCGAGGGTTAAATTGCTATGAAAAGAAAATTGCAAATTCTCCTAGAGAATTGTTTTATGCGTGTGCCTAGATGTCGTGGGTACTGTTACAATTAGTAGTGAGTGGCTCTTGTTTGAATTCCATAGATGGATTAGAATAATTAGTATATGTGCTCTTATCAATGTGAGTTCTACATATGTTCTCTTCTTGCGGTCATTGAATTGAATTCAATCCAATGTAGAATTCCAAACTCAATCTAATGTAGAATTTCAAACCGCTAAATATTCTTCATGCGAGCAGCGAACTCAATCCAAATTTAGTTATTAGATAAAATACGTAACACATATACTTATTGAAATCATTACTTTGCAATCAAATATACTTGGACTTTTCCGTGTCGAAAACTAAGAAATGACTGGGTTTTACCAATTACAATAGCCAAATTTAGAAAATCTGTACGAAAGACTGGTGAACATGTTTGGCAAAAAAATCGTGTCAAAAACTAAGAAATGACTGGGTTTTACCAATTACAATAGCCAAATTTAGAAAATCTGTACTAAAGACTGGTGAACATGTTTGCCAAAAAAAAATAACATCATGACAATTCGGAAACTCAAACGCATGAGGATCTTCAACATTCTCTCTCTTCTTCTTTTCAGCTGCTTTAGGATGACGAGAGCATTAACCAGTTCCACCAAATCCCGCAACCTATGATGATGTTCCCCTGCACAACTCTGTTCCTAGCCGCAATAATCATCTCCGTACTGTTTCGGGCTTCTATCGTCTCCGCGAACCCAGCAATGGGGTCGCAGTACTTCCGGTCCTGGAGCTCCAAGAAGCAGCTTAGGTATAAAGGGTGTCACGAACATCTACAGTGCCCACAAGCCGAAGCCCATTCGAGCTGCTGCTGCATCGAACCCACCATCCTCCAGCCAAGGCAAGGTGAAACCGTCTTGATGCCGTCCATGGCACGCGACTTCTTGTATGCCCCCAACAAGTTTAGGGCCGGTGACAGTGAGCCGTCCTTGCAGTGAGACCGCAACCAGACCAAGCGCGCCTGGCGCTTCGCCACCCAGCGCACAGCGCTCTGCAGAATGCGCCGCTCAGACAGGAAGCACGGCAAGAACACCTTCTGGGTTTAGAGGGGTACACGGACGCCCGCCTAGATCAAGGACTAGTGGGTTAGCGCCCGAGTTCTATAACTGAACTAGCAACTTGTGCCAGCAGCGTAAGGGCAACAATGGGGGGACGTACGCTATCTGCACCTATAGTCTGGCGGGATATTATACAAACGAGAACCCATTCGAGCATCACGCCCGTGATTAGCTCACATTAGAATTGTTATTCGTAATTATCACAGATAAAAGCTTTCTCTTCCCCGACATCTCGGATGTTATATCGATTTCATTGAATTCTTGTATCTAATGAAACTATTCTCACCTGTGGAAGACTAACTTCCACTTAAGCTTTAATCAAATGATGGGCATCTTCTAAATGCTTCATTGACTGATTCGTGTGTGCATCAACACGTCTCAGTTTCATATAAATTTCAGACTCCTATTGTTAAGAATAATAAGAAAAGCAATTGCGAAGGTATCAGGGAGAAAATGACCAATCGATCTACGATCTGATTTTTTTAATTAACGATCATATTCTCATCATAAACAATGCGACCTCAATCTGAAGAGAAGACGTATGGTCGTAATTGGTGAGCATAGGTGAAGAAACCAGGCTGGGCGAGGTAAGTCGATGTGATGCTGCTAACTGTGGCAGCACCGACAAGCATGTTCATCACCACGATCTGAAGCTGAATGGCCTCGAGGGGCGAAGCGCCTCCCATGATCATACCAGTCATTGCTCCTGGAAGCGTGATCAGGCCCACTGTTTTGGCATTGTCCAACACCGGCGAGAGTCCAATCACCAGAGATCTCCTCACCTGTCGTATAATGGCCTGATCAGGGGTCGCACCGAGTGCCAGTGCCGTCTCCACCTATCATAAAGTTCAAGAATTATTAGTTAAAGAGCATAGTGCTAGAGAAAGTAACCCACGTTCTCCTTATATTAACGAGAAATTCTATATGCAGATAGTTTGATAAGTTTATTTGGAAGAGTTGGGTCCCAGACAAAGTGATTGTCCTTGTCCAATTCATTAATGAGAACTTTCTTCATCATCTTTTGAACAAGTTTTAGTGAACGTTTTCCAGGAGAAGAAAAAAAAATCCTTAGGTAATATGATTTGTGGCAGCGAACCTGATTCATTTGTGACTTGATGTCATCTCGAAGTCGCTTCAAGGTGACTCCAGTTACAGTCATCGAATTTCCAATCATCATCCCAGCAACCGGTATGATATAACGAGGAGTGAAAGGAAATACGCGCAACAGCACCAACGTCAACATGGTCACTGAAGTTCCAGCAAAAATCGAGGCTCCGGCGATGTACTTGCTATTGGGCACGTGCTTGGCTCGCTGTCCTGCTGTGTGACCGGCGATAGAAACCTGCACTCAATGGAGAAGGGAAGAAAAAGATCAACAGAAGTCCTGTTTTCACTTCCTATGCGTGGTTTCCCTTATCAATTCCTAAAAAATTACTCAGACAAGGAGAACACCATACATAAACTGCTTCACGTATGTACTTGCAAGAGGAGATTAATCAAAAACTCGACATGAATCGCACCAATGCCATCAAAAAGCTGCCACTGAAATCTTATGATAAACTGCCTTTGCATGACTTTAAATGTGAGGTTTATAAAAAGCAAATTATTGAATGAGCGTTTATGGTTCAATTAAAATTCTCCTTCAACTTGTCGCCTTTTCAGAAAAAGAACCCTGACCGTTCTGTACCTGTATAGCTTACATTACCTCTCTACGAACACATCATACCGTATCCATTACAGAGTACTCCAATCGGTGGCCTTAATTTTCACATAATATTTCATGGACTCGAAAAGCAAAACAGGAGGGAGATTCCTTGATTTGATTCCTATGACATTTTTCATCTTCAGGTACATGAACTGAATGGAATTATCCATGTTTGTGCTCTAGTCAAATGGGATTTCTTGTCTCAAATTTCTACCTGTTAGGAATGGTAAAATCTGCGCCTCTGACAGAGTTCAAAGTACCGTGCAATTCTACTGATCGAAAACAAACATCGTTGCATTTCCTGGGCGACATCAGTTTGTCGAGACTGCATAGAATTCGGCTGGATCGACACTCATAGATAAGAGAATTTTCCCTATAACATCCTGCTAAGCACAGGACAACACAGAGGCACGAATCTCAGACATACAGAGAAGTTTCTATAACTGGGGGAAAAGGAAAGCCTTGCTTTCGAGGGTCGGCCGTTTGAAAAACTCCCACATCAACAACCACTAACTAAAACAAAACCGACCAAGCGTTTGCAAAATTGAAAGAAAAAAGACCGAAGCTTTATGAACAAAAAAAAAAAAATACAGAGCTGATAAGAGGAGGGAGAGATTGCAAACCATGAAAATATAAGCCAAGAAGATCCAAGCAACGCTTTGGCGGCTGAAAATGAACTGCAGAACGAAGCCAATCACGGAGAGCTGAAGGAAAGCTCTGAAGACGGAGTAAACCATCTCCCTCTCCAAGCTCAGCTTCTGCAGGTACGACAGCCCCACCGCCATCGCCACCACGGCGAGTGCAGCCGCCGGCTTGATCATGCCCTTGGCGAAGTGAAGCACGGCGGCCATCGTCATTGCACGGTCGGAAAAGAAAGATGTGGCCAATTTGGACGTGTTACCAGAGGAAGGAGAGACAGTGACTGTGAAGATAACTATGGCCGGTTGAAAAGTCTTTGGGCATGTGGGAGTTCGACAAGCGCCTTAAGTCTCTTTTCTTGTGGAAACGGTGGACTACGACGGTTGCAAAGCAGAGGAAGGACAATCATTTTATAGACTCGGCTAACCATAGACATAGGACATTATATCTCCCTGTTCCTTAGTACGGAAATTGATGTAGCAAAACCAGTTTAGTCCATGATTTCCCTATTTGAGCCTTTTTTTTGAAAGGTCCCACTACTCGGCGATAGTCACTATGCATCACCCACAACTCTAAAATCCCGAATTAGCAAACCCCTTACTACGATAGTATTGCAGGTGCGTTTATTTCATAAAAAACTCAAGACTTAAAAAACATTTTTTAAAATATAATCGTTTGTAGCATTTATAAAAGTGAATGAATAGAATTTTTTAATGCCCACGAAAAGAGTTAGTTATAAATGCTATTGACGATAAAAATATTTTTCATTGATTAATTTTTCTAAATGATATAACCAATCATTTAGAAAATAGTTTTTAAATTCTTAATTTTTTATGAAACAAGTGTACTTGAAATGTCTCGGGAAATTTCTTTACTCGAGATATGCTATATAGTTAGGTAATGCAGCACGGCTCCTTCACGATGAGGTTTGAATTCATGATCTCATAGAAGATAATTACCCTCTACCACTTGTCCAACCAATTATATGGTTTCGATTTGGTACCACCGAATGGGAATATGGCCCACTTGGAGGAGAGGAAAGGACAGATCTTGTTAATCCAAGATCCTGCCATAATCGGATGAGCCGATGATTCCACGGATTGGTGCAGGCGTTCCAACGTTCACGCCGATTAGTCTAAAGCAAAGGCGGCCCCCCCTTTTCTCGTTATCGCCTTCCCCGTGCACTTCTGAAAATATTCAAATAATGTACTCAGTCACTTCCGATGACTCATCAAATCTCTTTGAAAAATTCAAAATTCGGGATTTGACGTGGTTGATTTTCTTGTTTCATGCCACTTTTTCAACCTCCAAAGTGTGTAGTCTCTCCCTTTCTCTCTCTTAACATGTCAATTACGTATGTAATGCATCCGTTCATTAACCTAGGATGGGTACATCAAATTGCTCGAGCCATCGTCGGATTCCCTGAACATTTTCCTGGAAGTACATCAATCAATCAACCCATCAATCAAATTGTCAATAAATGAATCGACCATCGATGGCCCAGCCATGCATCCCCACTTGGAGAGGCTTGCGAATTAAATTCTCTAACGCTACCCATACATACGCCTTTCCCTTTAAAGTGGTATCTGCGGTGGATGTGTTATCTGCTTAGCAGCCACTAAGAAAAGCACACTGGACAAAAGGAGTGAATCGGAGTCATGAAACTGGAATTTTCTAATTTTGAACAGACAATTAGGTGGCACCTACCCCGAATAATATCAATTACGATATGGTAGCAACTGCGAAGATGATAACGTGCCTCATAAGATATATAGTCGTGCTATGACCTCCTTTTTAGTGCAAATCATCAGTCATCACTCAGAATGAAAGATATTAAGCGCAGTCGACATAAGATTAGTTAAAGAAATAAAGTGCTGAGATGACCTGTCTCTTAGTGCATAATCCATTGATTTGAATGATAGATACACCTAAAGACAAGCCCGCAAGAATACCCTAGCAAAGTATACCTAAATAAAGAGAAGACAAATCCACAAGTGGGTAAATTTTTTTTAGGCGCCTTTTTACTTGGTTGATCCTCAGCAAAGAGAAGAAAGACATGCAAAAATACCTTTCTCGGCCTTCTGGTTGAGATCAAGTGTAGTAACTGTTCATATCAAATTAACAAAGTCGAGATTTGAAGCAACATGACACCTAAGATGGGGAGCAAAATAACCGTTCGTTCATATTCCTAGGGTACTTTTACCATCCTTTGGCCAATCCACGGTGCTCAGCGTCTGCACTCAAAAGGAATGAATCCAGCGGCCAGCTTCCTCGACCTCCCACACTTATCTTCACCTTGTTCCCGAATTAGCCGCCTTGCCTTTTTTATATGGCATCAAGTTCCTTTCGTTTTTGTTAGTGGATTTCGGGCCTTTCCTGACGACTTTTAGTGCCAAGGATTTCAGAGGAACCGTGATGTCCAGAGGAAGTAGAATATCTTCCAGCTCATGCCACTCAAGATCTTCAGAGTCGCCGTCTTCATAGACTACCCTGTACCAGCCGGTTTCCTTATCAAACTGCGCGACAGTACCAGAAAAATATTGCCCTTCAAACAGTTTCCAAACTTCTCTCCCTTCCATCCATTCACCAAAACCTTGGAATCCGGGTGACTTCGCCTCATGCTTGATATCAGAAAAGGCAGGAGGGCCATTGCTGGAGTTCAAATTTGGCACCCCATTAATTACTATAGCCGGTTCTCCAGGCAACACATACACCCCGGCTGACGATGAGCTTAACTGTAGTTCTTTGCACATCTCTTCCATCTACAGTTGTCTTCATATATCCTGAGACACTGAATAGAGTAATCTATTCGGATGCAGATCACACCACAGGCTTTTGTATATTCTTCCTTTTAAACAAAGTTTATTCAATTAAATACATGCAACAGTGATTATTTCTAAAATAATGGAAACCACACTAATAAACATTTGACGGAGAAGCTGTAGACAAAAAACTCTAAAGCAAGTATATGACAGCAGAAGAATAAATGCATTCACTGAACTATAATCAAAACAAGTGTGTCAGAAAGTCAAAAGACATCTTTGAAAAAAGATGCCTCATAGGAGTGTGACACAAATTTTTTGTGGTCCAACATCATTAGGCAGAGCAAAAATGCATAACAAGCACCCTGAAATTATGCTTGAAGAAACAAGAGTGCTGATGTTCTAAGCAGCAAGCAAAACCACAAGTCATGCATGGGAAAGAGAAAGCCAGAGAACTCCTTGAGCTTCAGGTCAGGATTTCATACTCATCAGTCAGAGAGAAAAACTGTAAAGCATATGCAGCTGAAGTGATGAAGATAATTTAGGTCAGTTTCAAGTGACAAAAACCTCTCCATCTTGAGCAAAATTTGGATCGTTGTTTCTAGTTCTATTTCCCATTGATTCTTTTTCTTTTTTCCCCTTTGGGTTATAAAAGAGGGCAAAAGCCCAGATTATAAAGTAGCTCTCATAATTACACTGGCTTGATCCCCTGACAACAAATAAAGTATCTCCCTCAAATGATAAACCGAAGACCAAAAAACCTTTGAACTGGTAAATCAAGTTAATCTGAAAATCACCATGCTCTAAGGGAATTCCCATATCTGCATAGACCATTTTAGTAGAAAGGGATACTTTCAACCGATAGTTTCACTCCAGGCTATAAGCATAAGATTAACTTCGAGATTGTTAAATCATTTTCCCGGTAGAAGATATGCCATGATCTTTGTATGTGGAAAGCTCGCATCCAAGCATCAATACATCCACATATATGCTTTAGCTATTTTCCAAATGGTAATGACTGGACTAATGACCAGAACTCCATGAATGATTTCTTCCAGTAAAACTCCAATCCATTACATATTTTGTGCAGACATCATCTACCGAGTTTATCCACAAAATACCTCTTAGAACAAGGAGATATAACTACCGGCAGTTGACCACAATTTGGTCTCCGAACCAGATTGGTACACTGCTACCTAAATCAATGCTGAATCCTCAGGAGAAAATAACAATCTCTAGTAATGTGCATTCTCTCTGGTCAGCAACGGAAGACGAAAGCACGAGTGTAGCAATAATAATATGGAACACAGTGGACTGAATTTCTGGGTTTCGCATTTGTCTCATGTTGTTGCCAACACCTCCCTTCACATTTTCTTTTCCTTACTCTTATTCGCGGTAGATACAAAGAATGAGCCCCCTGGCCTAACCTCTTTCAGCGTCCGATAAAACGTTCCTCGTCCCTAACATTCTAATTCTATCATATTCACTCGCACAAACAGCACTTCACATCTCGTATAGAAAGCAAAAACTACAAAAAAAACGAATCTTTCACATGATTTGACCCAGCATTTCCCCAGTACCGAAGTAAAAGTCAAAAGTAGCGATTTGGTTAGAGAACTTCGTTCCAGGGAAGTCTTCCAATAAACTTGTTCCTCAAACACGACGCGAGCGCAATTCCAGATCAATCATATCATAGTACCGTTCAAAATCAAGAATCACAAGAACCCAAAAGAAAAGGACACGAAAAAAGACGAGCAAAGAAAAGGGGTGCTTAAACTTCGTAAGCCGAAACGATGGAAGCGGAACGATAAAGAAACTGGGGACTACAAGATGGTGCCCAGAATCCAAGCAGAATGCATAAGAATCTGCAATTTAACAGCGATTGAAGGGGCGTTCGAAGTGTCCAACCGAAGAATGCCCAAATCGGCGAGGGAAACGCACGAGTCCAGGCAAAAAGATGGAAAGCTTGAAGCGGAAATGAGGAGGGAATCGCGAGATGTACCTTCGAGAGCGACGACCGTTCGCCTGAAATTGGCAGCACGGATCATACAAGAGGCAGGGCGCGAGAGAGGAAGAGAATGACTAGAAGAGTCATTGAGTGCCGCCTTGCCAGGTGAGGGACGACGAGAAGAGAGAAGCGAAGGAAAGAAATTAGGGTATTTTCGTAATTCACTACTTCGCTTACTTATTAAAAATCTAATACTAATTGTTACGTCATTCAAAGAAATTTTTTTAAGGGCGATGACATAAAATGTAACCATAAATTTTTAATTTATTCAATATGGTCCATAAATTTTAACCCAATATATAATGTCGTTCATAAACTTTTAATTTGTTTAATGTGATATCTAGACTTTTGGTACATGTTTAAATTAATTCTTAAACTATTTGAAAATATTTAATATTATCATTCCATTAATAAAAATTCTGGGATAATATTGAATTTTTTCATATAGTTTAAGAACTATGTTGAATATGTATCAAAATTTTAGATGTCATATTAAATAAATTAAAAGTTGACAACATTACATATTTAGCTAAAGTTTATGAATCATAATGTATATAAAAATCAAAATTTATATATCGTTTGTATCATTTTCTCAAATTTGTATTACCAATCCAACTAAAGGCGATAAGAAAAATTCTATTTTGCCGCTTTGGAGTATTAGCGTGGTTGCTTTAGGGTACACCTATGGCAAAAAATTTTGATAATTTGTTGCCTTAAATTGTAATAAATAGCGACTAACCTTACTTTATCACATTAGGCATATTCAAGGTCACAAATAGTAAAATTATCAGGTTTGCAACATTTCTTTTGGATCGACAAAAGGTGATCAAATCCTAAATTTCTCGCCTTATGTCATATCCAAAGGCAAAGAAAAATGATTTTCTCCACTTCTTCGTTTGGTTCAATTTTAGGGAAATGGCTTTGCATTTCCCCAAGTATCCTTGAGAGAATGAGCATTTTGGGAAGGGAAGAATGTTTGGAAACCAATTTTTTGTGTATGTTTTGCAAAGCTATTTCAAAGTAAAAAGAAAAAATGAAAAAAAGAAAAGAAAAGGAAGGAGGAGATGCAGCTGGGTGATCATGGGGGTGCGGCTGGTGGCGATGGTGCTAGTGGTGGCGAGGAGGCAGTGGCGGTGGCACTCACTTGAGGTTGCGGAGCCTCAAGTGGCGTCATCTAAGTCACTTGACCTCAAGCAGTGGCGCCTGAATCACTCGACCTTAGGCAGCGGCCCCTGGGTCGCTCGACCCAGGCGATGCCCGAGGTCGCCCGACCTTAGGCCACCTTGCCTGAGGTTGCGCGACCTTAAGCGAGGCATCCTGGCAGCCCGCTTGCGGCTGAGTGACACCAATTGCGAAACTCGGCCGACTCTCAGGCGGGGGAAGAAGAACCGAACGGGGAAGAAGACGGTGGGGAAGAAGAATGAACAGTGACTCTTGGCATTTTGGAAATGCCAAAGCTAAAAGCAGTCCTACCCTAGCATTAGGCTTTTAGCATTTGGAATGCCCACATTCCACCAAAAAGCATTCAAAAGTTTTGCCAAACACAAAAATTTTCCCCAAGGGGCTTTCGGGGCCCAAAGCCTCTTGGGAAAGTCCAACCAAACAGGGCTAAGGCAACTAAATTGTTTTTGTCATCATGGGACCAAATTTTCCTCTCAACAACAACAGAATTCGAATTTTATTGCTTAGGCCTAAATCTAAGGTGACAAAAATCATATATTATTACTTCAAGTCTAACCCAAAATGACAAAAATCATGATTTTGCCCATTTAGGTGTAACTTAAGGGGATGATATTTGATATTTGTCGCTATAGATTCAAAATTGTCTCACCTTTAATTGAATCAATGATGATAAAGTACAAAGTTTATCATCTAAGTTAAACTTTAGGTGACAAAAATAAAATTTTGTCCCTTAAGGATATGGCTAAAAGGCAACAAACTTAACAATTTCTCGCATTTGGTCGATTCTAAGCCGAAAAAAAATTATATTTTATTGATTCTGTGTTTTGTTTGTAGTGCAATGTCAAGAGTAGATTTTACTATGAGAGTGATAGGAACATGGTTTTATTTAGAGTTAATACCCTAAAAAACCTCAAACCGATACACATGTAATAAATTTACCTCAAGCTAATTTTTTTACCACAAAAAACTCTAAACCTGGTATTCATTTGACAAATTTACCATAAACCGATATACTTGTGATAAATTTATCCTTTATTAACTTCCGTTAAACTTTACTATCAAATTATTAAGTTGAATGATACATGACGGTTGGCTAGTGTATTAGTTTGGGATTTTACTCTCCATTTGTTATTGTTATAAATTTTTTGTGATTTTTTATAGTATTAATCCAATTTAACGAAAGGTATAATTGTCATAAATGTACTAGTTTGATTTTTTTGGTGGTTGTATAAATTAGTTTTGGATAAATTTGTCACAAGTATATCAATTTGAGAGTTTTTATAGTCAATTTGAGTAAATTTATCACATGTGCATTAGTTTGGAGTTTTTAATGGTTAAAAAAATAGTTTGGGATAAATTTGTAATAGGAGTATCAGTTTGGGGTTTTTCACAATATTAATCCTTTTATTTATTTATTAGTTTATGCCTAGATAAGTCCTCTTACCTTTTAATTTGACAGTATGAAATGAGCTGCTTTAACCTTTTCTTCTTCTTCTTCTTTTTTTAATAAATCTTCTTAAATTTTAAAGTGGTGTCTTAATCGATTTTAGAGGATCGGTGTGTATCGTTCCATCTTAAGCTCAATTTTTTCATTTAATTTGAAAATAGAAAAATTAAATAACTTCACAAAATATTAAAAGAAAATCAGAGAAAATAGAAGATAATTTGGTTTGGCTCAAACTTTATATCGAAAAATAACCAAAGGGAACAAGACCGCGCACCCTCCTCTTGTGAGACTTCGAGGATCTAAATTCCAATTCCTTAATTGAAATGGTGAGCGGAAAGCACATAATGTCGCATTGGGCCAATGGGTGTTGAAATGACAAGAAGATCCCTTCCTCTTGAAGATCTACATTATGTTCAACTTTATCATTCTATATTCATTTACTTAATATGATTAACAATATACTAACTCAACCAATCATATATTTGTTAAGAAATGACCCATTTCAATAGGTTTAAGCATGTGTCACTAGATTTGCATCATTGGAAATAGGGCAAAATGGATTAAATCAGCTTTAATAATATAGGTTGGATCATTACAGGTCATTAGATTTACATCACTAAAAATAGGTCAAAAATTGTTCAATGAGTCTATTTAAGTCAGACCATTTTCAACCCGACTCAACTCACTTATTGAATCGCTGAGATTCGCTCCAGTGGCCACTCTTCCAACATGAAAGGGGGAGGTGAGGGGTTCAAATCCCCACCTTCTGGGATGGGGACACGTAAGTTTCAGGAATGGGTTTCGACTCCTACGCCTTGCAAGAGGCAGGACAAAAGCTTGAGAATGAGTATAGTGTAAGAATAGAGTAGGACTGACAAAAAAAAAAAAAACTCACTTATTGCCATTGTAAAACTAATTCTATTGTTGATTGAGTTGCTAAAGCCCACCATCGAAATGCTCTCCCTCCTGACTGGACAACTAACCCTCCAGAGTTTTTATGGAATATTTTGTGCTAAAAAATTGTTATGTTTGATTCGAACTTTCATCGCAAGTGAATGAAAGGCTTTATTTTCGATTAAATTTAAAAAAAAAAAAAAAAAACTCACCTGTTTGACAAGTGTAGTCAAGACTCACAAACACAAGTTCTTAAAAAAAATGTTGGTCACGCTCATCTCGTCATGGACAAGGACAACCATTGACTAAGGTGCAAAATTCCCCTTCAACTGAGATAAGACATTCCTGACGAGAACGGGCTTCCCCTGGGAATGTAACCTTCATTTGACTTGGTCTAAGATTGAATGGATGACGATCCTTGGAGGGAGGATCTCCAAAAACTCACGTTGCGGGCTGGTGCAGTCAAGCAACCAATCTGACATTCCTCATCTACCAAATGGTCCTTCATTTCGCTTGACATGGTACCTTGGTTTTCATCATTACTAAATTACTAATTCCTCCATTCCCGTTGGCAGTCTCATTCATCATAACTTTCATTCATTGCTCTAATTTCTTGCTGTTCATTTATTCTTCACTTCATTCATTTCCTTCATCCTTTATTTATTTCATTCATCGTCGTCATTTTCACTTCTGTGGCCGTCTCCCATGCTCGCCTTTACTTTTATGCAGTGCATTTGCCTTTTCGTGCCATGGCACTTTTCTCTCTTACTTTTTCGTCCTTCTTTCGACTTTTTCTGACTGATAATTTTTGGATCTTTATATTTAAAACAAGACTTTTCCCACTCTGGACCTCGCTTTTGAATTCTCGATTAGCATTATTAATCGGCTTGCTCTGGCATGGAGTTGGTCACTTGACCGGGTTAAACGAAATGAAAATAAAAGGTTCAAATTGGCCTAGCAAAGGCTTCAGCCGTGTTTCGATTTTGGATTGAATTGCCGCTCGTCATTTTGGAAAAGCTTGTTTAATCAAACAATTTTCTCGGTTTTCCAGACACCTTATAGCTTCCTGCCCCGACGTGGACTAGTTGGGTTATTTTTGAAAGATATTTCATAATCATTTTTGTAGAGGGCTCAAATTGCATGAACTATTGATTTTCACGTGTTTGGAAAAATAAATGAATTCTCGCTCCTCATCTCGTCAATAATTGCACGACATAATATTAACAATACCATACTTCTCTTCTTCGTTTTTTCCCGATGAATCTAATCTTTTTCTGTGAAGACCCTACTGTGGAGCGGCGACTCTTGACAAGGTCCGACATTTGAAGATTGCATTGGCTCAACTTGGTAATTCAAATGAAATATAATCATTAGCATTTCGTCATCTAATCATTATCATGTCATGGACCTAAAAGCGCCAAGTCATCAATCCAAAGGCGTTCATCAAAGCCGTTACGTCATAAAGTGATTTAATCTTTACCATTGGATTTGTTTGACAAGCTTTGACACTCTCAACCGTTGAATGCGGTCAACCTCCGCCATTGAATTAATATGATGAGTATCATTATTCTCATTATTCTCATTATTCTCCACTGTTAGATAAAGTGAATCTCTATTGTCAGATTGATTAGACGAGAATTAGTATCATCTACCATTTGATCATGTAGAAGATCATTGGCCGTAATTAGAGGGACTTTTGTAGCAGTGTGGGAGCCCCCTCATCATTTGTATCATTCACTTCATTTGAGTAATAGAATTTTCTCTAGAAAATTATCATAAAATTCATAAATTTATTGCAATCATGCTAACTTAGTCAAATCTTTTTTTCGTCAACTGAGTATTAAATATTTTGCATTTGTGTCAATTCAATCAATCCGATCAATTTTGTTGGTCAACACTAACATGGACAATTTTTAATAACATTGCAAAAGTTTTTGAATAATTTATAATTTATTTTCCTTCCCTCCCTTCCTTCTCCATTAATGGTTGGACCTTGGCAATCAACCAGAGGTGAGGGCTAGCCAAGGTCAAGTGAGGGCGAGTCTCGCCATGGCTAGGAGAGACTTGACCCTGCTAGAGGCTATTGGCCAAGGCTTGAGCCTCACTAACTACTAGGCGAGGTGCAACCTCACTGGAATTATCGAGGTTGAGCCTTGCTTGCAAGCCAAGTGCGAGGCCACCTAGGAGAGAATTCAAAACAATTTAAAATATTATTAAAAATCCCACACCATAAAAGGGTCCATGTCTATGTCAACGCCAGACAGCCAAAATTGGTCAATTGGATTCAAGTGACATAAATGCAAAATGTTAATGATTTATGATGCGCATAATAACTATTATATTTATGTTCCAAATTTATTTTTGGATTAAAAATTCATTTGGTAAAACTATTTCATTTTTCTATTTTGAAATAATTTTTTACTCTAGAAATAGATTTGGAACAAAAATCGGAAGGAAAATTTTTTTACTTCTTTATTTTTAGAAAAAAAAAAAAATTCTTATAATCGTTCGTCCTTACTATTAGCGACCACCCATTCACTGTCACTAGTTACCATCCATTCACCATTGCTAGTTGTTGTCCATCATCTACTACCATCTCTCCCCAATCACTGGTTACTACTTGCCGATCGTCATTTGTTGCTACCACTTCTTGGCCACCCATTGCCCCCACTCATCACCTAGGAGCATTGTCGATCGCCGTCCGTTGCTGCTGGCCACTAGTTGCTTGCAACCGCTGGTCATCATCGCATGGGAGAGGGAAATTTTGTATCGTTATCAAACGAATTTTTATTTTAAGAATAAAAAACTTGTGTTGTTATAAATGTGTATTTTTATTTATAAACTTATCCAAAAATAGGAATTAAAAAAACCAAATCAATTTTTTTTTTTCTAAAAGTCAATTTTTGAATAGAATGGTTATTATTCATGCTCTCAATGACAAAAAGAAAAGTTTATGATTTAATTGTGCCATAAATTAATGACTTTTTTTTTTTGGTAATTTCTCAAGAATTTCCTAGAGCTTTTTCTGTACTTCCTCTCTCTAGAAATTCCCTTCCTTAATTGCCAGAGTGTGTACAAGCAAGACTTACTTAAACTCGATTGAACAGTTGAAAGGTTTAAGTGCCGCACGGATCACGATCGAAAGACTCTAAAGAGTCATCTTGTGACAATTACACCATTTTAGAAGATTTCAATTGTTGAGATAATGCTGAATCTTTTCGAATTTAATTGACTAAACTTATTTAAAGACATGTCTCGAGTCGTTTTTGGAGAACTGATGTTTCCGATGAACGCGGCTTTTCCAATATGAATCTCGGAGCTTCCAAATCTTTTCCAAACGCAGGGCATGGTTTTTGAATTTTCGTGAGTTAAAAGATGCTCTCAGAACATGAGTCAAAAGCAATCAATTGCAGTCAAATTGAGGAAGATATTTTAAAAATGGGTTAGAAAATAAATTTAAACCTCATATATTATTTAATTTAGTTTTATCAAGTATTTATTTGCCCCTACGACCCTTTTGCGTTGCGCCCGCCGCCCACACATACGAAAACATCATAAGTTAAAAATTTTCATTTAGGGCAATTAATATTTCTTTTCCTCTCTTTTCTTCCATCATCGTCGGCGACACCCTGTTCATCGTGCGCAACCTCCTTGCGCAATCTGTACGGCGATCGACGGCGGCGGCGACGACGACCGGTGATTAGGTCTGGGCGCGGCCAAGGCGACGTAGGCGGAGAGAGAACCCTAACCGCAGGTGACCATATGTGCCTCTGAGAAGTGAATCGATGCTGTCTTAGCGTGACAGGGCCACACGTGCAGTTCTTGTTTTTCTTAATGTGTGATTAGTGCAGTCTCTATCGGCATTCTAATGTATTGAATTGACTATATTTCTTGAACGAGCAATAACCCTTTTGGAATCTTCCCCTTTTTCTGAATTGAATTTTGCATTGCAGTTATACGACTGGGTCTCTGTAGCGTTCCGGACTCCAGGGCAGCAAGAATGGATGCCAAGTATTCCGGAGAGACGTTGAAGTAATTTTCTCGGGCTGGACTCTTTAGTTGTTCCTTTCTTGTGATTGTGAGAGGGAGTGATTCGGTTCCAGTTCTGTTTACTTGTTGTTTTTAGGACGTGGAGGAAGTATCTACAAACTCCTCTTGTTTGCTGTGTTTCTGATTTGCTGAGCATTCATATAAATCTAAGAACTACTATTTAGATTCTTGATAGCTGTTCCAACGTTGATTTTTGATGATGATTGTTCTAATATTCAAGTTCTGATGCGTGGAGGCAAATGTGTATTCTTAACCCATGACTACTTTCTTGCATAAAAGAAAAGGGTTATTTGATTCTGAGCGAGAGCAACATAGCTTCAAACTTGATGTGGACTGTATCAAATTCAAACAGTCTTTAGCAGTTAGTTCCATTGGAAGGTTTTGGCCACCACTTCCCTTGGAATTTTTTAATCAATCTAAATTTATAGGGTTTAGCTCTTGTTTGGGTGGATGAGTATGTAGGTTATTTGGTGTTGGGGGCTTTTGGACGTTCTCAATGAACCTGGTTAAATTTTTGTCGAGCAGGCATTTGGAGAAGCAAAACGAGTTGCTGATGGATGCCTACAGATCAATGTCACATGAACTACACAAGCTGCAGGTATTTTACCTAATTGAAGTCCCATAGTTATAATTTTCAGTTATTGCTGCAAATTATGATAGTTCACTAATTTAGAGTTTCTTCTTGAAAATGTGGTGAATGCTGGGCAATTGCCTTAAGGGTTGTTTTATTTCTGCTGGAAATATGCTTAAGGAAGATAGTTAACTCATTCAACTTGGAGGAACTCATAGTCTATATAGTAAAGGTGCTAATTTTCTTCCAGAATTTTTCAATGACAGGACGTACAACTTTTTTGGAGTAATGATACTTTGAATCCAAGTTACTCATTCCAATTATGATCTCTCCAGTTTCGATTTACATCCTCCTGGTGAAGTGGAGGTTAAAAACCTGGAAAGCAGCATGCAAATCAGCCTTGGTGCATAGTGTAGTGCAATTTGTGGAGGAAGTCTTATGAATTATTAGGATAGTTAACTATCAGGATCAAATACGCGGATTGGACATCACTCATACTACTAATTGAAACTATAGCGGCCACTTTTATTATTGCTTGGGTTGATCTATACTTAAGAGCTTTTAATCACTCGGATTGGTAATAGAACCACATGACTGATGTTTACTATGTTTTGCCAACTCTCTATAAAAAGGAAAGTTTTCTTTGCCCCATAAACCGACATATCCTTACCTTGGTCACTTTGTCACTTGACTGGTCATTGTAGGACAAGAATAAAAGTGCTGATCTGTAGAAAGCTCTAGTTTGAGAACCAATAGAACGCACCTTTGATCCATTGCCACAAGCTATGGCATGGCTACCTAGACACTGCCAGCCTCAATCAGAGCAGAAGACACTTAACTACAATTGACAATCAAGATAACCATAAACTTCCATGGAGCCCAAATTTGCTGGCGCATATATGGTTGTACATGGGAAAGAAAAATATTTTAGGATTTCCCTCTGAGATTTTTTATTAGAAAAGCTCAGAGATTGTTTGGAATGAGCTTGTGAATCACTGTAGCTGCTGTAATTATTTTATCATCAGAATGCAGATCATTGACCCCCAAGAGTAAAGTGTAGTCTAGAGATATCTATTCTTTTTTGGTTTTTGTTTGATGGAGACATCTATCTCTAATTTCAAATACCTTTAATGAGTAATGCTTTTGGAGATGATTGTGGGTATGATGAATCTTTGTACTGCAAAAGACCAATCGTTTCCAGTTGAAGGTCATTTAACATATCAACTCAAGTCTAAACAAGAATCATCTTGTTATTGCATGCTTTCTTTGAAATTAGGCCCCATTTGGTTCAGCTTTAGGGAAATGACTTTGGGAAACTGCAAATGCTTTTGGGCTAAAGGGGTTTCCAAAATGTGATAGTGTTTGCCAAATTATAAATTTAAAGTGCCTTGGAAAATAACTTTGGCTTAAATGTTGTTTGGTAAAGCCTACATTTGCAAAGGGCTTTTGTTATTATTATTTTTTTTTAAAGTCAAAAATAAATCGGGTGGAGCTTAGCTATCAGACAGCCTTGCTTGAGGTCGCGTGACCCAGGGTGTCACCTGAGGTCATCGCGCGACCAAGGTAATGCTTGAGGTCATGTGGTTGCGCGACCCCAGGTGGCAGTCTCTGGGGACGCACGACCCTTCAGGCAACAGTTGTCGACCTCCAGCAGCTCCTTGTTGCAAATTGGGGAAGATGAACAGTTAACGTGGACCGGCATTCCCAAAATGCGGAAAGCCCAAAGCAGGTGGAGACCTGCTTTGGGCTTTCGGCTTTCTCAACCCATTCGGGTCCCAAAAACACTTGTCAAACACCTTATATTTTCCCCAAGGGGCTTGTGGGGTTCAAAGCCTCTTGGGAAAGCTGAACCAAACAGGGCTTTAGTATTATTAGTTAGCAAATTTAGGGAATTGTTACGTGTGGCTCTTGAACAAGTGAAGTTTTTGGCGTTGGTTTTATATTAGTCCTGCGGAATGCATAACTCAGTAAACAAGTGATTCCTTTTTGGCTGAAGGGGTTATACACAACGTTAACTTTGTGCTCTGATGTTAGAACATTTTGAATTACGTAGATTCTCAAGGAGGTATTAAATTTCTTGATCTATCTTGTAGGTTGAGGAAGAAATGCTCATGCGCAAGTTTTATGAACTCATGTCAGCACAGGGCCTCACTAAAAAGGTTTGCTCATCTGCAAGTATTTAGTCTTGGAGATATCCAGGCCATTACTTTGTCCTATTCTTGATGGGACTTGCTCGGGATCCTTTTTAAGCTTTATTTCATTCACATTCTAAAAAAATGTCATTTTAGATCTAGAAATGATAACATAGGACAGCATGTTTCTTCTGCTTTGTCTGCTTCACTGTCCAATTCTAGGTTTACATTGATTTGAACATTTGTCTTTCAGTTTTAGGCATGTGATATTCTGGGTCCTGCTTCAATGAGGATTGCAATTGCTGAAACCTTTCTGAGAACATTATGTAACGAGAGAATTTTTATAAGAAAATGTTCCCTAATGGCTCCACAATTGAGTGTCATTATTCTTCTAATAAGCTATCTAGAACGTCTTTGTTCTTGATGTCACCTTTGGAGATATATAGGTTACATCATTAATGAACTTTGTCCTAGTGTCAGGAGTTTAAAATATGTAGAGAGATTGATGTTCACTTTAGCACTTTAGATTCACCAAGCTGTGCACGAATCTTGCTTCAGTCAATCATATGTGCTTATGACTTCCTTGGATTTGTTTTTTCACTCCATAAAGTATCAGCCTTTCTCTTCTTTGTTTCGTTCTGATCTATTTTCATGGATGTTCCTATCTAGGTTCTGTATTCGTTTATACGCTTTCTGAAATATTAAAGCTTGTTTGCAGGATGGAGTTGGAAAAGATGCTTCAGGTGATAACAGAACTGGAGACTCAATGGCACTAGTCGTTAAAGATGGCAATGAACAGCAGTCAGGATGACTTATCCAAGTATAATACCCAACACAGAGAATGGAATACTTCATTAAGTGGAGATTATGTGACTGGTCATCTCTCTTCGCTCTGAGATTTCAACAAAATCTTGCCCTTGTCATTCTTTATGCAAGTTTAGTATGTGACAGATCAAGAAGTGAAGGTGATCTCTGCAACGGGTGTTCTGTAGGAAATATTGTCATATAGGGGATTCGTTGACTGGGCTCGCTTCTTGTTCAGGCACACTTTTCTCTGCCTCGATGCATAAATGTTCTCACTTGAAAGAGCTTGAATCTAAGACCAAGATCCTCTTTTTATTTTTACTCTTGTAACAGACAAAACTGGCGAGATCAAGTTGAATTGTTTCTTACTTTGTTTTATACATTGGTTACTCTGCACCAATGTAAAGGCAAAACTAATACATATGTTCTCTGAGGTTTGTTTGTACCTTGGGCTTTTGGCTGGTGCTATGTCTTTGTTCCATAAAACCCTTGATCCCAATGGAGAAAGAACTGAATTCGATTATACAAAATGCTTCCATCTGAGATCAGATGTGAACTGCTGGTGCTATGTCTCTGTATCTTTGCAAGGTTGTCCGCGTGCCCATTTTTGAATTTTTTGTTTTTTTGGCTTAAATCATATTTTTGAATCATTAGCATACAGTCTTGGAAGCAATATATGAAATAAGTCCATCCCAAAATTAAAAAATAAAATGAAATAAACTAAAATGTGAACGCTTTCTTTATTCTTAACTTCAAGTATCTTAAATATAGTTTGTAAAAATATTTATCTTTTCATAGTATTACGGGAACAAGAATTATTTATTTCTTTTAATTAAGAAGGGAACGCAATAAACTGTGTTAAAGGTTAGTTATAATTTATTAAAACTTTTTTGTTTCTCTAACCAAGTACTCTATTTGTTTAGTTTATTCTTTTTAGTGCACTTGAATTAGTGATAGCATTGTACTAAACTGGGGGTACAACGTTAACCTGTGGTTTAGTATAGTGCCGTAAGGCTGTTAATACTATAGTGAGCTTTCACCCACCCTTACTCACTATATTTGCCTACTCGATGGTGGTCAGAATTGAAATCTTGATGTGATGTCTACATTCGTCATTGTGAGGTCTCATAATTCCCTGTCTATTTTTATCTTTTTGACAAAGAGGAAATATGGGGGTGACATTGGAGGATCTCTTACCTTATGATAGATCTTCCACCTATTTCTTCCCTTTGAACCTTTTAAGGATATGTTCAAGTCTTTTTTTATATATATATATATATATATATATATATATATATATATATATATATATATATATATATATATATATATATATTTTGTCTTTCTTTATAATATTTCCTTCATGTAGTTGAGTTGGATTGCCCCATCTGATGCCGACCTAATCAAATTGACTTCGAGGATAGTTTAAGACCAAATTGAATATCAAATAGGAGCATGACGTCCATTTTTGACATTACCCCTATAGATTTCCTCGTGCTAATTTGTATTGGTTAGGATCAAATTTTCTATTATTCAGATATTTCTGAGTTTAAAAAACTAAAATTAGTGAAGCATGATGGTGGGAGAAATTATAGAAGACGAGCGATTGGTGAATTGGGAATTCAATCACTGTAGTTTCCAAATTTCCATTCAAAATGTTAGAAAATTCTGAATTTTTGAAAGATGAAACTTCATATGAGAACCATCTTGAGGATGATGGAGAAAAAAAATCTTGAAGATTGGTCTTGTCGAATGACTGCAATTGTTGCAAGTAAATATATAATATCGCTGTAAAGAAATTTGATGCGATGTTACAGTCACATACTGTGACGAGAGACTTTTCCAATTATAAGAGAATTTTTTAATGGTTTGGTTGTTTTGACGGGTCACAATTGAAATCGTATTGAAAGCGAATTCGCAAGTTTCTATATACCTCTTTGAATCAAAGGACTAGGGAAATCTTTGGGGGGATAACTTGCTTCCACAAATGCATTAGTCCAATTCATTCTTGTCCATATTTACACATTATTCGTGTGTACGGTGAAGGTAATCGGTGTATTGATTGGTTAACATCTTTTGCTTTGAACACTTTGGTTGAATGTATTATTAGTGCATCCTGGCTATATGCTGCCATGAGATTTAATTTACATATTGTTAGGTAATCAAGTTGATGTTTCTGCATCATGATAAAACATTTGATTTTACACTATGTTCAAGAATGGTACGACCAGCTTCGTTGTTCTTTTAATAAAATAAAAAAAAAAAGTCAGCATGTTCGTTTTAGCATATGTAAAAATACGTTTCCATTAAAATTTAAGAAATTATCTGAATTTTAAAAAAATAAGAATAGATTGCATGTGAATTTACTAGTCAATGATAGTACGTTAGGAAAGTTTCACTTATTTTGTTTTATGAAGAGTCGAAATTCGCTGTGAGATTTTGATTAAATGAAAAAAAAAACCAAATAAATCATCATAAAAACTTGTAATTATTTGAAAAATCAACGATTTGGAGTATAATTTCATATGAACATCTCTTAAATCGTTATAAAGATAAATAAACAAAAGATATTTTCATCATCAAAGAAAACATTTAGATATACCGTATTGATGATATAATTTTTCCCGTCGATTAATTTTTTTAAAAATAAATAATTATTTATAAAAAGATGTTCTATCAAAATAATTGATATTTTGCGAGCGCATGCGGAGCGCGCAAAACTGCTCTGCGGGTCAGTGATATCGTCAAGCAGGATGCATCAACCGACCGTTGAGAAATCGAATGAGAAAACGATAACCAATGAATGAAGATCACAAAGGCCCTGAACGGCATCGCATCAAACGCCGTCGACGGCCGCATTCAACAGGCCTTGCGAAGCCTCCACCCGGTCGGAGCGCGGCGGCTCGACGGCGGCGCTTTCGGCCGCCTGCTCCAGTACTGCACCGACCACCAGCTGCCCCGCCAGGCCAGGCAGCTCCACGCCCGCATCGTGTCGTGTTCCGTCGTTCCCGACAACTTCCTCGCCTCCAAACTCATCACCTTCTACGCCAAGTCGGGCCGCCTCCGCGAAGCCCGCAGGGTGTTCGACGAAATCCCCCGCAAGAACATCTTCTCCTGGAACGCTCTGCTCATCGGGTACGCGCTCCAGAGCAGATTCGCCGATGCCCTGAGGCTGTTTTCGTCGTTGGTGTTCTCTTGCTCGGGGGACGCCAGGCCCGATTTCTACACCGTATCGTGTATTTTGAAGGTACTGTCGTCCTCGTTTTGTGATCCCAAGTTGGCCAGGGAAGTGCACTGCTTTGTTCTGAGAAACGGGTTCGACTCTGATATCTTCGTGGCAAATGCGTTGGTTACATTTTACGCGAGGTGTGATGAAGCGGGCTCGGCGAGAATTGTGTTTGATAGGATGCCGGAGAGAGATATCGTGTCGTGGAACTCCATGATTGCTGGGTACTCTCAGTGTGGGTACTATAAAGAGTGTAAAGAACTGTACAGGGAGATGCTGGAATCGGGATTGAGACCCAATGGAGTAACAGTTGTTTGTGTATTGCAGGCCTGTGGCCAGTCTCAGGATCTGATTTTTGGCATGGACGTGCATAAGCTTGTGATAGACTGCCAAGTTCAGGTTGATATATCTCTTTACAATGCACTAATTGGGTGCTATGCAAAATGTGGAAGCCTAGATTATGCAAGGGAGTTGTTTGAGGAGATGGATGAGAAGGATGAAGTCACATACGGGGCAATTGTTTCGGGATACATGGTTCATGGTTTTGTTGACAAAGCAATGGGAATTTTCCAGGGGATGAAATGCCCTGGTTTGAGTACATGGAATGCTGTGATTTCAGGTTTAGTTCAGAACAACCATCACGAGGGAGTTTTGGATTTGTTTCGAGAAATGCTGGACTCGGGTACTAGACCCAATACTGTGACACTTTCGAGCATCCTTCCTACTTGTTCATTTTTTTCATACTTGAAGGGAGGAAAAGAAATACATGCTTATTCAGTTAAGAGAAGTTATGATCAGAATATTTATGTTAGTACTGCTATTATTGACACCTATGCAAAGTCGGGGTTCCTTAGTGGGGCACAACGGGTGTTTGATCATCTGAAAGGTAGGAGCTTGATTGTGTGGACAGCTTTAATATCGGCTTATGCAGCTCATGGAGATGCTACAACGGCTCTCAGCCTGTTTGATAGCATGCAGACTCATGGGATCCAACCAGATCCAGTAACAATTACAGCAGTTCTATCAGCATGTTCCCATAATGGGCTTGTAGATGTAGCATGGAAAATTTTCAATGAAATGTTGCCAAACTATGGCATTGAGCCCTTGGTTGAGCACTATGCTTGCATGGTTGGTGTTCTAAGCCGAGCAAAAAGGCTATCTGAAGCAGCAGAATTTATTCGCATGATGCCTATTCAGCCAAGTGCCAAGGTTTGGGGTGCATTGCTTAATGGGGCTTCTGTATCCGGTGATGTTGAGCTTGGAAAGTTTGCTTGGGATCATTTATTTGAGATTGAGCCTGAGAACACTGGGAATTATGTTATCATGGCAAATTTATATTCACAAGCTGGGAGATGGGAAGAAGCGGACAGAGTTAGGAGGAAGATGAAGAACATAGGGTTGAAGAAGATTGCAGGCAATAGCTGGATAGAAATGGACGGAGGGTTAAAGAGTTTCATTGCAAGAGATGCATCAAGTGATAAACATGAAGAGATTTACGAAGTTTTGGAAGGACTGCTTGGGCCATTGAGAGAAGAAGGGTATGTTTACAAAGAAGAGATGGATGAGGAGTCTCTCTACGTATGAAGCTTTGGGAGAAACTTAAAAGCTACTTGCAAATTCAACAGCGAATGGGGACAAAATTAATGGGGAGAAATGCATTGTGACTAACATCATTTCCTTCCATTGATTTTTATGCTATTGATGAAAAGTCACTGGGTTCCAAGCACGTGAAGCTTTATATTTTGAAGGGGACTGATATCAATCAGCATGAGATGCAGATCGAATTGACTCTGAGCTGTTCCATTTGGAGGAAACAATCGAGGCTAGTCAAAGCTCCATAATGATTGAGTAACTTTTGGAATTTAGATACATAACGAAATTTCTTAAGCCTGGGCGATGCTGGGATATGTATACTGCTTTCCTTCATGCTGCAAACATCGCGGGGACCACTGCCTTCTTTAACACCTGCAGTATAAGGATCTCTGATTACTGAAGAGCAGGATGCTTAGATTGGTTGACTGACATGGGTCATATTCTGGAAAAAGAGGAAACCTTGGATTAAGAATTTTTGCATACAAACTTGGAGTGATTAATTTAGTAGAAAATAGCAACTTAGCTGATCCACTCTCCTTTATTTAAATGAAGCTGGCCCTTATCATCAACAGCGAGCATAATGATTGTATCCGCTGGGGTTTATTTCACTTCAGAATCTTTCGGTACTGGTTTTGCCTTTTTCCATCTGCTTTAGTCTGAAAAGGTGAACTTGCCCGTGAAGCATCCAAGTACTCTAATTGATGGCTAAAAACGTACTGTGCTCTTTTTAATGTTTATTATGACCTTTTGACTGGTCGGCACTAAAGCTGTGCATTTCCTGCGTGGTTAATGAAATTATTAAATCTACGCTTATGCTTTGTCCATCTCCTCCTCCTCCTCGTAGGCAAAGAGTAAAATTAGTAGAAGTGAGCATTGATCCAGAGTTAACTTTGGACTGACCTTGGACTGACTAGCCAACTTGATTAGTTTTGGTTTGATTCCAAGGAGATAGGTCGGTCCTTGATCCTGAGATTCCTTAACCTTGCACTATGTGAGTTGGCCCTCATTCTTGAGATTTTACGGTTGTTATATATAATATTAGATATATTATATATTATATACTTTTGTCTACTCTAAACCTTAGTGCCTCCTCTTTTGTTCTTTTTTTTTTCTTATGCAGTTCAGTTTGCTATATAAAATTGAAGTAGAAAAAGACTCAATCCTAATTCAACCAAAAAATAGAAACGCTCGTTGCTCGCCTCTCTCTATTCGCTCACCTGCCTCGGCCTCGCTCACCTTGCTTGTCGCTTGCCTCACTCATGTGGTTTGCCACTTGCCTTTGGCATTTCCTTGCTCGCCTCACATGTTCATTTTTAGGGTTTGTTACTTTTAGCAAGGGTGAAATTTTTGTTGTTATTTTATCTTATATTATGTTTGATATGTTTTGATGTTTATAGTTTAGTTACTTGATGTGGTATTATGGATGGATATGTAATTTGAAATGGTATGATCTTTCAAGGAATACAAAAAACGAAACAAAAATAATAATTGGTTAGTCCTGGATTGATCTTGGAACTAGACTGTCTCCATAAGATTGGTTCAGTCCTCAGCCCTACGCTCCATAGGGTCGATCCTTGATCCAAAAAATTGAGGACCAACATTGTGTGGGGTTAGTCCTTAAATTAGGTGTTGGACCGGCCTGACTTGGACTATGCTTACTCTTAGAAATCAGAGTGAATGTGTTGAGATCATTAAACTATATCGCTGAGTTAGTCCTTAGGCAGTTTGGCCTTCTTTAGGAACAATTATCTGCATCAAATTTAGTCGAAATTCTTACAAGGCAAGTCCTAAAATTTATCAATTCCATATGCTTGAGTCCTAAAATTTTCACTCATGCATTTAACCCCAAGGATTTGTAACTCATGTTTCAATAGAGTCCTTGAGAGAACTCAAAGTGCATTGAAGTTGCAAGTGTTAGTACTTAAATGAACAAAGTGAAAGTTCTAAGACTTAAGGGCATAAAATTGTCAAATTTTAGGACTTGTCTTGTAATTATTGCAATTTAACAAAAAAGTTTCCTGAATAATCTCAAGGATAGATTCATTGCACAAGTGACATTTGCTAAAAAAAAAAAAATTCCTGAGAACTTGAAGCTACAAAGTTAGAAACTAGCAATTAGGAACTCCCATACGTGCACAAATGACACATTTGTTATAATAGTATTTGAAGATGTCGATTTCATGGCAATCTTTTCATACTTCCGGTAACGATTTCTAGAGATTCAGTTTCTGAACACGGAGTCAGTGAAAAGAAAAAAATGAGGATCTGTTCTTTGATTTGGGAGCAAAATCGCAATCTTTGAATGTCCTGTGGCGGGTACAGATAAGAATGTTGGACTCTAGAAAGTGGTGATTTTGTGGATCCAATGCAGATTGGAAGACTAAAAAAGCTAAAAACAAGAGACAGTAGGGAGCATGTGACCCCGAAGAAGGTGACGATAACAAGGCCATGACACATGCGACCGTAGTGGAATCGCCGAGCCCAACCAAAACTTTGCATTATTGCGGTTGTTATGTTAGGAGACAAGGAAGAAGAAGCCACGGAAGAGAAAATAAACTCTGTCTAGTCTTTCCTCTTTTTTCTCTTTTTTCTTTTTCCTTCTTGTCCCCGTTCGTCCTTCTCATCATGGAAATAGCTTTTTTACACAGCAATGAAAACCACAGGAGTCAATTTTTCAGGTTTGGCAAAGTCGGTTGGCGTGTCGGGGAATTTTTAGCTTCAGATTTGAAGATGGATCTGGACTTAACTAACTCATGACGCTTGTAGGATTTTTCACGGGTTTTTGGATAGTTGGGTCTTTGAACATGTGTCTTTATGTTATAATGAAAAAGCAAAAAGGGAAAGTGCTGGAGTCATTAAAGAAGAGAAGAAAATTTGCTTAAATTGGACAAATGCTTTGGGACAAAATAAAAACTATTGACATAACATATCCTACTCCATAATCCCACCTCCTTTTCTCCAAGCTTTTACATGTGGCCAGACAGGCAGCGGGATTTTCTGCACGGAAGATAGTGAACTTTTGCTTTCTCCATTAATAATTGTACCGACGTGCATCAATATACCAAATGATATACTTCTTGATTTGAGCTTGTAGTTCATCTCATCATTTCGGTCCATTGGAGGGGTGTGTGTGTATGTATATATATATTCCCATTGATTGGGTGAGATCCACCCTACCCAACCAATGGGAAAATAGAAATTTCAATGAAGACACCAACCAAAAGGGATTGCTTTTAACAAAAGTTTGACAAGTGAACTTAATCTAATTTACAAATTTTGACTCGAAATATCACCTATTTGTAACACAATGTGATGCGCTAGCTTTTTTGAAGATACCATGTAAAACTTACTTATTGGTAGGACCAATCATATAAGAGACTACTGCATGAATTTGGGTGTCTACATCGGTATATAGCATGACCTAAGTTTAACATAAGAGTTACTAACTTGTTAAATGTAACGGTTCAAACATATTCAAGAGTCCAGGGTTTTCATATATATTGGTTTTATGCAATATTTTTCCTCCTGATTTGAGATTAACTGAGTATCTCGAGAGCGTGAAGCTTACCGATTTAAGGTATTGAGAAAGATATTGGACCTTTTTTGGATGAGGACCCATTATCAAAACCATGAAAAGGAAATGAATGAGCGATGAAGTGGAGAGGTGACAAAATAGTGAATGCCACAATAGGGACTCCATCTTGACATTTAAGCTCTTAAAAAAAAAAAATCAAAGTTATGGAGAAAATTACCTTCAATAGTCTTAAAACTATTTTATGGATGCAATTCCAATCTTAAACATTTTAATTTTAATAAAATGATCATAAACTTTTATACGAAATTCTAATATAGTCATTCTAATTATTTTTCATTGAAAAATTGTTGACATGCCCATTCAATCATTGCCGATTGTCTTATGTAACACACCGCAACATTAGTAATTTCTGTAAAAAATTAGTTGGAATGACTATGTTGAAATTTCATCCAAATATTGAAGACTCAATTAGCAAAATTGAAAAATTTTGAATTGAATTAGCATAAGTATAATAAATTTATGACTGATTGAATAATTTTCTCTAAAGTCACGCCTACACTGCTAAGCCCATATAGCTTGGGAATAAGCCCTATAGCACTCTGCCAACCACAATGACGATCTGATGTTATATTAGCTCGATATGATCAATCGGTAGCCATTATGTCAAGTATATATAATCATCATATCTCGATTGACCCAATTTATTCATAATGTGAGTTTTGACGTATGTAGGGTGTAGGGATTACTCTGACTTTACTCAAATTCACTTGTATTTGGTGGTATGACGGTGGTGGACTTACCTAAAGTGAGCAGTAATTATAACACAAATTGAACATTTTAACTGTATTTTTAGAACTCTTATGGTAACGCTCGAAAGGTTGTCCATGTTGCTTGTCCTCTCCATCCTATCCACCTGACAAAAAGTTGGAAGAGATCATCCTGCAGCCAGTAGAAGGATCAACGCTGCTGTCCGGACACTTGTCAACCTTTTTATATGTATTTCTTGTTGCACTCGTGTAAATTTAACAAAAAAAATAAACAATTAAGACAGACAAACCCTCAACCAACATGAGGAAAAAAAACCTTAAAACACCCCATGTAGTCTTTTTTTTTTTCCCGACTGTCCGTCTACAATTAACCTCTAACGTCAACGTTGTTGTCCGGCTAACCTCTCCAATAAATGTTTTCTCACTCTGATGAAGAAGATTTAGCTTTCGATTATATTAATGATCTTCACTTTCCGATTTTTATTTTTACAATTGTCCAGCTCTAACGGTCCCCTCCGAACATATCATAATGATTCTACTGCAACAAAATATTAGATTTGTGTTGTTTATATTTCGCACCACCTGTGGTCCAAAGATGCGAATTTGTCAAGCGTGTTATTACAACCCATTAAAATGCTGTCGGCTGGAAACTCCCTCCACGTTGACCTTTTCAACTCAATTTAACTTGTAAAAGAGAAATTGAGGTTTCAAGTTCGAAATAATGGTCATGCTTGATTTCATCCACTTTTTAATTCCAAAACAGTTATTTTGCTTCGCGCCAAGCTTCTATTGATAACATGCCGTGGAAATCTTTTAACTTACTTATGCTTTACATTCGTGTAGATAAAATTAAACTTTTGTCCATAAATTTCAAATCTACAAGATCAAATACCATATCATATCTAGTTGGAAAACCTATCATCCTGTGAAATATATGATCATTGATCTCTATTTTACTCTTGATATCTTTTCCCACAAAATACTTTGAGGGATCTCAATATAAAAAAATAGTTCAAAAAGTCATAAATATATTACATTTTTGTTAACTTAGTCCTAAACCTTAAAATTTATTAATTGAGTACAAAATTTCACATTTTATCAATTGAGTCCATTCGACTAATTTTGATAAGAATTTATTGACGTGGATGTGAGACCCCGCTACGTGACACTACTAACGTTAACGTGGATAATTTTTAATAATATTTTAATATTCTTCAATTTTTTTTCTTTTACATTTCTCTTTTCCTTCATCATTTTTTTTTTCTGATGTCTCATTGGCCAAGGGTGAAGGCGGCCTCTGCCATAGCAGTGATGGCCTTACGGGGATGGTTGTGGGCAAGTGCCCGATGACCATTACTAACCACAATTAAAAAAAAAAAATCAAAGAGAAGGAAATAAAGGGAAAAAGGGAAAAGAAGAAATAAATAATTCAAAAAAATATTAAAATATCATTAAAAATTATCAATGTTAGATTGCTTGTGCCACATAGGAGAGTTGGCGTTCACATCAACAAATTCCGGGCAAGTTAGCTGGATAGATTTTATTGGCAAAATATAAAAATATTTAGGACTTAATTGATAAAATTAAAAAGTGTGTGACTAAATTGGGAACAATGTAATAAATTTAGAACTTTTTCCACAATTTTTCCAATCTCAATATGACCTGAGTTGGCTCGTCACTCTTATGTCCTAATCTACATATAGTAGTTCATATTTTTATACTATTGTCTAGTCATTTATCATCCTCCAAAATGGTGTGTCCATATAAACAATATAATTTTTAAGGCAAGGAGAATGTTTGGGACCAAATAGTCATTAAACAAATCACTGACAGCCAAACATGCATAAGAGAGGGGGACACACATTCACTCTCCCTCGCTCTTACCCACATCCCTCCCTCCAACCTTCCCAAATCCCCGCTTCCCCTCAGCGCGAAAGCGCACGATCCAATACACTTCACCATGGAAGCAGCCGACGAAGATCTTCAAGCCGCTCCCTCCTCCACCGTCATGGCCGCCCTCGCCACCCTCTCCCCGCCCCAGCTCTCCGCCCTCACCGACTCCGTCCTCGCCGACCTCCACCACCACCACCGCCGCGTC
Organism: Eucalyptus shirleyi; assembly: GCA_017140165.1. Taxonomy (NCBI): domain Eukaryota; kingdom Viridiplantae; phylum Streptophyta; class Magnoliopsida; order Myrtales; family Myrtaceae; genus Eucalyptus; species Eucalyptus shirleyi. Next base: position 29,727,079 of record CM029446.1, read on the forward strand.
TCCGCCCTCCTCTCCTCCCCCTCCCTCTTCTCCCTCGCCCTCCGCCACCTCCTCTCCCTCCCGCTCCCGCTCAAGTCCCTCCTCGTCGCCCGCCACCTCCTCTCCTCCCTCCGCCTCCTCACCCGCCACCTCCCCCTCCCCGCCCTCTCCCCCTCCCACGCGCCGCCCGAGCGCCGCCGCGACCGCGACGCGGCGACCCTCCTCCTCCTCCTCTGCGAGCTCCGCCACCGCGACCCCCGCGCCCTCGAGGACGCCGCCCCCTCCGAGTGGCGGTCCGTCCTCCGGCGGCACTGCTCCAAGGACCTCCTCTCGATCGCCGGGATCGGGGCCTTCAGCGGCGGGATCCTAGTCCCCTACGTGGAGATGGTGGTCCGGTGCCGGAACTTCGTCGGGGCGGTCGAACGCTGCCTGGAAGCCGGGGAGGGGAGGCGTCAGGTGGCGGCGTCTCCGGCGGCGGTGGTGGCGCTGCCGTCGGTGGAGGCGGCGGGGGAGGGGAGTGCGCGGTCTGCAGGGAGGAGATGGAGGGCGGGCGGGACGTGTGCGAGCTGCCGTGCCGGCACTCGTTCCACTGGATGTGCATCCTGCCCTGGGTGAGGAAGACGAACACGTGCCCCTGCTGCCGGTTCGAGCTCCCCACGGACGACGTGTTCGGGGAGATCCGACGGCTCTGGGGCGCCCTGGCGAAGATCGGGAGTGGGTCCCAGGACGCGGGGTCCACGTGGTCGCGCGACGACTCCTGCTGCAACGGGTGTGGGTGAGGTAGTGGTCTCAGTTTCCAGTACAAACGGGTCGGGTTTTATCTCGTGGGATCGATTTGTGGTGGATGAGAGATGCCTGTGGTTTGTGGTCAAGGTTTGTACAGAGTACGACGAAAATTTGATGACCGTTGATTCAGGAATAAGGTCCAAATAAGCCAAGGGTGCGAGCATAGATATTTCTTAAGGAACTAAATAAACCTCGGCCTGATGCACCGCCGACATACATTGAACTATACGTGCAGTAGCGACATTGGGTTGACATGTTTCCATGGACTGTCGAAAAGGGCGACTTGAATTGGGGTCATTGATTCGGGCCGGTAACACGGCACAATCGGTGTGTGGAATGCTATTTTCTTGCTACGGAAATAATGTAAGTGGTATTATGCTGGAATGGTAATTTGTAGCAGCTCCTGCTTGATTTCTCTGGACTTTGTACTGCTTTTGGTGGAATTATTTTGTGTATCCGGTGCACCCAATAAGCTTCCAGACCACTAAAGATGGTGGGTTTCATCGGATCCTACGGGCCAAACATATTTTAGTACACGTTTCATACCCACCTAATATTTTCTCCTCCTTTTGACTACCTCGATCCTTGTATTATGTGATGATATATTTGCTTATAGTTCTAATCACGATGGTTTATTTGTTTTTATTTTTTTGTAACAGAGTACCATCCAAACTTATACTCCCCTTCTGAAAGGATCTTGTGTTGCTCAAGTGTAATTAATAACGAGAGAAACGAGTAATGCCTGTATACTCTAGTACTGTGTGAAGTCCACATGATCAAATGATTGAGTAGAACTATTTTTGGTTATAGATGAAAATATCCCAAATAATGCTTGTCTTTGCTCGAGAAATCCTATGCTATCGTTCATCTAATCATTAAGTGATTGTTTGTTCTATCATCAGATCGGATTTGATCCAATGATCGATCAAAGTAACCGAATGCTTAGCATCATTGAAAATCCCGTTTGCACCATTTGACTATCTAATGAACTCTCCCACTACTTAACCTAAAGAAACGAAGTTAATGTTTCCCACTAGATCACAAATGGAAAAGATTGACTTTGGAAATGGACAGGCAACAAATTTCTCCACTAGGGACCGCCTTCCATGTTCCAACAAACAAAAGACGGGTCATTAAAGGGCCCAGGGCATTATGTGGTGTGAACTTATGACTGTTCCTATTGTCCTGGTGAGCAGGGAAACGTTTATTCGTCCTTTCGATCAGACAAAATGCCTTGACTTTTAGTTCTAAAAAAGAATTCTAAAAAAGAAGGGTATTTATCCCATCTCGAACAGAACCGAACCGAACTGCTAGGCTATTGTCTACGGTCGGCCTAATCGCCATGCTTGTGCTCTTATTTACGGAAATGGGATGTGCTAGTGGCTGGAGCGTATCGACGTTCTTTTTTCCTTATGAAAAGGATGCTTATCAGGAGCAATCCTAAGAAGTGCTTACGATGCTCTTTCCTTGATCACGAGTATCTTTTCCCTTCTTCGTTTACCTGCTGCGGCTGATGCAGATTGCGCACGTTTGACTATGGGAGATGAACCGCAATTCATCTCCCATAGTGAGTAAAGCATCATTTTTTTTTTTCTGTCTGTAATTGAAGAAAGTTGTTTCAAACCAGTGTTTGATTGATCGGTTAAAAACATGAATATTATACAAATTTTTATTTAGTTAAAATTTGCATTTGGGTAATAGTCAGCATTCATTATCCACGAATTAAATGTATGGTCAAAGGATTGGGTGGGGAAAAATATGGCTCATGGAAAATAACAACTATTGATATACTCACTTACACTGTATCATTAAACCCAACCCATTCTCAAACCATACATTTGATTGGTCGATTATAAATTATGAATATCACCCATATACAAACTTTAACTAAATGTAAATGCGTTTGATATCAATATTTGCAACTCACCAGTAAAAAAGTGGTCAAAGAACCGTCCACGAATCACCAATGGAGGAAAACATGATCTTTTCCATTTTTTCATAGTCTAACTCGTTTGTGCGCAACAATAAAATCGGTTGGATCAACGAAATAATGAAAAGTTGTTGTTCCTATTTTTCTAAAGTGCTTATCCCCAAAACACAATGAAACTAGCTTAGTGTAAGTGCTTCTTGCAATTTTTCATTTGACAAAACCAGAAAAGTTAATGCAAGCAAGTACTCATTAAAGGTATGAACTTACTGGACGGAATTATGAAAATATGTCTTGAACAACAATGAACTGATGACTTTGCTTTTGCCAAAGGAAAAAGTAATATGATGAAAAAACTAGAAAATCCATATTTTCCATACTTTATGTAAATTATATTGGAAACAAATGCTTCAACTAAAAATAGATGCCCTCTTAAAAACGTACATGTTTCTTTTTCAAATTCAAATCAAGCACCAAATTAGTGAGTGTTTGGTTTCGCTTTCGGCTTTTGACTTTTATCATTCATTTTACAACATTTTTTTTCCTCGAAACACCCAAATTCTTTGAAAACATATAATTATTATCATATAGACATGCGAAGAATTTTGAAAATTTATAATAAATCGCAATATGATTGTATTATTAGGATAAATCGTTTGTGGCCGTTCAGAATGGCTTTTAGCCCGACCAAATGAACCCTTAATCACTTGGTCTTTCCTATTTTGCGTCGAAGAGTGGGCCAAAACAGCCCATGAGTCTATCACGAGGAACAACAGTACACAGGCACTACTCTCGACAAGGCTTTGAGCTTTGGCCCACTGTCCTACATGTACACCTGCTCTGTCTCTCTCTCTTTCAAGAAAATATTCAGTGGATTGATACCACAACATCCATCATAGCATACATGGCCTGGTACACCAATGGCGAGAATAGGCCATGAGCCAGGATAAGGGTCAGTCATGAGCCAATTGACCCGATCGGAACTTGGAAACCAAGGTCCTGGATATAGAGTGTTCGACCATGGGATGGTTATTCGACCATAAGGATTGGCCGTGGGACGATCACATACCATCATGGATCGACGAATGATCATGGCTTGATTTCGTTTAGTCATTGCACTAGTCACGGGTGATTTTACCTGATCGTTATGCCGATCATGGACGACCATGAATCAATCTAATGCGATTGTGAGATGGGATAGATTGATCAATCCCATGCGAATACATAACAACTGATAATTAACCATGGATCGAAAAAACTCAACATGGTTCAATTTCAGACTAATCATGACATGTGGTACAGGGCCTTGGACTAGTTACAGGACCGGCTATAGGACTAGTCGACTAGCCTAGGAATTGACCGTGGACAAGCCCATGAACTAGTTAGAAGATTGACCACAGGCCAAGACGTAGACCCATTTTCTCAATAAAAGGGAGCTCAAGTTCGGTTTGGTCAATCAAGCCTGATTGCATCCGACCCCATTTGAGCATGGCTTAGGCACAAACCTTAGGCCAATTAAGGTGGTCGATCATGTTCAAACTCAATTAGTCCTTATCCAATGATAAGGCCTTGATAAACTTAGATATTTTTCCAAGTTGCATTTAAAATTTGCATCACATAGTAAATTAAGAGGCATGGACACTTGGCATGTTGGGACTTTACCTTAAAGGATAAGATTAGACTTGGACTTAGAGCCATCAATGAAAGAGACACCTAAGTCTTGGCTAGTCAAAATTTCTTGGAAAAATCAACGTGAACAAATGTGAACAAATGTGAATAAGTCTAGGCCTATTACTACCCTAAAACCTAAGTGTGAAATGTGGAAATGGCAGCCCACAAGAAAGGGCCACACACCCAAAGAAAATTAGAAAAAGAAAAGCCAAGTCAAGTTCAAATTTGAACCTAAAGTATAAAGGCCTATTTGGTTCAGCTTTGGGCTCCCAAACTCCTTTGGGTAAACATTTGAGTGTTTAGCAAACCATTTTGGTACTTATTTGGCCAAATGTTGGCCTTCCCAATGCTAAACCAACCTTGAGCATTTCAGAATTCTCGAAATGCTCTCCACCCATTAATGAAAAATTGCCAAATGCCTTTTTTGTCATCCAAATTTAATTAAAAGTCCATTTTTTCCCTTGTTGAAAAACAAAACCCCGCCTTTTCTTCTCTTTCTTCCAACACTCAGTCACCTCCTTTGTACCCCTTTTTCACCTCCTCTAAACACTCACAACCACTTCCATAGGTGAAGCTACTCTGTCCTTTGAACCCTCGCTCGCTCACCTCCCTTTCCGTCCTCCCTCACCCACCTTGCTGGCCTCGCCTCCCCCCGCCTCACTCACTCACCGGTCTAGGGTGTTGCCCGCCTCGCCTCGCCTCGCCTTGCCTTCTTGCTGGTCTTAGGTCTCGCTTGCTTGCTCGCCTCGCGTCGCCTTGCTCTCTCGCTTGCTGGTCTTGGGTCTTGCTTGTTCGCTCACCTCGTGTCGCCTTACTCTCTCACTCACCTCGCTTGCTAATTCGCCTCACCTTGCTTGCTCACTCGCGTCGTGTCGCCTTTCTCTCTTGCTTGCCTCGCCCACCTCAACTCTGGTCTTAGGTCTTGCTTCCTTGCCTGCCTTAGCTCGCCTCGCTCGCTTGCCTCGACTGCTCTTTCCTTTTGCAAGTTTTAGGACTTAATTGCACTTTCGTAACAAATTTTATGACTTCTACTACACTTATCCCTTTTTTCTTAAATTTGTTTCTTTAAAATTATAGTCATTGTTTTTTTTACTTCAATTTTAAATAATTAAAATAAAAAACTTAAATTGATTACACCAAAAAAATTATAATATATGTTTACCAAACGGTCTTGCATTTCTCCCAAGCACATTTTAATTACATTTTACCAAATAGTCTTGTATTTCCCCAAAGCCCTTTATTCTAAAGATGTTTGTATTTGGCCAAAGGCTTTTCCTAAATGCCGAACCAAACGGGACCTAAGTCTACATTTGTCTCGTTTGGACCTTAACTATTTAATAATCAAGATGAGGTGTCCAAGCTAGCTTAAGACCTAATTGAAATCTTGGAAGTTAAGGTTGTCCCACCACTGATGACCCTTGACTCAAGACCAAGTGGGGACGCCTCATTTTTCCAACTAAGATTGCCACCTTTGATTTTCAAAATTTCTGGACCTCCGCTGTTTACTAATTTTACATAGCTTTTTGTGGTTCGAATTTGAAGAAATTTCCTCATAAAAGTTGTTCACAAGATTTTGATCTACAATATACTTAAATTTCATATTTTTCTGAGATGAAATGATAGGGAACCAAAGCCCAATAATTTATAGTCTAGAACCTGCCCATAAAGGAAAAACGATGATCAGGTCACTTTCTTGAATTTTTATAAATTTTCCCTTTCGAATTTGAACATGTTTTCTCATGAAAATTTTAAAGTACATTCATGACTACAACAATTGAAAAATTCAAAGAGTTTTGAAAAAGATTGGCTTTCTAAATGAGTCCTTTTTATACGTTGAATTTGCTAGATAGGCAGATTTTTGATTTGCTGCTCTTTCCACAGTGCAAATTGGACTTAGTTTCCTCATGAAAAATGTTATTTAAGGTCTTCACTACAATATACTAAAATTTCATAATTTTTCGATAACATTTGATGGGGGTAATGACACTAATTTTGGAAATTACTCAAAACTGTTTTTCTTACTCAAGAGGTGTGAGTCACACCCAAGCTTGGATTCTAGTCCTTAATTGTGATCTTGAGGTGTCCCAATCTACCTATTTATCATCATACCCTACCTTAAGGCTTGATGATGAAGTTAAATCCCTCATAATTTTTTTGACCGATTTATTTGAGGCATATAATAGAGGCTTATTAGAAGACCTAAGGTGCGTATTAACGGGGAAGATAAGTGTGAACATGCGTGAACACATTTAATGAGTTGAGGGCTAAATGTGAACGTATGTGAATGCACCTAATAAGTTGTGGACTAAGTGCGAACATGTGCAAATGCGTTTAATGCCCTTTTGGACCATTCTTGGGGGAGGCCTTATAAATAGGGGTGGACTCGTCCATCCCAAGCCATCCTCACGAAAGCCTTTCCTAGTCTCCGACCTCTCCTTCCCCCTTCTCAATTTCGGCGTCCTCTCCCCCTAGCTGTCCTTGCCATTGCCCTAGTCGTCGTGCTTGTCGCCACCATTTCAAGACCGCCGACTTAGAAAATTGTAAGTGGAATCTCTAACTTTTAGTTAGGGAAATAGTCTATGTCATCGAGTTTAGCGGTGTGCTCACTGGTGTAAGCCGTGTATATGTTGTAATGTTTTTTTTTGTATGGTTTTGTTCATGATTGTGTTTGAACGTGTGCTTAAGTCATTCATGCCTGGAATGAAGCCGATGTTAGCTCGGGTTGAGTTTGTCGCAAGGCAAGGTTGCCCTAAGGCCACGAGGCCTTGGATCAACATTAAAGCATGTTGATTCCAAGTCTCATTCGGTGCGGATATTGCCCAATGCCACAAGGTCTTGGATCTGCATTAAGGCATGCCGGTTCTAAGTCTTGATTGGTATGGGGATCAACCCATGAGATTTTGGTAAAGCACTAAAGCATGCCGATTCTATGTACTGATTGGTGTGTGGACTTTCTGCTTGGCATTTGAATTAAGCTACGAACTGAGGGTCATTCACGACATGAAGTACGTTCACTACAGGTCAAAGTCAAGGTCCATTGAGTTTAGGATCTTCATGAAGCGAGGTGTACCCAAACCTTAAGGTCTTGGATCGGCATTGAGGCATGTCATTTCTAAACCTAGTCCGATGTGAGAATTGACGTTAAGTAATCCATTCAAATCATGAACCAAGGATCGTTCCTAACATGTTATATAATATAATACCGGGATTCATGGCTCCAGGCCATGTATAAGTTTGTTAAGAAGAAGAGATAAAAAACCAGCTTATGTGATACACTTGTGTGTACTTAAAGAGGAAAATGGACCCATCATCACATAGAGTTGGCAGCGATTCCTCGTTCATTGAATGGGGATACTCTAGTTCAGTCAGGATGCTTGGGTCTTAAACCTAGAAGTCTCGGGAAGCTAACTTTCAGAAGCCTAGGTCAAGCAAAGATGCCCTAGTTGAGTCAAGAAGCCTAACAAGAATCCGGAAGGTTTGGTCAACCCGAGAGGGCTTGGTCGAGCTAGGATGACGGTAAAATAATCATTGTATGTGTGCTAGTATATGCATAAGTATGATATGTGAATGTGCTCATTGTTAAGTCAATGGTAGTTTTACATGGTCATCGTGTATATAATCAAGACATGACAAGTAATTTGCTATTGATCCGTCATCAACATTGTATTGTGAATGTTGTACCAGCTAAATTTTAATGATGAGATGTCATCCTAGTAAAGAATTAGGAGTCTTACTTACTAAGTTCATGACTTACCCCGTTATTTATTTTTTATTTTTTTAGAACTGTAGGCATAGTAGTTTCGCATCGGTCCTAAAGTTGGAGTCTCCCCAGAAGAGCTAAGATTTACCCCGGCCTTTTGAGCATAGAACTTGTAGTGGCTATAAATATAATGGCTCGTGATAGAGGGACTTATAAATGTAATTGATGTAATTGTAAATAGTTGTTTTCCTAGTTGTTTATTATTATATGGGTGTTGTATGTACACTTCCGTATGTGGTTAATGAAAAGATAAAAAGAAATGGGATGGCGGCGTGTCTAGGATGTCACAAAAATAACCTTTCCCATTCGAGACCCTAGGGATGGAGTTGGGCTTGTTACAACGATTTTTTGGTATCAGAGTGGGGTTATTATCTAAAGTAATAAGGTGTGCTGAGATTTAGGATAGTTAGCTAGAAAAATACCCCTTGTAAGTGATTGTTGCTTGATTGGTTTTCTAGTAAAAAGTTTTGATCATTAACCCCTTATTGTGTTGTAGAATGCCTTTCTAAAATTCCTATGGTTGCAATATGAGTACTTGAGACCAATTGATCACTAAAGGAAATAATATATCTAATTGTGTTGGCTATGTATCATTTTGACATCATAGTAAAAAGAATAATAACTAGAGTGCGTAGCGAAAAGGTGAAGGAAAATGAAGCCTAAGGTACGTAGGACCTTTTGAAATTCTTGAAAGAATAAGGAATTTAATCTATCGGCTAACTTTATCGCCGAGACTTGTTCAAGTACATGATGTATTCCATATATCAATATTGATAAAATATGAGCCCGATTCGACGCACGCGTTGAACTTCAAGGAGATCGAAGTAGCTGATCGAGTGTCGTACATTGAGGGGCTTGTGCGGAGTGTGGATCGAAAAGAGTAATAAAGCCATTCCCTTGGTAAAGGTCTTATGGCATTACAATGGTACTGAAGAAGTAACTTGGGAAAGTGAAGAAGTTATGAAGCACCAGTATTCACATCTTTTTGGATGATCAAGTACACATTTAAAATTTTGGGGATGAAAACTTTTTTGGGGGAAGAGTTGTAACATCCTTGACTTCGATCATTATTTTAGCCCTGACTAGTACGCTAATGATCGGTACGCCAATGGCAAGATTAGGCTATGAGCTCGGTCAAGGGTCGGTCATGAACCAATTGGCCCGATTGGGACTTAGCAACCAAGGGTTTGGATATGGAGTGTTTAACCATGGGATAGTTATTCAACCATAAAGATTGATCGTGGAATGATCATGCACCATCATGAATTGGAGGACAGTCATGGCTCGATTCTATCTGGTCATTGCACCGGTCGTGGGTGATTCCGCTGATCGTTACGCTGGTCATAGACAACCATGAATCAGGCCCTATTTGGTTCAGCATTTAGAATGCTCTTTGGGGCTCTAAAGGGGTTTGGCCAAATGTTGTGGTGTTTGGTTCAATTTTTTGAGGATTTTGGGGAGATGCAATTGCATCTCCAAAGGGCTTCAAAGGCCTTTGGGGGAATGGAGGGGTAGAGGTCCATTGGGAAGTTGCATTTTTGGAATGCAACTTCACTGTTCATCTCTCCAGTGGAGAAGCCGATTGGAGGTCAATGACCGCCGGCCAAGGGTCACCCAACCCCAACGACCATCGTCAGACCTTAGGTGATGCCTGAGTTGCGCGACCTAGGTGGTCGTTGCCTAAATCACGCAACCCAAGTGGCCAGATCTAGCCATCTAGCCACCAGATTCGGCGGTTCGGCCGCCGAATCCGGTGGTCCAGTGGCCAAACTTCAAAAAAAGAAAATAGAATTGTTTTTTTAATTTTTTTTAATTTAATAAAAGTTATTTATAAATTGGCCCGCGGTGGCCGCGATGGTTAGAGCTTTCTCCTCCACCGAGGAGGGAGGGGTTCGAAACCTCGCGTCCCCATTGCGCGACTCACCTGCGGTTGGGTTTGTGATGGTGACCTAGTTCGCCTCGGGTTATCCCGTCGGCTGCCGCCTGTACGGGGGTTCCCGAGTCATAAAAAAAAAAAAAGAAGTTATTTACAAATACAAAATTTTACCAAACGATATTTGTATTTTGGAAAACCCCCTTCACCCAAAGGTATTTGCATTTTAGCAAGTGCATTCCCCAAAAGTCGAACCAAAAAGGCCCTCAATCCAATAATGATCGTGAGTTGGGGCAAATCGATTGATCCTACATGGTTACATGACAACTAATAATCAACTATGGATCAAATAAACTCAACTTGGTTCAATTTCGAACTGACAAGGATATGTGGTGCGGGACCTTGAACTAGTCACAAGATTAGCTACATGACTAGCTGACTAGCCCAAGAATTGACCACAAAAATGGCTAAGAAAAACTAACCTATGGATTGGCCCACAAACCGACAAGAGGACTGACCAACTTGGCCAAAACCTAACCAACAAACCAAGCTGCAACCCCTTTTCTTAGTAAAAGGGAGCTCAATCTCGATTTAGTCGATTGAGCCCAATTGTGTCCAACCCCATTTTGGGATGGCTTAAGCATGAACCTCGGACCAAATAAGATGGTCAGTCATGGTCGAACTCAATTAGTCCCTACCCAATGACAAGGCCTTCACAAACTAAGAAGCATGGGCACTTGGCGCGTTAGGACTTTACCTTAAAGTGTCATAAATAAAACAGACACCCAAATCTTGGTTAGTCAAAATTTCTTGGAAAAATCAGTGTCAACAAATGTGAACGTCTTAATGGAAGTGTGGAAAAGGAAGTCCCTAAAGCCTAGGCCTAATACTACCCTAAAACCTAAGTGTGAAATGTGAAAATAAGAGCCACAAGAAAGGGGCTATATGCCCAAAGAAAGAGAGAGAGAGAGAGAGAAAAACCAACTCAAATTTAACTTTGAACCTAAAGAATAAGTCTACATTTATCTCTTTTAGACCTTAGCCATTCAATAACTGGGATGAGGTGTCCAAGCTAGCTTAAGGCCTAATTGGAATCTTGGAAGATAAGGCTATCCAATCATTGATGACCCTTGACTTAAGACCAAGTGGGGATGCCTCCTTTTCCAACGAAGATTGCCACATTTGATTTTTGAAATTACTGGATCTCCACCATTTGCCAATTTTACAAAGCTTTTCTTTTGTTTCATATTTTTCTAAGGTGAAAAGGTAAGGAAAAAAGCCTAATCATTTACCGTTTGAACCTATCCTGTATAGAAAAATGGTGATCAAATTACTTTCTTGAATTTTTATAAAATTTTCTCTTTCAAATTTGAACATACTTCCTTCATAAAAGTTTTAAAGGAAATTTATGTCTACAACATTTAAAAATTTCAAATATTTTTGAAAAGAATTAGATTTCAAAATGGGTCCTTTGCGGACGTTGGATCTACTAGACTGGCAGATTTGTGGGTTATGTTTGGCAATTTGTTACTCTTTCCACGGCATGAATTGGACTTAGGTTCTTTATGAAAAAATGTTATTAAGATCTTCTCTACAATATATTAAAATTTCATAATTTTTTTATTATGTTTGATGGGGTAATGACACTGATTTCGAAAATTACTCAAAACTGTTTTTATCACCTAGGAGGTGTGAGTCACGCCCAAGAACCAGTCGATTTAACAAGCCAAGTCAAGGTACAACAATCAAGTATAAGAAATAGGTCACTTCAAATTCAAAAGTCAAAGGTCAAGCCAAAGTACAAGACTAACTCAAACAAACATAAATAACACCTCAGTCAAGAATAACAAATCAAGCATAGACTCATTACAAGCTTGGACCAGTGTAACATAATGTCCTAACCAAACATTAATAAGTCTACTTACTACTTGCTAAGCTGGCAATCTTGAAACGGGGTGATGAACTAGCAGGAAAAAAAAAAAAGCCACCCTTAACAAGAAAGGTCCATTAGTCTCACAGTTTCATCTGTTATGCCCACGCAAAATTTTTACAAATATTTATAACTGATTCATATTCTATCATCAGTTTTTCTCACACCAGAATTTGTAGAATCCATTGTGGAAATGGAGAAAGCTACATGATTTCCAAGTTAAATGCACGCATGAAATCAAACAGAAAATAATAGAACTTCATAGGCATGCCTCGGTCCATCGTTCGAGCAAGTTGTACCCAGTTGATGTCATGACTGGAAAGACTCTGGCGTTGGGTTGTGGAGAGCAAACTGGAATAGATTCTGGTTTAATTATACTGAGGGTAGTTTTGTACTACTAGGAAACAGATGTTCAGCTTCAACAGGCAAAAGAGGAGTAGCTTCGGTGTCTGAAAGAATGATCCTTCAAATTTGGTGGAAATTGATTGCCGAACTTTGTTGATTCGGGGAAGGAGTCTAACACAACCAATTTCTTGGGCCAATCACTTGGGCCTTTCCATGGACATCCAGTCAACAATCCTGAGGCCCACTTTAGGTCCATCTTGGATTTGTTCATCCCAATTACAGCCCACGGCCCATTACATGTTGCTTAACCTAACAAAGAAAAATGCCCACAAAAGCACAAGACCGTTCTCTCCCATTTACCATCTACGCTACATAGGCTTTGGGCCACACCACTTCAGTGAAGGTACTGCACCATGCTTTGTTCATTTAGAATCTATCATACTTTCGTTTTGGCCGCACTATCCTTTTATTTCACAAGATGATTTTGATTGCTTAGGTTCTATTGATTGAAGCCGTCCATCGTTTTCTAACATAATCATAGAGTTCATTCTTTATAGCTTAAAAGTAGGCCTATCAAATTGGTGGGGATGATTTTGATTGCTTAGGTTCTATTGATTGAAGCCGTCCATCGTTTTCTAACATAATCATAGAGTTAATTCTTTATAGCCTAAAAGTAGGCCTATCAAATTGGTGGGTTGTAAATGGTTGAAAATAATCCAATTCAAATTGATCAATGTAATTCGTTTTGACCAATTTCCATTTAGTAAAAATCTTGCGATCCATACTCAACCCAATTCGTGTCTGACCCAACCCTTATTAATAAGACATTACCATATGTAACACAATCTAGAAAATTTTATTTTTTTTATGAATTTTTAAAAAATAATAATATTGCTTAAACACTTCCATACAATATATATTTAGTGGACAATTTTTATAATTTATAAAATAATCAATTATTTTTTTTATTTTTTTATTCTAAGTCCGACAACAGTTGTTGGCCAACCCTCGCTAGCTGTGGGCAACCATTGGGCCCTCGCCAAATGTTGGCAAGGGTAGGTTGGCCCTCGCCCATGATCGGCAAGGGTCAGTCGGTGACCGAATTTCATAGAAAAGAAAAAGAAAACTTAATAAAAATAGAAAATTAAAAATAAAGCCGATTTACTTAAGCTTGTTAGGTAACCCATTTATAACCCATTTAAGCTATTAAGTAACTTACTTATGATCCATTTAATCTTGTTTTTAAAATTTAAGGCAACTCATTTATGACTCATATATATGAATTATATTATGGGTTCAAGACCCATTTTACCACCCATACTTAAGGGTGAGAGCTCTGCTTCAATGGCTAATAGGAGTACAAATTTAAAAGAGTCGAGATTAAGGCAAAAAATAAATTAGCGAGGGATATCTCTTGAACCTTGGCTGTATAAGTTCTAAAATTTCACGCACGACATATGGAAAAAGCTATCTCGGATTCAATTTTTTTTTTTTTGGTCAAAATAGAACTGACTATCACTTGATTAAATAGGAGTCTTACATACCACCAATGGGGAAAGATCTACGCATAAAATATTCCATAGGGGAAAAGGGGGAGAAAACACCCAATTACGTGGAAGGGCGTTGAGTCGATGATGCCGTGCTATCCAATCCGCCGCTGTGTTAGTTTGGCGTGGACTATAAATCACCGTGATATTGTTGTTCTGCTGAAGCCCATTCGTACACCTCTGGACGATTTCTTGTAGATCCCATGGAGGTGCGGCCCGGCCCATGACCATTTCTACCGCCTCATAGCAATCACTTTCAATGAAACACCTTCTAGTTCGGCTTCCAAAGTCCCGCACGTGATTCGACTTGAGTTCGTGCAGATACGAAATCTCGTGTAAAAGTGCCTGAGTTTTCGCTTCACTTGCCGAGGAAACCCTAGCTGTGGCCGCAAAACCTTCGAGAACCCTTATAGCCGCGTCACGTACAATACCGGCGACAGAGCAGAGAAAATCGCCGGGTCTCCACGATGCATCTACATTCAGCTTCAGATTTTGCCCTTCCGAAGGCCTCTAGTGACCAGGTTGGCTTCGGTTGAGAGATCGCTCGCTTCTTTTTGATGTACCCTTGCTGAACGAGTACTGTTGTTCCTTTGCTATAATCAACAAATCTGCTGGTCAGGGTACTTTTGCACGAAAGATCCGGTTGTTTCTCGCCTTCCAGATATTCCACAGAACCAGACTAGTCAGTTCTCGCTCGGGTGAGTTCTGGTCTCTACGAAAAGCATTTATAATCCACTGATCCGTGCGTTTGATGCTGTTATTTGGCCTGATCGATCGGGTCTTGCCAGACTTTCTTTGTCCACTTACAAAGAAACAGCAAATGTTCTGTAGTTTCAATACTTGAACAACAGATCGGGCATCGTGGATCACTAACGATTTTCCTTATAAATAGGTTTTCCTTCGTCGGGAGGGCGTTTTGGCAGAGGCTCCAGAGGAAGGAGCGAACCTTTGGAGGCACATCAAGACTCTATATTTGTGTCCATAAGGTACGTGGTGGTTGAAAAGAACAGGAAGGTTGGTTCTGATCTGTATTGCTGGTGGATTTTCTTGCTTTGTTATATCCGCTCTTGACAGAATATTGTCCTGATCTGTTACCTGTCCATATAAGTGTGTCTTGCTTTGGTTGCTGGGTTAGGGGAATTGCTACGATCTCATTTGCAAACTTTTCTTCATAAAGTTGGTATATAAGTTGTTGTTTCCATTCACTGGATGCTGGATTGATCAGTTTAGACACAAAGTTAGGCTCTGTTTGGTTTGCTGCCCCACCAATTACTCCTTGTGATAGCCACCTGTCTTCTCTTATGCGAATAGATGTCCCATCCCCTACTGACCATTTAACATTGTTCTTTATGGTGTCTCTGCCAAGCATTAGACTGTGCCAGCCCCATGATGGCCGACATCCCTTGGAAGCATTCCAGAGATCTCCATTAGGAAAATAAATCCCTTTCACCACTCTGCTCCATAGGGCTGAAGGGGAGGAAGCTAATCGCCAGGCTTGTTTGCCTAACATGGCTCGATTAAAGGTAATCAGATCCTTAAACCCCATACCCCCTGCATCTTTTCGAGTTTTTAACATTTCCCAGCTTTTCCAATGCAGGCCTCTTTTAGCATTGCCATTCTGCCACCAAAACGACGCAATACGTTGTTCTATAGCTCAACAAATCGATACGGGCAGCTTGAATATGGACATGGCATAGATAGGTAGGGATTGCACGACACTTTTGATTAGCACTTCCTTACCGGCCTTTGTAAGCATTTTTTCTTTCCATCCTGCTAACTTGGAGTTTACTCTGGCCAGGATCCACGAAAACATCTCTTTTTTGGATTGGTCCCACTCAGTAGGTATGCCCAAGTATTTTCCTGTTTTCTGTAGAATAGGGACTCTCAATTCTGTAGCCAGATTGTGTTTCAATACTTCTAGACAATGTCCACTGAAATAAACCCCTGATTTATTCAAATTGATTGCTTGTCCCGTTGCATAGCAGTATTGGTTTAGTATGAGGGCAAGGTTCTGGCATTCTGTAATGGTTCCATCTAGAAAACATATCACATCATCAGCAAACATCAAGTGTGATAGCTTAGGGCAATGTTTATTTACCTGTATACCTTTGAGTGTACCTTCTGCTAATGCTTTCTTCATCATCCAGGTTAAGACATTGGAAATCAGGATGAAGATATAAGGTGAGAGTGGATCACCTTGTCTGAGGCCCCTCGAAGGATGGAAGAAAGAGGTAGGTTCTCCATTGATTTTTAAACTGAAAGTAACTGTTGTTATGCATTGCATAATTAGGGAGACCCATTTTGCATCAAACCCCATGTGCAGCATTAGATCTCTCACAAAATCCCATTCTATTCGATCGTATGCTTTCTGCATATCAAGCTTCACAATGGCCTGATGTTTTGTCTTCTTTTTGGTTATGCGCAGCTGATGCAGAACTTCCTGGACTATGAATATATTGTCTTGGATTTGCCTCCCCGAGACGAAAGCTCCCTGCTCTGGTTCAATGATAAGTGGCAACCACTTTTTGAGTCTGTTTGCTAATATTTTTTAGATAACTTTATAGCTGGAGTTACACAGACTAATGGGTCTGTATTGACTGATTGTTTCAGGGCTTTTACCTTTCGGGATCAACACGATTTGTGTCTGGTTAAGCCTATGGTCAAGAACATTTGTCTTGAAAAACTCCTGTACAAGCTGCAACGAGTCAGTCTGTATAGTTTCCCATGATTTTTGATAGAAAACTCCATTAAAGCCATCTGGGCCTGGAGCCTTGAGAGCTCCCAATTGAAAAACTGCTTCCTTGATTTCTTCCAATAGAGGTATTGCCACCAGATCTTCATTGATCATCTCTGTTATTGGTGATGGGCATTGGTCTAGGATCGGTTGGTAGTGTCGTGGACCCTCAGAGTTATACAGGTTCTCATAGAAAGCTTGAATATGTTGTTGTATCGTTGATGGTTCTCTGCACCAGCTATTATCCTCTAATTGTAGCATTGTAATACGATTTTGTTGTCTCCTTTGGACTGTCGTGGCATGAAAAAATCTGGTATTCTGGTCTCCCCAAGGTAGCCATTTGATGCGTGACCTCATTCACCAGAATTGTTCTTCCTGTCTTCTCAATGTGGCTATTTGGCTGATGATATGCTGCACCTTCTGTCTACTTGTGTGTTGATCTTTTTGATTCGTGATTGCTTGTAAGGCTTGATTAAGCTCTTTGATCTGTGTATAAGCATTTGCAAACTTCTCTTTGCTCCACTTCGTTAATTCTTTCGATGTCCTCCCTAATTTTTCTGCAAATAGGAACTGTTGAGTTGAATTACCTACCCAGGCTTGCTTAATGACTTCATGGTATTACTGCATGTTCGGTCCAGAAAGTTTCCAATTTAAACTGTTTCTTCTTTTTCTGTACTCTAGGATACAGTCGAAGGATGAGGGGACTGTGGTCTGATCCAATAGCTGGAAGGGCCTAGACTTCTGCTTCATGAAGGGTAACTCGCCACTCTAGATTACATAGTACCCTATTGAGTTGCTTTTTAACCAACTCGGCTCCCTCCCTGTTATTAGCCCATGTAAATGCGCATCCATGGCTCTCTACATCCATTAGGGATAAATCATTAATCATGTTTCTGAAAGCTGCAATTCTTCGATTGTCTGCCTCCTTTTTCCCAACTTTCTCCCATATGTACAGAATCTCATTGAAATCTCCCATGCATATCCAGGGAGTGGAAGCTGAAGGTTTAAGGTTTCCCAGTAGTTGCCATAATGCCATCCGCTCTCCAAAATCAGTAGATGCGTGGATAAAGGTAATTTGCATTATCTGTTTACTTTCAGGATCTATGCACTGTACATCAATGAAGTGTTGTGAACTGTGTTGCACCTTTAAACTGAGTTCCTCTTGCCACATAATTGCCAATCCCCCCGCTATTCCTGTTGGATCCACTAAGTAAAGTTGCTGGAACTGGAGCTTTTTACAAATCTTTTCCACCCTTGTAGCTTTATTTTTCGTCTCCATAAGAAAAAGTAAATTGGGCCTTTCGAGAGCTATCAAAGCTCTTAATTCCTGAATTGTCAGGGGAGTACCCAGCCCCTGACAATTCCAACTCACAATTTTCATGGCTTTTGTGGTGGCTATTAGGGCTAGCCACCAAAGCCCAATCTTGTCCATCTTGTATCAGATTCACTGGGGTCTCCAGAAGGTCTACATCATCTGGGATGAGAGATGATATCTCTGGCATGCATTTATGTTTTTTTGCCTTTTGAACTTTCATTGTCTTCTTGCTGCTTTTGCCAATTTTTAATACCAGTGGATTTTGAGTTTCCAAGCTTATTACCTATTTTCCTCGATCTCTGTCTTCTTCTGCAGTAGGAGCTTTTGCTGGATTTATTATCTGTTCTGAGCTGCTTTCTGGTCGCTTTTTGCTACATACTACAAGTTGCATGTCAGTTGTTGGTTCTTGCTCAATGGATTTTCCTTCCCTCGGTTCGGTTGATGGAACAGGTACAGTTTCTTCCACTACGAACTCCTCTATTTTCCCGTAGAAAGCATCCCAATAAGGGCTGTGGTCACTGGTTTCTGCCTTCAACCAGGGTCCATATGACCCTTTCTTGTTCAATGCCCAGGGTGATGTTGCATATGGAATTTCGAGGCAGTCAGTGGCATAGTGTCTGATCCTTCCACAAGAGAAGCAATAGTGTGGGAGACGCTCATATTTAAACTCCACCCAGAGGCATTTGTTGCCATTATCCAGAACAGCTCCCGCTTTCAATGGTAATGTCAAGTCGATCTCTACTCTAACTCTACCTTCTCTGTTCTGAGCATGATTTGTTGAGTCGAGTTGAACTTCGATGACCTTTCCCATCCTTTTCCCCAGGTCATTGAACACTTTTTCTATTCTCCAACCAGGGGAAACTCCTCCAATACGCACCTAGAAAGTTGCCTTAGAGAATTCATAACAATGCTCTAGGACTTCTGGAAGACACTGCTGCAGCACTAGCAAATTGGTTGAATATGACCAAGGTGAGTTCCTTAATATTCGCTGTTTTTCCTCCTCCGTTGGAAATACGAAAGTGAATAGCCCCGGTTCCTTCTGCGAGCATATGACTCCTTCTGCCTTCCATGCTTTTGTCATTGTGGTTATGAATGCAGGATAGTTCACATTTGGTTTGGAAAACAATTTGCCGAATAGAGTGCGCCTGCATTCCTCCCTTTTCTGTTGAGGTATTTCATCAGATACTTCGACTACGTCTTCCTCAGACCACAGGTACCCTAGACTTTTGCATAATGTAGCCAGTCTCATGTCATTTTCTTCTTTACTCTCCATAGTCGCTAACTAGCAATCGTTTCTGTGATGCTCAGACTATCAACATTCTCGATTCCACTCGGCTTCAAGTTTGCCTGGATCCTGTCTTCTACCTCTCCGGTTTTGTCACCCAGACAAGACAAGACTCAAAGACTCACAGATTTGTGGAGATTCTACTTAGATTAGAACTGAGATCAGTGAATCAGCACTTCACCTGAAGGATACTGCCAACCATTTCCTCCTGCCCGATGAGATCACAAGGCTCCCGATTCTTCAAACATAGTTTCGTTCTTTTGTTCCTTTTTTTTTTTCTTTTTGGATTCTAGGGGAAGAGATCACAGGGGAAAGAACTGAAATCGCGAGATAAAACACAGGGACAATGGATTAGGGTTTGGGAGGAAGGGGGAATACACTACCATGGGGTAGAGAGAGAGCTCGCAGATGCGAGAGACCCTCTCGGATTCAATTTGCATTGAGAAAGGCCTCAATGACAATGTTTAAAAGTAATGCCCATGCTCCACTGTTTATGCGTTTTTTTTTTTCTTTTAAAGAAAGTATACATTCAAGTGCTAAAAAAGGAAATTGAAACAGGTGGTGCCAGAGCATTCAAGAGGAGAAACTAAAATTCGAGGGAGTCGACTCACCAATATTCCTATGAGTATCTTAAGTTATTAAAGTTATTATCTCTTTGTATGCATTTGTTTGATTAAGTCTTGCTCACAAACTAGGAGCTAATTAATCCCTCTTTGATTAGGAGTTAATCAAACTCTCTTTTGATTAAATTGATTCTTTTATCAAGAAAAGAGCTTCTCAAAACCATGCCGAATCACTTAATCGAGAATGTTCAACTCATGATCAGAACCTTTCTCGTTCAGAAACTTCAACTCCTCGAGGTGTGTCTTCTTAGATTGAATCTCCTACTACCAAAGTAGAAAAAGGCGACAACAATGCCCGATCCCCGACTACTTCAGCTTGTATATCGGTGCACCATCGAGATAAGATATATCAAGTAATCTAAAAGCGTGAAAATTATTAAAAAAATCATAAACCTATTATACATAAATTAATTTAGTCATAAATATTTCAATTTAGTCAATTTAGTCATAAACCTTTTTAACAATTTGTCAATATAATCCATCTAATCAATTTTAACTAGAAATTGTTGACATAGAAGCCGACATCTTCATGGTAGGCACTAACGTGAACCATTTAATTTTTTTTTTACTTTTTTTTAAATTTCTTTTTTACCCTTTTCTCTTTTCCTTTTTTTTTTCACGGTGACCAGTGAGGGTTGTCGGTGAGTTGTTGGTAAGGCTCACAACCCTTGCCCAGATCTAGGCAAGGCCATTGAGTCGCGAGCAAGCCACCTATCCATGGCTTCATCTAGGTTTGGACAAGGTAGCCGACCCCCCCCCCCCCCCCAGGAACTGCAATAGCCTTGCCTAGATATGGTCGCCAATTATGGGTGAGGCCGAGTGAGGGCCATTGCCCTCACTAATGGCCAGTGAGGGCACAAAGAGCGAGACTACAGTGAAAGACAACCGAAAAAAAAAAAAAGAAGGAAAAGAGAAGAAAAGGAAAATGAAAAGAAAAAATAATTAAAAAAAGTTTATGTCAATAGCCGTCATGTCACATAGAACAATTAGTATTCACTTCAGTAATTTTCAACCAAAATTTATCGGATAAACTACAAAGGTAAATTATTAAAAAATTTAGGATTAAATTATCAAATAAAAAAATTTAGAATTGAATCGACATAATTATAATAGATTTATGATCAATTTGATAATTTTCCCATCTGAAAGTCGGACCGCACCAGCCCATACCGTTGAACTCTCCGAAATATGCGGACGAGAATGCTCACCGATTTCTTGCTTCTCGGTACCAGCTGTTTCCTAAAAGGTTATGCTCTCCAGCCAATAATGCCTCCTTTTATCTGCCGTGCTTTCGATATAACAAGCCATTGGAACGTTGCGGAGAAAGAGCTCACTGCTTTTACAGTTGTTGGATTTGACTGGGGAAGAAAAACATGCGTGGGGAATGGAATGGTTTGCAAGCTCTATGTACTTATTTCATCAGTTGTCTAGCTCATCGACTTCAATTGACGCTGGCTGCGGCTACAAAAGAGGTTATTCCAATTAATCAATTATTCTCTTGTTTGACTCTTATTGTTAATTTGGTTGCTTCTTCTTATGAAAGATATGATTGAAAAATGCTCAAACGGCTAAAGTTGCATCACAGGGCCGTGGAATTTTCAAAACTGTAAATCATTTAATTAATTCGAAAACATATTCGGAAAAATTATCTCAAAAGTTTAAAACCTATTTTTAATTCTAAATCTTTCAATGATGGTATTTTAATTCTAAAACTTTTTGATAGCTTTCCAATTCGGTTTTCAACTTTTTAATTGTACCGATATAGTGATAAACCTTTTTGATGATTTGTTTATTTATTTCTAAACGTTTTTCCAATTTTAACCAAAAATCGTTGACGTAAATGTTGACCATTCTACATGTGATGGCCGAAGTTGATGTAGATAATTTATGAATTTTTTTAAATTTTTTTTATCTTATACTTTTTTGTCCTTTTCTTTTCCCTTTGGTTTGTGGCAAGTACTCTCTTGTAAGGCGAGGGCAGCCCTGGAGGTTATATGAAAAGGTGGATTGGCTTCTCCCAAGTGTTAGGAGACTCTCTCTAGAATGGTTCTCAAAGTATGTGTTTAAACCAAACATATTGCAGGATAAAACGGTACACTTGCTGATTTCTTATCACGAGCAAAAGAATTTGTAACTACCATATCTAGCGAGAGTCTCCCTCATTGGATCTGGTAAGGGTGACACTTTCGTGGCCTAGGCAACCCTTGCCTATGGGGACAAGGCCACAATGCCCTCATCAGGCCTTGCCTACGGCAATGATTGAGTACTAGCCAAAAGCCAAAGGAAAATAAAAAGGACAAAAAAAAAAGTACATTAACACCAAACACACCACATAAGATGGTGGCCGGGCGAAGTTCACGTTAGTGAATTTATGGTCAAAATTGACTAAAAGTATTAACTCAACAAGTCATTAAAAAATTTAATACTAATTGGTATAATTAAAAAAATTTATGACTAAATTGATAAAATATCAAAATGTCTATAATTAAATTGATACAGTTGAAAAATTTATAATTAAATTGACTATTGTATAATAAATTTAACATTTTAAAATAATTATTAGAAAATATTTCATTGTCTTATGTCGTTCGCTTTCAAATGGAAAGAACGTTTGATTATTATGTGCTAACTCAACCGCCAAGACAGGGTACTGCATGTGATTGTTCTTTTTCTTTTGGGAAGCATTTAATGCCTTATCACAATGACTCTACAGATGTCTGACCAAAAGCAAAAAAAAAACAATGACTCTATAGATGTCTGTGCGCTGCTCATCTACGCAAAGTTTTATGCACAAGACCCCACAATATGTCATATCATGTCCTACTTTGGAACTCTATTTTAGTAGACTGCATTTAACGTACTCTTGGTCCCCAGCTTGATGAAGGAACTTTCTAAGAAAATAGAAATCTTTGGGTTTTCATTTGAAACATAGGAATATCTACTTGTTACAGTTAATATAATTTATCTACAAAATGAAATATTTCTACATCTAATGCTATTTCATGATAGTTTATCAACATAAGATTGTCCAAACAAATCTGTGCAACGGATTATTAAACTAGTTATGATTGAAACCCTAGCTCGAATGACTTGATCTTTTATTTTACTATTGTTATATGATTAGTATGAGTGCTTGGTTAAGCGTTACAGGCCGATTTGGTGGTCCCACTCTTGCTAATTACACAAAAAGAGATGAGGTGGTCCATCGAAATAGTGATGGCTTAATTTTGAAACTCCCTGAGTATTCTAAGAGCTCTTGCTTCTCCTTCAATGCCCCGGTATGGCCTTGTGAGAAGCTTTTTGTAGGTGGATGTGTTGATTATGGTTCAAGCTTTGAGGGCACAATAAAAAAACTGGGAGAAAAAAAGACAGAAAGTAGTGAAATCTTCAAGTGCAAGTCAAGACAACTCTCAATCATATGTTTTTGATTAAAAAAAAAAGAAGAGATGCTTCTTAATGTTCTTAATCATTTACACATTGATATGGTGCAATTTAAATCACGCAAAACGATGCAAACTTTTTCTAAAGAAGTTGTCTAGAGGGTTGACATCAAGGACTCTAAGAATGCGTTCCAATGCACTTATCCATGTTTTGTCATAATTTAAAAGATAATCATCTTTCCAACTAGGATTGCTGCTCACCCTATTTTTATACCATGAAACTCGTTACCAAAAAATGTTAGTCGTAATGAGTTTGATGTTGCAATTAGCAATTATCAAAGATTCTTAACATCTATAATTCTTCCTATAAATTATTTCCTTAGAAGATCCTTATCATTGTTCTTTCAATATGACAGAATGTTGTTGATTACATGTAGAAAAATTATATAATATAAGAACGACACTAAGAACTTTCTGATTGCAATCGAGTTCTAGTAGGACAGAATTCTTAGTTTAAATTATGTAGTGCTATAAACTAAGAATTCTGCATTTCTTTTGTCCAAAAGAGGTAAAATCAATATGAAGTTTGGTTGCTTATAGTCGGAATAATTTTTCCATTGCCAAGATGGAATAATGGAACTTTATTTTGGGTTGCCGCCGCTGCCGTCTTTGGTCCCCTTATCTAAGCCCTATTCGAAATAGGCAAGAGCAAGGTGAAAGAGGAGAGAAAGAGAGAGAGAGAGAGGGACAGCTCACGGCATCACGTGACAGCAGCAGCCAAAATTCATAATTTATTTTGCTGCCCTCTCTGCCGACCAGAATCTGAAACACAAAAAGAAAAAAGAACAAAAATGGAAAATATGTCCTCGTATTTTCAAAATTCAAATCCGCGCAAGAACCGGGATTGTCTCCCAAAGCTCAATCTCATCACTTTTCTTTTACTATGAAGGATCTATTATCTACTATATCAAGTCATATACGGAATAAATCTTGGAAGAATGATAAATTTGGCAAAAACTGATTTATAAAATTAATATACGAAATGTCGTGGCGAGTTATAAATGGATATTCAAACGAGTAGAGCTTAAATCAGTATCCAATAAGGGTCCACCGCCTTATTTAGAAAATTATTATTGAATACCAGTCTAGTTAATTCAGCATTTCCGAAATTCTTTATGGGATTGCTGTCTTGCAAAGTAAAAGACAGTACATGACTCCCATGGAGCGCATTGCGGCACTGGACAATTCTTATAATCAACGACAAAACGAATGATCACACTTGCCAACGCGCTGATTAGCTTTCGTAAGATGATCTTTGCAT
The DNA here is from genome assembly GCA_017140165.1 of Eucalyptus shirleyi. Classification (NCBI taxonomy): domain Eukaryota; kingdom Viridiplantae; phylum Streptophyta; class Magnoliopsida; order Myrtales; family Myrtaceae; genus Eucalyptus; species Eucalyptus shirleyi. Next base: position 29,751,555 of record CM029446.1, read on the forward strand.
GATAGCTAACGTGAGATCAGAGGTTGATGACAAGACAAAGACCGCTCCGAAGCTGTCGTTTGATGGCGAATTCACGTGGATTGCTGCATAGACGTGTCCGCAGATGCCCAGGCCTCCACTGAAGCGACTCTGCTTCAGCATCATTGCTCTTGAGTAAAAGAGAAGCCACTTCTCCTTCTGAAGTTCTCTGACCCGGCTTTTCAGCTTTCTTGGAGAAGATGATGGCCATCGACAGAGAAGAAAGGTCACTGAGGTTGGTTATCTCTCTTTCTCTGTGTGCCTCATACACAGACACATTCATTTTGGGTTATGAATTGTTGCTGTTCTACAGCATCAAAGAAATTAGAGGAAAGGAGGAGGGTTTGAGAACAGTGGAGTGCCTCAGAGGAAGACTCCTTGCAGAGAGACAGGCTTCCAGATTCGCTAGAGAGCAAGCTCAGCTCATGGCCAACAGGGTCTCCTCTTCGTGCTTTCTTTTCCTTTCGCTTTTTCCTTTCTTGTCCCTTTTTTTTTAACCGAGTTTGAAGTTGACACTGCTCAAGATTTGTTGGGTTTGATCTTCGTCCCCTCAATTTCCAATGTCTCTTCGGCTGTTGCAGTTGGTGGAACTGGAGAACCAGCTGAGAGAAGAGACCAGATTGAGGACGAAAACAGAGAAAAAGCTCAAGTGCCTGAAGAAGAAGCTCGAGACCCTGCTAATCTCACCTGCATTGCCCGAACCAGAGCAATCCGGCGTCTGCGAAGCCGGCATCGCCTCCTCGGATTCGTCTTCCACGGTCACGATCGCCTCAGAAACCAAAATTACTGAAGAAGCAGAAGTAGAATCCAAGTCCCATTTTGAGAACATAAACGCATCACTCCATCTGGAGCCTAATGCTTCTGAAAAAACTCTCGCCCGAGATAAGCGCGATTCCGACGCCGGAGATTTTTCCTCCGAGAAGGCGGGCCCCAAATACGATGAATTCAAGACCGATGGCCATAGGTAAACTATTCAATTAACATTCAGTTCGAATTGATTCAAGCTGCCAACTCCTTTTTCACCTTAGTTGCGTTCCTTTAATATTTTTTCAATCTGGGTTTTGCTTATCTCGATCAAAGTTGATTCCTTTTTTCCCACCGTCTTCTTTCTCCAGCCACACAAGCGCGAGGGATTCGGCGACGGAGAACGAGAACAGTTTCGGTGGAGATGATCAGGTGGACGATTCGTTAGCATTAGTTCCGGTCACCTTGCCTGAAGCAGAACCAGAGAGCAAAGAGTCGAACGCGAAGATGACGATAACGAGTGCGAGCGTCAGTGAAGTGCTCGATGCGCTGAGGCACGCCAGAGAGAACATCCAGAGATCGATGGAGAAGCGACGCTGCATGATTAGAGTCGGCCCACCTCATCGAGCTGCCCAGCTCTGTTAAGCGATTTCATGATTGTCTAGGTGGCGAAAGGGCCCTCGCTGACGGTCTCTGTTTTTTTCTCTTTTCCTTTTGGAGCTTTCTTGAGGTGGAACGAAATGTCAGTGCAGTGATTTGTCATTGCTTTTCAGATGATGCATGCCAGAGAATGGGACAATGTAGGGGAGAGAGGTGATGATGATGATTCATGGTGTGTTTTGTCAGATGTCCTCAGTGGGATTATACAGAGGTGAAGAAAAGAAATCTACATTGCAATTTGTCCTTTGGGGTTTGTCTTACCACAGATCGCCTCAGCAGATTACATGAGCAAAATCGAAAACATGAGCTACTTCAATCGATCGCCAAGCACACGAATGTTCTTCGTTGGTTTTTCCCTTGTGCAATATGAACAATCGTTTTTTTTTTGGTAAAGGTAAAGAATTTTATAGCTTTGGACAAAAGAACAACAGACGACGCCAAAACTCATATGAACAATCGTTTATCTTGATAAAATTCACAAAAACATAAGGCAGCATCGCCAAAACTCATATGAACAATCATTTATCTCGATAAAATTCACAAAAACATAAGGCAGCATCGGACGGAGAGAGTTTGAACTCATTTGATCATGCTGTAGAAGAGACAGGACCACTGGGGATGGTGCCAACCCTCCTTGCCCGTACCTCGTCGGCCCGGCGAGGACAGTCGACCCTTGCCTGTCCTTGATGCAAGAGACGGCTGCTCTCAATGCGACCCCAGCAAGGGTCATGGACCCTTCCCGATGGGTGGCATGCTGCCTCTGCCCCATCCTTTCCTGTTCTTTCTTGTTGGATTCTTTTTTCCGACTGCATCTTCAATTTTGTGATTATTATTTATAAATTTTTTTGATATGGCATCATATAATGATGTCGATTCATGTACACGGATTAAAAAAATTGCTTAAAAGAGTCACGTAGGATTGGAAAAATCATTGAAAATGCGACCTAGGATTCTTCGTTTACTTAAAACCACAGGGATTAACGAAGATAATCGAGTACGTCATAGGGCGATATAGCTCATCATCGTAAATTCGTAACAGAAGTCCTATTTTATAAAGGCATAAGACATTGCATCATTCACTCACAAAGTGAGACTTCTATTATTATGATCTGAGTACAAGTCGCTCGTATTCTAGGCCAAAATCGAGTGTGGCACTTTCTAGTATAATACAACATTTAACCAGAAAGCACAATGTTTCGTCATACTCAAGCTCAATTGCGTTGTACTTTTTCTTTTTTTAGCTGTTTTGTCTTGGAATGTTTGCGATAAAAAATAAATAAGGAGAAAAAGATAACATACCAAGTTGGTATGATTTGTTTGGTTAAAACTACATTCTCGAGGAGAACGATAAGAGATTTCTATAATGAATATTAAAATCTACACTCAAATTCTAATGAAATCTCAAAGTGTTGTCTTTGATGGCCAGGAAGTGTATCTTCCAATGAAATTGCAGAAAGATAGGCTAAATAGCAATTGAAGCCGGCTCACACGGTTCCTATGTGTCGTGATCTGAATGCTTGGCATGGCCAATAGCCTGGCCATTCCAGGCCAGTGGTCGGTAGCCCGGGCACCCGCCCGGCCGCGGCCTCCACCTTCTTAACAACCACCGTGAGGTTTGAACTGAACCCGCAATTGCCGAACAATTCAGGAACCCATTTTCTGTTTTTCACAATAATCCTCAGCAAAAATTCAAGACACATTTTCAACAGGCACAGTACAATAGTCACGCCTAACGGACAGAGAGGGAGACAGAAATCAATATGCTTTTAAAAGGGGTTTCCATGTTCAACTTATCAAAACTATAGTCTCATTGCATGGTAAGTTTTCATCTGGCTTGAAATGGTAACACAACCATGTGAGCTGACTGTGGAGCAAATGAGGACAGAGAGCATGTGAAGTGGGGTTAGGAGTTCCCTTTTTGGTACCATGACCAGGGCCCAAAGGCTTGGGCATATGCACTTTTGCTCTCAGCCTTCAAACTATGATTGTGCCTGATTCTGATTGAACGCTGCATTGTGAGTTTTCTGTTTAGCTGAATAGAACACAGCAATCGGATTAGGAATGCTTTATTTTGTTCTAGTGATTTCCGTGAACTGGCTTCTTGTTCTCTCAAACTCATCATCTGAAGCTCTCTTGCATGGATCAAACATGCTGCTGCATAATCTCATGTTTTAAATTATTTTTTTCTTGGTACGTAGTCTCCAGGTATATCAGTATTGAAATTGAAAGAGAGTTCCACCTCATCCTTTTTGTTGCTGGCAAGTTTAAGTGAAATTGGAAAACCAATGACACATTGGTTTAGATGACAAGGAAGACTGTTCCTCTCCTTATGGTCTTGGTTCAAACTCGAGTAAAATCCTAAATGCACTGTACCAACGTAGGAAGGTGTGTCTGTTGAGGTGTGTGAAAACTAGACCAGGTACCACCAAACTAGTAAACCACACCGCCATCCCCCCTCCCCCTGGGGAAAAAAAAGAGCAGAATATGATACTTTCTCGATGATCACGTGCATGAATTACATGCACGACGCTCTTAATTTCACTTTAGATAATTCTTTTCTCAGGATGTCTATAAGAACAGTTTCACATATCAAGCTTGTCTGGTAAACTGCTTCTGCAAAAAGTTCTCACAACACTCCTTATCCACCTGCTTCAGCTAAGTCTTGATGCAGACCTCCTCTCACAGACACAGCTTTTCTAGTCTATTCATCAGATTTATTTTATCTTATTTTCATGCCAATAAGATAAATTGTGCAATGACAAAAAATGTGATGAATCACCGGCATATTCCCAGAGACCTTGCGTTGTTCAATCTGTCTGTCTAGCTGGAGTTAAATGCAGCCCATCTCATGTTTCCTTGCAAGATAGGATAAACACAGCAGTACTTTCAGAGCATCAAAAACCAAGAAATCAGTTCATGCTTGCCTTTTTTTCTTTTTTCTTTTTAAAATCTGATGAATTAATTAACAAAAAGAATTTTGACTCTTCTGAGCTCAGTAGGTCTAGAAGGATCTGATGTTAAGAGTCCACATTGAGAAACTTGGTAAACCTTCATAAATTATACAGTTTGCACCCTTTAGCAGGAAAGCCCATCCTTTTCAGATGGACCTGCATTTTTGTTTTGACAGTCCGAGAACTATATGACAGGATCACAGTCAGACGGGTCCATAATATATAAGTTCACTATCGAGTAGGCAAAGTTGTTCAGATAGTCTAATCAATCTCATGTTTATTGAAGCTTAATTTGTTAAAATTTGTTTAGCAAAAGAGAACGTCTAGATAATGGGAGAATCATAGTCAGCCATTTAGGAATGGGAAATGTGCTGAAGTCTGAGCAGTTTATGGCTGAAATGTTTCTGAAAAATGAAATATTCTCATTTATTTGGAACTTGTTGTTTCAATTGTCTCTTGTCATGGCTGATGTGAATGAATCTCTGCTTCATTGCCAGAGAGAGCCAACGTTAAGCAAGAGTTTCTCTAAATCGAAATGATGAGTTTGTCTGGACAAAGGTGAAATCTGGCCTATATAGAATGTTTATAGACAAATTTTGAACTCAAACGGAACATTGAATTGTCTGTTCTTCACAGATTTGTATAAATGACGTTGATTAATTTAGGCTCAAAATTTATTACATGCTCATCTCATTCAACCTTTTTTCTAAAATTAATTACAGATCAAAATATGAGAGCATTATTCAATTTCCTAGGGATCCTCTCCAACACCTAATTGAACTTCCTATCATCTACCTTCATCTAAAGAACACTCTCAGACACAGAGAGAGCATTGAAGATAATGCAAACTGAAAGTAGAGAAAATAGAGTAGTGATTGGCGGGCAAATTATAGGTCATTGATCTCGGATCAAGTGCAGGGGAGATGCTACCACGTTGTCTCGACCACCACACTCTTTAGACTTGATAAATAAGAAAGATTTTAATTTCTAAAACAGGTCTACTCTTTGAAATGGAGATAAACAGAAGAGTCATTTGGCAGTGAGGAAGTTCAATTGGAGAAAACTGTCTAGAAAGAAAAGGGCAAGAAGAAGAATTTTGGGTGCAAGTCTCGTGCATGCAAAACAGATAGTCTCCGATTTCCACTTGATTAACAACTTCTTTGTCTCATAAAGAAGAAGAAGAAGAAGAAGAAGAAGAGAGAAAGTGTACTCAAATGGTCATACTTCAAAAAAGCAAGAATTGCCCATGAATGTTTTGGGTTTTATTTGCTTTTCAAGGACATGAAACTCAAAATCTCAGCCCCTTCTGTTTAGGGTATTCTAAGTGCCTTGGTAACAACATTTACATCAAAAGGACAAACTAAAATGGACAAAACAAGAGATAACAACAATGTCAGACTTTGTAATATAATCCTTAAAAATATAATTTTCCTATATCAGAATATAGAATTTTATCAGATCTCTCGTCTGACAGTGATCTGAAAGATTTTCTGCCAAGGAGCACTAGACCAAGAAAACGAAAATCCCCCTTATCCGATTGCTCTTTTGATCTCTGACCCTGGACCAGCAAACTCTGCCAATTTCTTGATCTTATATGCTTGGACAGCTAAGTGTCTTCTTGAAAGATGGCAAAATACAGAGGCAGAAACAAACCCAACCCAGATTCAAGGTACATTGCAACAGCAACCTACTCCTGCTCTGAACTAAAATAAAAACTATTGCCTTCTTGTCTGAGGGAGACAATTTTTCAGTTTATCTAGCCCATACCCTTTTGGTCTTACTCGAAATCTTGCTTGTATAAACGGGTAGCAGGTTGATGGACTATATAAGTTCAGGAGTCCCCGGGTGTTTCATGGCTTGAAGCATAGGAAAAGACTTGAAACTTGCTTGTGAATATCGAGTCTTTATCCAAGGAAATGGTCAGCTCATGCTGGAGACCGTCTTTTGAAGGACAGGAAAGCCGTAAGCATGAGGAAGTTGGAGGGAGATTCGATGGGTTGATGTGGAGCAAAAGCTTAGGGAATCATGCCCACGGGGAATACTCCATGGCGGTTATTCAGGCCAACAATTTGTTGGAGGATCAAAGCCAGCTTGAATCGGGACAGCTGAGTTTCACCGATTCTGGGCCCTTCGGAACGTTTGTTGGCATCTATGATGGCCATGGTGGGTCTGAGGCTTCACAGTTTGTCCGCGACAATCTGTTCTGCAACATGAAGAGTATGTCTCACTTTGCTTGAGAACTTTCTGCCCCTTGTAGATTCACCAAGGAATTTCTAAGTCTAAAATCATGCATAATCTCAACTGGACAATAAGACTTTGGTCCTACGTCATAAGACGAGACACATATCACCACAGATAGAATAGTTGTTTTCATCTTCAAGACATTAGTTTGGACTAGAAAATGTTCACTTCTTTTGTGATCACTCAAAATCAGAGCTAAAATTGTAGCTTGCTTGTACGTGGTAGTCATCATAGCATTTAAATCATGTTTGGATCAAGTGCTGGTTACGCATATCTAATTTTTTGTTCCTTATCACGGCTACTACTGATAGAAAAAGTTCGTTTCTGATGCAGAATTGGTGTCCGAACATCAAGAGGTCAGCGCAAATGTCATTAAGAAGGCTTTCTTGGCAACCGAAGAGGGTTTTCTCTCTATGGTAAAGAAACATTGGCGTAGCAGACCACACATTGCTGCTGCCGGATCATGTTGTCTGGTTGGCGTCATAAGCAACGGGACTCTAATTGTTGGAAATGCTGGGGACTCCAGGGCGGTACTAGGGAGATCGGAGAAGAACTCCAAAAGAATAACACCCATCCAATTATCAGAAGAGCACAATGTGAATATCGAAGCCGTGAGAGAGGAAGTCCAATCCCTACATCCCCACGATCAACAGATCGTGACGCTCAAACATAGAGTTTGGCGTGTTAAGGGACTCATACAGGTAAATCCTCTTTGCCTCGTATCATTTTTTTACCTGTTCTTTCAAAAGAACAGGTGCACTTCACTTGACCCTTCTCAATGAATTTTAGTTCAAGGGCAGAATTTTTCCACATAAAATGGGCTGGTTATGATCTGGTTTTGCCCTTCAGGTCTCAAGATCTATTGGAGATGCATACCTGAAAAGGACAGAGTTCAATAGAGAGCCTTTGCCTAACAAGTTCAGACTGCCTGAGCCGTTTCTCAAGCCAATCTTGAATTCAGAGCCGTCGGTATCGGTGCACCAACTCCAGCCTGAAGACCACTTCCTCATTTTCGCATCTGATGGTCTTTGGGAGCATTTGAGCAATCAAGATGCCGTCGACATTGTCAAGAACTACCCTCGCAAGGTGCGATCAAATACGTTCCTATCCTATTCTCAGAACTTTATCAAATACAGAAGTATGTTTTCGCAAGGGCATGTACTCAGAGTGCAAATGTATGTTAGTAGTTTTGCTTGCTGATTATAGGACTATTCCTCATTCAGCGAGCACTAGCATAATAGAGCACTAAAGGCAGCACGTCGGAACTTAGTTAACATCCTTTATTATTTGAAGCAGGGAATTGCGAGGAGGCTGATTGAAGCGGCACTGAAAGAAGCAGCAAAGAAGAGGGAAATGAGGTACTCGGACATGAAAAGGATCGAGAGCGGAGTGAGGAGGCACTTCCATGACGATATAAGCGTTGTCGTTCTGTTTCTCGATCCACGGTTACTTAGTGCTAAGAGCTCATTACAACGATCCGTGTCGATACAAGGAGCAGGATGGGCCTCTGCACCTGCTGCTGACTCCTAGGACTCGGCAAACGGCCAGGGTCTATCCCCTGCCAACGAGTCTCGCCCCTCACTTCCTTAATGATGGGTTGGATTTCCTTGAGGATCATTAAGAGGGAGCCCTCAAGGACCAAATCCCAAAGCTAAGACCTTGTCATGCAAATTAATATGATTGGAAAAGTGAACAACAGCATTGCAATCCAACACCAAAAAAGAGACAAAAAACGGAGAAAAGTTTGCTTGATTGATATTCATCCGATCAATACTTATGGAAGAAATCCCGAGGGAACGATTTGTCTACAAACGCCTCCAATCTCTTAGTTGAAATTTTGTTGGGGTCTACCGACAGATGTAGACAAAGATCGTATCCGATTTCCTCAACACGTTCTGATTACTTTATAAATTAAGCTCGGAGATTGAAATTTGAAGATCAGCTCCATCACTTGATTTGGTGCAAAAGTTACTTCCAGTTGATTTCATACGAAGGAAAGGGCAATGCCAAGGAGACCATAAACCAATGCATATGATTTTTGGTTCACTGGCGTCAACTCCTATGCGCTGAAACTACGTTATTACCCAGTACCACGAGACTACTGGGACTCTCTTGCCCAGCACTCCGTTGATGCTGGAAAGTCACTTAGGAGGAAAAATAAAATTCACCGGTCATAAGTGGTAAAACTTTCTGAACATACTTTCGAGCACGAGGCTAAAAATACCTACTTTCACATCCAGAGCTTTCTAAATGGCTTTTCTAACTTTCAGCAATCAACTGTTAGAAGTGGACAACAAAAAATGCCCGAGAAAGAACTCCTCGTCCTTTTTTTTTTTTTTTTTTTTTTTTTTTTTGGGTCGGAAAACAGTATTCTTAGTTCATAACCCCACAAACAACACACAAGGCAGTCCTCAGCTGTCGTTTCAATTCAACTGACGATACAGATGACAGTTGTTTAGAGGTGGGAAAAAACGTATGGAAGAACTTTCCATGCGGTGAACAGACAACAAGAGACTGTTGTCTCATGGCACGATGCCTGCCCTAAGAGGAGACAGGATAGCAACCATAAGGAGGAGACAATGAAAAACAATATCCAGCAATTTACTCCAATACAAAACGAATATCACAGTAAAATTACAATAACTATCATCTTAATTCACCGCTAAAGAGAAGTTTCATAACTCAAAACATCATTACATGCCAAATTATCCCAAGTCGAATGGACAATCCTACCTCACAGACTGCAATCCACCAAGTGAAGCCCCGCAGAAATCAAGAAACCTCCTCCACATGCTAACTTTTCCCCAAGAGACAGAAGTATATCAGAAATTCCTATTTCACAGCCATGATTGAAAGATTTCATTTCTTTGTATCATATATGCCAAACTGTCCACATTTTAAGATGTCCTACTTGAGTTTTGCGCCCAAAAAAAAAAAAAAAAAAATCCTACCTTCAACTCATTCCAACAAGATCTACAATGCGCTCACTATCAAGAGAGTAATGCTGACTCTCAATAAACAAGCAATGCTTGATACCTTTTTTAGATGCAGCCTAGATTATTCACCACTGGTAAAATCAATCAGATCTCACAAGCATTCATCCCATGAAGTGCATGATATGAAGCAGCAAAAGACCCCCGTGACATACTAACATGAAATACAGAACCCAAAACCTACCCAAAAAACATGCCCAAACCTTGTTCAGGGAATTTTAGCATGGACTAGACTGAGAGTCTGTTTCAAAATCACGAATTCTAAAATAAAATGCACACATCACATCTTAATAACTACAGCATTTCCATATGCTTAACAGCAAGTCAAGGAGAAACAAACATGTGGCAACAAGCAGTGAAGCACACATCTGAATTGACAGCTAAGGGCCATTGCCATCGACCCCTTCACCGGCAGACTAAGATTAAAAAACTGACAGCAATTCTGAGCTCAGGTTTCTTCTTGTCTGTCAAATCTACTTCATCAGCAAATGAATAACAATCTACTACATCAACAAATGCCACAAGATACCCCACTAAGGAATATTCTATCCAAAATATCTAAGATGAAAATCATTCAATTCAGTCAAAAGGGGAAAAAAAAATCATGTCCACACAAAACACACATTCCAACAAAGAAAGCTGATTACTGGGGCTGTATAGGAATTTCTGATGATCTTGATAAGATTAAGATTTGTTAACACATGGAGGGAGGTTTCATCATTGAGGCCCCACAAGGTGAATTTAAGACCAACGACGAATATTCTCCTGCTTTAGAATCCTGTTCAACGACCTGGAGCAGCTACTCAACTAAGCATAAACTTGGTTCTGAATATTCATGCATCAGGAACAAGCATGGCTTTATAGATTGCTGGTAGATAAGAGTAAGTTAGAGAACTCTACCTGCAAAAGAAAAAAACAAAGCCCCATGTATAAGTATCATTGCAATTAATGGGCAAGAAACCAATTATTTAGGAAGCACTAGCAGCAAAAAGTAACAATAATTGCCACAGAAAATTAAAACACAGAACTTACTATGCAAAGGAAAAAAAAAAAAGAAGGAAAATATATAGAAGTTTGCTCCTCAAGACCCCTCGCTGGCCTTGCCTGCAATTGCTTCCTTGCCATTGACCTGTGACAGAGACCCCAATGGAGGATTTGAAAACCTAGCAAGAAAAATTCCCGTCAGATCATAACATCGAAGGTACAGTAAACAACTTTCCACTGACCTCGCTTTAGGACTAAAATGCTCTAATGGGGCACAAATTGAAGAAGATAAAAAATAAGGATGAACATGGGAGAAAACTAGCACAGATAAGAACCTGATCGCCCTTGCTTTTCTCTTTTCTTCCTCCTCCGGATCAACTTTCGAGCCTGATGTGAACCTGGCAAGACGAGCTTTCTTTTTGCATCCTCATCAGCATCAGTAGGTGCTGCAATGACACCAAACCTGAATAACAAAAAATAATGAGCACAAGATATAGATTTTTAAGGTGAAGTCACCAGTTAATGAAAACCTAAAAAGCATACCTCTCTGCCCTAGCCTTTCTCTTTAACTCCTCCGACTTAGTCAGTTCTTCAGATTTGTTTGGACCAGATTTTGTGCCAAACCTACAATAAAGAGAATCCAGACATTGCAATAATCAAAGAAGGAAAAACGGTAGAAAAGGGAAAGAAATTGCAAGCCCGTGAAAAGTTCCATTGACAGCAAAGATCAGCAGCATCGACAATATAATGTAAATAATTCTACCCATGCTTCTTTTCCCCTCCCATTGGCCTCACAGATCAAGTCCACTATGCCCAGGAACCATAATGTATTTGATGGGCATGGGCATGGGATCCAATAGAGACTAACTTTTCCTATAATATTAGACTCTGAGAGTCGAAATACATTTGGTCACATTGCAAATAAATCAAGCACCTACGGGTTCATCTAATGCCCCAATTCTTTCTCTCCTTGGCACAACAAATGCAAAAACAAACAACATTGATCAGATCAACTACTACTACATCAAACCAGATACACCACCTAATAGCAAACCATAAGTTTACCTCAGAGACGGAGGGGAGTAAGAGGGGAAAAGGGAAGGAGAGGCAGAAGTAAGACAATCTCAAATGTAACCATGATGTTCAGCAGAAAACACTTTTCCAGTGTAGGTAAGATGATTATTGGTCCTTCACTAGGATTTCCCAAACAAAATTTGTCTGAGAAGTGCTTAGTCGAGATGTCGCGCATGCAATGGTTCCTGCACCTTATTATAGCGACACCTTCCATGAAAGTCCACAGATTGTCCCAGAACTTTCCTAAGGCCATCCGAACCCAAAGAACTCCACAATTATGTTACTCAGTGTGCCAAACACGAGGTTCTGGCAACCATTTCAATTATGCATGAGGATGCCGACAAGTCACACTCCAGCAGTAATTAGCATTAGCTCAACGAGTGGTTAAAAGGAACATCCACAAAACGCGCAATCGACGCCCTAGAAACACTCTAGGAAAGAGTCAGAGATGCCCAAATTTTGGAGCCATTGACCGTATCTCCCCAGCCAAGCACCATAACCAGAAAGCTCAAGTAGACTACAATGCGAAACGAGAAAGATTTGCAGAAGAGAGTTCTCTAAAACTAACTGCCCAATGCTACGAAATTAAACTCTTCCCACTACTTCTATCCACCAATTTCACAGCAGCAACAACATACACATATATTTAAAGCAAAAAAAAAAAAAAAAAAAAGAAACCCTAACAACCCTAAAAGCTCCGTACCACATTCAACGAAGAAAAGAGAGAACGTCAACATGAACTCGCAAACCTTTCAGCACGGGAGTTGCGCTTCTCTTGCTCGGAGCGCTGCACCGGCACACCGAACCTCTCCGCTCGGCGGATCTTCTTCTGGACGTCGTCGGCCAGCTCGCCGCCCTTCCCCGCCTGCGAGTCCGCGGGAGGATCGGCGGCGGCGGCGGCGGCGTCGGCCCCGGCCTCCTCCTTCACTTCGCCGTCCTCCTCCTTGGACGGCCCGTCCGCGGCGGCGCCGGGGCCGGACGACGGCGGAGGGAGGCCGGAGCCGTTGGCCGGGCGGCCCGGCTGGGCGTCCGGCGAGGGGTCGGCGGGATCTAGGGTTTCGACGGGGTTGTTGTCCACCTCCTCCTCTTGGGGGATCTTCTCGTTCAGGTTGATGACGGTCTTGCTCGCCATCGTCGCGAAGTGTAGAGAGAGAGAGAGAGAGAGAGATGAGAGAGATGAGAGAGAAGCGAGGGCGAGAAGAGGATGAAGGCGGCGTTGATTTTTCCCCTTTCTGCTTTGCTTCCGTTCGGAGCTTTTCCTCTTGCGATGCGAAGATATTTTACGTGGCGCGGGCAGAAAGGTGTAAATTAGGGCGAGGGCCGAGGGCTTCTTCAGTAAAATTGGGCATGGACGATGGGCCTGTGGGCCCCCGAAATACCGAAAAGCCACATTCGGAAAGCCCACTGAGATGTGATCCGATTACCTCCTCATTGGTTCCCTCATTTTGCCAACATCTTTTATAAATCGATCCAATGAATAAGTGCGTTAGAAGTCATAAAATTTATCATGAAAATATAATTAAGTTCTAAAACATTCCTAAAGTATAACTAAGTCGTAAAACTCGTCACAAGAGTGTAATTAAATCTTAAAACTTTCAAAAGTATAATTAAATCATAAATCTTTTCAAATTTGTCTAATCAAGCTCTTCCGTTGAATGCACTTTTTGAAAGTTTAAAGATTTGATTGTACTTTTTTAAAATTTTAAAACTTAATTATATTTTTATGATAAGTTTTAAACTTTCATTGCACTTGTCCCTTGATTGAATATTGAAGTGACATCGAGTTACTTTCTCTCTAACCTTTTATAGTAATTTTTTCTTGCTTTTTTCTTTGAATCTTTTATTTGCCTACCCTTTCTAGATTTATCATTTGGCTAATATTCTTTTGTATTTTACTCCCTTTTCTTACGTCCGTTCTTCGTTACTTTACACTACAAACAGATCCGTCTTCTGTTAATTTTGTAAGGTTTATGACACATTTAATTGTAGAAGTCAACATGCTATTTGCGTCAACATATCACATTTAAAATTATTTTAAGCAGGTCTGTACATTTTCTTTTCTTTTTGGTCCGATAGCAGATCTGCACATGTCCAAACACAGTTTTACGCACTTATAAGCTAGAGTTCTTTCGTTAGAAGTGCCAAGCATGTTAAATTGGGGAACCGCATAGATATGTTGTGCTTCGGTTTCCAAATTACGACAAAATTAATAAATGCTTCCTATTCTTTTTTTTTTTGGTCGGAATAAATGCTTCCTATTCAAGCTAGACTTAGTTTTATATGGTTTCATTACGATACATATGCATAAATTGTCGGTCCAAGTATGATTCTATCAATAATATGGGGGTAAGTACACTATCAGTGCCAAAAGTTATGTACGGCGCTCACTTTGGTGCCAAAAATTTCTATTGAATCATTTAAGTGCTAAATCGGAGGAAAAACGATCACTTCGGTGCCATCAGCGAGAGATTCCAGCCAAAATGATTATGTAGTTTTTATATTTAAAAAAAAACCGACATGGCTTATAAATGACGTCATTTTCAGTTCTCCTTAAGAAACGATGTTATTTTGCCATCCTAGGTGCCAAACCTCACAAAAATGATGTTGCACAACTCATCTGGGAATTTTTTTTTTTTATTTGGGATTGAAATTAGGGTTTTTGTCCGATCCTCGCCCAATGCCAACCTAGCTTGCTCAATCGCCATCGCTCGACCGCAGCTTGAGGTGCATTAGGTTCCTGCACTTGAGCGAGATCAGCGCAAGTGCTTCGTCGCCGATGCTTAACGACTTGCGGTCACACTTGAGCACGAGCTTCATGACTAAGTCGAACCCGCAGGAACAGTGCCAAGATTGCGTCCAGCAACTCTGAGTGGGCATGGAGGGTGAGCCTCTAGCAGTTAGCCTTCGATCGTGAGCACATGGCGGCACATGAGGGAGCACTGGCTCCGGTCGCCAGAGCCTAGGTACTGGAAGATGCAAGTAAGGCACTCGTCCGGGAGATCGGAGATGGAGAGGGAGAGATTGGGGGCAGCGCACTCGTCGGCGGCCTCCTCGAGCATTGGTCAGATCACAGCCTTCGACTTGGTCGCCGAGTGGCTGTTGTCGAGGTTGGGGTTGGGTCGGAGTTGCGGCCGTCGAGCGCGGGGGCCGTCAAGGACAGTGACTGGCCCAAAGTGAGCACCATTTATCTCTCTCTCTCTCTCTCTCTCTCTCTCTCTCTCTCTCTCTCTCTCTCACACAGGTTTTGAATTAAGGGAGAGACACCAAACGGCGTTGTTTTGTTGTTTAAACGCTAACTGTACTCTCCGGCGAGCCACATCAACTTCAAAAATTAATAAAAAGTGCCATGTCGAATTTTCGGCCAACCTGATCGAAATTGGCACTAAAATGATCATTTTTCAAATTTTTTGGCATTTAAGTGATCCGACAGAAACTTTTGGCACCAAAGTGAGCACCGTACATAACTTTTGACACCGATAGTGTACTTATCCCCAATAATATGTCTAAAAGTATTGAGTGGGATCGAGATCCCTTGAGAAAAGTATCTTGAGAGCTTTTAAAAGTGCTCATTGTATCTCGTGGAAGAACTTTTAGTAAAAGATTTGCACACCACAGAGCTAACACCAAATTTATAAATTCCCTTTCTTAGTCACTAAGTTGCTTGCCCTTGTTTAAAATTTAAACTTGAAAATGAATTTCAAAGAAATTATAACTCGAGGTGAGCATCGACCAAGTTGGGCTAGTTCAACACCTAATTCAGGGATCAACCCAAAAAGTATTGGTTCTCAATTTTTAGGATAAGAGACCAATCCTGTTGAGTATAGGACCAAGGAGTGGGTTGACCTTATGAGTTTGGTCTAGTTTTAAGGTCAACCCAAAATTAATTGATTATTATTATTATTATTATTATTATTATTATTATTATTATTTTGTATCCCTTGAAAGGACAAATATACTCTTTTAAATTACAAATACATCAACAATACGACATTGAGTAGCTAAATTATGAACACTGGTACATATCAAATATAATATAAGATAATGTAACGACAAAAATCTGGGCTAGGTTTCTACTTCCTAATTTACATGGCAAAACTACATATGAAAGAATAGAAGCAGGGCACAAGGGTTTAGAGTAGACAAAAATATAACATATATTATACATTATATAATACATATGATATGTAATATTTATGATATATACATAATATATAATATATCCATGGTTGATCCAACACGGATCAACTCTAAAGTCTTAGGACTGAAAACCAACTTGCACAATGCAAAGTTTAGAGATCCCAAGACCAAGGACTAGCCCAATCCTCTTGGGAATTGGAAATGCCCTAATTATAACACAAAATTTGTTGTGATAACCCATCATTGTGATCCCTCTCTTAAATTTGAATTTTTTAGGGTAGAAATCAAACCTACAGCGATGGATACTTAAGCCGAAGGTATTGGAATGCTAGGCTATTAGGACAATCCAAACCACACACGACTAATCATATTGTGATTTTTATATAGAATGGTTTCATCATTTAGCGCCTTGACATTACATTGTCTTTTCAACTTTCCTATTGATGTTGCGACTTTCCCAACAGAGTGAACCACAAAAGGGAAAATTAATGGATTACTAAACTCAAAGAATTTAGCGCAAACTCTTTCTAGTCTATATTAGCCACAACTTTCAAGATTTTAGTTTAATTAGCTTAATATACAATTTAGTTTATTTAGGAGTCGTCACTAATTAATTATTGATAAGTCAATTAGACATTTTACTTCCACGAACTAGAGAACCATGAATTCTAGGACTTAATTACACTAGATAAATCTAAAGACATGTTGGTATTTTTTTTTCTCTTTAATTTTAAAATATTTTGCACATGGTTTTAGTCAATTTTAACTTAGGCTACTAACATGCAAGAGATAATTACATGAGTGTGCAGACAAGGATTTAACTACCAATAATCAAAACAGTAAATAAATTGCAAGAGACAAGGCATACCTTAAGCAAGCAAAAGCCCATGGATTGCAATGCATCGAAAGTTCTCCGAGATATTAACTAAAAAACGCATGCATGTACTAAACATGATTTTATACATATAACGACATCTAATCCTTTTTTATTTTTTATTTTTATAAAAAAGTTAAACTATATGCAATTTCAACCTTCGTTTAACATGCATGAATTATTAACCTAATGACATGTGACATGAATTATGAATATGTATCATAATTCTAATGATGGGCAAAATAATTTATATGAGCCTAAACATACAATAATTAAATGACGTAGAAAATATGACATGGAAACATGATGACATGGCAACAATGATATGGCAATTATGCAACTAACTTGTATATGATATGCATGCTACTTTTAGAAAAAAGCCACAAAAAACTAAATTATGTACACTATAACACTTTTACTTTTAACCTGTTTTTGTGACATCAAAAACCCCGAACCGTATCCATTACGACACATTTACCCTAATTTTTTTTTATATGATATAAAAAATCCCAAACTTGTACATACAAGATACATTTACACTATGTCAAAATTCCATAAAACATTTTTCAGTCAAAACAAGCTCGTTTTTATTTCAACTAAGCCATCTAGTGCTTTTTAGTGTCTATGTAGGTGGATTTTAATGATGCTTTTTAATGGAATCTTGATAGAGGATGAATGTATTACACAAATACAAATTTGGAACTTTTTATGTCACTGACTAAAGTTTAGGATAAGTGTGTCACAATGAGCATAATTTGGGTTTTAGGTGGCCTTTTTCCTTTTCTTTAATGATTTTCTTTTTGATTAAAATGAAAACAAATTAAAATATGTGATGAGCTAATTTAGGCTATGGAATAATTTAGATTAAATCCTATTCTAAATTAGGTATGATAATTAACTGCATGGTTCCTAGATATGTAGTTCTAACTAGGAAACTTATATGAATGCAAGTTATCATCACATGCAATACAACAATACTTTTGTATTTTTTCAAAATTTGATAATTTAACAAATTAATGGCATATATTCAAGCCCACATAATCGAATATTCACCGTGACCAAAAATAGGAAACAAAAGATAGTCAGGGATGCGAACTTAGGCCTTAAAGAACAAAACCTCAATTATTATGCACGACTCACCAAAGGAAATTTCCTAATTGGGATGCACCTAAATCTCAAATCTGTTAGAATTGAATAACCAAAATTTAGGTAATTGAATATTTGAATCAAACATAACTTAGAAAATTATTTGAATTGGATTGCCAACTGAAACAAAGACCAAAAGCGAGGGGTTTGCAAGGAAAATTTATGGTGGCAGTAACCGGCGAGGAATGGCAAGGCAGAAACAATGATTGGGACTGTGAACATCACCAAGGGATCTCTAGATCTTTGATGGTCGATTCCTTTGGTGAAATTAAATGGGGCTGTGAACATCACCAAGGGATCTCTAGATATTTGATCCTCGATTCCTTCGGTGAAGTTTAAGGACTAGGTATTGTGGAGGTCTTCTCAAAATTTCATTGTATTTAGACTTAGAAAGAACGCATACTCATCATTTCTACAAGATCGCACGTGGAGCTCTCTAGTCTTGATCCATAAGTCCTACTTATTCGGTTTGCTCTTTCAAATATGTACTCTAGGTATTTTCTCATTGATCCCACCAGAAAAACTCAAGAACAATGTCTTAATGTACTCCTCATTAGGGGTGAGCATGGTTCGAGTAGGCGATTCCCACCTTAGAACCAGAAACTGCCCACTAAGGACCGGTTCTCAGAAATAGGAATTGAGAATTGCCAATTGGTTCCATGGATCCATTCAAGAATAAGGCTGCCAATCTGGTCCGGTTCTCAAATGGGTCAATGGAACTAGTCCCCAATCCCTATAAAATTGCATTCATCAATTAATATCATGGTGAACCTAATTTCTATGTAGAGCATTGAAGCTTATTAAGCCTTAGATTTGGGTTAAATTAAAAGCCATTGATTTTGATTAAAGATTAAAAGCCATGGTGCGGAATGAATCAACAATACTCATTAGCTAGGAACTTAATTTTCGAGGGTCATGATGTGGTCCTCTTAACAGCAAATATATATGGAGAATTAGACTCTACATTAAAAGTTTTAACCTCCATAGAAGTCAAAATCTATCTTTTTTCAATGTTGACCTAATTTAATCACAAGAATGGATGAGGAGAGACTTAATTATGCTCTTAAAACGAGTCATTAGCTCTTAATTTCGTATTATGATGACAAAGCATTGCAACATTCATAAACATCTCCAATCGGTCTCCTCCATCCTCTTTGTTTGTTTATTTTATTTTGATAAGAAAGTAAGTAAATGGATTATTAGAATGAACAAAAAGTAGGGGGTCAATCCTAGTACACATCCAAAAGACAAAATTAGTTAATAATATCCAATACTATACATGTACATATACATTAGTAGAAAAACTTCAAAATAATTAAGTAATTGAGTTGAAATTTCTTTATATATGTATATATATATGTATGTATGTATGTATGTATACATACATACATACACTGATTTGGTCTGAGTGAGTGAGTGAGCGGTTCCATAGCTAGAACCACAAACTAGACTGGTGCTCACTAGTTCTAGTAAGTTGGAACCAAGAACCGCACCGGTCTCCATGGGAACCACTAGTTCTGGGCTAGTCTAGTCCAATTCTAGGCAGTTTGAACGATTTTTGATTCCTTTGCACACCTCTACTTTCCATGAAAATTTGAGTGGGATTTGATGATTAACGAACAATTACTTATTGATTTCGTGAAACTATGCTCTATGTATCTTTTTGTGTTCTCTTGTATCCTTTTTCTTTGCTATTATGTACTGCCAACCCATTTGGTGAACCTCCAAAGTACATATTTATAGGCGTAAGTCCATGGTTTTTTTTTTTTTTTTTTATAAAAAAAATCAAAATCCCTTACTTTCTTATCTTGGACTCTAGGAGATATACCATAGCATTAACAATAGGAAATTGCCCTGTTATCTGATATGACTTAAATTATGATAATATAATTTATCTACCATCCATGGTAGTTTTACTTCCAAACCCTAAAGGTAATCTCCTACCTGACCATTCCCTCTCTACTTCTCTGCCAATTCCATAACTTAATCGCCCACCTGAGTCTTTCCGCTTATTTCTCCATTATTGTTGTTCGGTCCGGTCTTGTTTCTTCGTTCCAACTGGGTCTTTTCGCTTTTGGTTTCCAGAGATGACTTCTCCTTTTCCCTGCACCAATTGCCCTTTTGATGGAAGTCCTACCTTGTTTTACTCACCGCCATTGTTGTGAACACTAGTACAGCTCCTCCATCATCCAAATTGACCATCCTCTGTCCTATTCCTTTGCCAATTTTACTCTGCATGCACCACTTTCATGTGGCCTCATCTTCAGTTCTCGCCTACTTCCCCTTAACCTTCCTTCGTTTCCTTTGGGGTTATTTTGATGGATACCTACGAACAAGAAGAGGAATGGTGCCTGGCTACCCTATGCAATCGGATGGGCCGTCTCTGGTCTGAGCAAGATATCGACGTCTGGATGAACCACCTCCGCTTGAACAAATCGAGGAATGCAAGAAAATGTTAGTCGATATAATTCTTTCTAATCCCTCAATCAACTTTACAACTTTTCAAGGTATTTTAAAGCGCGCTTGGCGCACAAAGCAAGTTGAGATTTCACAATGTCAAACTAGTATATATGTGGCAAAATTCAATTCAGCGAGTGATAAATAACGAGTGTTAGAGGGCGGTCCGTGGCTGTTTTCTAATCATCTAGTAATATTCAAACCTTGGACACCCAATACACCCTTACATTGTTACAATTTCTCGACGTGTGCATTTTGGGTCGAAGTCTTTGGACTTTCACTGGAATGGTGTACTTACCATATGCTTTGCAAAGCGGTTAAACGTATAAGAATGGTGTTGGAGGTTAAGATTGATACTAAGGAGGGCACAACATTCAAAGTCGGTCGAGTTCGAGTTGACATTGACTTAAGGCACCCACTAAAGATGGGATAGCTCATTCGTATATATGGCAAGACCAGATGGCTTGATTTTCGATATGAAAGGCTCTCTCATTTTTGCTATTCTTATGGTCGTTTGGGTCATTATGCCATGTATTGTCCAGACATCCCATTCACTGAAGTGAAAAATGGAAGGAGGAAAAGATGGCCTTTGGCCAATGGCTTAAGGCAGAGGTTAAAGAGTACAGTCCATATTGGCTAACCTTTTATGGGCCAAAGGTCGATCTTGTTGCGACTGAAGAAACTATTCCTGAAACTCTTCCATTCATGCTGGCTAAATTGCCTGCTTTACCACCAGTAGAGATGACATCAGAGGGACTTCAACCAAGATTAGGCTTGCGGCAATATAGCTCCACTACACAACATTAGGCACACACACCTGTTTTTGCTCTAGAAGAAGTCAAAACAACGAAACCTTCAACTAGACCAACAATGATGCTCTTAAACTCCAGTGAGCAGCAACCGCCACCTCTCCTACATCACCCTGCAAGCTCAAAGTTTGGAAATAACCTAATTAGCAGTGTTGAAAATGTTGCAGCCAAGTGGAAAGGTAAAC
Organism: Eucalyptus shirleyi; assembly: GCA_017140165.1. Classification (NCBI taxonomy): domain Eukaryota; kingdom Viridiplantae; phylum Streptophyta; class Magnoliopsida; order Myrtales; family Myrtaceae; genus Eucalyptus; species Eucalyptus shirleyi. The sequence goes on from CM029446.1 coordinate 29,772,828, forward strand.
AAGTTGCACTATCTACTGAGATTGTCAAGGATCTCGGCATGCTACAACAGGACTCCATCATCCTTAACACACCTACAGTGGTTCCGCTTCTACAATATCATCAAATAGCAATTCTGCCATAAAATCCGTCAATTGCAGCTTTGATTGTCTCTCCAGCCAGCAAGACAAACTACTCTGATCAGACTCAAGAGGTAGCTTCTCTAAAGAAACAGAAACATTCCAAAGTATCAACTAAAGCAGGGACTGCAAAGAAACTTAAACGGTATAACTCATACGATAGTCACACCTCTGTTATTGACGATTTAGATGAAACATCACTTTTAGAAACTCCTGTCTTGTCTACTGAAAATGCTGGAAAGTGGGTCGAGGTGGCTTACCCCAAAAAGCCACCGCATGAAAAATGAGGCTACTTTGTTGGAACTTTCAGGGATTGGGCTCTCCCTTAATAGTTTAAGCTCTCATGGCCCTTGTGGTCAAAGAGAAACCCGATCTGGTATTTTTGATAGAAACGAAGAACAGAGAGGAGGTGGTTACCAAAATTCAGCGAAGACTAAAGACACCGAATTCCTACATTATCAATCCTTCTAGAATGGCTAGGGGTCTGGCCTTGTATTGGCATTCTCACATCACTATACACGTGGAATGCACTAATCAAAACATTATTGATACAGTATGTTCCGAGACTAGTACGGGCATCATGATGAAGCTAACTTGTATATATGCGCCTGTTAACTTTCACTCTCGCCAACTTCTTTGGATAGCTCTGCGTTAGATCTCCAATACTAACTCTCTACCTTGGTTGTGCGCTAGCGAATTTAATGACATCCTCTACCATTAGGAAAAAGTGGGCACAAGGTCAGCAGACTTGCATCAAATGCACTATTTCAGAGAGATGATTCATGACTGTTCACTAATGGATCTAGAGAGTAAAGAGTGTGCTTTTACTTGGATGAACAATCACCAGGGTGGAGACTTGGTGAAAGAACGATTGGACAGGGCTCTTTGCAATCTGGATTGGTGACTCACCTTCCCAGAAGTTGAGGTATTTACTTTACCTGCTTAGGATATGACCATAGACCTTTGTTACTATACAGAGGCTAAAAAGACACAACGACATAGACCCTTTGTCTTTGAAGCCTATTGGTTACAACACCCGGAATGCCGCAGCATCGTCGCAACAGCATGGGCCTCAGCTATGCGTGCTGGTAGTAATCTGCCACATAAACTAAGAATAGTCAGCTCAGCATTACATAGGTGGAGTCGAGCCCAATTTTCCAATGCACATTCACATATTTCAGATTTGCAACAGCAACTATAGGCCCTGACTAACCAAAACCAAGCTATCGATGTCTTCCAATTAGCGACAAAGTTAAAGGCAAATTTACAAATAGCATGGCAACAAGAGGAGCAGTACTGGGCAATGAGATCTCAAATACATTGGCTAAAGTGGGGAGACAAAAACACCAGATTCTTTCATGCTACCATTATTTAGCGTAGACAGCAAAACAAAATCAGCATATTACAAGACAATAATTAGAATTGGGTAAGCGATGATCAAACTCTAAAAGAAATGACCATGGCCATCTTTTCTGATCTTTACAGGACAGCAGGTTACCGTGATTATGGCCCGATTCTAGACCAATGTTCGAGCATTGTTACAGCTGAGATGAATGCTTTATTAACTGCTGAACTCACACTAGAGGAGGTCCATCGAACCACTTTCCAGTTGGGTAAAACTAAAGCCCCAGGCCCAGATGGTTTGAATGGTATTTTCTACCAATCTCATTGGGATATTCTTCACAATGATCTTTTCCTTTTTGTCCAGACCTTTTTCCAAACAGGAGTCATGCCCTTTGACCTCAATAGAACAATCCTATCCCTTATCCCAAAAGTCTCTAACCTCGAACGCCTTGATCAGTTTCAACCTATTAGCTTATGCAACTATGCATACAAAATCATATCCAAGATCCTTGCCAATAGACTCAAACCCTTCCTTCCCTCACTAATATCCTCATAACATAGTGCCTTTGTTGGCGGCCACTAGATACAGGACAACATTTTAATCGTTCAGGAGGTGTTGCACCAACTCAAAACCAGAAACAGAAAGAGAAAATTTCAAGCAATTCTAAAGATAGACATGCAAAAGGCATACGACGGAGTAGAGTGTGATTTCCTTAACGACTACCTTCTTAAGCTTGGCTTTCATTCCATTTGGGTGTGGTGGGTGATGCAGTGCATCACGACTATCACTATCAGTGTCAAAATTAATGGAGATTAGCTCAACTATTTCCACCCCACTCGTGGCCTACGTGAGGGTGATCCCCTCTCTCCCTATATATTCATTCTGCTAGCGAATTTACTATCGACTCTCATACATCAATCAATTGATATGGGACAACTCAAGGAAATCCAATTGAACAGGTGGTGTCCCACTCTTTACCACTTATTCTTTGCAGATGATGTTATATTTTTCTTAGATGGGACAGTCCTAGAATGCCAGAATCTATCCAATATTTTGAATCAATACTATTTAGCTACTGGTCAAGCCATCAATAGGAATAAATCGGGTCTTTTTCTTAGTAAAGACTGATCTAGTAGACTAAAGGAAAATCTAACACAACAATTCAGGATCCCTGTGCTTCAAAATACTGGAAAGTACCTTGGAATTCCGTCTGACTGGGGTCGTTCCAAGCGAGATATGTTTGAGTGGATTATAGGGAGAGTGAATTCGAAGTTAGATGGCTAGAAAGAAAAAACTTATGCCGAAAGGTGGGAAAGATATTTTAATTAAAAGCGTGGTTCAAGCTATCTCCCAGTATGCAATGTCCATATTTAAGATTCCTATGTTTTTATGCCGATCAATTGAATAGAAGATTGCAAGATTTTGGTGGCAAAATGATAGTAGAAAGCTGGGCATTCATTGGAAAAGTTGGGACTTACTGAAGGATAGGAAGGAAAAAAGGAGGTCTTGGGTTTAGGGACCTTATTGCCTTTAATAGAGAAAAAGAAAATGGAAGAAAAAAAAATTTGAATTTTTTCAAAGTCATGAAATGAAATTTTTTCAATGAGATTCAAATATCAAAATATATTTTTGATCATATATTTTACTAAATAAAGGAAAATTAATCATATTCCTAGAAAATATTTTCCTAAAAAACATTTTCCTTATTATTGAGTTTTTTTGTGAAATAAAAGTACCCCAACACTTTTAGATCTTGAATTGTCAAGGATGTATCCAGCCTTTGATAATTCTAACTCAGGACTTCATTTTGTCATCCGATGACTTTCTAGGATAAGCCATCGTCACCCATTCAGCAAGGCCATACTTCCGGACATTTCCATCGGATGCACCGGCTCTCACTTTACGGGAACATACAGAGATTGTGCTAGATTTTGCTTTCTCCCACCCACCTCCGCTGCCACCAGACAAACAAACCTGACGGAAACGATGACGTCATCACTCTCCATTTCGTCACTGCTCGCGACATGGCTCCCTCATCCTGTCCCCATGCTTCCTCCCTCTTAAATAGCTTCATGATTGGAGCCCATTCTCGTTCACATTAGCATCGACACCGACACCGACACCGACACCGGCCCGCACGAACATAGGCATCTCGCAGACTTCCTCTGCAGGAACTACGCACTCTGATGGCTTCTCCGTAAGGATCTCTCGCGATCTTGCGCTTTCGCTCTCTTTCCTGCGAAATTCGAGTCATTGTTTCTATTTTTTTGACGATCCCTTGCTTGGTCTTTCGTTTCGATTCTTTCGCAGCGCCGCGGTAGAGAACTTGCCTCCTCCGTTGAACTCCAGCGCCGAGCAACCTCCTCTTTTCGATGGAACAACGAAGTTCGATTCTCTCTTCTTTTTTTTTTTTTTTTTTTTTTTTTTTCTGGGTCCTTGAGCGTCGGTCGAGTGGATTCAGTGTGATTTCTTATTGTCGCATTGTCTGATTTCGTTTGTATTCTCCGAATTGTCTGAAGGTTGTACACCTGTTACACATGCCCATTTGCTCAGCGCGTCTGGATCACGAGGAACTATAAGGTGAGTTCATTCTCTGTGATCGTGTGAAATTTAACAAAACGCAACCGTCCTTTTGGTCTTTTTGATTGGGTCCGCGATTAGTTTCTGAAATGGGATTGTATTTCCGAGATGCAGGGACTGCAGGACAAGATTAAATTAGTTCCACTCAATCTTCAGGACAGGCCTGCTTGGTACAAGGAGAAAGTCTACCCCATGAATAAGGTGATTCTTCTTTTGCTTGTCTTTGCCTGTCGCTGGCTGTTTTAATTCTTTCTGTGCGTTTCAAGTTAGCAGCCCAGATTCTCCGCAGGACACTGATTATCAAAGCCCAAATTGGAGTAATTTAGGATTCCAACCGATTGCCGCTGGATTCTGGATTTTAAAGATCGGCTCCTTGTTTCACTAGTATTCATGTATTCCAACACCCAGCGTGGCTCAATTGTGATTTTTATTGTCAGAAGTTTTGACTCTTAAGGGTAGCTGAGTTTAGTTTATAGGAACTAAATTGGCCTTTTTGACCTATAAAATGAAAAGGATAAGTTTTAGCCATTATTAATTTGATGGGTACATTTTGCTTTTCTACTGCTGTAACTTACTCGTAGGTCCCGGCATTGGAGCACAACGGGAAAATCATTGGAGAGAGCCTAGACCTCGTCAAATACGTGGACAGCAACTTTGAAGGGCCTTCTCTTTTCCCTGAGGTGAGCACTGGATAGCAAATTTGCATTTCTTTTCTTGCACATAACAACATAACTAATCGGCTGCTCTTTGTAACTTAGGATCCTGAGAAGAAAAAGTTTGGTGAAGAACTGTGGTCTTATGTTGATGAATTCATCAAGATAGTCTTCACTTCATTCAAGGGAGAAGGACCAAAAGAATGTGGTAAGTCCTCTAAGCACTTTCTTTGATGAGAGGTATCTCCGTTGCCATTATTGAACTTCATCTTCTGCATAAGGTCCTGCTTTCGATCATTTGGAGAGTGCTCTTGGCAAATTTGAGGATGGACCATTCTTTCTCGGCCAATTCAGTGGGGTATGTCGGCATTCTCGCATTTGATAAGGGGCTCTTCAGTGCTTCTTCTTTTTCTAGATAGGTTAAACAAGAGATCCGTTGATCCATGTAATTCATATGATGTGCGAACCACTCCTGGAGAAAGAAATTTTGCGTGATATGTGGCTATCAACGTGTAATTCTTTTTGTGGTTGGCTATTATTTAGGGTCTAATTTTGTGATTTCAGGTGGATATTGCCTACATCCCATTTGTTGAAAGATTCCAAATCTTCTTATCTGAAGCATTTAAGTATGACATCACTGCTGGCAGACCTAAGCTAGCAGCATGGATTGAGGTATGGGAAGGAATCTTGTCTCTGGCCAATGCTTGTTTTATGTTTCATTTCTTTTCCATTTGGACAGAAATTCTTTCTTCCCATTAACAACAGAAAGCTAAATTTCAAGATTGATTCTGAGTAAAATGGTGAATTAGTGATAATAGTTTCAGGATAGTGTCTAGAGCTAACCATTGTAGCATGGGAGCATGTCTCGGGGGAGATTATAACATACAGTGAGCCAATCGTTATTTGAAGTCATCAAACATGCTTAGTGGGATTTTCATTAATAGTCTAGATAGCTTTCTTGTAGAGCCATGTATAGAATGAGAGTCCTCATTCTCCACTGACCTCCAAATCGTTCACTGGTTGTGGGGATTATATTTTCTATGTAAATGCATCCTCTTTTGAGAGGGAAACATGAATAAGTTACCTTTAGAGACTAATTAGTTTTACAGACAACCCTGGAATCTAGTGTGCTTATACTACTTGGACAATGAAGGTCATATTGTTACTAGATGCAGATTAAGCAGCTCTGCTTAATTTTATCTTGCTCAAAAGAATATTATGCATTGACGTTTCCTCTTGCATCATCCCATGCAGGAAATGAACAAGATTGATGCTTACAAGCAGACAAAGACTGATCCTAAAGAACTTGTCGAATTCTACAAGAAGCGCTTCACTGTAATGCTTCTTACCCTGATTCAATTTCATGTCATGAATTTTCTGAACAACTTTCTTTCCTCTCTCAGCTCCAGTGAGATTGTTTCTAGTCGCTAATCAGTTTTTTATTCAAATGCAGGCTCAACAGTAAATGGAGTCATGACCATGCTAGCCTATGTACGAAGGGAAGTCAGAAAAGAGTTGAGTAGCTTGATAGTTGATAGACCTTCTTTTGATGTTTCTCTAAGGCTAGCTCTAGATGCAGCGTGCCCCCTTTAAAGCTTGAAAATGTTATCGGGAAATTAATTGGAATTTCGCAAATAAAACAGTTCATTTTCGAATCATTTGTGTTACAGTCTGTCTTCATAGTGATGTTCCTTTGGTTTTTCCCTGGCTTCCTCTCATCAAAGCTGCTGGGCTATCCTGGCTATTCCTGATGTTTGCGCATCTTAAGGCTTATTGACTTAGAAGAAGCTGATCATTGAAGAAAAAAGAAGACGAAGCTGTTGTTACAATAGAACTGTTAAAAGTACTGAAAGACATAAGTGTCTAATTTGCGTTGCGGCATTTTTCTGAGAGAAGCGGCGCTTAGGGCAACTATAATATTGCCCTCTAAATGAGATTATCTTTCATTCTTTTTGGTTTTAGCTTTTCTTTAGAGTCCACACACGTGGCATTTACCGTTACTCTGAATATTCAATTCGAGAATTTAGAATTGGACAAACGATCCAAGACAACATCAACAGTATCTTTTACTACAAATACAGACAAGGACGAATGCCAATGCATAAAGACGTCACTTTCCAGTCGAAGGAAAATTTCTTGAGCTGATTCGTGTGACTATATCTCGTTAGTTGAGATGTATTTTCGTCTGCCATACACTAGGGGCTGTTATGCCTCATTAATCGAGACGAGTTCTAGCTAGTGAAAATTAAAGAATATATACTCACCCTTGCATATCGGTGAGCTACTATGTAGAAATTGCACGTCATGAGATTTGTATGTTTGAAGCAATAGAGTCAAACTCTATGGATCGGTTCTCTAGTTCAATTCGTTTTTCATTGATCGAACCAACCCACTCCTTCTTTATGCAGGTAAAGACCAATTTCGGCTACAAGTTAATAATTATATTCTAGGTTGAAGTTGTCGTTTATGTGGAGAGGTTATCAATTTAGTGGGCGTCAATCGATGACCTCTTTGCCAATTCTCAGAAGTTTTCTGATCCACAAGAGCCACAAAGGAGAAAGTGGAGAGCATACTCACAAAATCAACTCATCCTGTTAAATTAACAATGTAACTTTTCTAATGACATCATACTACAAGAAAGAGAAGGAAGCGTATAGAAAGCCATAGATAGACAGTATACATGATCTTGGGATTTACGAGTGCCGAATACCTCAAATGTCAAAACTTAATATAGATAGATATTTAAGTACTAAAAAACTTTCAAAATGTATATTTAAATGTAAAAAATGGAGGAGAAAATGGACACTTAAATGTCAATGGCGAGAAATTTCTTTCAAACTGCTAATGTGGCTTTTTTTTTATGAGATTTTCTTATTGACATGACAATTCTTTTAAAAGAAATTATCCATGTAGACACTAAGAATTAGCTAAATGACATCGTTTTTAGCACTTAAATGATCACTTTATGCAAAATTTGGTACTTAAGTATTCACTTTTAACTACGGGTGTCGCTTAAATGATCACTTACACCATAACTAGACACCAAGAGTAGGTTAAACAATGTTTTTTTTTTTTTTTTTTTGCACTTAAGTGATGAACATCTTTTAACCATGATTGATCCTTAAGTGAACTTGGAAGACGATGTCATTTTAGATAGAGTGAGTGGACATTCCGATGAGCCATGTAAACATGTAATGTTATATTGGATTTCTAGCAAGCTCATCGGAGTTGTCACTTAAGTGTCCTAATTTTTTTTTTTAAAAAAGAGTGACATGTAAGTGTATATTTCGAAATTTTTGACACTTAAATGTTCATATGTATCAAGTTTTGACACTTGTAATGTATTTTAATCTGAGATTTACCATCTGAAAGACTAATTGCGCATGAGCAAAAAACTAGAGTACATGTTGCGACGTAGTGAAAATTAAGTTCGGAATTCCCGGCCATCTTCGAGGTTCCTTTGACCTGTTTATATAGGCCTACTTAAAAGCTGTTTCAGAGTCAAAAGAGTCTTTGACTATCTTCTCTGGTAATCATACCCGCAATCCGCACACAATTGTGGGCGAGGGTGTTTTTTTACCCCTTTTTTTAGGCCTAGTCGGAAGGTAAATCAAAGTCAAATGAGTCGTTTTCGAGAAATAACAGACGAAGCAGGGTGTCTTAATTACTTTATTATTATTATTATTATTATTATTATTATTATTATTATTATTATACTTTCTTCTATTTTCTCCTTCTTCCTCAGCTAGCCTCATGCCTTAGCCACCCACCATGATGCGGGCCATCAAGCTCGAGGCTTGGCTGTCTTAGTCAAAACTTGAGCTTGCCCAAGTTGCCGAGCTCGGGGCTTGCCAAATCCAGGCGAGCTCATAGCTCAGCTAAAGCCAACAAGCTCGAGTCTTGCCAAATTTGGGCAAGCTTAGGCTCAGTCGAGGTTGACAAGCTTGGGGCTTGCTTGATCCTGGCAAGCTCAAGCTCGCTTGTGACCATTGCTAGCTAGTCAAAGTGGAGGAAAGGGGAAAAAGAAAAGGAAATAAAAAAATTAAAAATTCAAATTTTCTTAAAGTCATGAGATTGATGTTTTCCAATAAGATCCAAATATTAAAATTTGTTTTTGATCATATGTCACCAAATAAAGAAGAACTAATCGTATTCCGAAAATTTTTTTTTTCTCCTTTATCATTGAGTGTTTTGCGTAGAACAAATACGCCCTAAGACTCTTATTGCATTTGGTTGTCGAGATAATAATTAGGATATGATAGGATAAAGTAAAATATAAAATCCTCTAGATAATAAAGGCAGGCATATCTAATCCTATCAAGTGTTTGGCACACTTTAGGATAAGATTAAAAAATAAATATGATATTCAATTAAATTATAAAATAAAAATAAAAATTCAATTAATTAAAGGCCATGGAAAAGCCCTAGATCTAGGAATTGTGGCCACCTCTACAATGACCACCATTGAAAATGGCAAGCACCAACATCGCCATGCAATGGCGACACAAATCGGTAAATTTTAGACTACAATAGAGAGGGGTTGGGGGAATTTTAGGCGACTACTGAATTAGTCTTTGCATTGCCCCCAATCGATCAAGGTCCCAAATTTTCAACGATACCAAAGATTTACAGTTGCTTCATCACCATCACCATCTTCCCCTCTTCCCTTGAGACATCCAACGTACTTCGTAAGGATTCTAGCATTGTCAATGAAGTGGCACAAGTGGAGTTTCCAGCCACCGATGTTTGAGGTGGCACAAGCAATGCTTCAATTAGTTCCATAGATGCCTATGAGAAAACTTCCGTCCTATTCGTCTCAAAAAGCCACTCTTGGTCATCAAATTCAGCAAGTCCATAATCCAAAGGAAGGGGCACCCAATTGCTGACGTATGAGAAGCGAAGATGGGAGAAGAAGTGGAAGAAGAGGGCTGACAATGAATCAAAGAGGGGTAGGCATCCATTTGACGAAGATGCTTATGATATCTTATCTTTTTGTTAAGTTCTTTATTTCCTTAAAAAAGAAAATTCTTATTCAATCCGGGCTTATCCCACCCCCTCCCCCGGATTTTTTATCCAGCGTTTTATCTAGATGTATCCGGGTTTGTCCGATTTGGTGGACATTCCCAAACATCGGATAAGATAACAATTATCTTATCCAGACTCAAATCCGGACTACCAAACACATTAGATTTTGAATTGTCAAGAGTGGAACCAGCCATTGATAATTCCAATGTAGGACTTAATTTTTTGTGATCCGATGACTTCTAGGACAAGCCATCGAAACCCATTCAGTAAGGCCATATTTGCGGACTTTTCCATCTCGGACGAACCGGCTACCACTTCACGGGAACATACAGAATTCGCTTTCTCCCTGTCCAGTATCCACAAACGCCGCCACCAATCAGACAAATCTGACGCAAACAATGACGTTATCACTCTCCGTTTCGTCACTGCTCGCGACATCGCTTACTCCTCCCTCTTATATAGCTTCCCGCTTGGAGGACATTTTCGTTCACGTTGACGTCGACACCGACACCGATCCCACACGAACTCAGACATCTTACTCTGATGGCTCCTCCGTAAGGATCTCTCGAGATCTAGCGCTTTCGCTCTCTTTCCTGAGAAATTCGAGTCATTGTTTCTATTTTTTTGACGATCCCTTGCTTGGTCTTTCGTTTCGATTATGTCGCAGCGCCGCGGTAGAGAACTTGCCTCCTCCATTGAACTCCAGCGCCGAGCAACCTCCTCTTTTCGATGGAACAACGAAGTTCGATTCTTTCTTCTTTTCCATTTTTTTTTGGGTTGTTGACCGTCGTTCGAGTCGATTCATTGTGATAACTTATTAAGTCGTTGAACAAGAGATGGTCGTATTGTCTGATTATGTTTGTATTCTCCGAATTGTCTGAAGGTTGTACACCTGTTACACATGCCCATTTGCTCAGCGCGTCTGGATCACGAGGAACTATAAAGTGAGTTCATTCTCTGAGATCATTTGAATTCTAACAAAGGTCAAATGAGATTTGTCTTTTTATGTCCTTTAGTTCATTTTGGTTGGTTCCGTGATTAGTTTCTGAAATGGGATTGTATTTCCGAGATGCAGGGACTGCAGGACGAGATTAAGTTAGTTCCTCTTAATCTTCAGGACAGGCCTGCTTGGTACAAGGAGAAAGTCTACCCCATGAATAAGGTGATTATTCTTCTGCTTGTCTTTTGCCTGTCACCGGCTGTTTTAATTCTTGCTGCGCGTTTCAAGTCAGTAGCCCAGACTTTCTGCTGGACACTGTTTGTCAAAGCCCAAATTGGATTAATTTAGGATTCCAAGCGATTGCTGCTGGATTCCGGATTTCAAATATTGGCTCAATTGTGATTTTTATTTCAGGAAGTTTAGACTCTTAAAGGTAGCTGATTTTTATAGGAACTAAATTGGCTTTTTTGACTCTAAAATTAGAAGGATAAGTTTTAGCCATTATTGATTTGATGGGTAACATTTTGCTTTTCTGCTGCTGTAACTTACTATTAGGTCCCGGCATTGGAGTACAACGGGAAAATCATTGGAGAGAGCCTAGACCTCATCAAATATGTCGACAGCAACTTTGAAGGGCCTTCTCTTTTCCCTGATGTGAGCACTGGATAGCAAATGTGCATTTCTTTTTTCTGCAGCTTGCGTATAGCAACATAACCAAGTGGCCTCTCTTTGTTGCTAGGATCCTGAAAAGAAGAAGTTTGGTGAAGAACTGTGGTCTTATGTTGATGAATTCATGAAGATAGTCTACACTTCATTCAAGGGAGAAGGACCAAAAGAATGTGGTAAGTACTCTGAGCACTTTCTTTAATGATAGGTATCTCCATTACCATTATAGAACTTCATCTTCTGTGTCAGGTCCTGCTTTCGATCATCTGGAGAGTGCTCTTGGCAAATTTGAGGATGGACCATTCTTTCTCGGCCAATTCAGTGGGGTATGTTGGCATTCTCGCATTTGATAAGTGGCTCTTCAGTGGTTCATTTTCTAGATAGGTTAAACAAGAGATCCGTTGATCCATGCAATTCATATGATGTGCGAACCGCTCCTGGAGAAAGAAATTTTGCGTGATATGTGGCTATCAACGTGTAATTCTTTTTGTGGTTGACTATTATTTAGGGTCTAATTTTGTGATTTCAGGTGGATATTGCCTACATCCCATTTGTTGAAAGATTCCAAATCTTCTTATCTGAAGCGTTTAAGTATGACATCACTGCTGGCAGACCTAAGCTAGCAGCATGGATTGAGGTATAGGAAGGAATCTTGTCTCTGGCCAATGCTTGTTTTAAGTTTCATTTCTTTTCCATTTTGGACAGAAATTCTTTCTTCCAATGAATAACAGAAAGCTAAATTTTAAGATTGATTTTGAGTGAATGGTGAATTACTTATAATAGTTTCAGGATAGTGTCTAGAGCTAAACTTTGGCCTTGTTGAACCATTGTAGTGTGGGAGCATGTCTCTGGGGAGATTATAACCTGCAGTGAGTTAATCGTTATTTGAATTCATCAAACATGCTTAGTGGGATTTTCATTAATAGTTTTTGTAGTTTTCTTGTAGAGCCATATATAGAATGAAAGAGTCCTCATTCTCCTCCAACCTTCAAATCCTTCACTGGTTGTGGGGATCATATTTTCTATGTAAATGCATGCTCTCTTGAGAGGAAAACATGAATGAGTTACCTTTAGAGACCAATTAGTTTTACAGACAACCTTGGGATCTAGCGTGCTTATGCTGCTTGGACTATGGAAGGTCATATTGTTACTAGTTGCAGGTTCAGCAGCTCTGCTCAATTTCATCCTTGCTCAAAACCATATAATGCATTGATATTTCCTCTTACATCATCCCATGCAGGAAATGAACAAGATCGATGCTTACAAGCAGACAAAGACTGATCCTATAGAACTTGTTGAATACTACAAGAAGCGCTTCACTGTAATGCTTCCAACCCAGTCTCAAACTCATGTCACGAATTTTTCAGAACATCTTTATTTCCTCTCTCAGTGCCAGTGAGTGTGTCTATTCACTAATCAGTTTTTTCTTCAAATGCAGGCTCAGCAGTAATTGGAGTCATGACCATGCCAGGAGTAAGGAAAGAGTTGAATGGCTCGATAGTTGATATACCTTACTTTTGATGTTTCCCTGAGGCTAGTTGTGTTTTGTATCTGCTCTAGATGCAGCAGTGCCTCTTTTACAGCTTGAAAATGCCATCGGGGTATTACTTGAAATTTCGCAAATAAAATAGCTCATTTTCGAATACTTTGTGTTAAGGTCTGTCTTCATATTGATGTTTCTCTGGTTTTTCCCTGGCTTCCTCTCATCAAAGCTGCTAGACCATGCTGGCTATTCCTCATGTTTGCGCATCTTGAGGCTTATTGACTTAGATAGAAGAAGCTGTGCATTGAAGAAAAAAGAAGACGAAGCTGTTGTTATACTAGAACTGTTAAAAGTACTGAAAGGTTTGAGCGTTTAACTTGGGTTGTGGCATTTTTCTGAGAGAAGCGGTGCTTAGAACAACTATAAGTATTGCCCTCTAAATGAGATTATAGTTCATTCTTTTTTGTTCTAGCTTTTCTTTCTTAAAGAATGTCAGCAGACTTCGCTGGGTATATATAAATCTGACCTTTCCATACACGTGGCATTTACTGTTACTCTGAATATTCAATTCAAGAATTCAGAATTGGACAAATGATACAAGACAACATCAATATATTTTACTACAAATACAGAAAGGGTCGAACGCCAATGCATGGAGACGTCCTTTTCCGGGTGGAGGAAAATTTTTTGAGCTGATTAGTAGTGACGATGCCTTGTTAGTTAAGATGTTATATTTCGTCACCTATATATTAGTGGCCATGATGCCTTATTAGTCAAGACAAGTTCTAACCAATGTTGAGAAATTTATGCATATCGGTGAGCTACTATGTGGTAATTGCATGTTATGAGATTTGTATGTCTGATGCGGGAATGTCATCCTCTATGGATCAGCTCTCAAGTTTGATTTGTTTTTCATTGATCGAACCAACCCACTCCTTGTTTATCCTGGCAAAAGCCGATTTCAGCTGCAACTTAATAATTGTATTCACGTTGAAGTTGTCAATTATGTGGAGAGGTAATCAATAGTTATCCATTTCGTGGGCATCAATCAATGACCTCATTAACAATTTAAAGCATTTTGTCGATTTTGAGGCTACTATTTGATTACAAAGCCGAATGCCGGGGAGGACCAGCTTTGAGCATTGGGCATTCTGGAGATGCGATTTCACTGTTCACCCGGTTACTGTTCATCGTCTCCTCCATTCGCCTTCTTTTTCACCGTTCGTCTTCTTCTTGCGGTGGGTGGCGCTTAGCCGCAAGCGGCCAAATCTGGCCGCCAGGGGGCTAGATCTGGCCGCTGGGAAGCCTCGCTTGAGGTCGCACAACCTTAGGCGAGGTGGCTTGAGGTCGAGCGACCTCAGGTGGCGTCGCCTGGTGCGCGCGAGCCAGGCGACCAGGTGAGGCTAGATCTGGCGGTCTTGAGGCCAGATCTAGCCACCGAACAGCCAGATCTGGCCTTTGCAACCTTCGGCGGCTAGATCTGTCGGTCCGACGACAGCCAGATCTAGTTGTTCAGTGGTGGCCGGCGGTGGCTGGCAGCCGGAATTTGATTTCAGACTTAAAAAAAAATAAAAAATAACAAAAGCTAATTACAAATGTGAATTTTGCCAAACGGTGTTTTTTCTAAGTTGCATTTCAATGCTATAATTTACCAAACGGTCTAACATTTCCGAAAGCCCCTTTACCTCAAAGGTATTTGTATTCTTCCAATGGCATTTCCCCAAAGCCGAACCAAACGGGCCCTACTTAACAATTGAACAATGTTAAGGTCAGTCTTCATCATTGTTCAATAACCTTTTGCGACAACAGTCCAGCTTCCAAGATTGGTGTACGAATTTAGAGAGTCCTACTAGGTTTCAATGCATTCTAGTTCTCTTAATTTACAGCTTTTTATGAGTCTTTATTGTGGCATTACTTTTAAGAGTCACAATTAGGTGAATTCCCCAATACTCCTTTTGTTTAGTTTCAAGGAAGCAGAAATTACTCCTTTTGTTTAGTTTCTTTATAAGTGGAGGTGTAATCTCCTAGAAGACGATAATTTGTGTAAATGAATATATGGAGATACAGACACCTGAAGTGCTCAAACTTGGCACGAAGGGACACTTAAATGCCAAAAGTTTATAAAATGACACTTAAGTGCCACTCCGGCTAAAATCCGGCTAAAATGCCAACATGGCGATTTTTCGGCAAAGGAAGTGCAAAACGACACCGTTTTGCACGCTAACGTGGCTAAATAATACAACAATGACGTCATTTTGGTACGACATCGTAAAAAAAATTAATATAAAAATTAATTAAATTAAATTTAAAATTAAACTCATTTAAAACATTTAAAAATAAAATTAAAAATATTAAAAAATTAAAAATTAAAAAAGGGGGGCGCAAGCGGCAAGGCGAGGGTTGAGCTCTCAGCCGCCCCCCCCTTTTTTATTTAAAAATATAGTTTTTAAATTAGTTTTAAAATATTTTTATTTTATTTTATTTTATTTTAAAATGTTTTAAATAAATTTAGATTTAAATTAAATTTAATTAATTTTTATATTAATTTTTTTACCACGTTAACACCAAAATGATGTCATTTTTGTATTATCTTGTCACGCTAGCATGCGAAACGGCATCGTTTTGCACTTCCTTCGTTGGAAAATCGTCACATCGGCATTTTGGCCGAATTTTAGCCGGAGTGGCACTTAAGGCCCTGTTTGGCAACTAGCCAAACAGTACCAAATTCTGATTTTTTGTTCCCAAAATCAGTTTGAGATGAGAATCGCGTTTGGTAAAATTTTTGTTCCCGGGAACAGTTTTAGCCAAGATTTGAGAATCTAAAAAAATTTGATTCTCTGCCGAGAATCAAAAAAAAGAATCCAAATCTTACGTCCTCTGCTCCTCTGCTCGACGGTCTCTCGTCCTCTCCACTCTCTCGTCACTCTCTCGTCCTCTCCACTCTCTCGTCCTCTCATCTCCTCTGCTCAGTCTCACTCTCTCATCCTCTCATCTCCTCTACTCAGTCTCACTCTCTCCCTCCTCAAGAACGGCGACGGCGACGGTGACGGTGAGCTCCTCAAGAACGGCGGCGTTGACTGCTGATTCTTCATTGTTGAAGCTGCTTGTTCAAGGTGAGTTCCTTTTGCGGTGGTTCTTCGTCTGTGTCGGTTGGCAAGAGCGACCCCCGGGCCCGACTCGGCGGGCGCCCTCGTCGGCTAGCCCGGGCCCAACTTTGAAGGGCCTTCTCTTTTCCCTGAGGTGAGCACTGGATAGGAAATTTGCATTTCTTTTCTTGCACATAACAACATAACTAATTGGCTGCTCTTTGTAACTTAGGATCCTGAGAAGAAGAAGTTTGGTAAAGAACTGTGGTCTTATGTTGATGAATTCATCAAGATAGTCTTCACTTCATTCAAGGGAGAAGGGCCAAAAGAATGTGGTAAGTCCTCTAAGCACTTTCTTTGATGAGAGGTATCTCCGTTGCCATTATTTAACTTCATCTTCTGCATAAGGTCCTGCTTTCGATCATTTGGAGAGTGCTCTTTGCAAATTTGAGGATGGACCATTCTTTCTCGGCCAATTCAGTGGGGTATGTTGGCATTCTGGCATTTGAGAAGGGGCTCTTCAGTGGTTCTTCTTTTTCTAGATAGGTTAAACAAGAGATCTGTTGATCCATGCAATTCATATGATGTGCGAACCAATCTTGGAGAAAGAAATTTGGCTATCAACATGTCTATTTTTTTTTTTTTTGGGTGATTGACTATTATTTAGGGTCTAATTTTGTGATTACAGGTGGACATTGCCTGCATTCCATTTGTCGAAAGATTCCAAATCTTCTTATCTGAAGCATTTAAGTATGACATCACTGCTGGCAGACCTAAGCTAGCAGCATGGATTGAGGTATGGGAAGGAATCTTGTCTCTGGCCAATGCTTGTTTAAGTTTCACTTCTTTTCCATTTTGGACAGAAATTCTTTCTTCTCATGAACAACAGAAAGCTAAATTACAAGATTGATTCTGAGTAAAATGGTGAATTAGTGACAATAGTTTCAGGATAGTGTCTAGAGCTTAACTTTGGCCTTGTTGAACCATTGTAACATGGGAGCATGTCTCTGGGGAGATTATAACATGCAGTGAGCCAATTGTTATGTGAAGTCATCAAATATGCTTAGTGGGATTTTCATTAACAGTCTAGATAGTTTTCTTGTCGAGCCATGTATAGAATGAGAGAGTCATCATTCTCCACTGACCTTCAAATCATTTTCTGGTTGTGGGGATTATATTTTCTATGTAAATGCATCCTCTCTTGAGAGGAAAACATGAATAAGTTACCTTTAGAGACCAATTAGTTTTACAGACAACCTTGGAATCTAGTGTGCTTATACTACTTGGACAATGGAAGGTCATATTGTTACTAGATGCAGATCAAGCAGCTCTGCTCGATTTCATCTTTCTCTAAAGAGTATTATGTATTGATATTTCCTCTTACATCATCCCATGCAGGAAATGAACAAGATCAACGCTTACAAGCAGACAAAGACCGATCCTAAAGAACTTGTTGAATTCTACAAGAAGCGCTTCACTGTAATGCTTCTTACCCAGATTCAATTTCATCTCACGAATTTTTCTGAACAACTTTCTTTCCTCTCTCAACTCTGGCGAGATTGTTTTTATTTGCTAATCAGTTTTTTATTCAATTGCAGGCTCAGCAGTAAATGGAGTCATGACCATGCTAGTCTATGTGTCAAGGGAATAAGGGGAGTAAGAAAGATTTGAATGGCTCGATAGTTGATATACCTTTTGATATTTCCCAGAGGCTAGTTGGGTTGTTATCTGCTCTAGATGCAGCAGTGCCTCTTTTGCAGCTTGCAAAATGTTATCGGGCCTATTCCTCATGTTGGTGCATCTTGAGGCTTATTCATCAACTTGAAATTTCGCAAATAAAACATTTCATTTTTGAATGCTTTGTGTTGAGGTCTGTCTTCATATTGATGTTTCTTTGGTTTTTCCCGGGCTTCCTCTCATCAAAGCTGCTAGAATATCCTGGCTAATCCTCATGTTTGCGCATCTTGAGGCTTATTGACTTAGATAGAAGAAGCTGTTCATTGAAGAAAAAAGAAGACGAAGCTGTTGTTACAATAGAACTCTTAAAAGTACTGAAAGATGAAAGTATTTAATTTGGGTTGCGGCATTTTTCTGAGAGAAGCGGTGCTTAGAGCAACTATTATTATTGCCCTCTAAATGAGATTATAGTTCATTCTTTTTGGTTTTAGCTTTTCTTAATACAAACACGTGGCATTTACCATTACTCTGAATATTCAATTCAAGAATTTAGAATTGGACAAATGATCCAAGATAACATCAATATTTTTTACTACAATTACAGACAATGACGAATGCCAATGCATAAAAACATCACTTTCCAGGCGAAGGAAATTTCTTGAGCAGATTCGTGTGTTGTATTTTTGCCGCGAAATAGGTGGATTATTAGATGGTAAGTGGAGAGAGATAAGTGGAGAGCATATTCACAAAATCAACTCATCCTATTGAGCTAACAATGTAACTCATGACATCATACTATAAGAAAGAGAGGGAAGTGTTTACAAAGCCATAGAGAGTATATATGATCTTGAGATTTTCTTATCTGATCTTATTCAACTTCTTGGAGAAGCACCCTTATAAGTTATATGGACGGAGCCAAGGTTATTACAAACTTGTGTTGCACATAAGCATCTAAAGGATAGTTTTCAGGATAATAATAGTACTGTAGTAAAATATGACCACACAGGCATCTGCAAGTAGCTTTTACATAACTGAAAGAATAGAGCGTTTTGGCAAAAAGCAATGACCCTTATATGATACGGTGTAGTAATACGGCTAGCAGTGTTTAAGACAGGTCCTTGTTGAGAGGTTCGCGACGAGAACGAAGGTTGGGTCCTCGATCTCCATCGTCGGAGCTGGAATCGTCACAGGGTTTTGGACTAGTGTAGCCCAATTGTAGAGACAATTCTACGTATGCCATCTGTCCTACTACATTTCCAGCTTTGCCCTATCTTCTGGTCCTGTAACATTCCGATTGCCGTCTGTGTCGCCTGCCGATTGCAGGACTTGGGTCTACTGCTACTAGCACCTAATTCTCTGTAAGGATTGATTCTTGATTGTGGCTAGTTATTATTCAAATTCAGAAGCCCGAAATTATGACCATAATTCCAGGGGTTTTAGGAAAGTGGTCTTCCGTTGTGATCTTGAGAGGATTTCATGGAATATATTGTTGAGATGGTCAACTTTGTTGTAAAAGCTAAGTCCTCTTAAGGTTCACAATATACTAATCCTTTAACACTACAAGAGTAAATGAAGAATTTAGAGAAAAGAATTGTGATAATTCTCTATATTTTTGTACCAAGATTACAAAGCTATTTATAGGACTTCTACAAGTATTAACTAGGAAAAAAAAGATCTGAATAATACAGCTATAATCCCACAAATCAAGGGATACTAACAAATCATTTCCTAACTAATTATTTACAGCTATTTCCTAATAATTAGGACCCAAAAAATCAGGATTGAATATTCCTAATAATCAGCTCCTAAAAATCAGGATAATTCAACACTCCCCCTCAAGCCGAGGAATAGATGTCTTCCATTCCCAGCTTGGAGATAATTTCGTGAAAGAACCCACCATTAAGTCCTTTGGTTAGCACATCAGCAAGTTGATCTCCGGAAGGTATGTAGGACATGCAGATCAACCCCTCTTCTATCTTTTCTTTGATGAAATGCCTGTCAATTTCAATATGCTTCGTCCTATCATGCTGTACGGGATTATGAGCAATATTAATTGCTGATTTATTGTCACAATACAGCTTCATGGGACCCTTCCACTTGATTTTCAAGTCTTCTAGGATGATTTTAAGCCATAATAGCTCACATATTCCTTGGGCCATTGCTCGAAATTCTGATTCAGCACTTGATCTTGCAACTTCATTATGTTTTTTTAACTCCGCCAAGTCACTAAATTTCCGCCAAGAAATGTGCAATAAACAGATGTTGACCTTCTATCCACTATGGATCTTGCATAGTTAGCATCAGTAAAAGCTTGCAGCACCAGTTTTTGATTTCTTCTGAATATGACTCCTTTTCCAGGACTTCCTTTTAAATAATGTAGCACTCAATGGATGGCTTGTAAGTGTAATTCTCTTGGGTTATGCATAAATTGACTAATCACACTTACCGAATAGGCAATATGAGGTCTAATATGTACCAAATAGATGAGTTTCCTGACCAATTTTTGATATATTTCTCGATCTATAGCAGGTTCTTCCTTTGCATCCCCAAGCCTTTTATTAGGCTCAATAAGTGTAGCTACTGGTTTACAACCAAGTTTTCCAGTTTCCTTCTAGACATCAGTCACATACTTCTATTGTGAGACAAAAATTCCTTGTCTAGAGTAAGAAACTTCAATGCCAAGAAAGTATTTGAGTTTTCCTAGCTCTTTTATTTCAAACTCTTTAATCAAACATCGCTTTAACTGCTGTTTCTCCTCATCATCGTCACCTGTGACAATAATATTATCGATGTACACTAGAAGTGTTGTCACTCTCCCTCTTGCTGAATGCTTAATGAAGAGAGTATGATCACCTTGGTTTTGTTTGTAGCCTGAAGCTTTCATAACTCTGGAAAATCTCTCAAACCAGGCTCTAAGTGATTGCTTGAGCCCATATAGTGCTTTCCATAATCTACATGCTTTGTTTGTTGTCTTTTCTCCTTCAAATCCTGGTGGAATACTCATGTAGATCTCCTCTTCTAGGTCTCCAGGTAAGAATGCATTCTTCACATCATACTGTTGAAGTTGCCAATTAAAGTGAGCCACCAAAGAGAGTAGAATTCTCACAATGTTCGTCTTTGCCACCGGAGCGAATGTCTCCTGATAATTTACTCCATAGGTCTGAGTATAACCCTTTGCCACCAATCGTACTTTATATCTCTCAAGAGAACCATCGGCTTTGTATTTCAAGATAAAAACCCATTTGCAGCCCACAAGATTCTTTACCTTGGGTTTTTCAACAATCTCCCAAGTCTGGTTTTTTTTTTTTTTTTCTAGTGCATCCATTTCTTCTCTCATTGCATTCCTCCATTCTTCTTTAGAAAATACCTCATAAAGTATTTGGAATAGAAATGGTGTTTAGACTCACAATAAAAATTTTATGAGATGGTGATAGGTGATCAAGTGACACATAATGAGATAATGGATATAAGGGTTGCTTTGTGCACTCCCTAGTACCTTTTCTAACATCAATGGGAAGATGCAAGTCATTTTCTGGCCTATCAATTGATTGTTTATGCAAAGGAGAGTCGGAACTTACTGGAAATTCATTTGCAAAACTTGGATGGGAATCTTGAACTTGTGTTTGGTCTGAAACAACTGTCTTTCTTGAGTATACCTGAGGAAATCTCATAGAATCATAAATACGGGGAGATACGGGAGTGGACTCTTGTTCCGGAATAGGTTCAATCGTAGAGAGTGAGTCTGGAATTGAAGTAGCATGGACTGATTCATCAGAAACTGATTCATGAGGAGCCTGTTGATCAAAGTTGGAGGCTGATTGGTCAGGAGTTGATTGATTAGGGATTGGTTGATCAAAAGTGGGAGCTCGGATTGGAAGATTATTAGGAGGTAAGTCAAGATTAAGACCATCAAAGTCTTTATCTTCAACTAATGACTTCTCCCCCTGAAGATAAGACTGTGCAAAGTAAGGTTTGTTTTCTACAAATGTAACATCAACTGATATATAGGTCCTTTGAGAAGGAGGATGATAACATTTATACCCCTTTTGTGTATAGGAGTAACCAAGAAAGACACACTTGATTGCCCTAGGATCTAGTTTTCCCCTTTGCTGATTATGAACATGTACAAATGAGGTGCAACCAAAGACTCTAGGTGTGAGATTATTTGTTGTCCTGAAATGGGGATAAAAGCTAGAAAGAATTGCCATAGGAGTTTTGAAATCTAATACTCTTGATGGCAATCTATTAATCTTGTATGTAGATGTAAGGATGGCTTCCCCCCAATAAGACTTAGGGACATTTCCATGAAACAACAATGCTCAAGTAGTGTTGAGCAAATGACCATTTTTCCTTTCAGCCACCCCATTTTGTTGTGGTGTGTTTACACAAGATGACTCATGGATGATCCCTTCCTTTTGGAAATAGTCTATAACATTATCTAATCTAAAGCTCTTAATTTTAACTCCAAATTGATTTTGAACCATAGAATTAAAATTAGGAACAATGCTACTTACATCAGATTTATGTTTGAGTAAGAATATCCATGTGACTCTAGTGCAATCAACGATTAGAGAAACAAACCATTGAGCCCTTGAGATATTTGGAATTGTGGAAGGTCCCCAAATATCACTGTGAATCAATCAAAAGGATGAGAACTTCTTTTGTTGTTTCTAGGAAAAGATACACTGGTGTGCTTAGCAAATTCACAAGTATCACATTGGAATTGACTCATATCTAATCCTTTAAACAAGGAAGGAAACCTAATATTTAAGACACGAAAAGATGGATGACCAAAATGAAAATGGTAAAGCCAAATGACATCCTTATTTGAAGCACTAAGAAATGACTTGGAAGAATTGTTTATGATTTTCTTCGAAATCCTCGGTGTCTCGAGATAGTACAACCCATTCTTTTCCTTAGCAAGTCCAATCTTCCTCTTTGAATCCTGTTCCTGAAAAACACAGTAGGTAGGGTAAAAAATTGTATAACATTTGAGTTCATTAGTGAGCCTTTGTATGGAGACTAGGTTGGCTGATAGTTTTGGCACATGGAGGACATCTTTTAGAGTGAGAACAGGTGTAATATAGATATCACCAACTCCTGCAATAGTGGCCAAAGAACCATCTGCTACCACTATTTTCCTATTGCTTGGACATGGGGTGTAGGTACTAAAAAAAATGTGAAGTGTGAGTCATCTGATTAGTAGCACCTGAGTCTATTATCCAAGCTTCACTTGAAAGTTTTTCTTAGGCATTTAGACAAAAAAAAAAGAAAAAAAAGAATGGAGACTTACCCGAGAGTGCTAAGGAACATGCATTGGAGGGTTTATCAAGAGATTCTAAAAGCCCTTTAATTCTTTCTATTTCCTCACTGCTGAAGGATTCTTTCACATGTCCTTCATTGTGACTGATTTGCTGGCTGGTCTGTTCAATTAGATGAGCCTGGGGCCTTGCCTGTCCTCCTTTGTTTCCCCACTCTCAGCTTGAGGTTGTTGGTTTGCCATTCAGTTTCTAGCAACGTTCCTTTGTATGCCTTGGTTTCTTACAATAGGTACACCACAAACTGTCTTGATTATCCCTTCATGTAGGCCTCGAAGCATCCACCTTTCCTCTTTCTTGTGTTGACGCATTGTGAGTTTATTAATGTTGAGCCTTCCATGGCAACTTCAGGTTCTAGCATTATTCCCCTTCGACTTTCTTCTACTCGGATTAGAGAGATCGTCTCTTCCAAAGAAGGGATTTCTTCCTTTCCACGTATCTGAATCCTGACTTGGTCAAATGCATCATCTGCACATTTCATCTTAAATACTCGATAATGATCGAGTTCTCACCATAGATTTTGAAGGGAATTGGCATATTCCATCACCGTTTTGCTCCCTTGTTTTGTTGCACTTGTCTTTACCTTGATTTCATATACTTGTGCTGTAGCTTGAGCCTTTGAATAAGTCTTGCAAATAGAATCCCAAATCTCCTTTGCAGTTTTGAGAAACATACATATATCACTTATGGCCTGATCCGTTGAATCCCAAAGCCATGACATGATCACTAAATCTGCCTCATCCCATGTGTTGAACATGGGATCTTCTGGTGTTGGACATGTTCCGAGAAGATGGCTGAGTCTTCCTTTACCTTTCAAATAAGTCTTGACAAATTGTGACCATTAGATATAATTCTTTTCATTCAGCCTATAAGTTGCTCTCACATTTTGTAGATCTCCAGTCATATGGTTGGTGTTGGCCTCCTCATTTTGACCCAAAGTATCTCCAATCAATTTTGTCTTCGACATGGATAATTCCACGCACAAAGAAAGTACTTGGAAAGGAAGAGCAAAAGAAAATAAAAGCAGTAAAGGCTGCAAATGAATGAGGTTTTAGGGCAAAAGAAAAAATTGGGACAAGTTTAGAAGCACATAGGAAAAAATATAGCTAAAGGGATCACAACAATGACAGTTGCGATCAGATTGTTAAGGATAAAGACAAATCCAGCAATGAAGGCTGTGATTGGAAGATTATTGCATTAATGAAGGATGCACTGCAACATTATCCTAGAAAAAAAATGAGCCTAATGCTCTGATACCATGAAGAATTTAGAGAAAATAATTGTGATAATTCTCTATATTTTTATACCAAGATGACAAAGCTATTTATAGGACTTCTACAAGTACTGACTAGGAAAAAAAAATAGATCTGAATAATACAGCTATAATCCCACAAATCAAGGGATACTAATAAATCATTTCCTAACTAATTATTTACAGCTATTTCCTAATAATTAGGACCCAAAAAAATAAGGATTGAATATTCCTAATAATCAACTCCTAAAAATTAGGATGATTCAACAGTAAATGTAACCCTACAACGTGAAAATAAATAGACAAGTTCGAAGAGAAGAAAGAAAAGAAATCTATATTAGGAATATGTGCACTAAAAGTTTTAAATCTGTCACGAAAGTACAATTCAGTCTTAAAACTTACGAAAAGTACAATTAAATTTTAAAACTTGTCAACTTCGTACAATCTAGTCTTTCCATTAATTCTAAGGGTGAGTATGGTTCCGAGGTAAATCGGGAACCTAAGAATTGGACCAATGGGACCTGTCTGGTTCTAAGTTCCAAATATTGGGAAACTTGTTTCAACGGATAGGTTTTAGGTTTTAGGTTGGTGAAACTTGGAACCTAGAGCCTAGAACCTAGAATAAGCTTTTTGTGTTTTATTTCGATTTATGTCTTTGCGCAATCCTGTATTTTATGATGTTCAATGAGTATATAATTTGAAAACATTAGTTTGAGCTTCCATTTTATGATTAAGATTTTTTACAATTTTTCTTGTATCTAAATATAAGTTATGGTTAATGAATTGTAATAACAAATGGTAGTTATTAAAGGTGATAATAAAAGTGCAACATGAGTAGACCCCGAAACCGACCCTGTAATAGAGTAGTTGTAGATTCTAGAAAATAAGGAACCTCTTCCAACGAATAGATTTTAGGTTCAAACTAGAACTTGCCCGAAATTTAAAATCGCTCACGCCTCTTTAATTCTGTCCATTTAGAAAATGGAAAGTGCTGACTTTGCTTTTTAATATATATATATACTCTCTAAAATATGGAAACTAGGCTAAAACAATATTGTTTTAGATTTAACTTTAAATTTTTAACCCTAATCTTAATTAAATAAAATATTAAAATATTAAAAAAAAACACAAAAAGTAGCAAAGGCAAGGGTGGAGGCCCTTGTTGCCGCCCACCTCGTCGCCGAAAATGGTCGGTGAGGGCTTGGCTAGGGCCAGCTGAGGTCGTAAGTGAGGGCCTAGTGACACTCTCCTAGCTATAATAGCCCTCAATGAGGGTCGCCAACCCTTAGCGAGGATTGTTAGCCCTTGTTATGGTCTGTCGACCCTTGGCAAGGACCACCACAGCTAGGTGAGGGTTGGCGACCCTCGCCTAAATATGGGTGGAGGGCTGCGACTTGGGCGAGGGTCATAGGCCTTGGCTGAGGCCTTGGTGACCCCTCGTCAGCCCTTTTCAGCGATGCGATATTTTGGTTAAATAAATTAGAATTTAAGCCATACCATTGCTATATTAAGAGAAAAATATTTTAAAAAGCCATAATAGCATTTTGTATTAGTCTAAATGAACAGAGTTAGAAATGATTCGATTGTATAAATTTGACAAGTTTAAGAACTTAATTGTACTTTTTTTGTAAATTTTAGTACTTAATTACATTTCGTTAAAAGTTTTAGGACTTCCACTGAATATATTTTTATATATTATATAAACATATAATCTCTCAAAAACTCTATACTAAAATGTGATTAAAAATTAATATCATTTGACATATTCCCAAGTTCCTCTCAGATTTGGAATGGATTCTATAGGGTCCAGATGCTAAGGTTCTAACTCTCTTGAGCAACTAGACAAGGCTAGGGGTGAGCATGGTCTGGGTTAGTCCGAGCCACCCCCTAACCCTAGGACCAACCCATACAGTGTCGGTCCTCAATTTTTAGGACCGAGGGCCAACCCTATTGAGCTTGGGACCAAGGACCGGACCGACCCAATGGGTTCGGTCCGGTTCCAAGGTCAACCTAGGACCGATCGATAATTTTTTTCGTCTTAATTTTTATACTCCCTAAAAAAGCAAACCCATAAATTCAAATTACACATCCATCGACAATGCGGCATTATGCAACTAAACTATAAATACCAATACATATTTAGCAAATTTAAGATGAAAGAATAATAGAAATTTCATACATGCTAATCACTCATTGAGATATAGGATAAGATGGAAAGTTATTGTAATCATCTATCTTTAATATTCATAACACCATATGCAAAAACGTTTTCCTACATTTGATCATGTAGAATCCACTCAACCAAAAAATGAATTTCACACCACTTGACTAGCATTTGATCATGTATAGTCCACTTAACTAAAAAATGAGCTTTACACCACTTGACTAGCAAATCACCGTAACAATTGCAGTACTACTCTACTCTTCAAAAACTTCTACAAGTTGACACAAATTAAAAAGCAAAGTGCAGGTGAAATTCATTAGTAGAATACAATTAAACCATAAAAAGTTCAAAATACTTAATATAAACCATAAATATATAACTTCACATTTTGTTAATTTACTTGAACTTCTAAACACCTGAAAACAAAACAAACGACACATAATTAATACTCAACAAAAGTTTTAAATTGAAATTACTATTAATGCTATTGATAGAACATGTCAATATAATATAATAAAACAGACATTTTACTTAGGTTTGAAAATATAAAAGAATTATATATAATATACAGGGTTGGTCCAGGGTTGGACCGACCAAAAACTCTTAGGACCGAGGACCAACCCGCACAGTGTTGGTCCTGGAATTTCAGGACCAAGGACCAACCCAGTCCCCTTGGGAACCGGACCAGGACCGGCAGGGTTGGGCCGGTCCAGGGTCAGTCCAGGGTCGACCCTAGACCGCTGCTCACCCCTAGACAAGGCTGCCCACCATCTCTCCTCCAATGCTCAAGTTAGCTTACGATAATGGAAACTAGTAAAATTTAGGCTTTATCACCAAAGTTGAAGGACATTTATTAATGAACAAAGTTCTTCTATTTATACTTGTCCTTTGAAGTGCTGCTCAAGTTACAATCTCTGGTATTTTAGGCGCATCGAGCTTAGTCAGACCGGACCATTGCATTCGATTGTGGATGTTCAAGTAGTTCGGACATAATCCGACGTTTCCAGGGGTGACGTTCGGACGAGGGTGAACGTTGTAATTGTTTCTCGGCTTTTGGTTTGGACGGTCTTTTGGATGGGCTTGGGCCTTGATGGATCATTATATTTAACTTATTGGTCATGTATTAATACATAGTTTTAAGCCATATTCCTATCAATTTACACTAAAATGCAAAAGTAGATAATATATATACGTGAAAATTATTCACTTAAGCGTTCGATTAAATATGTAATTGATGAGTAGTGGCTACTATAAATCGAGTTGATGCAATGTTCAAATTACGTTTAGTCCCTAGGACGGTTTTGATTGCTCTAGAGTAATTTTTGGAATATAATATGCGGAAACGACGATATTTTACAATTTACATCACCGCGAAATCGCCATAGAAATAATGAGGACACCAGAAATTTACATAGTTCGGTCTGAATATCGGTACCTACATCCATGAGGAAAATTAGTAGCAAATAATTCACTATAATTGGAGAATCAGAGTTTACAATTGCTTACACACTCAAGTGTTTCTTACATTTAGATTTAACTCACACACTCAAGTGTTTCTTACACTTAGATTTAACTCAAAACTCAAAGTGTTTATAAATAAACAACTCATTTGGACATAAACTTACGGCACAAAATTACCGCACATTCAAGCTCAACAAACTGCTCTACATACACCTAGTTTGTGTACGTACATATTTGCATTCTTTTTTTCTTGATCATGTGGGTGGCTCCTCTTCAACTTGACATCGTGCGACTCCTACTTTTTCTCGTAGGGTTTCGGCAGCTACACACACAATCTAAAGGAAACTTGTATTATGTTCTTATTTATGTGGCCAGAGTCAAACTTTGACTCTAGGCCTCATCATTTGATTCCTTCTTCGGTGACCTCTGGGACGCTGCAGGTAAGCTGAAGAACCCCTATTTTTTTTCTTCCTTTTTCATTTAATATATATTAAGTGTGCCCAAAGTCAAGACTTTAACTTTGGGCTCCACGTGGATGACCTAATTCGCCTCCTGCACATAAAGAATAAACTTTGCTCCTTTTATTTTCTTTATTTTATTATTTCCTCTTTTGTAATCCTTTATGTGATCTCACGATCAAAAAATAAAAAATTTATCCAAGCGAATCACGATTTGCAAATACTCAAACTCGAGACATAATTTAACAATTCTCCACATTGGCTTGATGTTTAAAGTTAAGTTATAGTGCTCATCATACATGCTGCTCTCCCAACGCCCTGACAGGCGCTTACTCTCTACAGACACCAATAGAGCCCAAGCATAGTTTGAGCTTCACTAAAGGAACAAACTTAGTCATCATGTCTACCGGGTTATTTGCTGTAGTAATTCTTTTAACAATAACATTATCCTTAGCTAAGACATATTGGATAAAGTGGTACTTTATGTTGATATACTTCGTTCACTCGTGATAAATTAGATTATATGTCAAATATATCACACCTTGGTTATCACAGTGTATATCTACACTTTTTTGTTCTAAGCCAAAGTCCGAGAGCAAACTTTGTAACCATATTGCCTCTTTCGCTACAAATGTTAGTGCCATGTACTCTGTCTCAGTTGAAGACAATGTAATATGATCTTGTAAGGACACTTTCCAACTAATTGCACCACCCGCTAGCGTAAATATGTACCTTGTTAAAAACTTGCAATCATCCACATCACCGATGCGATCCAAATTCACAAAACTAGTAATCTCACTACCATTGATGTCTCTCTGGTACACTATACCCACATCTGTTGTCCCCTTTAAATATCTGAGGATCCACTTCACAGCTTCCTAATGAGCTTTATCAGAACGCTTCATATAGCAACTAACCATGCTCACAGCTTATGAAATATCAGGCCTAGTGCACACCATAGCATACATAATACTACCCACGACACTAGAATAAGGAACATGGGACATATGCTCATCTTCAGTCTGTGATGATAATTTATCTGAAAGTTTAAAGTATTTCGCTAAAGTTGTACTTATAGATTTTGCTGCCTGCATATTAAACATGCCACAATCTTCTTAATGTATTTCTTCTAATATAAACGTAAAACTCCTGTAGTCCTATCACGCAAAATCTCCATACCCAATATTTTCTTTGCTGCACATAAATCTTTCATCTTAAAGTCAACATTTAACCGCTTCTTCATCACATCAATATCAGACATATTCTTAACTGCTATAAATATATCATCAACATATAAGAGTAGATAAATAAAAGAACCATTCTCCAATCTCCTATAGTAAACACAATTATCCATTTGACTTTTTGAATAGTTTTGATTAGTCATGAAAGCATCAAAATGTTTATACCACCGCCTAGGAGATTGTTTTAGCCTATACAAAGATTTTTTCAACAAGGAAACATGATCTTCCTTACTCGGAATAGCAAATCCCTCTGGTTGCCTCATGTAAATCTGCTCCTTCAACTCACCGTGAAGAAACGCAGTTTTCACTTCTAGTTGCTCTAACTTGAGATCCTGCGAAGCAACTAAAACAAGTAAAACACAAATAGAAGTATGTCTTATTACAGGAGAAAACACCTCATTATAGTCAATGCCCTCACGCTATGTATATCCCTTCGCCACAAGTCTCGCCTTATACCTTGCTGCCTCAACAGCAGGAATGCCCTCTTTCCGTTTGAAGACCCATTTATTTCCAACAATCTTTTGGCTCTTGGGTATTTTGACCAACTCTCATGTTTGATTTTGATGGAGTGATTCCATCTCTTCACTCATAGCCCTTAACTACTGCGACGACTCCGAACTAGCCATCGCTTCGGAGTAAGATGAAGGTTCATCTGTGTCCATCGTCCACAGTCAATGTATAAGCAATATCTGTATAACCATAACGTACCGATGATTTAATTTGTCTTATCTATCTATCTATGGCTATAGTGTGCTGCGATTGTGCTAATTGTCCATTATCACCAATTTCAGGAATTGTGGCTTCATTTGTAGTCTTAAATTTAGTTACCTTCGAGGTCTCCGAAGTCTCCACCTAAAGCTTCACCTCACTAATGACACCGTGATCTATCTTCTCTGTTAGTTGTGTCTCAGAACTTCTCTGTTGAAGCATTGCAGTCTCGTCGAATATCACATCTCTGCTAATTAGAACATTGGGTGATCTAAGATTGGTGCACCATAGCCGGTAGCCTTTCACCCCATGTGCATAACTTAGAAATATGCACTTCTTCACCATCGGCTTAAGCTTACCATCACTTGCATGAGCATATGCAGGACATCTAAATATACATAATCCGAAGTAATCAATAGGTTTCCTTGACCATACTTCCTTAGAAGTCTTCCACTCGATAGCAGATGATGGAGATTGATTAACTAGGTAGCATGTCATATTTACTGCTTCGTCCCAAAATTCTTTGCTAAGTCCTGCATGTGAAAGCATGCATTAAGCTCGCTTAAGCAAAGTTCTGTTTTTCTGTTCTGCCACGTCATTCTGCTGTGGCATCCTGGGTACTGTGCGGTGTCTTATAATACCTTATTTCTCGTAGAACTCTGTAAAATCTTTACAAAAGAACTCCATACAATTATCAGTTCTCAAGCACTTGATTTGTTTATTTGACTGTTTCTCAATCAATGTCTTAAATTTCTTGAACCGATCAAACACATTATATTTGTGCTTCAGAAAGTATACCCATACCTTTCTTGAATAATTGTCGATAAATGTTAGCATATATCGAGCACCTCCTTTTGAAGGAACCAAAGATGAGCCCCAGACATTCTAAATGAATATATTTAACTGGTCATTTGATTGAATGAACAGCTATAGTAAACTTAACTCGATGCTGCTTCCCAGAGATGTAATGCTCATATAAGTCTAGCTTCCCTATCTTTTGACCCTTCAACAACCCCCTTTCACTAAGTATCGTCATACTTGTCTTACTCATGTGCCCCAAATGCATATGCCATAATTGAGTCAAGTTAAAGTCTGACTCACTTGATGAAATTACAGCGGTTCCGATCATGATCTCTCCTAGTAGACAATAGAGAGTATTCACTTTCTTCCCTTTCATCACTATCATGGCAC
Organism: Eucalyptus shirleyi; assembly: GCA_017140165.1. Classification (NCBI taxonomy): domain Eukaryota; kingdom Viridiplantae; phylum Streptophyta; class Magnoliopsida; order Myrtales; family Myrtaceae; genus Eucalyptus; species Eucalyptus shirleyi. The sequence continues at coordinate 29,804,193 of CM029446.1, forward strand.
CTCGAGAGATCTTCAATACTCCTCTTTCAGCAATGTACCTACACCCGATGTCATCGAGTGTCTCCAGAGAAATAAGATTCTTCTTGAGCTTTGGTACATGCCTCACATCTGTCAATGTGCGCACCACCCCATCGTGCATCCGAATTGTCTATCCCTATAGCCTTACAGACTACATTATTCCCTAAAAGAACCCTACCACCATCTGTAGTCTGGTAAGTAATAAACTAGTTCTTATGAAGTGTCATATGATAAGAATACTCCGAATCTAGCACCCATTTGTCTCCTAACAAAGTATTAGTCTCACATAAAATAGCTTTTGCATCACTATAGCTCCCCTCGGCAACGTTTGCCGTATTGCTTGTGGCATTCTATCTATCAACTTTATTTCTCCACTTTGGACAATCTCTCCTGATGTGTCCCTCCTTGTGACGCTTGAAGCACTTCACGTGTCCTTTGAACTTTTTATGGCATGATTTCAATATGCTTTTACCTCTGCTACTACTAGGTCCTCAATATTGTTCTCTACCCTGAATCATCAGTGCTTGTGCTACTCTATGCGCCAGATTGTCATCTCGCAACTTTCTTTGCTACTCCTTAGAGAATAAGGCGGACTTTACCTCTTCTAAGGTAATTGTAGTATGCCCCTACAACAGTGAATCAGTAAAGTGCTTCCATGACTCTATTAAAGAGGCTAACAACATTATGTCATGTTCTTCATCATCAAGTATTTTATCGATGTTCTTTAGATCCATCATGAGTTTATTAAATTCATCTAAGTTGATTCTGATAGATGTACCTTCAGTATATCTAAATCGAAACATATTCTTCAACATATACAAGTAATTGTTAAAACATTTTTTCACATAGAGTACTTGAAGTTTTGCCCATAATGCTATGACATCCTTCTCCTCAGCAACCTCTATTAAAACTTTATCCAACAAATTTAACAGGATTGTGCTCTTTGCTCTTTCCATTAGCTCTACCCTCTTAGAGGCTTTCATTATAATATGCAACTTATCTTCACTATCCAATGCTTTAGCCAAAATTTGAGTCGTCAATAATGCTTTCATCTTGATGCTCCATAACACAAATTTGTTGCTCCCGTTAAACTTCTTAATTTCAGATTTTCTCTCAGATATAATTGCAATAACAGAATTTCCAGATAATAATCAAACAAGCAAAAACTCCAAATCACAATCAAGAAATCCGAACCAAGCTATGATACCAATTGTTGGAATATAATATGTGGAAACAACAAGATCTTGCAATTTACGTCAATGCGAAATCGATAGAGAAATAAACGAGAGATAATGAGGACACCGGAAATTTACGTGGTTCAATCCGAATATCGGTACTTACGTCTAAGGGGAGAGCCGGCAGCAAATAATCCACTATAATCGGAGAATCAGAGTTTACAGTTATTCATACGCTCGAGTGTCCATACATAGATTTAACTCAAAACACAAAGTGTTTATAAATAAACAACTCACTTGAATATAAACTTACGATACAAAATTATTGAGCATTTAAGCTCAAAACAAAACGCTCTATGTACACTTGGTTTGCGTACGTACGTATTTGTGTTCTTTTTTTCTTGATCGCGTGGGTGGCTCCTCTTCAGCTTGACATCGTGCGGCTCCTACCTTTTCTCGTAGGGTTTCGGCAGCTACACACACTCTAAAGGAAACTTGTATTATGTTCTTATTTATGTGGCCAGAGTCAAACTTTGACTCTAGGCCTCACTGTTTGATTCCTTCTTCGATGACTTATGGGACGTTGCAGGTAAGCTGAAGAACCCCTCTTTTTCTTTTCTTCCTTTTTCATTTAATATATATTAAGTGTGCCCAAAGTCAAGGCTTTGACTTTGGGCCCCACGTGGATGACCTAATTCGCCTCCTGCACATAAAGAAGAAACTTTGCTCCTTTTATTTTCTTTATTTTATTATTTCCTCTTTTGTAATCCTTCATGCAGTCCCACAATCAAATAATATATTTTTTTTATCCGAGCGAATCGCATTTTGCAAACGCTCACACTCAGGATGTAATTTAACAGTAACAACAAGATATATTCTAAAATAAATGTATGATCTAGTCGAACCGAGTTGACACAATGTTCAACTGGTAAGGCTGCCAATATCAAGATAAAAATATTATAAGTGCCACAGTCTTCATATAGTGTTCATTTTTTTTGAACTCATATAGTGTTCATTTAAGTGCTATAATTTTTTTTTTCGTAACTATTGAAAGTGTCATAACTTCTAGAAAAATGTTCATTTAAATATTATAACTTTCAAAATTATTTAAGTGCCAAAAAATCTTAAGAATGTTCAGCCAACGCCGAAAGCCCACTGTGACAAAAGTTATACGGCAAATTAAAAAAAGAAGAAGATGATGGCACCCCAGTATGCAAAACGTAGGCTATGACTTAAGCAGCCGAAAAGAATTTATTACATTCGAACGAATGCCGTACAAAACTTACCGATGGTCCTATTGCCACGTCACTACCTCGACTCTTCAAACCCTCCTCTGCACTTCTGGGGCGCCATTCTCGTTTACATTGAAATCGACGCCAACGCAGAGAAGCACGAACATCCTGCAGATTTTCTCTCCTGGAACTACCGTACGCCAATGGCTACTCCGTAAGAATCTCTCGCGATCTTGCGTTTTTCCTTCTTTGTTTTTTTTTTTTTTTGGACGATCCCTTGCTTGATTTTTTGTTTCGATTCTGTCGCAGTGCCGTGGTTGAGAACTTGCCTGCTCGGTTGGACTCCAGCGCCAAGCAACCTCCTCTTTTCGATGGAACAACGAGGTTCGACTCTTCTTCTTTTTTCCTTCAAGCGTCGTTCGAGTTGAGTCAGCGTGATTACTGATAAGATTGGTAAACAAGAGATTGTCTTATGGGTCTGCTTCTGTTTGTATTCTCCAAATTTTCTGAAGGTTGTACACCTCTTACGCATGCCCATTTGCTCATCGTGTCTGGATCACGAGGAACTATAAGGTGAGTTCATTCTCTGTGATCATGTGCAATTTAACGAAAATTATGCCCGATTCGCCCTTCTATAGGTCATTTAGTTCATTTTGATTCGGTTCATGATTAGTTTCTGAATTGGGATTACATTCGTGAGTTGCAGGGACTGCAGGACAAGATTAAGTTAGTTCCTCTTAATCTTCTAGACAGGCCTGCTTGGTACAAGGAGAAAGTCTACCCCGTGAATAAGGTGATTCTTCTTTCGCTTGTCTTTTGTGCGCGTTGCCGGTTGCTTAATTCTTTGTTTGTTTTCTCAGATCAGTGGACAAGTGCCCACGGGATTCCGGATTTTAAAAGTCAGCTCTTGTGTTATTAGTTATCATGAATTCCAAAACCATGTGTGGCTCGATTTTTTTATGTTTATTATAGAAAAATTCGACTCTTATGGTAGCTAATGTTAACTTGAGAAAATCAATTGGCTCCCTACTTGGTTTATTTGGCCATTCTGACCTTTTTAATTAAATGAAAAGGGTGAGTTTTTGCCATTGTTTATTTGATGGGCACATTTTGCTTTTCTTCTTTTAACTTATGATTAGGTTCCGGCCTTGGAGCACAACGGGAAAATCATTGGAGAGAGCCTGGACCTTATCAAATACGTGGACAGCAACTTTGAAGGGCCTTCTCTCTTCCCTGATGTGAGCACTGGATTGCAAATGTACATTTCTTATTTCTGTGGCTTGCTCATAACTTGGTGGCTGCTCTTTGATATGTAGGATCCTATAAAGAGGAAGCTCGGAGAGGAACTGTGGTCTTATGTTGATGAATTCGTGAGCTTAGTCTTCACTTCATTCAAGGGAGAGGGACCAAAAGAATGTGGTAAGTCCTCTTAGCGCTTTTTGGGGTGACAGGTATCTCTGTTACCATAAGTGAACTCTGTCTTCTGCATCAGCTTCTGCTTTCGACCACTTGGAGAATGCTTTTGGCAAATTTGAGGATGGACCATTCTTTCTCGGACAATTCAGTGGGGTATGTTGGCCTTCTCATATTTGATTAGGGGCTCATCGGTGGTTTTTCTTTTTCTAGATTGGTTAAACAATAGATCTGTTGATCGATGAAATCCATATGATGAGCAAACCTATGTTGCCACAAGTAATTTCGCCAGATATGTGATTATTGATATGTGGTTGACTATTATTTAGGGTCTGATTTTGTGATTGCAGGTGGACATTGCCTACATCCCCTTTGTCGAAAGATTCCGGAGTTACTTATCTGAAGTATGGAAATATGACATCACTGCTGGCAGGCCAAAACTAGCAGCGTGGATTGAGGTACAGGAAGGAATCTAGTCTCAGGCCAATGCTTAATTTAAGCGTCATTTCTCTTCCATTTTGGACAAAACTCTTTCTTCCCAACAACAAAAAGACAACTAAATTCCAAGATTGGTTCTGAGGGAAATGGTGAATCAATGATAGACAGTTTCTAGATAGTGTCCAGGCTAAACTTTGGCCTTGGTAAACTACTGAAGCGTTGGAGCATGTCTATGCTGAGATCCTGACATGCCACAAGAGTCATATATAGAATGAGAGTCAGTCTCCACCAACCTTCGGATCATTCACCAGTTGTAGTGACCATATTTTCTGTTTAAATGCATCCTCTCTTGAAAGGAAAACATGATTTACGTGTAGAGCCCAGTCAGTTTTACAGACATATGTTTTGATCGAGTGTGCTTATACTACTTGGGCAATGTCAAGTCATAACTTTATGAGTTACAAATTCAGCAGCCCTGCTCAATTTTGTCCTTGCTTGAGACCATATCATGCATTGATCTTTCCTTCTACTTCATCCCGTGCAGGAAATGGACAAGGTTGATGCTTACAAGCAGACAAAGAATTTGTTGAATACTAAAGAATTTGTTGAATACTGGAAGGCACGCCTCAGGGTAATGCTTCTAACCCAGACTCAAACTTGACGTCACGATCTTTTCTGAGCAACGTTCTTTCCCCTCTCAGCCCCGTTGAGTTTGTTTCCGGTCACTAATCAGTCTTTTCCTCGAATGCAGGCTCAGCTGTAGATGGGGTCAGGATAATGGTATTGCTCTATACGAAGAGAATAAAGGGGAGTAAAGAAAAGAGTGGAATAGCTTCTTAGTTATTATACCCCTTCTTTAGACGTTTCCCTGAGGCTAGTTGTCTTGTTTATCCGCTCTAGATGCAGCAATGCCTCTTTTACAGTTCGAAATTAGTATGGTGATGTTGCTTGAAATTTCATAAATTAAAAAAGTTCATTTTCGAATCCTTTGCGTTAAGTTTTGTCTTCATGAAAGCTGCTGGACTATACTGGTTGCGTCAGTTTTAGTAGTACACAAACACAGAAAGGGACAAAGGCCAATCCATAAAGACATTATTTTCCGAGCATAGGAAACTTTCTTTTGAGCGGGATTAATTGCTCGTTGGGTGACGATCATCTAATAATAATTTTATTACATAATCGCGCAGTCAACTACGCAATTCAATTAACTGAGTGGGTGGTGGGGTTGATGGTCGGCACAATTTACAATTAAATTACTCAACACATATAATTGTCGAAGGCATTTGTCCAAAATAGTGACTAGCTCAAATGGCTTAGGCCTTATTTACGCATTATTCGTTTCTACAATCATATGGTCATTTTTTTTATTGAACGACCAGTCCAAGCACAAATTTGTGCCAGGTGCCCCATCAAGTACTCTCTTTCTCTCCTAGATCTGGATCTAGGGCTCGGCTTAGATATGAAATATGTTGACCTTTCAAAGGATGGGGGCCCACAGAATTGAAAAAAAGAAGAAGAGTCGGTCAACAAATGAAGGAGGGGACGTTTGGCTTAGATTAAAAGAGAGCCCAAGAGCTCGCGCAAGAAAGAAAAAGGAAAGAGAGGAAAGAAAAGAAGAGAAGAAGGAAAAAAGAAACAAGGGGTTTTTGGGTGCGCACATCACGGGGACCTAGTCAACCTGATTCAACTTCGATTCACAATGGCCAATAAATACTTGCACCCCTCATTCGTCCAATCAGGATAATTTTCGAAATTAGGTTATATATTCGAAGTGTTGTGTATTTGAGTTGTCAAGTTATTGAATTTCTTGGGAATGGTTATGGGGTTTGACGGTCGTTTATGTGAATCAATAGTTTTGTAGGAGTGAAATTTTAGGATTCCGAGGTCGAGTTTCGCATTGAATTTAAGTTCAAATAATCATTTCGGTAAGCGATTTGTCAATGTGTAGGAGTTAATTTGTTAGTGTTTCAACTTAGTTTAGCCAAGCCGTATTTGAAATAGCATTTTACTTAGTTTTGATATTATTTCTCACTTAGATGATAGGATTGCGAGTTTGTTGATTCGAGTGAGCCTAGTTGTTTGATCGTAGACATTTCCAGGTGAGTAGTGTTATCTCTTCTATGAATTTGTCAGCTCATGCCTTGAAAACAATAGAGATTCGAGACATTATAAGTAGTTAAAGAGCATGTTTATTGCATAAAATTCTGGATTGGGTAATTACTATCTTTTAATATTTGAGAATGATATGAGAAATGGTTGAGAAATGGCTGATGAGCCATGTTGCAAAATGTTATATATAATTTGTGAGCTTGGTTTATGATATGAGTTCTTTCGTAATTTGAGAAACATTTTATAAAATGTGCTTTAATATGTTGCTAATTCATGAAATAAATTCCGAAATGGTGTAGAAAATGTATTGTGAGGTATATATTTTTCTTAACAAACAAAGTTGGAGAAGAGGATATATTTTGGGTTTGCAAAATCATCTTGTGAAAGAATTACATTTACTTTGAGTATGGCTTAATGAAAGGTGATTTGATTTGATATGTGAAACCGATCTATGTTGCGGATTGGTTTTGTGGAAAGAATTGATTTGTGAAAGGCCTAGGAAATTAGCTGTGATATGGATGGGCAAATGATTAAGTACCATGCGATAACATAACTTCATATGAGTCACCTCTAGAGTATTGTAGTCAAGGACTAAATGCTATATGATTATGTTATTTCGTAGGGGTTATCTCTAGAGCCTTATACTATTGATATATGTTGATCAAGGGTTAAGTACTACATGATAACATAACTTTGTGAAATGCACCTCTAGGGCCTTGTACTATTGATACATATTGATCAAGGGTTAAGTGTTATATGATAACGTAATTTTATGAAATGCAACTCTAGGGCCTTATACTATTGATATGTGTTGGTCAAGGGTAGGTGTTACACGATAACGTAATTTTATAGTAGCCACATCTGGGGCATTGTATTTCATATATGTTGGTCAAGGACTTAATGCTACACGATAATGAAATCTTATAAAAGGCATCTCTAGGATTTTGTACTACTTAAGGGTTAAGTGCCACATGATGACGTGATCTCGTGAGAGTTACCTCTAGGATCTTAAGATATGATGTGCTATGAGATTAATTAGTGGAATGGATTATAGACGTGTATTTTGATATGAGATGGACCAATGGATAGACTATTAGTGTGATTTTGATGAGATTGATTAATGGACTTGATTATTGACATTTTTGGATGATTTTAATGAGTATTTTCTAAATTGTATAAAGCTTGTTGAAATGAAACAACTTGTGTATGATTTAATATATACTATTCACTGAGCTGTGGTTGCTTACTTCTCTCTTTTCCTATCTTTTCAAGTCTCCTATTTAGTGACCGTTGGAGTGGGAACATTGTGAGGCTTTTGGGAGCTAAACTTGTGAGTGGTTGAAGACTTCATTCTTTAGATAGAAGGACAGCCATGTCATCTCATCACTATAAGATTCAAGGTGTGACAAGATATGCCCTGACCTTCCTTGATCCAAGGTCGAGTGAAGCTGGCGATGGCAGTCACCATCGACGCCTTGTTGCAGAGGGCAGGAAGGAAAGAGGGATGAGAACGAGGTTGGTCTTTGGGCGGTTGGGGGACCGTGGTATCAGCGAGCGAAGGATGGCAGCGGTGCGGTGGCTGTTTGAGCTCGTTGGATGAGGGATTGTACGAAGCGGGGGAGGTGATATGTCTGGATGGGGAAAAAGCTAGGGTTTTTGGGTTTTTTTTTTTTTTTGCAAAGTATTGTGAGGGGTGGAGTGCGCAAGTGTAAGGCGTTAATAGACGAGCGATGCATCGCGGAAATAGCTAATTTTAGTCTAAATAGGAGTGTGAAATAGAATTTCAGAAGTTTTAAGGTAATTTGCACTCTAGACACTTGTCCAAATAGATCTATTCTCTTTTGCAAAAGAACTGACCGAATTGGCCAATTTTGAGTAATCTCAATCCCTAAAATTTAAAATCAGTGAATGCTAGTTCAGTTCTTAGTTTTAGTGTGGACCCACACAGATAAATTTATTTATTTTTAAATTTTTATTATTTCTAATTTCAAAAATCCTAATTCCCATTCTTTTCTTGCTCAGACAGAGTCACGCACGCCTTTTACTCTCACTTCCCTCGGTCTTAGTCACACAGATCACACGCCTACCTCGTGACTTGACATCTCTCAAACTTGATTTTTAATGATCATTGTAGTTTTGTTCGTGGAGATGGTCACCATGTTTCGCTTTTCACGAGCTTCTTTTATTAACATCATTCAAGTAATAGTTTAGACCATACGACAACACTCAGTCTTACAGGGAATAGCAAAAAAAGAAAGAAAGAAAAGCATATACAGTCAATTCCTCGGTCGAATCCCAGTTCTACAAACTAGGAATAAGCCCTTTTGGTCCAAATCTTAGTTCCAGAGTGGGAACTGTACCCCGGAACCGATTGTACATCTAGTAGAAAGGCTGACTAACTAATAATGGAGAATACAATTTACATTATTATATAAAGTAAAGAGGCTATTCTACCTGTGAAATATCTCAATCATTTATTTCCCGTAGATATTTTTGATCACTTATTTTGCAAACACCATGTACACGGAGAAATGCGTAAATGCATAATCTAATTTTATCTGTCATGTTTCCTTACTAAAATTTGGATATTTTCTATCACACTGATTTTTTCTTAAATTTTTTTTTAATCTTGAACTCGTTTTATCTTTTCACGTATGTCTATATAATTTCTTTGTACTGTGTATTTTTGGTACTAATTTTTTTTAATTATTCAGCTACTCAAATATTCATAACAAAATGATTTTTTTAGTATTTTAAATGTCAATTTCTTGCGCACATGAAGACATTTACTAATATTGTTTATGTGAACCAATTTAGAAAATTGACAGCTAAAAATATGTTCAGAATTATCTCCATCTTTTACTTTTTCCTTCTCTTTCTTTAAAAAAAAAAAAAAATCTTTTGGCTCATGCAATTCTTTGTTTGTTCATGGGGACGTTATTACTAATACGAGCCCTCTCATCATCAAGGGTCTTTTGGTCGACTCGGTGGCACCATTGCTAGCGGAAACACAAGAGAGCACGGAGGAGAAGATCCGTGTGTGTGTGTGTGTAAGTGTGTTTTTTTTTTTTTTTTTTTTTTTTTGAGTGAAGCGTATGTTTTTCTTTAATAGCTTGGAGCCACGTCGACAATGTAGTTGGAATAATAATCTGACGCGGCAACGTGGTCTGTCTTGCCAGCGTTTGTCCATAAATTCCATGGATGAACCATCTAGCCAAAAATATATATAGTTTAGAGATTCAATCGCTCAAGAAATTTGGAAAGGCCGAATTGAACATTTTACAATAATTTATGAACTTTTGGTGCCTTCATCCCTAATATCAAAATAGGATGCATGACTAATTTTCTTTATTGGAACTAAGCGATATCCGATATCTTTGCTCCGATATTAAAACAAGACGACCTATCGCCTTTATTTGCAAACGCACAAAAAAATGCATATGGAGGACATTTGACATTGATGGTGCGTTTGGTAACATTTTTGTTTGGGGAAATAATTTCTTTTAAAAAATAGTCTTTTTTTCTTTTTCTATTTCTATTTCCTATAATAATTTTTGAGTAAAAAAAACGCGTTTGGTAACTACGCAAAATGTCTATTCTCGGATTAGAAAAAGAATAGGAATGTGTCTGGTACAATTCATACATCTTGTGACTTAGAATTTCTTTTAATTTTTTAATATTTTTTTTAAATTCTTTTTTCCCTCTCTTCTTCTTCTTGGTCCTCCTCTAGTCCGTGGCGAGCGGCGATTGGGCAACAACTGACGGCCAGCGGAGGGTAGCTAGTAGCAGTAGTGGCAACTGCCAATGGTGGTAGATAGCGGGGGATAGTGAGGAAGAAGAAGAAAAGAAAAAGAAAAAGAAAAGAAAATGACTTATTTTTAGAAATTGTTCTCAGGAATAAGAGACGACTTTTATTTCTACTCATTATTTCTATTCTAAATCTATTTTTTAACCACTTTTCTATTATGGGAAATAGAAAATTTAATAAATGTTATTAAACAGATTTCTGTTCTTTTTCTTTGTTGGGGAACACAAGAACCAAAAAAATCAATGAACAAAAATGTTATCATATAGGCCTAAGAGGCTTGGTAGGAAATATACCAACTCGAAAACTGTCTTAATAAACATGACCTTTCTCTAGTACACAAGTCTCTTAAAAACTGAGTGCAAAGTATCATTTTCTATTCTTTAATTTTTTTTAATGAGTAAACTGGCAACTGAAATGCTAATAAGAAATTCTCTCTTGAAATGTAGAGCACCTATATACCGTTGTGGTAGTTTTCCCTTTCCATCCCAAACCCTAACCCTTCGAATGTTCCTTCAGATTTGAGCTTCCAAATTCGTGTGTTGGTTTCGCTGGATGCACCCATGGCCATCTCAGCTGCCGATTGCTCAATTGACAGGGGAATCCTTGCCTTTTTTCTTCTTTAATTCTCCATCTTTGCTTTCTATCTCAATCGGTTCCGGTCACAAGACTGCCAATTGTTGTCCTAGCGGTGAAGACCCATTTTGGTGCTGCTTACTTCCTCAGCTTCCCTTTCCTGTGTTGCGCTTGCATGGTCTCGATTACCCCTCTACCCAGCGTCGGCACCACTTTGCTAGCCATCGGCCTTCACAGATTTTCTTTTTGTAGCTGCGTTTCCGATGGAGAATGTGGGGCAGGAGGAAGAGGCGAGGTTAGTTGCACTCTGTAATCGCTTAGGGAGACTATGGTCAGCTCAGGAGATCGACGTCTGGGATGATGCACCCCCTGCAGAGAAAATTGCAGAATGTCAATTGACGCTAGTCGGTAAGATCCTAGCCAACTCCACAGTTAATTTCCAAGCTTTCCAGAACACGATGAAGCGAGCTTGGCGTGCATATAAAGTTGAAATCTCGTAGTGCGAAGAAGGTCTTTATATAGTCAGATTTCAATCTGAAGGGGAAAAATTGCGTGTGCTAGATAGCGGCCCTTGGTTGTTCTCCAGTAATCTAGTCATCCTCAAACCTTGGATCCCTAATACCCCACTTCATTGTTATGATTTCACTACCTGTGCATTTTGGGTACAAGTATTTGGCCTCCCCTTAGAATGATACACTGACCAATTTATAAGAAAAGCTGTGAGGGATGTTGGACAAGTTCTAGAGGTCAGGATCGACACAAAAGAAGGTTCAATATCAAAAGCAGTAAGAGTTAATGTGGAACTAAACTTCCAGGATCCTCTGAAGCCGGGTAAACTCATCCAAATAGCAGGGAAAAATTTCTGGCTTGATTTTTGTTACGAACGATTACCACACTATTGCTACTCCTTTGGCGTTCTAGGCCACTATGCTTCTTATTGTAAAGACATCCCTTATGACGAGACAAAATTTGAAGGACGGGATAAGCTCTACTACGGGCAATGGCTACGGGCAGAAGTACGGGAACATAGCCCGTTCTGGCAGGCATTTTATGAAATGTAGCATAATCAAGAAGACATGGCAGAGACTATACCTGAAACCCCTCCAGATGCACTGCCTTTGCCCCCTGCTGCTCCGGATAACTTCAGCAAGCCAACAGCTACACTGCCCTTGAGTCCAATTACAACTCATACCACTACTACTACACCTGTTGTGCTTCCTTCATCCGGTATAGCCTTGCCTCATGATGCTGTGCAGCACACAACTCCAGTTCCTGACCCCAAAATGAAAAAACCAATTGTAGATTTAAGTGTTGAGACACTATCCTCAAAGAAAGTTAAAGGCTCCAGAGTACATACCAAAAACCATCCACAAAAGAAAATCAAACGATATTCTCCATATGGTTCCAACGCTATACTAACAGACAATCTAGATGATAGTCATCTTTTGGATACTCTAATATTTGAGGCCAAAAGGGTTGCTGATTGGGCTGTGATGGCTTGCTCGACAAAGCCACCAATCCACAAATGAGGATACTAAGCTGGAACTGTCAAGGACTAGGCAATTCCCCGACAGTTCAAGCCCTGAGGGCCCTTGTGGCTCAAGATAGGCTTGACATCCTTTTTTTGATGGAAACGAAGAACCAATAACATGTGATAAGAAGAATACAGCGGAGGTTGCAATATAAGAATAGTTTTGTGGTCAATCCCCAAGGTTTGGCTGGGGGAATGGTTCTTTTTTGGGCAAAACATATCACACTTAGTATCCATTCACATAACTCGCATCCTATCGACACTATATGTTCTGAAGAACCGAGAACCACACCTATGGGAGTCACTTATCTACATGCACCGGCAGTTTATCATCAATGGCAACAGCTATGGACAGAGTTGAGGCATCTCAGTCATCTACATACCTTACCCTGGCTATGCATCGGCGATTTTAATGAAATACTACATCCATGGGAGAAAATGGGCAAGAAACCAGCTGAGTCCTATCGACTACATTCCTTTCGAGAACTCCTATATGATTGTGCTATAATGGATCTTGAATCCAAGGGTTGTGCCTATACGTGGTTCAATAATCAAAGTGGTGATGAAATGATCAAAGAAAGACTTGATCGAGCGTTTTGTACTATGGATTGGCAAGTGGGCTACCCAGAAGCCGAAGTTCATGCCTTACCAGCACTAGGCTCGGATCATTGTCCGTTACTTTTAAACACGACACTCAAAGCGATTAAAAGGGGAAAGACTTTTACCTTTGAGTCGTATTGGCTGCAAGATATTGATTGTCGCAAGGTGATTACTGAAGCTTGGACAGCTGAGTCAGTGCACAATATTACTCTATCTCAGAAGCTCCGAACGACAATGCAGGCACTAGCTCAATGGAGTCGATCCAAATTCACTGCTGGTCATCATAAGATCTCTCTTTTGAAGACAGCTTCAACATTGCATCAATCAACCTGTTTGCAGTGATAAAAAAGAACAGGTCACTTCATTACAGAAGCAAATTCAGGATATATGGATGCAAGAAGAACACTATTGGGCGATGCGTTCTAGAATTAATTGGATGACGTGGGGGGACCGCAACACTAAATTTTTTCACGCCACAACAATTCAGCAACGGAAAAGGAATAAGATCAGCATGCTGAAAGATGAAAATGAGGAATGGACTAGAGAACTAGCTCGGGTAAGGCAACAAATGCTTCAATATTTCTAAAATCTTTACACTTCGGTAGGACACCGAGACTACACACTTATTCTAAATCAATGTCCACAAGCAGTGACAGCTAAAATGAACCACAAATTAATAGCTTAAGTCATAATGGAGGAAGTCAAGGCAGCAACGTTTCAATTAGGTGCCACCAAAGCACTAGGACCGGACGGCTTGAATGGCCTTTTCTATCAGAGCTATTGGGACATTATGTAGGACGAGGTTTTTAAATCAGTGCAACACTTTTTTACTACTGGAGTCATGCATCTTGAGTTTAACAGAACAGCCATATGTCTAATCCCTAAGGTACAAAACCCTGAGAGGCTAGATCAATTCCACCCCATCAATTTATGCAATTTTATATACAAGATTATCTCAAAAATACTAGCAAACCGTTTGAAATCTTGCCTGCCTGAGTTGATTTCTACATAACATAGTGCCTTTGTGTCAGGCAGGCAGATTCAAGGCAATATACTGATAATGCAAGAGGTACTCCATCAATTCAGAATTCATAACAGAAAGAAAAAATTTCAGGCAATCCTCAAGATAGACATGCAGAAAGCCTATGATAGGGTAAAGTGGGATTTCTTGGAAGACTATCTACATCATATCGGTTTTCATTCTCAGTGGGTGCTTTGGATAATGCAATGTGTCAAGACAACCTCTCTTAGTGTCAAGCTCAACGGTGAATTTCTACCTTATTTTATGCCTTCAAGGGGAATCAGGCAGGGCGACCCTCTCTCACCCTATTTATTCATTCTTATAGCTAATCTGCTATCCACCCTCATCCAACAAGCAGTTGCTATGGGCAATCTCTGGGGCCTTAAACTTAACAGGTGGTGTCCGACCCTCTCACATTTATTTTTTGCTGATGACGCCATCTTTTTCCTAGATGGTAGAACCCAGGAATGTCAAAACCTAGTGACTATCCTAAGCCAGTATTGTCTAGCTACAGGTCAAGTGATTAACAGAAATAAATCAAGCTTGTTTGTTAGCAAGAATTGTCCCAACTCTCTTAAGTTGAATATGGCTAGTGAATTAAGGGTGCCACTTCTAGAAAAGACGGGTAAATATCTTGGCATACCTTCTGATTGGGGCTCATCCAGATGAGATATGTTTGCTTAGATCCTAGGATGAGTCAACTCTAAGTTGGAGGGGTGGAAAGAGCAGTTACTTTCTAAGGGTGGGAAAGAGATTTTGTTAAAATCAGTGGTTTAGACTTTACCACAGTATGCTATGTCAATATTTAAGGTTCCTGTATCTATTTGCAAATTAATTGAACAGAAAGTAGCTCGGTTTTGGTGGCAAAACAGTAGTACAAAAGCTGCGATTCACTGGAAAAGCTGGGAAATTCTTAAGGAGAGAAAAGACAACAGTGGCCTCGGCTTTAGGGATTTGTTATCTTTCAACAAGGCCCTTCTCGGCAAACAAGCATGGCAGCTCTTTCAAAATCCTCAATCTTTGTGGGGTAAACTATTTAAGGCTTTATATTTCCCTCAGACTACTTTCTGGCATGCTAAAAGGGGCTTCAGACCTTCATGGGGTTGGTAGAGCATTCTATTGGGTTGAGATTCTATTGTTTCGAAGCTACGTTGGTCAGTAGGCAATGGCCAAATGATATGAGCGAGAGAGGATTGTTGGTTATCTATGGGAATTCTAGGTGGCCCAGCACCGAGAGAAGAACCTGAGACAGTGGCAGGTTTCATTATACCTCATCAGCATGCGTGGAATACCCAACTCCTTAAACTGGCTTTTGATGAATCCATTGTCCAAGAGATATTGCGAATTAAACTATGCCCTGCCTTGGCAGAAGATAAAATCTACTGGATTGCGACAGCGGATGGTCAATACACTATCAAGAGTGCCTACAATGTCATCACGCAGACTGCAACTTCTACGGTACACTCTCGAGCCTCCTCTTCATACAATCCACCTCGAAAACTATGGCAAAAAATTTGGAAAACCAACACAGTCCCTAAGATACGTATATTCCTTTGGTCTTTAAGCCAAAATGCCTTACCTACTAAAGAAAACCTTTACCGACGAAAAATCACACCCGACCCACTATGCACCCTTTGCCTTTCCCAATCCCCCGAGACAACAGAACATATTTTTCTGTCCTGCCTGTGGACCTAGTACATCTGGAACCATCCCTTAGTGCAGCTTAACCTCTCACAATATCGCACACATAGAATAGATGCATGGCTAGCAGACTTAATAGACCGAGAGGTGGACATACCGGTGTTTGAACAAATTGCAACCCTATTATGGTTCATTTGGCTTGCTCGGAATCACTTCGTCTTTCGCCACCAAAGAACGCACCCGAACCACTTGGTAGACACAGCTCTTGCCTTTGCCCAACTCCATCTCAGTGCTCAGCAAAAGGAGTCCTGCACAGGTGCTCGGTTGAGTAATCTTCGCACATGGATCCCACCTCAGCAAGGTGTCCTCAAGGTGAACATTGACAGAGCATTCCCTACCGCCACGAATATGGGCGCGATCGCTTGTATCATCCGAGATCACACTGGCCAACTGATCGGCGGTGTTACCAGGGATGTCCCCGCAACATCTGCACTCGAAACAGAATGTCAAGCACTTTTGTGTGCCCTTGAGGAATTATCATAGCAAGGAAGAACAAGTACTCACCTGTTGTTGGAGACGGATTGCCTCACTATTGCAGAAGTGCTCAATTGGGATCGCCTTCCGCCATGGGAGTATCGCGCCACTTCTACCAAGATCGCCAATCGACTCCTCTGTTTCCCCAATCTTATCGTGCAGCACTGCAGGCGAGAATCTAATGTCCTAGTTGACTAGGCCACGAAAGCCCATGGCTGTGGTTCCCTCCGGACAAATTGGCCCACTTCACCACCTCCTGTTATGGTAGACATGTTATGTCATGAAGCTCTTGTTCGGATGTACTTATGTCCCTCAGTGAATAGAAGTTCTATCTTTTCTGACAAAAAAAAATTAAAGAAAAACGAGTCATGAAAAGTCGACGGTGTGAAAAAAAGGGGTCATGAAGAGTGCAATCAAATCCGAATCTCGTTGGGGCTGGCATCAAGTAGCCGGAAAATGAATCTTTTTTCACCAATTAAGCATGATTTCGACCGTCATAGTGCAAAAAAGGGTAGAAACAGCATTTTTTTTTTTCCAAATTGACAGAATTGACTCCTCAATCTCGACTTCAACCATGAAAGATCAATCCAATGTTTGATCAATCACCAATAAGGTATATCAACAATGACAGAATTTGACACAATAAATACAGATCACCAAAATTCTTAAACGTTGAACATCCCAGTTCTAATTCGATTGAAATATCAACTTCAATATTAACTTAAAATTCAATATTCTTTTGTCCATTTTACATTATATTTGAGTCTTATTTTTCAACTGATGCTCATAGTCAAAGCATGCAATTAATGGGTAAGAAATTTTTTTTACTCGATCTATTCAAGCTCCACATATGACTAAATCCACTCAATTTTGACTAAAGAGACATAATTCCCCTTTATTATTCAATTGAAATTTAAAGTGATAAAACCCTATATATATATATATATATATATATATATATATATATATATATATATTCTGAAGTTGATTTTCTTTATTATTTTAAAGTGGGTATTACAATGAGAACCATCGAAAAGAGAAATTTTAAAGAAATCTAGTTCTTTCTATTTTGTCAAGCAAATTTATGGATTAATTGTCAATTAAATCCTACATAATTTTGAAAATAAGCAAGTTTTTAACACTATCCAATATTATATTGCACTTATTATTATTATTATTATTATTATTATTATTATTATTATTATTATTATTATTATTTATTATTATTATTATTATTATTATTATTATTATTTTTATTTTTTATTTTTTATTTCTTTTGTGTACATATCAGCCAGATTCTTTCTTATCGGTTGTCTTTTATAGACCTAAAGGAATGACCAAATGAAACCAAAAAAGGCCATCTTTAAAGATTTGCAAAAATATTATCACAATTATATAATGCATTTAAAAATTTTAAAAGATGAAATTTACTTAACCAAAAATGTGTGAGTAAAATAAGAAAAGATTTCAAACTATAGTTAAATTCCATTTATTTGGGATTGCTAAAATTTAGGTGTTTACAACAACAACAGAAAATTGAAGGTGTCTCAATGGGCATCACTTCTTACATAATTGTTTGAAGTGTATTCTTTTTATACTCCTGTAATTTCTTGCATGCTCTATCTAAAAGTTTATCACCAATGGTAGAAAAAAAACTCACTGATTCTTTGATTTAATAATGACTCCATATTTTTTTTAGGCTAATCAAATAACAAACTCACCATGAAAGTGAGTTAAGAACAAATAAGTTGCGATGAGAGCAATAATGAAGAAGAGACTAATTTTCACTTTTTAAATATAAATAAGTTTAAATTTGAATGAAAGCTAATGTGAAATTGACAGAAAATCTGTACATATGGAAACCAACAAACGTGATTTTGTCTCTTTAATGAAAATAAGGTAGATTTAGTCGTAGAAATAGCCCACCCAAACTACTTTTGCATCTTTTTGAAACCGGGAATAATGATGTCTCTTTTTTTTTTATTAATTAAAAGACATCCGATGGCGGTGGCCAAGTTATCTATCCTGCAAACCTCATAAATCAATTAAGCTCAGGTCGTCTCTCGACTTGAATAGCTTTCTCTCTCGACATGAAGAGCTTTCTCTCTCGACATGCAGAGTCCGCATTTGGGTTTCCCCTTTATCTGTGCTAAACCCAGATATCTTCATACATAACCAGCCTTCATTGATCTAATCAGCCCTAATTGTACCGATTTCTCTCACTCCCCTGTTATTCTACCTTCATCTATCACCAAACCCGCACCCTGTTTTCAGCGATTCTCGTCAATATCGTTTACATTTGCGGAGGAAGACCCTGCTGGTCGGCACTGTTTCCATCGCCAATGCCCATTGAAGTTCGCCATCAACTTTTCTTCTATGGCTGAGGTTCGATATCAACCATCTCATCACGGATGGGTTGCATGCATGACTTAAGGTGCTCCCTGTCCATCCATCCTATTCGGTTTCTCTCTGTTCTCTATAAGCTTGCTGCTATTGCTCCGATGGTATGGGTTTCCTTTCGATTATGGCATAGCAACGTCTCTTTCGACTTAGTTCAGTATTCCCTCCTCTAAAACGTATGGCTTCGGAAAGTCATGAAGAATCGCTCCGCTTGACGGCTTTGTGCCAACGACTTAGCCGATTATGTTCTGCACATGAAATAGAAGTATGGGAGGAGGAATCAACACCAGCAATTTTGGCAGAATGTAGGCTAACTTTAGTTGGCAAAGTACTAACTCAAACCTCTGTTCATTTCCCATCATTACAAAGTACTTTAAAACGTATATGGAAAATAGACAATGTAGATTTTGCTCAATGCGAAGGAGGCTTATATTTGGCTAAATTTCGATCTGAAAGTGAGAAGCAAAGAGTCTTGGATGGTGGTCCGTGGCTTTTTTCTAGTAACTTAGTCTGGTTCAAGCCTTGGGTCCCTCACACGCCCTTACTATGTTATGACTTTACCTGTTGCGCCTTTTGGGTGCAAGTCATTGGTCTGCCCTTGGAATGGACTACGGAGCCGATGCTAAGGAAGGCTGTTCATCAGCTTGGCAGGGTGTTAGAAGTCCGAGTGGATTTTAAAGAAGGCTCGGCTTTAAGGGCAGGGAGGGTTAGAGTGGAGATCAAGTTGGATGAACCTCTCAAAAGTGGCAAACTAGTGAGGATTGAAGGGAAGATGTTATGGCTAGATTTTCGCTATGAAAGGTTGTCTTACTATTGCTACTCATGTGGCAAACTTGGCCATTATGCTACATATTGTGCAGAGTATCCTTTTGATGAAGCCAAAATGGATGGGAAAGAGAAGATGGCTTTTGGTCCTTGGCTGAGAGCGGAAGTTCGCCAATCTGGCCCTTATTGGGACGCATTCTATAACCCCCAGTCCATCAATCAGGAACATAATGAAGAGACTATACCTGAGACACCTCCAGCTTTATTGCCGCCTGCTCCCATCTTGCCCATGGCATCTACTGGAATTGCAGTTCAGATGGACCCACCTGTGCAGCCTCATCCTAACTCAACTACGACAGAAGGGTCACCATAGCATTCAATTCATAAGAGAGGTCACACCATTACCACAGCTCTAATCCCTGCACAAGACAAACAGAAAGCTCCAATCAGCAATCTTATGGAGGCCCCTCCACTGAAACAAAAGCAAGCTACTAGACCAATTCCTAGGGTGGCACCAGCGAAGAAACAGAAAAGATATGCCCCATATGAACTGAAAACTGTCCTTCTCGACAACTTTGATGATGCCAATTTAATGGAAACACCGGTAGTTGACGCCTCACAAGAGAATCAATGGGCTTCAGTGGCTGGCCCCAAACAGCCACCGCCTTACAAATGAAGATGATTTGCTGGAACTGTCAGGGTTTGGGCAATCCCCTGACAGTTCAGGCTTTAAGGGCCTTGACGGCCAAAGAAAAGCCCGACTTTTTGTTCCTCATGGAGACTAAAAACCCTGAGGTAGTTCTTCAGCGTGTACAAAGACACTTACGTTTCAGTCACTTGTTTGTGACAAATCCTAGTGGATTGGCAGGAGGTATGTCAGTTTTTTGGAATGATAATGTGTCCGTAGACATCGTGAGTTCCTCGGTGGATTTTTTTGATATGATCTTTCGGGATGTAAAGGAAGATAAGCTTATGAGGTTCACCTGTCTCCATGCCCCATCATCCTACCAAAATAGACAAATGCAATGGGATCAACTTCGCTCCGTCAGCAGAATTAACAATCTACCCTGGATCTGTGTTGGGGATTTCAATGAGATCCTATATGCTTGGGAGAAAGTAGGCGGGAGATCCCCAGACAGGTATCGACTTCAATCCTTTCGGGATGTCATCAATGACTGTACTTTTATGGAGATTGAAAGTAAGGGATGCAAGTTCACGTGGTCAAATAATCGAGAGGGTCCAGATCAGATTAAGGAAAGGTTGGATCGTGTATTGTGCACACCGGAGTGGCGTCTCCTATACCCTCAAGCCCAAGTCTTTGCGCTGCCTCCCCTGGGTTCTGATCATAGTCCTATTATCATTTCCACATCACCATCTTATCCGAGGGGCCAACGTAATTTTATCTTTGAGGCTTATTGGCTCAATGACCCGGAGTGTCGCGAGATCATTGCTAATACTTGGACTTCAGCCGATTTGCGCAGCACCAATTTACTACGCAAACTCAGGATTGTCTCTTACCGGCTACAAAAATGGAGTAGATCCAAGTTTGACAATGTTCAGTTGATGGTACCGGCACTACAACAACAGCTTCAATTGATAATTAATAAGCCTTATAGCTCCAATACTGATGCTGAAGAAGTTGCTTCTATACGTGGGAAAATCAGAAACCTTTGGCAGCAGGAAAAACAGTTTTGGGCTATGCGCTCACGCGTCAACTGGCTATAGTGGGGTGATAAGAATAGTAAGTTTTTTCATGCCACCACCGTTCAACGGAGACAGCGTAATAGAATCGACATGTTAAAGGATGAAAATCTCAACTGGGTAAGAGAACTACCGATTCTAAAGGAGATGACACTTGATTTTTTCTGCCGATTATACACGTCAGTGGGTTCCCGTGCTTATAGCCCGATATTGGCTCAATGTCGTGCCATAGTTACTGACGAGATGAATGCCCAGTTAACTGCTGAGGTCACAATGGAGGAGGTCAGAGTTGCAACGTTCCAGTTGGGTGCGACTAAGGCTCCAGGTCCCGATGGTCTCAATGGACTCTTTTATCAGACACACTGGGATATCATTCAACATGACATTTTCAGGTTAGTTCAGGACTTCTTTATTTCAGGGGTTATGCCTGCTGAGCTTAACAAAACAGTACTTGTTCTAATTCCTAAGATCAACCACCCTGAAAGTCTAGATCAGTTTAGACCGATAAGCCTCTGCAACTTTGTATATAAGATTATCTCTAAGGTATTGGCAAATCGTCTGAAACCTTGGCTAGGCGATCTAATATCAGTAGAGCAAGCTGCTTTTGTGAGTGGGCGTCAGATTTAGGATAATGTGTTAATTGTCCAGGAGCTTATTCATCACTTTAAGACAAGGAAAAGGAAGCGGCATTTTAATGCGTTACTCAAACTAGATATGCAGAAGGCCTACGACAAAGTTGAATGGGATTTCTTATTGGACTATCTCCTTACTTTGGGTTTTCACCCCTCATGGGTTAGACTGGTGATGCAATGTATTACTACTACTTCCTTCGGTGTTCGTTTTAATGGGGAACAACTGACATATTTTCGACCATCAAGGGGGCTACGACAGGGCGACCCGCTATCGCCTTATATCTTCATTCTAGTGACAAACCTATTATCCACCCTTATCCATCAAGCCATCAATATGGGCAACCTCCGTGGTATTCAACTAAACAGGTTCTGTCCTACATTGTCACATCTTTTCTTTGCTGATGATTCCGTGTTTTTCCTCAGAGGTACACTTACTGAATGTCAAAATCTGGCAAACCTTTTGAATCAGTATTGTCTAGCACCTGGCCAAGTAATTAATAGAAATAAATCCGGAATGTTTTTTCCGAAATTCTGCCCCTTTAGTCTTCAAAGCATAATCGCGGCTGAGTTTGAGTACCGATCTTGCGTAAATATGGCAAATACTTGGGTATGCCTTCGATTGGGGAAGATCTAAACACGACATGTTTGGTTGGATATTAGGGAAGGTGAATGCAAAACTTGAGGGATGGAAAGAGCTTCTATTGTTGAAGGGGGGCGAAGAGATCCTACTCAAGTCGGTTATACAGGCTATTCCGCACTACGCTATGTCAATGTTTAAGCTTCCTATATCCTTATGTCGCAAGATTGAACAGAAAATCTCCAATTTTTGGTGGCGGAATACTACAAGAAAGACTGGTGTTCATTGGCAAAACTGGGAATTACTAAAAACAAGTAAGCTGAATGGTGGATTAGGTTTTTGTGATTTGATCGCTTTTAATGAAGCCCTGCTTGGTAAGCAGGCTTGGCGCCTTCTTCAACAACCTCAACTGTTATGGTGTAGATTGTTCAAGGGTCTTTATTTCCAGAACAAGGAATTTTTGTTTGCTGAGAATGGTACAAGACCATCTTGGGGCTGGCGCAGTCTTATCTCGTGGAAGGGATGCCATCTTACCTAAGATAAGATGGTCGGTGGGGGATGGCAGCAATATTCATATACGCAATCATCGATGGCTGCCAATCGGCACCATTGGGGGTCCACCTAGAAGAAACGAACCAGAGTTGGTGGGAAGTCTTATTGACCAAGTACACCACACCTGGAATGTTCCCCTTATTTCGGAACTATTTGATAGCAGCATTATGACTGAAATTCTTAAAATCCCAATCAGACCATTACATGCTAATGATCTATTAATCTGGACAGCCACCAAGAATGGACATTATACAGTTAAAAGTAATTATCAGATTCTAGCAAGCAGCAAAACGAAGCAGAGCCACCACCAAGCATCAACGTCATATCAACCGCCCACCAGTCTTTGGCGTAAACTATGGACACTTAACACAGCTCCGAAGATCCGTCAATTCCTGTGGGCAGCATGTCACAACGCTCTTCCTACCAAAGCTCAGCTCTACTCTCGGCATATTACCCCTGACCCCATATGTGAAATTTGCAAACAGAACTTACTTGAAACGGTGGAGCATTTATTTTTCTTTTGTCCATGGACTACCGGGATCTGGAATCACTCGCAGCTCAACATCACTATCTCTCCTCAGAATATTACTTGCCTAGATGCGTGGATCTCAGCAAGAGCAATAGAGTCGAAAGCCGTACCTGGTTTACAGCAGATCGCCCATGTTCTATGGAAGATTTGGTGCTCCCGCAATAACTTTATCTTCCGCCGCATTTGTCCTGACCCAGTGCGTGCTGTTACTGATGCCCTAACACAGGCGAGAATCCAGACCCTTTCCTCCCAACACGACCAGCGAACTACTCATTACGAACGGGGGACTTCTCTCGCACACCGGTCACCACAAACGGACACCTCCACCACGAGGAATCCTCAAATGTAACATAGATGCATCCCATTTTCCAGGTACTTCTCATGGCACTATGGCCTGCATCGCGAAATCACCAAGGAATCCTTACCGATGTCTATACACAAGAAATCACAGCAACTTCCGCATTTCAGCGGAGGTTCGATCACTTACCCTCGCTCCGCAACATCTCGCTACATCGGGGAATCCACAAGGAGAACATCATTATTGAGAGCGGCGCTTGGCTTTGCTTGACATACTTCAACAGAAACGCACGCCGTGGGAAGAACAAGTCCTCTTTGCGGAAATCGACAGCCTCCTTTCTCGGTGCCTAATTTGCGTCTTCAACACGCCGCGAGAGAGGCAAACGGAGTTGCGATTGGGCCGCCAAAGCCCATGGGCGATCTGACTTGGCCCACAATTGGAATATATTTCCTCCCTTCACGCTACAAAGTCTGGTAGCTGCAGAGGCTATCGCCTCTGGATGTAATATGCGTTTCCCATGTAATGCTACCTTACAGTAATGACATACCTATCTTTCTGACCAAAAAAAAAAAAAAAAACTACTTTTGCATGAGTAGGGTTGAAATCATGCTTAATTTGGTGACAGGTTTGGTTTTCCAACGTGTTGAATGCGACCGATAGAGAAATTAAAACTTGACCGTACAAATGTCAAAAGGTTTAGACTTGATTGAGATTTTTTTCTAAATGTTTGGGACTTTATCATAATTTTCCTAATTTTATAATCATGTAGAATTGTGAAATACTTTCATCTATCACCTATTTTACGCAGTATACACACCTCATAGTAGTGTAATAGTAAGGAGAAATTTGTGGAAATGAATGGCAAGATGCAAAAATGTAAATGTGAAGATATGACAGATAACAGGGATAATGGTATTCCTCGCAACATTTATTTAAGGTTTTGTTTGTTAATAAAAAAATGAATCAATTGAAAAATGTTTTCTTAGAAATAATCCCTTGTATCTCATAGAAAAATGAATGAACAAAAATTATTTTTGTCGTGACGAAAATATTTAAACATAAATAGTCGTTGATAATGTAATTATTTTTCATGGCTAATTATTTTAAGTGATCATTTTTTGGAATTTTTTTTTCAAATCATTCATTTTCCACGAAACAAACTGAACCCAATGTTCAAGGTTATTTCTAATATTTTCTGTGTTTAATATTGTCTTTAAACTTTTGAAGTTTAGCTCAAACAATTCTTACATTAAAGGAAGTGCTTGTAACGCCCCATGTCTCACATTGGACGGGAGAGGTCTTGTGAAGTGAGTCATAATAAAAGACCCCTCAAGCGGGCTACCCTAGTCCAAAGACAGAGAGTATTTATGATCTTGGGATTTTCTCGAACTCTAATCTTATTCAACTTCTTGGACAAGTTACCTGTATATAGACAAAGCCAAGGACAATACGCACTTTGCCACACATACAAGTGTCTAAAAGATACTTTTCATGATAATAATACAAAGTACTATAGTAAAGACACAGGACCACATAGACATCTGCAAGTTGCTTTTACATAACTGAAAGACCATAACAAAGGTGCTTTGGCAAAAAGTAATGGCCCTTCTATGACATGGTGCAATAATACAACCAACAATGTTTAAGACAAATCCTTGTTGAAAGGTTCGCAATGAGAACGATGGTTGGGGTATCAATCTCCGTCATCTAAGCTGGAATCATCAAAGGGTTTTGGACTAGTGTAGCCCAATTGGAGAGACAATTCTAGGTACGTCATCTATCCCATTACCCTTACCAGCTTTGCCCAATCTAATCCTGTTACATTCCTATTGCTGTCCGTCCTGCCGATTGCAGGAGTTAGGTCCACTGCTACTAGCACCTGACTCTCTGTAAGGATTGATTCTTGATTATGGCTAGTTCGTCAAATCCAGAAGTCTGAAATTATGACCATGATCCCAAGGGCTTTGGGAAGGGGTCTTCCCTTGAGATCCACAGAGGATTGCATGAAATATTTTGTTGAGATGGTCAACTTTGTTGCAAAAGCTAAGTTCCATTAAGGTTCACAATATATAAATCCTTTGACACTGTAAAGTAAAAATTATAACCCCAAAACGCGAAATGTATAGAGAAGATTGAAGTGAAGAAAAAAAAGTACATGTGTTATAAAGATATATAATCTCTCAAAAACTCTATACTAAAATGTGATTAAAAACAAACATTATTTGTTATATTGTCAAGTTTCTCTCTAATTTGGAATGGATTTTATAGGGTATGGACACAGAAAAAGTACACATCAAGTGCTAAAACTTGGAATGGGTGGACACATTAGTAACAAAACTTCCAAAATGTGCACTTAATTGCCACTTTTTTGAAAATTTGACACTTAAGTGCCAACTATGACGAAACTTATCGAAATCTAACGTAGGATTAATGTCCACTTAGCAATTTGTGTCCCGAAACAACGTTGTTTTGCCTTGAAATTTGATTTTTAATATATATTAATTAAATTAAATTAAATGACTAATTTTAGAGAGAGAGAGAGAGAGAGGGGTAGCATTTAGCGAAGGCCTCCACACCATACACCGCCATCGCCCCACCATCGTCAGAAAGGACCAGTGATGGTGGGGCGAGGGTTGTCTGGGGTCGCCGGGTTCCAACCAATGGCCGACAACCTTGGCCAACCATAAGTGAGGGCCTACTAAGCAACATCAACATTGACACTCGATACAACATGACACAATACGTCGACACGTCATTTCTAAAAAAAAATAGAGAAATATAATTTTTATGTATATGTGATAAATTATCATTTTTAATTAATTTGATTCAAATTCACAAATAAATAAATAATAAAAAAGAGCCTAGAATGAATTTACATTAAAAAAAAATTAATCCACCATTTGTTGATACCATTCATTATTTCAATTTGATAAATTCAACTACATTCCATTGCAAAAATCCATAAAACTTGAAGAGAAAAGAAAAGCAAGCAATCTACATTCCACTATTAAATTTGACATTTAACAACAAGTCGAAAAAAAATCCATATTTCACCATCAAATATAACAATAAATCTTTCTTTCCCCTTTATAATTTTTATTATTTGATTTTTTTTTACATATTTATATTTTGACTTGTCATTTATTAAAAAAATTAAAATTGATGCCGTGCATATCAGAATCACATGTTGAAATTTCGGACGCGAGTGTATCAGGAGAGTTGACCATGTGTTTGATTTTTCGACACTTATCGACTATATGTTAGAATGTGTTATAGTGTGTTGGACACGTTTTAGAGTGTTCGACACGACACGAAGGCTCATGGAAAGTATCAATATTTCTTAACCTGTAGGCCCTCACTTAGATCGGGCCAAGGGTCGCCATCGAGCCCTACCATAGCTAGCAGCGGCCCTTGGGTTCTTTGGGGAGGGTCAAGACCCCTCACCCTAGATCTGGGTGTAAGCTTACAAGCCCTCATCTACAGTTGGCCAAGGTTGCCAGCCACTAGCTAGGGCCCAGCAAGCTTAGCTGACCCTCACCCCACCGTCGCTAGCCCTTTCTAGCGATAGTGGGGAGGTGGCGGTGAGCGCTATGGAGGCTAGTGCTGAATGCTACCTTTTTTTTTCTTTTTTTAAATAAGTTTTTTTAAAAAAATTAATTTAATTAATATTTATATTAACAATCATATTTCATGACAAAACGACTTTGTTTTGAGCTTATTTATTCACGTCGGTGTCATGTATATAAAGTTTTTTAAAGAATTGCCACGTCAGTAAACAATTTTCCTGAAAAAAATAAAGTCAGAAATTCTTGCCATTACCCATTAGCACCTCAGTCTTCTTTTTTTTTTTTTTTTTCCCGATTTTGGCACTTCAAGCGTACATTTTGAAATTTTTGACATTTATATGTCTACTCATTTCAAGTTTTGGCATTTGAAATATTTGCATCTCATCTGGATGCTGAGGTCCTGACTCTGCCGAGCAACTGAACAAGTCTGCTCGCTTTCTCTCGCGATGGGCGCTGGTTCCGCAAAGCACACACAAGGGAAGTCCACAAGATGGAATTTTTTCGGGAGTCCTCCGATGCTCGAGTGGATTCTGATAATGGAAACAGGTGAAATTCAGGCTCTATCAACAAAATTACAGGACACTTATTAAGAATGAACTGAGTTCTATACATTACTTGTCCTTTGAAGTGCTACTCAAGTTACAATCTCTGGTGTTTTAGGCACATCGATCTTGGTCAGATCGGACCATTGTGCTCGATTGTGGATGTTCAAGTATCTGACTTGGTCTGACGTTTCCAGGGGCCACGTTCAGACAAGTGTGAACATTGTAATCGTTTCTCGGCTTTTGGTTGGGGCGGTCTTATGGATGGGCTTGGGCCCTGATGGATCATTGTATTTATCTTATTGGTCATGTATTAACACGTGGTCCCGAGCCCAATTCATATCCGTTTGCACTAAAATGTAAAAGTTGAGAAAATATACACGTGAAAATTATTCAATTAAACATTCGATTGAATATGTAAATTACTTAGTGGTGCGTACTGTTAATCGAGTCGATACAACGTTTAAGTTACATTTAGTTGCTAGGACGGTCTGATTACTCTTGAGTAACAATAAGATATACTCTAAAATAAAGGTTTGATCTAGCCAAATTGAGTTAATACAAAGTTCAGCTGTGAGAGCTCGGCTCAACAATATACTTGATCTCTATAAAACTCAACTAAAGCATCATTGCAGATTGACCTAGATAGATTATCTCAATATTCGATCTTGACCCAATCGCGATCAAATTACTTAGTAGTGCACACTGTAAATCGAGTTGACATTTACTTCTTGATAGTCAATTCTCATTTCGACTTTGATGGACATAGAAGCTTTGTTTAGACTTGTGGACCCACTGAGCTGAATATTAGTGAGCTCGAGCTCAGCTCGTCAAAATGCTTAATTAACTCCACCTTGATTCGAAATCACACAAATTGATCAACATTGGTCATACCCGATCTTATTGCAAATACATACTTTAGCACAGTTGTTGGTTTTCGCTTAGAAATTATGGAACCGGACCAATTTCTGAGTGGACCAATAAAACTAGTGGCATGTTCATTTTTTTTTTAATTGTGGTTAATGTTCAAGAAAAAATTGAAGATATTCTTAAATCAAAACGCTTCTACAATTAGTGAGTTACATCGTAGTTCTCACAATGTCTTTTCTTATTTATGGTAAAATTTGGTTGGAATGGGCAATTACTATTGTGTATTGATTTGTTCCTGTCGTCTTACTCACATGTATAACTGAAATGAGTCGTGTGATTCCTGTGTCTACATCCATGAGCAAAGTCTAAAAACGGAAATAAATTATGATTTTTATTCAGATTTTTAAGAAATATAAAAACTAAAAAGAACTTTAAAAAAAATTGATGCTGTCATGATGGCCGGGTGAGCGATTCCACAACCCAAGCAGGACTAAAATTCACCAAATTTATTTTTTTGGAATCAGGAGCCGAATTAGTACGCTGAAATCATTCAAAATCAGCCGATCTAATCCAATCTGATCCAGAAAAATTCTCAGTTCCAACGGTTCTTTTTCTCACACCTACAATTTAGCCATACTTTATCTTTTTGGTCAAAACCTTAGCCATACTCTGCCGCAAGCACCGGATCTCCGGACGTCTCCATCCGAGGCGAACTCACTGGAACTTTACCGGGACATCGAAAATTCGCTTTTACTTAGCGATCATGCACACGTAATTACTCTCACTTCGTCACTGCTCGCGACATCTCAGCCTCAACCCTTCCGCGTGCTCCTCCCTCTTAAGTAGCACCGCACCTGGACGGCATTCTCGTTCACATTGAAATCGACGCCCACGCAGACGAACACGAACATCCCGCAGATTTTCTCTCTAGGAACTACCTTACGCCAATGGCTCCTCCGTAAGAATCTCTCGCGGTCTTGAATTTTCGCTCTCATTTTTTCCTGCGGAATTCGAGCCTTCGTTCTTGTTTGACGACCCCTTGCTTGGTTTTTTGTGTTTGTGGCAGTGCCGTGGTTGAGAACTTGCCTGCTCCGTTGAACTCCAGCGCGGAGCAACCTCCTCTTTTCGATGGAACTACGAGGTTCGATCCTGCTTTTTTCCCTTTAAGCGTCGTTCGAGTTGGTTCAGTGTGATCACTGATAAGATTGGAAAACAAGAGATTGTCTTACGGGTCTGCTTATGTTTGTTTTCTTCGAATTTTCTGAAGGCTGTACACCTCTTACGCGTGCCCATATGCTCATCGCGTCTGGATCACGAGGAACTATAAGGTGAATTCATTCTCTGTGATCGTGTGCAATTCAACAAAAATCATGCGTGATTCGTCCTTATATAGGTCATTTAGTTCATTTTGATTCGGTGTGTGATTAGTTTCTGAATTGGGATTACATATGTGAGTTGCAGGGACTGCAGGACAAGATTAAGTTGGTTCCTTTTAATCTTCAAGACAGGCCTGCTTGGTACAAGGAGAAAGTCTACCCCGTGAATAAGGTGATTCATCTTTCGCTTGTCTTTAGTGCCCGTCACCGGTTGTTTAGTTCTTGATGTGTTTTCATATTAGTGGACACTGATTGTCATAGCCCAAAATTGGTTTAGTTTAGAATTCCAAGCGAGTGGCCGCAAGATTCTGGATTTTAAAAATCGGCCCCTTGTGTTAGTTTTTATAAATTCCAAAACCAAGAGTCGTTCAATATTTTTTATGTTTGTTATAGAAAATTTCGAATCTTACTGTAGCTGAGGTGAACTTGAGAAATCAATTGGCTCCCCACTTGGTTTTTTTGGCCATTTTGACCTTTCAATCAAATGAAAAGGGTGAGTTTTAGCCAGTGGTTATTTGATGGGTACATTTTGTTTTTCTTCTGTTGCAACTTATGATTAGGTTCCGGCCTTGGAGCACAACGGGAAAATCATTGGAGAGAGCCTAGACCTCATTAAATACGTGGACAGCAACTTTGAAGGGCCTCCTCTTTTCCCTGATTTGAGTACTGGGTAGCAAATGTGCATTTCTTGTTTCTGTGGTTTGCTTATAACAAAGTGGCTGCTCTTTTTTTTTTTTTTTTTGGTTAAGACAAAGTGGCTGCTCTTTTATCTTACCTTTACCAAAAAAAAAAAAAGTGGCTGCTCTTTGATATGTAGGATCCTGAAAAGAGAAAGTTTGGTGAGGAACTGTGGTCTTATGTTGATGAATTCGTGAGCGTAGTCTTTAATTCATTCAAGGGAGAGGGACCGAAAGAATGTGGTTAAGTCCTCTAGGGGCTTTTTCGATGACAGGTATCTCTGTTACCATAAGTGAACTCTGTCTTCTGCATCAGCTTCTGCTTTCGACCACTTGGAGAATGCTCTTGGCAAATTTGAGGATGGACCATTCTTTCTCGGACAATTCAGTGGGGTATGTTGGCATTCTCATATTTGATTAGGGGCTCATTGGTGGTTTTTCTTTTTCTAGATTGGTTAAACAATAGATCTCTTGATCAATGAAATTCGTATAATGAGCAAACCTATCTTGCTGCAAGAAATTTCCCCTGATACGTGATTATCAATGTGTACTTCTTTCTGTGGTTGACTATTATTTAGGGTCTGATTTTGTGATTGCAGGTGGACATTGCTTACATCCCCTTTGTCGAAAGATTGCAGAGTTACTTATGACATCACTGCTGGCAGACCTAAACTAGCAGCATGGATTGAGGTACGGGAAGGAAACCTAAATCTCAGGCAAATGCTTAATTTAAGCATCATCTCTCTTCCACTTTGGAAAAAACTTTCTTTGCATGAACAAAAGACACCTAAATTCCAAGATTGATTCTGAGTGAAATGGTGAATCGATGATTACAATTTCTTGATAACGTCCAGGCAAAACTTTGGCCTTGGTGAACTGTTATAGCATGGTAGCATGTCTATGGGGAAATCCTAACCTGCCATGAGAGTCATATATAGAATGAGAAAGTCATTCTCCATTAACCTTCAGATCATTCACCAGTTGTGGTGACCATATTTTCTATGCATATGCATCCTCTCTTGAAAGGAAAACATGATTTACCTGTAGAGACCAATCAGTTTTACAGACAAACCTTTTGATCAGGTGTGCTTATACTACTTGGGCAGCGTCAAGTCAATATCTTTTTGAGTTACAAATTCGGCAGCTCTGCTCGATTTTATCCTTGCTGGAGACCATATCATGCATTGATCTTTCCTTCTACTTCATCCCCTGCAGGAAATGGACAAGGTCGAAGCTTACAAGCACACAAAGACTGATACTAAAGAATTTGTTGAATTCTGCAAGGCGCGCTTTGGCGTAATGCTTCTAACCCAGGCTCAAACTTGACGTCACAATCTTTTCTGAACAACATTCTTTTCCCTCTCGCCCTCTGTGAGTTTGTTTTCGGTTGCTAATCAGTCTTTTTCTCGAATGCAGGCTCAGCAGTAGAGGGGTCATGACCATAGCATTGCTTTATACGGAGAGAATAAGGGAAGTAAAGAAAAGAGTGGAATGGCTTCATAGTTAATGTACCCCTTCTCTTGATGTTTCCCTGGGGCTAGTTATCTTCTGTATCCGCTCTAGATTCAGCGATGCGTCTTTTAAAGCTTGAAATTGGTATCTTGATGTTGCTTGAAATTTCATAAATAAAAAATAATCATTTTCGAATCCTTTGCGTGAAGTTCTGTCTTCATGAAAGCTACTGGACTATCCTAGTCGCGCCAGCTCTAATAGTGCACAAACACAGTAATGGACAAAGGCCAATCCATAAAGACATAGGAAAGTTTCTTTTGATCATTATAGTTTTGTTCGCAAAGATGGTCACCATCTTTAGCTTTTCACAAGCTTCTATTAACGTCACTTGTGTAATAGTTTAGACTATGTAACAACGCTTATAATCTTACAGGAAATAGGGACAAAAAAGCAGGTATAGTTGGTTCCTAGGTGGGTCGGATCCTATCTTAAAACCGATTACCTCTTGTAAGAGGATGACTAACTAATATGGAGCATACAATTTACATTATTATATAAAGTAAATAGGCTATTCTATTTTTCAAATATCTCAATGGTTTTTCTTTTTTATTTCCTGTAGATATTCCTGATCACTTATTTTTACGAACACCATGTACTGATCACTAATATTGTTTATGTGAACCAATTTACAAAATTGACAGCTGAAAATATGTTTGGAATTGTCTCCATCTTAGACTTTTTGCTTTTCTTTTTAAAATCTTTGGACTCAGGCAATTTTATTTTTGTCCTAAAATTTTTGTGAGGGCCACAACTCTCTCTCTCTCTCTCTCTCTCTCTCTCTCTCTCTCTCCCCTCCTTTCTCTCTCCGTGCGCGCACACCCGTTTATTTGTGCATGGGGACGTGATAGGGATAGCTATGACAAGCCCTATCTTACCAGGGGTCTCCAGTCGAGTCGGTGGCACCATTACTAATGGAAACTCAAAAGAGCATGGAAGAGGAGAAGACCCGTGTGTGTCTCTTTTTTTTTCCTCCCTTTTTTATGTGAAGCGTGTGTTTTTCTTCAATAGCTTTGAGCCACGTTAACAATGTAGTTGGAATAATAATCTGACGTGGCAACGTGGTCTGCCATGTCAGCATTTGTCCATAAATTCCATAAATGAACCATATATATAATTTAGAGATTCAATCGCTGAAAAAATTTGGAAAGACCAAATTGGACATTTTGCAATAGTTTATGAACCTTTGGTGCCTTCATCCCCAATACCAAAGCAGAATGCATGATTAACTTTTGTTTATTTGAATTAAATGATATTTGATATCTATCGATTTTACGCTGGTATTAAAACAAGACAACGAATCCCCTCTATTTGCAAACGCACAAAAAAAAAAAATGCATATAGAGGACATTTGACATATAAAGGCTTGGAAGAAAATATAGCAACTCTTGTAAACATGACATTTCTCTGGACCAAAGTCTTCTAAAAACTGAGTGCAAAGTATCATTTTCTACTCATTAAATTATTAGTATTTTTTTTTTTTCAAAAAAGAACCAGTAATGAAAAGTCGACGGTGTGAAAAAAGGGGTCATGAAGGGTGCTCAAATCATACTTCGTGCAATCAACTCCTAATCTTTTTTCACCAATTAAGCATGATTTCAATCGTCATAGGGCAAAAAAGGGTAGAAATAGCATTGTTTTTTTCCAATTGACAACGACTTGATTATGACTATTCATTAAAAAAAAAAACTAAAATTTACATAAGACTGAGTGGAAATCGATTCAATGCTAAAGTACCATAATGGACTTCTCAATCTCGAATTCAACCATGAAAGATCAATCCAATGTTTGATCAATCACCAATAACGTATATACCAAAACTCTTAAATGTTGAACTGCCCAGTTCTAATTTGATTGAAATGTTAACTTAAAACTCAATATTCTTTTGTCCATTTTTCATGATATTTGAGTCTTATTTTTCAACTTATGCTCATAGTCAAAGCATGCAATTAATGGGTAAGAAAAACTTTTTTATTGAGCTATTCAGGCTCCATATATGATTAAATCCACTCAATTTTGACTAAAGAGACATACTTCCCCTTCAGCAAAAGAAAACCCCAAGTGCTAAAACTCGGCACAAGGGGATACTTAAGTGCCAAAAGTTATAAAAGTAACACTTAAGTACCATATTTTTTGAAAAGTAGGACACTTGAGTGCCACATCGGGCGAAGCCGGCCGAAAATCATATGTGACAATTAAATATTAATATTGCTCGCCTACGTGGCTCACCGAAGAGTTGACTCAGCTCTGATTCACCCAAAATGACGCCGTTTCTATAGTTGGCCAAAATAAAGCCTTTAAATCGGCCAAAATGATGTTGTCTACCCAATTACTCTAAATCTAAAACCCTTAATCGTGCAAAATCCCTTTGAAGCACTGGAGCCTTAATCCCGAACTCTAATTTGATTTGCCCAAAATTCTATAGCTAAATATTGAAAATGGAGAGCAGGGCTTTTAGCAGAGGCTTAAATTCCTCTCACCAAAGCGAAGGAGAAGGCAAGTGTTTTTGTTTTTGTGGGTTACTAAATCCAAGAAGAATATCGTGGACTTGAATAAATCCCGAGAGAAGATTCTATGGATGTGCTTGATATAGAGAATGGTCGATGTGCAAATATTTCAAATGGGTCGATGCGAAATTCTCTCACCGAGCCATAGAGGTAATATTGGACTTACTTGATGGACATAATCAACCTCCATATATGCTTGTGGACGACTTGGACGATGTTGATTCAATGCAACCTCAAGCATCTTCTGCTAACCATTTGAAGAATGAAGTTTTAATGATGAAAATTGAATGGAAGTGTTACCAAGTGTTTATTGTACTACTGCTTTTTTGTCTATCCTACTTTATGATGAAATGTAAAGTACTGGAAAATGAGAAGAAGTTTCTCCGACTGCACCATAAATTAAATTAAATGCAGCCTATAAAACTTACATTAAGAATGACTGTTCCAATACGCTTATCTATATAAAAGCCATAACCATATTGTTTTAGCCTCTTCCCAAGAGCCTCTCTTGTTCGAAAGGGAATGTCATTTTTAGGTACTTGTGATTGGTTGGCCCTTCTTCTTGCCTGTGATTTCTTGGGCTCTTGTTGTGGCTATTCAACTATAGTAGGAGTTTCTTCGACCAATTTTTCAGCTGGGCATCTTCTAGATGACCTTCTTGTAACTGGTCCTTGATTTGGCTTTCTTCTAATTGTTTTTTTATTTAGCCATTCAGCTTTAGTGACACCTTCTATCGGCTTTTGTGGTGGCCCTTGTGATGACCCTTCTAGTGGCTTTTGTGATAACCTTTACAATAGATCTTATGGTGGCCCTTTAGTTGGGCCCTATATTGGTAGCTAAGCTTTAACTTGCCATTTTCAAATCTGAGAATGAGGCGAAGGACATTATAAATATAACATCAAGACATATAATAACGTAAAAGAAAACTAAACACAAATTATTGAATTTACAGGGTATTTTTTTCTCTGTTACTGAAGAACAGTCGACTTAATTGGCCCTTTAGTTGCTTCAGCCAATTCTTCAGTTGGCTGCCTTCTACCTTGCCTTCTTCAAATAGGCCTTTCAGTTTCAGGTACAACAGGAGCTTCGACCAATCCTTCATGTGTCATTCTCGTGTTCTAATAAAGACAAAAACATTACATACATGTCAATTGTATCTATGTACATATTTGTAATAAACCATAAAGTAACATAAACACAAATGTCATGACTTACTAGATTTCTTGTCGTTGACTAAAGAACAGTCAACTCACTTCGCCTTTTTATTTGTCCTTATCCAACTGTCCCTTCACTAGGCCTCAATAGGCCTCAACTGTTTCTGCTGCTTCCTTAATCGACAATCTTTAGTATTATGCCATGCTATATGGCAATAAGAGCATGTCATCTTTACACCTATCCTACTCATCCTGCGTTGACCAAAGACCTCTGTCTCCATGATTCTTCATTTTTGCTTTGCCATTCCCATTCCCATTTTCTTCTTCAGTGGCAAAGGTTAAGGTGCTTTGCGATTTGTTGGCTCCTAGAACTTGCTACTTTTGATTGGCCGCATCATGAATTGGTAAGAGGCAAGATATTTCGGTTTCTTGTACCAATCATCAATGTAGTCCTATGTGTTGTGGCCCTTCAATTGGATGATATATATAACATGTGCACAAAGAATTTCACTTAGTTGTCATGCTCTACATAAACACTTCCCCGTACCTAAATGGACAACATATTTATCGGAACTCTTCATTATCTCATATCCTTCATCCTCATTCCAAATGGGATGACAATACCTACTTGCTGCCAAGTTCTCATCCAATTTCTTAGCAATCCTAGAACCACATTGTCTAGCCCACTTTGTAGCGTCGTCACTTTGTCTATGCAGCCGAGTTATGACCATAACCCGTATATCTTCAAGCTCGAGATGATTGGTTTGCATCTAGTATCTATTATCCTCACATTGAATGCTTCACAGATGTTGTTATTAGTGTTATTGTACTTAAATTCTTCATTGAAGAACGCCCTACACCAATACTTCAGTTCTGTTTGGAATATTGCATCAAATTTTCCTTTGTCAATTAAAGTAGTTCTTCTTTGGTCATCCTAAAGTCAGCCATATTCATGCTCTTTGTTAGCTGCCAAAATGGCAACTGTAGCTTGTCCCATTTATAGGTCTTTGCCCAATTTGCGTATATGTGCCGTGCACACATTTAATATTTGGCATAAAGCAATAATTCAGCTACCGCCGGAACTAGTTCCCACAATAATTCAAAATAAGAAATGTAAGTAAATGGCATGTTGATATCAAAAAGCAAGTAATTGACCAAATTTTTCAAAAAGTAAATATTACCTTTTGTTGGTTGCTTATAAACACCTACCTTTCCCCATTTGTTATCTCCAAATCAGTCATCAGATTTTTTAAGAACCATAACCAATTGTCCTTGTTCTCTACCCTCACAATAACCTAAACCGGTGGAAACATTTAGTTATTCGCATCTCTTCCAATTGCAGCAAGCAATTATCCCTTACACAAGCCCTTCAAAAAACAACCGTCCAATCATATAATCCTTCTACAACTAGATAAAAATCTTCATTTGCATGCATCAAAGCAAATATATAACTTATCAAATTTGGTCCCACTACTAGGAAGTGGTCTCTCCATGACTTCTACATACATTCTACTTGAATGATTTTATAACCTATACTCCCAAGCATAATCTCACAACTGTCCATATTCGCTGCTATACTAACCAATGAGTATCTTCATCACCTTTTGCTTCGATCTTTTGCATTAATTCTTGGATATATTAATGCATATACGCTCTTTCACCAGCATCCTAAACTCAGTACTCTTCATCTGTGGCATCAGCTTAATCAAATCAAAGAAGTACTTTGACAATCATGCACTTATTATCCTTTTATTTTCAAAACTAATGGAACAAGTATGTTCCTCTTGGTAAGTTCTGATCTAGAATGATTCACTTCTCCTAACAAATGCACCATAGATCTTTCATGGACAATTTTGCTGTGAACACCTAGCTCTTACAAATGTTTTAGTGTTTATAATGAAGTTAATATTTCTTTTTGCATCAATGGAGTTCTTCAATATAACTTCCCTAAATTGTTTCACATCTTGAAATTTCATACCTACCGACAAAGTAGGAGGCAACGGATGGATTATAAGAAGGAAACTTACATTTCCTTTTATGCACAGCTACTTGATCTTCTTCAAGCTCATCCTGGGAAGTAGCATTCTTGACGCTTTCTTCATAATCAGTCTCCTTGCCAGCAACACCAGCATCTACAGGGCCTTCGACTTTATTTGGAACTTCATCAGTTACTTGCAAAGTTGCAAACTTATCTATCAAAAAATATATTTGTTTTTTTCTTGACTTTACAAGCTCCTCGTCGTAGTTGTTAGTTATGAAATTTTCAGCAAGCAATCTTTCATCATCATCATCGCTGGATTCAGCCATTTCTTAATCTAATCTAGTGATTGTGACATTACCTATGTCATCATCACTTTGGTAAATTGCATCTGTGCCCATCTCATCTCCATCATGTCTATCCTGCCCACCTTCATACCTAACCTTAGTATTACCTTGAATACCATCTTCTTCTTGTCCTACTTGGACGCTCTCTCCATTATCATCTTCGTCCTCACTATCATTATCGTACTCAACGTATACTTTTACATCTTCACCATGAAGATAATTGTATAGAACATCCCTAAAATCATTATCATTTTCTAAGCTTCTCAAACCATCTCTTAAGCCTTTCCCAGGAACACAATACAGCAACTTCTGAACTTTACAAATCAAATAAGTTACTATATTCCTAACAAATCTTATATAAGATACATTCTTTATATCGACAAAGACAGTGCTCTCATTTCCACCCTTATACTCCAACTCATCCTCCCTAATCACAAAATCACCACCGTATCAAACTATGATAGCGACATAATCTTTGTTATAAGCCATTTCTGCACCAAGAAAAAAATAATAATTACCTTTTGGGACCACATCCACAAATAACAACAAACAATTGCACATGGAAGTTCCTCCACTCTCATAGACTTCATTAAAGAAAATGGAAGGAGGAAGACATGCACATATTAGGCCATTTACTAGAAATATACCATCCAAAACAATATGCAATTTGGCCGGATTTTCTCACTAGTGACACTTAAGTGATCCATTTTGCTCCGATTTTAGCACTTAAGTATCACTTTCGTAACTTTTGACACTTAAGTATCCCTTTGTGCCAACTTTTGACACTCTAGAGGCCCTAGTGTCCTTCCCCTTCATCATTCAATTAGAATTTAAAGTGATAAACCTTTTTTTTTCTCAAGTTGATTAAGAATTTTCGAATCTTTTTCTTTCTTCTAGTTTTAAAGTGGGTATTACAATGAGAAACATCGAAAGAGAAATTTTCAAGAAATCTAGTTCTTTTTATTTTATCAAGCAAATTTATGGATTAATTGTCAACTAAAACCTAGACAATTTTGAACATAAGCAAGGTTCTAACACTATTTAATATTATAAAATTTTATTTTTGTTGCACTTATTTAAAAAAAAAACTTTTTTTTTTTGTTGTTGTGCATAACAGTCCAAAGTCTATCCGTTGTCTTTTATAGACATTAAGGAATGACCAAATGAAACCAAAAAAGGTCATCTTGAAAGATTTGCAAAAATATAATCAGAATTGTATAATGCATTTAAAAAATTTAAAAGATGAATTTTACTCGACCAAAGATGTGTGCGTAAAATAAGACAAGATTTTAAACCATAGTTAAATTTCATTTATTTGGGATTGTTAAAGTTTAATATCATTCATGAAGTGTTTACAATAGCAAAAAAGTTAAAGGTGCCTCGATGAGCATCACTTCTTACATAATTTTTTGAAGTGTATTCTTTTTATACTCCTATAACTTTTTACATGCTCTATCTAACAGTTTATCATCAATGGTAGAAATAAATCACCACTTCTTTGATATAATAATAATTCCTGATTTTTTTATTCTAATCAAAGAACAAATTCACCATAAAATTGAGTTAAGAAAAAATAAGTTGCGATGAGGGTAATGATGAAAAAGAGACTAATCTTCACTTTTTAAATAGAAATAAGTTTAAATTTGAACGAAAGCTAATGTTAAATTACTAAATTGGATGAAATTCTGCATATATGGAAACTAGCAAACATGATTTTGTCTCTTTAATTAAAATATGATGGATTTAGTCATGTAAGGGATAGAAATAGCCCTACCCAACTGTTTTTGCATGATTAGGGTTGAAATTAGGGGTGAGCATAGTTCGGATTGGGCTGATCCACCCTCTAACCCTAGGACCAACCTGCACAATGCTGGTTCTCAATTTTTGGGACCGAGGACCGACCCTATTGAGTTTGGGATCGAGGATTGGACCAACCCAATAAGTTCGGTCTAGTTCCAAGGTCAATCTGTGACTAACTGATAATTTTTTATTTTATTTTTTGTATTCCTTAAAAAATCGATTGAGGACTTGATTGACTCATTGAGTTCGGTCCGGTTTCCAAGTCAACCCAAGACCAACCAATAATTTTTTATTTCATTTTTTGTACTCCTTGAAAGGGCAACCGAGAACCGTATCGACCGAATGGGTTTGATAATGAGCAAGGTCAGCTAAGAAAGGCAAGTGGTGATGGTCAAGTGGGATGAGCGTTGAACAGAATGAGCATCGAATGTCGAGCGGAGAGCAACAAGCCAAGCAAGCATAGAGCGACAAGCGGCACGAATGACCCAAAGCGAGAGAGGCGAGTGTCGAGTGGCGAGCGGAAAAGTTGGTTCTTTCAATTTTGGCAAATTGAAGACTAAGAGGACAAATACGACAGAAAAGAACGAATACTAGAAGAGGATGCCAAGGAGCTGTTTATGCCTTTTTGGATGCCGTGAGGATTATTTACAAAAACATTTTTCTCCTTCGTAAATTATGACTATTGACACTGTAAAAGATATTAAAAATCTAAGTTATTAAAAAATAATGTAAAATTACTTGAACTCCTCACTAAAGAGTTATTTAATGTTGTTGACGCTATTTATTTTAAGGTTTTCTCTATATAAAAAAATTATATATAATATTATATATATATATATATATATATATATATTATATAGTTAGGGTTGGTCCGGGTTGGACCGATCCAAAATTCTCAAGACCGAGGACTGACCCGCACAATACTGATCCAAGAATTCTAGGATCAAGGACTGACCCAGTCTCCATAGGAATCGGACCAGGACCGGCAAGGTTGGGCCAGTCCAAGGTCGGTCCAAGGTCAACCCTAGACCGATGCTCACCCCTAGTTGAAATCATGCTTAATTTGGTGACATGTTTCCTTTTCCAATGTCTTGAATGCCACCAATGGAGAAATTAAGACTTGATTGTACAAATGTCAAAAGATTAAGACTTGCTTGCACTTTTTACCAAATGTTTGGGACTTTATCACAATTTTCCCATTTTTATAACCATTTAGAATTGTGAAATGCTTTTATCTATCACCTATTTTACGCAATATGCACATCTCATAGTAGTGTAATAGTAAGGAGAAATTTGTGAAACGAAATGGTAAGATGCAAAAATGTAAATATGAAGAAATGATAGATAATAGGGATAATGGTGGTTCTACAGAGGAACCTGTTGCGTTTACATTTACTATTGAACAGCATTTTCATCCATCAATCGGTTGAGCATCTTTTTAGAATCACTTGGATTTATCGGATCAAAAACCTATACTTCCCTCTTTATACTACATCGGCCCAATTTTTTTTCATTTATATGCTCATTATTTCAACGACATTTTTATTACATGGTCCAATTTGACATTTATTTAAGACACTATCAACTCCTTAAACAACAAAACAAAAAAAAAAAAAAACAAAAACAAAAAACTCCTTAAACAAGGAGTTCTCCATATGGGACTCAGGCAAACTTAATTACTTCTTGGGAATTGAGGTGCTCGAACGTTCATCAAGGCTCCTTTGGTCACAACAAATGATGTTGTAGATTTCTTCCACTAAACCAGGATTGATGGTGGTAAACCGTTTCACACACCCATGATTACAAATGCCAGTTTAATCAATCAAGGTAAACCACCGGAAGATGCCAGTTTGTATAAGAGCACTATAGGAGTTCTTCAGTATGCCACCTTGACTCGACCAGATATCTCTTATGCAATAAACAAAGCCTGCTAGCTCTTAAAAGAATTGACAGAAGACCATCGGAGTACGATGAAACAGATCCTATGCTACTTAAAGGAAATCGTTTTGTATGGATTACTTAGTTCCCAATCCACCATAAAACTCCATACATACATGACACGGACAGTGCCAATTGCCCCATTGATAGACACTCAACAAAAGGCAATGCAATTTGTATGCAAAAATCTAATTATAGAGGGCAAACACCAAGGCAGAAGTGGTATAGGTACAATCATTGTTATAGGAATTGGGCATCCCTGAATTAAAAACCCCCTATCCTTTGGTGCGACAACCTAGGGGTAACATATCTTATGATGAATCCACTTTTTCATGTTAGATTAATGCATATCGAGGTAGACTTTCACTTTGTCCGCCATCTGGTGTCACGACGCAAACTCAAGGTTCACTTAATATCTACATATGACCAAATAGTGGATATCTTCACTAGCCTCTTACATGATGTCGCCACGATATGCTCAAATCCAAGTTGAAAATCATCTAGAAGACCACCTGTGGCACCCCTCGACGGCCCCCAATCCGTTAGGGTCGCCACAGATTTCTTGTCACACATCCTACTACATACCAATAAGGTAACCTTTTAATTTAAGCGAAACCATAGTTCATGGGGGGTTAATCAGTAAAATACTTTTCCTTTTTTTTTTTTTTGTAAAGGTCCTAGCGCAGTTCATCAGTGGAAACATAAACAAGTCTCACCATCTCTCCCTCCAATAACAATAATGCTATGCACACCAACTACACACCAGAAGAAAAGATAAAGCCGATTCACTTTTATTTATATTTTCATGATGGACATTTCAGGTCGATACAAAAATGCTAAGATTTTTAACTATACTTGGCTATCCCAAAAAGAGAACTCGACCCTATATGAAACATGTACATCTCTCCATCGACAAGTGTCGACTATCCCCAAAAAGAAAACATCAGCTCCCACCAGTCCTACGCGCCATCACACCCACCCCGGTGCATTGGGCGGCAGCGGCGGTAACATTCCTAGCATCACCCCATTGTGTCAAACGTGAACAAACAAAAACTCTTGGATAATAGGGCCATCAGCTGAACCCATGTCGTACATCACCGATACTTGAACTCGAACATACTCCAAACCAGGTATATTAATACAGGAATGCTCGATGCACTCCACCTCGACGTCAGTAGGTATGCCATAGAAGGTACCACGCACAACTGGTGAAAGAGGCATCTTTCTAATCTGAAATGTTAATCCCCAAAAGAGGTGAGTACAACCACTCAGTAGTAAAGATCCGCCACACTACACAGTGCATCAAACAGAACAATCAATGTATCATAATAAAACACATATCATTCATACATTCAAGCATACCTTACCTTGCAGCCATGCATATATCATCATGCCATATGTGCATATATCACCATGCACTTATCATCAAGCAGTCATGCATATATCACCATGTCATATGTACACATCCATGCGCATGATAGAGTCTCAATTTTTATCTTTCCAGGGACCAGTGTTTGCATCGCACAATTTATGGCTCGCATCTAACCTGGCATCGCGAGGAACCTCCGGCACACACCTCCATGCATCCGGCACAAGCACTCTGGGCATCTCGTACCCCAACTAGCATCACGAGGTATCCCCTCGGAACACATCTCCAAGGCTTCCGGCACACACCTCTGGGCATCCTGAAACTCCCGAAGACATCCGGTACACACACTCCGGGCATCCAGCACACACACTTCGGGCATCCCGAAACTCCCGAGGCATCGTCGACTCACACCTCCAACGGTCTTCTTGTTATCTCAATTTATATTCACACAAGTATTTCAATTTCAACATGGTACTTGATACAACAATATCAGGGTCTCAACCAACTTTTTGATGCCACATAACATGCCACATGTCATCACATATGCAGCAAAATCAACCACTCAAAGCATTGTATCAGCCACTCAAAGCATTGTATCACATGGAAAAATTCATTTATTTTTTATAACCATCAATTTTTAGATAAAACATAATACACTCACTTGGTTAAAACTCTAGGAAAATCAGTGAATAGTATAAATAAATTC
Source organism: Eucalyptus shirleyi (assembly GCA_017140165.1). Lineage (NCBI taxonomy): Eukaryota > Viridiplantae > Streptophyta > Magnoliopsida > Myrtales > Myrtaceae > Eucalyptus > Eucalyptus shirleyi. The sequence continues at coordinate 29,848,079 of CM029446.1, forward strand.
TGAAAACTTGACACATTATAGATGAGACCTAAAGGCAGATATCTCATGAAAAACACCATACCAAAAGAATCTCACACAAAACAGTACGGTCTATGCATCACAGTCTTCAAAATTTTAACACTTCAGCTTGCACATTTTCGGAAGTAATTTAAATTAAATATACAAATGAACTCCAAAAATTCTGAAATTTTCATATGTTATAGAAAAGTCCTAAAGGTAAATATCTTGTGAAGAAATAAAAACCCAAATCATTCTAGATTAATTCCCCCAGTTCTCGGTGTCGTTTTTCCAAATTATCTTCTTTCAAAGGAAACTCGTTTCACTGATCTACGTATGTCCGTTTCTTCTAAATTTTCATTATGTTATACCTCAGAATATTACCTACAACTTTCATTAACGACACATGATCAAATTTTAACTGTATGATTTTATAAAAATCACAGAATCATACTAAGTCGAGGTAACATTTTCCCAGATCCAGTTTTTTCAAAAGACAACGATTTCACGGACCTTTTTTTGTTCATTTCCTATAAATTTTTGATATGTTTTACCTCAAGAAATGCAATACAACTTTCATTAAGAACTCAAAGTGAGATTTTCGCAAGAAAGCTAATTTACAGTCCACGAAATCACTAAAGGTCAGCACAACAAATTCCAGATCTAATCTCTCCAAAAGAAAATCGTTTCACTAGGCAATTCTTGTCCGTTTTGTCTCAAATTTTAGTATGGTATTCCTCAAGATTTTCTCTACAACTTTCATGAAGAGATTAAAGTGAAATTCCAACTAAAAGGTCGCATGCAGCTCACAAACTCGTGAAGGGTTGGACTGATTTTTTTTTCCAGAAAACAGCATGCTAAGCCAACGAATTTCTCCCCGTAGCTTCAACTTTCATCACATCTACCACAACCAAAATTCACCATCTTCTACACATACAACACAGCAAGCAAATGGTAGGTTTTAGGACTCTACTTGCCTCAAATTTAAACACAAAACAGCGACAAACGGCGGGCAAGGCAACGAACAAATGGCAGCGAGCTAGGCGGACGATCGGCAGATGGACCTCCCTCCTTCCTCTCGCATGCACGGCCTCTCCTTTCTCTCTTCCTTTCTTCCTTTCCTTTCTCTCTTTCTCTCCTCTCTCTCTCTCTCTCTCGGACGACTCTCTCTCTTCCTCTCCTCTTTCTCTCGCTTAATCCGCCCCCTCACTCTCTAATTTCTTCCCCCTCATGATTAACAATCATGATCTTGCATGCCGATGCCACTTGGCAATTGCCATGCAAGGTGGGCTTGAATCCGGCTGGGCTTGGGGCCAGCTTGGTCGACGGCCCAATGGGGCTTCATGGGCTGCCCTTTTGGCCCACTTTAGGCTCAACACTCTTGGGCCTAAAGTCCAAACTTAAATGGCCCAAAATTTTCTTAATTGAGTCCATGTTTACTTTTAGTAATTTACCTTAATTCTCTCTTATAAATATCAAATTATAAATTCATATGGCCATAAAACTTGTAATCACAAATCCATAAATTTCAATTTATAAAACACATGGCTAATGATACAATTTTCTTTCCTATCAAATTAATTATCCACTAAAAGCTTGGCCATAAATCTCATTGCAAATCATGGATCAAATGGCTACAATTCAACTTAAGGGTACTTCCATCACCTATTCATAAACTTTAATGCTTCTAGAGATTACCATGAGTTTTGGGATGCCACACCACCTTCAAGCTGTGGGAGCATGAATTTGTCCATTCATATCTCATGTAGTTATTACTATAGTTATTATTGTAATGGACTATTAGTCCCTTCTTATCTCATGTAATTATTGTAATTATTACTGCAACGGACTAGTTCAAAATTAAAAATATTTTGACTTAGTACATTTACATATCATGTAATTACTGTAATAGCTAGTAGATAAACTCTATAAATACAAACCTATCCTAGAGTTAATGGATAAGCCAAACTCACGCTTAAATTTAGAGTCTAATTTTCACACATATTATGGTTATGTAAATATGCAATGTTCGCAGATCTTCTCACCTTAACTATCGAAAAAATTCTAACACCAAGTCTTCTGCTGTATATAATGACTTCTTTCTACGATGAGGTGGGAGGTAAATGATAGCGACGAGTACCAAACCGACGAAAATCATGCACGTTCAAATCAAAGCGGTCTTGAATTAGTCAAAACCCATGTGAGATGTTTTGATCCCTTCAACATCTGTTAATAGATCATGTTGTGGAGAAAAAGGAAAATTAAGTACGCATTACCTCGTGTGACCTTTTATTAAAAAAAAAATCAGAAAAGCTCCACATAAAAAAAACACACGCACACACAAAAGTTGAAAAGGCATGTTTACAATATAAGAAATTATATCGAAATAAAAAAATCAAACTAATGAAAAGGAGAAGTGTAGGGATAATTACAAAAAAAGAAGAAGAAGTTATGAATCTATTTTATGAATGTTAATTTAGTTAAGTTAGTTTGTAACCTTTCCATGAGTTTGTCAATGTAGTTATTTCGCCAAATTTGAGCGAGGCCTTGGCGGCCATGGGCGAAGTGGCCCTCGCCCAGATCTAGTAGAAGCCTTCTCGCCCTTCCCTGCGGAGGATTAGGGTCACGGTGGCATTTGAGAAAAAAAAAACTGTAAATATTCTTCTCATTTATGAAGGACTAATACTTTTCGAGAGCCTTTGTGTCATGCCAGATATTTTAACATATGTCCGACACTTTCCGACACTCTTTTTTGCTCGGTCAACATGTATCGGAAGATTCGAAACCTAATTAACTTTTTTAACATTCTCCGACACTCGAGTAAGAAATTCTAACATGCAAGTTCGAAATTCCGACACATATTCCAATACATAAGGGGTCACTTTAAAAATTTTCAATAACTAAGGGGTCAAAATGTAAATATGTAAAAAGATAAAAATAATAATAATAAAAAGGGGGAAAGAAGAGAAATCTAATATTTTATTTTCTTCTTACTCTCACTTCCTATGACACAATTCATCCTAAAGTTTGTTTTTTCTCTCTTCTCTTCCAACATGTTATGACACGCAAATTCAGAATGTGGATTACCTTTTTGGTCCTCCAAGTTTAATTGATTATTGGAACGGACTTGAATTTGTCCAATTAAAAAAATAAATGATGTCAATAAATGATGTTAACAAATGATGGATTAATATTTTTAGTGTAAATTCATTCTAGTATCTTTTATTTATTTATTTATTTGTCAATTTAAATCAAATTAATTTGATCGAAATAATTATAAAAATGATAATTTATTGTGCATAACGTGTTCCAACATGTCAACGTGTCGTATTGTGTCACATGTCAATGTCAATACTATTTAGCTACTCATTAGAAAGCCATCGGAACAATTGGAGGACCAATTTTCACTAAAAGTACACGTTTCTTTTATAAATGAGCTACCCTCCAGGGCGAATCGGTCTATGTTTATTCTGTTTTAGCTAATTAGATATGCATGAAGTGGCTGAGTTTGGTGAAGTAGCAAGAGTAACCGAGAATATTAGAAAAGTGACACGACAGGACTTTATTTCGGTCATGTTTAAATGTTTATGGTCCTCGATGACCTACCCTATATATATATATATATTTTTTTTTTTTTTTCCTGTTGTTTTTCTTTGTATGGTAGTGTTTTGAGTTTTAATTATCTCAACCCTGGAACTTCAAATTTGACCAAATCTAAGAAGAAAAATGTCGGATGTTGTAAATAAGCCTTTCTGATTCTGTACACAAATATTTTTTTTTCCTAATTTAAGTATAAGTTCCCAATGCATTGAATAAATTGATGGAGTAAGTTGGTAGAACAAGTGTTGATTTATTATACATGATTTTGGACCATATAATGTCAGTGTGGTAGGGACCAGTGATTGTGAAGGCTGGGACCTGGCTTTTTGCTTGATTTTTGCATGGACGTTTAGATTAAGCAAGTGTAAACAAGGAAGGTATGTTTGCACGAGCTATCGATGTGAAGATTTTAACATATTGAAGTAGGTCTTACCGTACCTTCATCCATGGTACCACCTCATACGCTGATATAGCATGTATTTTTAACTAAAATCCAATCATAAACCAACATGTGGCGATGACATGGAAAATGTACATTAATTAAAAATCTGCCATATTTCTCTCTGTCTCTCCCTACTCAGACTTTATATGGTGAAAGATATACATAAGTTAAAAATACGCCACATAACATAATTTTTAATGAGAGGATTATTATTATCTCTCTCTCTCTCTCGACCCTCTCTGCCTTATGCCCCCAAATTTGCTACACAGCAGGCCATTCCTGCCTCCCGACACTAGTGCCACCACCTACTTCCGTCATCGATCATTACTTTACATCTCTCTCCACCACCTACTTCCGTCATCCATCATTACTTTACATCTCTCTCCACCATGATGCATCTCTCTCTCTCTCTCTCTCTCTCTCTCTCTAGACACACACTAGGAAATATTGATATTTTCTAAGAGCCTTCATATTATGTTAGACACTTCGACATGTGTCACATACTCTCCGACGTTCGTTAAACAAGTGTCGAAAACTCCCCCAACACTCTCTAACATGCGAGTCTAGAGTTCCAATATGCAAGTTCAGAATTCTGACGTGTGTCGGAATCAATTTTAAAAATTTCAATAAATAAGAGATCAAAATATAAATATATAAAAAGATTAAAAATAATAAAAATAATAAAGGGGAAAAGAAGAAAAACTTTGCCTTATTTTCTCTTTTGACTTTCATTTTTGTAACACATAATACACTTCCCAAATTTATTTTTTTATCTTCTCTTCCGACATGCTTTGACACGCCAATCCAAAATGTGGATTGATTTTTTTTCCTCCAAATTTTATGAATTATTAGAATGTAGTTGAATTTGTCAAATTGAAACAATGGCTAATATTAACAAATGGTAGATTAATGATTTTAGTGTAAATTCATTCTAGTTTTATTATTATTATTATTATTATTATTATTATTATTATTATTATTATTATTATTATTATTATTATTATTATTATTCATTTATGAATTTGAATCAAATTAATTTTATTAAAATAATTATAACAATGATAGTTTATCATGTATATTTTATATATAACGTGTCTCAATGTGTCAAAATTCTCTAATTTTTTAAAAACGATGTGGTGACGTGTCGTATTATGTCATATCGCGTGTCGCATGTCAGTGTTGGTGTCGGTGCTATATATATATATTCACTTGGTCATCTCCTTCAATTTATTTCAAAACTTTTCTTCACCCACCATAGTATTGTAGCTCATTCATTTGCTTATAATTGATGATTCGCTAATAGTGAGAGCTTGAGGATATATTATAAAAAATAAAAATCCTAAATTTATTACAATTATGTCAATTTAGTTATGAAATTTTTTTCCTAATTGAATCATAAACTTTTTACATTTATGCCAAATCATTCCATCTGACCAATTTTTGTCGGAATCACTAACATAGACGCCAGTTGTCGTATGTGGCGCGATCGACACTAATGTAGACATTTTAAATTATATTTTCAAAAAATGTTGAATTATTCATTTATTATTTTTTTTCTCTTTCTCTTTCTTCCCTTCTTCCTCTAGCTGATGAGGTTGACCTCACTGACTTTTGGCAAAGTTTGCCCTGGCTGACCATTGGCAAGGGCTCTACCTTGCTAGTGGCTTGGCTAGGCTCGACCTTGTTGACTATCACTTTTGGCCGGTCGACGAGGTTTGACGATCGGCTAGAGGAAGAAGGAAGGGAGAAAAAAAAAGAAAGAGAAAGAAAATAACAAAAAAGAAAAGAAAATAATAAATAAATTCGAAAAAATATTTAAAATAGTATTAAGAATTGTTCATGTCAGCATCAACCATGTCACATAGGATAACCGTTGTCCATGTTAGTAACTTCTCGCAAAAATTTGTTGAATAGATTGAATTGGCATAAATATAAACGATTTATAATCTAATTGACCAAAAAAGAAAAATCTTTGGGGGTTGCCCTAATGGTTGCCCTAAGGGTGAGGTGCAAAGTTTGTTTGATTCCTAGCCTTCTCAAGGGGATTGGGGTAGAGATGTTTAACTTTTGCAAATAAGTAGGTCAAAAGTCTAAGGGTTAGTTAAGAGTTTGAGTAAGATGGACCAAAAAAAATTGGCAAAAAAAGGTATAGAACTTTTTTAGTAATTTTCTCAAGACCTTGACTCTAGTGCATCAAGGAGAGATAATTGGGGGGGGGGGGGGGGGAGAGGCATTTAAGGATATGGACCTAAGTGGAAACAAGCTTGTGTTACGGTCCGTGAATCCTTAGTACTCGTGACACTTGTGAGTGGCTAAGAAGCACCAATACTTTCCGGGAGCCTTCATGTTTTGTCCGACACTTCAACACATGTTCGACACGCTTTGACATGGTCCAACACATGGTTAACAAGCATCAAAAAATCCAACACGTGGTCAATTCTCCTCGAGACACGAGTCCGAAAATTCTAACACGTGATTCTGATAAGCATGGGGACAATTTTAAAAATTTTTAATACTTGAGGGGTCAAAATGTAAATATATGAAAAAAGAAAAAAAAAAGATATGGATTGTGGCTAGGGGCTGTCGTCACCATTGCCACCGTCAGAGGGGGCGGTGAGGCGAGGTCCTAGGTGGTGGAGGGGGGTGGCCCTTGCTGGCTTGGGTGAGGCCATTGCCGGCTAGGCAAGGGCGAGCCTAGATTTGGGCAACACCTTGGTTGAGGCATGCGCAAGGCTCACCCAAATTTGAGCGACGCCGCACTGTCACTTAGGCCTAGTGGGGATCACCAGCCCTTGCCTGTGATTGGCAAGCCTCCTTAAGGGCTGGGAAGGCTCGCCGATCACCGTCATCGGCCCAAATAGAGGTGTCGCCTAGATCTAGGTGAGCCCCACTTGGGCAGCTTTGCCTGGGCCAGCAAGGGCCACCCCAACTTCACCACTTAGGGTCAGTGACCTCGCTGGCCCCTTTTGACAGTGGTAGTGGCGCCGACAACCCTACCTTTTATTATTTTTTTCTTTTTTTTCTAGTTTTTTTTTTTTAGAATCATTTTAGCTTTTTCCAGTTGTGTTTCTTTAAATCTTATTTAATGAAAAAAAGTAATAAAAATGCCATGTAGGATAAATAAATTAATTTAAAAATACTGTAGGACTTGTAATGCATATATCCCTAAATTTAATAATGAAATGTGAATTGCTTATTTTTTTCTTCATATTTTATGAATTATTGCAATGGAATTATCAAATTAACATTGAATTAATATTTTTAGTATAAATTAATTCTAAGCTCTTTTTATTATTTATTTATTTGTGCATTTATATATAAAAATATATTTAATACTTAATGTGTCGGAATTCTCTATTTTTTAAGAAATGATGTGTTGGCATGTCGTATCGTGTGTCGTATGTCCATATTGATGCTACATAGGTGAGTGGTACTTGGGATTATCGAGTGAAGAGTTAGGATGCAGAGGGATGAATGCAATTGGCTTGTGAGAGTGGTGTCAGGATAGTTGGCACTAGGAGTTTTATGATCGAATGATTATATCACTTATGATTTGTGAATGTAGGGTTGGCCTCTCATACACAAATTAGTCGAGAACTGATGCCACTCTCCTTATGAGGCCATGATGGGCTAAAACCAGTTGTTGAGCTTAAATAGATCTATTGTCTTGCTCTATGAAAGACGCCCAAACTAAACTGCACATGGTAAGATCTTGTATAAGGAAGCCATTCGTCGTTTGTTCTCTAGAACAACTATGGAATGAAGGCTAGCCTGGTGAATTCCGCTCGCCAAATGCCGCATAGGTTTTTTTGCGGTTAAGGAACTAACAATTTGTTATTAGAGCGGGATCCCCCCCCCCCCCCAATAAGTAGGTGAGTCGGAGAAAGATCCCATTCCTTGCTCCAGTGTGGGTTAAACTGGAGAGTACTAGTGATCTACCCGATCCTACGAGGGTGGAAAGTGAATTGTCGGGGCAAAAGGTGCTCAAACAAAGCGCATCCCTTGACTAGTTTCTAGGATGACAATGGGAGCATAGGGAAGAACCGGTTCCTTGCCAAGTGGGTGGAGTTGGAGAAGAACTGATTCATCGCTACATGGGGATAGTGTTCCCTGATTGATCAATGAATCTAAAGAAGAGGTCTATTGCCACATTTTCAACAAGGAAAGAACCTTTATTGGTCTGCTAGGGTCAAGATGCTCAGTAGGCAAAAGTGGTGCTGCCAAAAGATGCAGTTGGCAAAAAATGCCATAGCTGCTAAGGAAAGATTGAAAAGGGGCCCAAACAACTTAGATCAAAAGAGGCCACCAATGGAGCAAAATCTGTTTTGTTGGGTGAGCATGACCATCCAATGTGTAATCCAAAAAGTGGTGCATCAATGATTAAGGAACGCAAGGAAGTGACAAAGTAGACCATAACGAGGGTGTTGCGAAATTGAGTGGTGGAGAATGTCACGATCCATGAATCCTCCCATACTCGTCATACTTGTGAGCGGTACTTGGGATTATCAAGTGAAGAGTGAGGATGCGGAGGAATGGAACAACCAATCCATGGGAGTAACATTATGACATTTGGTGCTAGGAGTTCTAGGATTGAACAACTATATCACTTAGGAGCTTTGAATGTGGGATTGGCCTCCCGTGCACAAACTAATTATGAGTTGATGCCACTTTTCTGATGAGGTCATGACAGGCTGAATCCAACTATTGAGCCTAAAGAAATATGTTGTCTTACTCAATGAAATAGACTCTTAAGCTAAGATGGGTGTAGTACGATCTTATATAAGGAAGCTATTCACTGTTTGTCCTTTGGAACAACTATGCAATGAAGGCTGGCCTAGTGGATTCCGCTCGCCGAGCATTGCACGGGTTGTTTGCCGTCAAGGAACTGTGAGCCCGTGACATTTTCCTACATTAATGGGCAGAGGCAATGGAGGAAATTCGCCATGTCAAATAGCAATAACGCTTGGTATAGCACATGCATCGATGGGAGAGGAGAAAGAAATCTTGATTAGAAATGATAATTAACATTATTTTCGGATTGTTCAAAGTGAAATTCAGGTTGAATGATAGTGTTTTCAGATATTTATTAATCTCTATCCCCCTTTCTATATTCATCCGTTTGGTGTAGGTTTTACTTAATCATAAAGAGAAAAAAAAAGATTGTAGGTAAAGTTATCTTCTTTAAATTGTTGCACGTCCCTGCACGAGTGAAAGACGTGAGTGGTAAATTGTCTCGACGATACAAATTGACAGACGATGGGATAAAAAAGGAAGAAGAAGAAAAGAGTGGTGGACAATTGAAGATGGTGAAGAACAAGACGATGGAAAGGAGTAGAGTTGTCTCCAGAAATTGGAGAGAGAGTGCTTAATCATAAAGAGAAAAAAAAAAAAAAAAGATTGTAGGTAAAGTTATCTTCTTTAAATTGTTGCACGTCCCTGCACGAGTGAAAGACGTGAGTGGTAAATTGTCTCAACGATACAAATTGACAGACGATGGGATAAAAAAGGAAGAAGAAGAAAAGAGTGGTGGACACTGGACAATTGAAGATGGTGAAGAACAAGACAATGGAAAGGAGTAGAGTTGTCTCCAGAAATTGGAGAGAGAGAGAGAGAGAGAGAGAGAGAGAGAGAGAGAGAGAGAGAGAGAGAGAGAGAGGGGGGGGATTGTACTTTTTTTTTAATTTATTATTTAAATCTATATTAAAATTTGGACTTGGACCAAAATGACAAATGTTTTAGCCCTACATTTGATTATTTAGCTACATCATCGTCACATTGGGTAAATAAAATATTTTAAAAAATCAGGTAAGCAATTCTATTGGCAAAATTGGGCGAAGCTAACAAAATTGGATGGGCGGATCCACCGATGGAACTGGAAACTGGATTGGTATTTACCGGTTCCCTAAATTGGAACCGGGAACTGAATCGATACTTACCGGTTTCCATAAATTGGAAACCACCGGTTCCGAGCGGTTTTTGTCCGGTCAGATAGGTCCCGATTCTTTTGCACACCCCTAAACAAAAGTACTAATTGCACTAATATGACAAATTTCATGACTTAATTATAACTTTTTGTAAGTTTTAAAATTTAATGACATCTACATAATAAAATTTCAAGACTTATAGTGCACTCATTTTATTTTTAAACCATCCCAAACTTCCTCATCTAAAGAAATAACTATCTAATTCCTTTTCTTTTTTTTTTATTTTTTTTATTTTAGGGGGTGGGCGGCGTTATGTTGGTTGAAGATTTGAACAAGTTTTGCTTTGCGCCGTGAATCATGACAACCGCTGGCGTCTAATAATCAACGACCGCGACTTGGTAGTTGGAAACTTCGGGGGATAAAACTCACTCAATTCGCGAGGCAAAATCGAAGCAGAAGAACCGAAACTCTCTCTCTCTACCTCTGTCGATCGATCCAGCTTCCGTCGCTCGGGCCTGCGGTAATGGCGGAGAAGATCTCTCATCTCTCCCACACGCTGGAGCCGAGGAGGTGAGCCATTCCCTACATGCATCTCGCGAGTTCGTCGCCGGCACGTGTCGTCGCGTCGCGTCTCCACGCGGCTTCGCGAGCTTCGGTTTCGCCCGCCCCCGGCGCTTGACGAGTTCATCATTCGGCTCCGATGCGTCGCCAAAACGATTTGATCAATTTTTTTTTTTCCCTTTTTTCGTGTGTGTCGATCGTGCGTCGCTGATTTCTCGGTCGCGCTGGATCGATCGGGTTGGAATTCGGACCTTTATCGTAGACGCACGTCGTGGGCGTGCTCGGAGTAGTTCGATTTTGATGATCTTGTCCGATAGGATGCGTTGCGGGAGTTGTTGTTGTCTGTAAATGCTGGACGGCTCTTTCGAGACGACTTCTTTGATGCTCGGTTGGCTCTGGTGTCAATAGTTCGGTCTAAAGAGCGAATGAGAGCTATGGGCTTTGCGGAACCGAAACTCCTGGTGAAATATGTTGCTGTCTTTGTTGAGTAGGCGCTCATTAGAGGTTGATTCTAGGTGAGTAAGAATGGGTAGCGTGTCGTTCTGTGGTGTGACGTCGTCTTTTCCGTATCAATGTCATGTCGAGTACACGGTGTTTGTCTCTAGATTCAGTTTCCTGAATACCCTTCGTCTCCGTTTATGGTTAGGATCTGTTCTTGGGGGGATTTTGAATCGAGTTGTGTATTCGTGTCGACAGGGATGCGTATGGGTTTGCTCTAAGACCTCAACACTTGCAGAGATATAGAGAGTATGCTAAAATTTATAAGGTAACTGCCTTTTCAGGTTACTTCCTTTTTTGAAGTAAAGCAGATGGTATCTTCTGTTTTTAATTTGACTTGATCTCTCTATCAATTGTTAAATTGTGAAGTGGATCCTAATTAACATTTGATGCCCTCTCCTGTCTAAGCTGGTTAAGACACCGCACCTCTATTTTGTTACTGAGAAAAATCTTATAAGCAAGATTAGTTATAAATCTTAGGAGGTCTCTGAAGCATAAAAGCTTAACAAAGTAAAGTATGCTTGAGCTTTAGTTGAAACTCTCAATGAGACAGTTCCAGATAATTATCCTCTAATTTAAGAGTAAGGATGAGGCTCTGCATGCTTAGTTGTAATGTTCCATGTCAGGAAGAGGAAGACGAAAGATCAGAGAAATGGAAAAACTTCCTTGAACAACAAGCGGACACATCTCAAAATTGCTGGTCTGAGAGGTTGCATAAGGAGAGGTTGTCAAGTGGAGTAAGTGAGCACAGAGACAGGACTGTTTCAGACAGGCCTGCAGAGGGGGATGATCCAAGGGAAAACAAGCCTTCTGATGGTTCAACTGGAAGTAGCCCTGAAAGGGAAGTTCATTCTACAGAAAACTTAAAGTCTGATAAGGTGCCAAGATGGGCAAATGTTAGACCAGTCCTTGGTGCAATTGAGAATATGATGAGTTTCCGTATTAAGAAAGCAAAGAATGTGGAGGATGGCTTGAAAGGTGTAAATGGTGCTCATCTTCCAACAGTTGATGAAGTTAGTCATTCGGGACAGACTTCTGAAGAGGATAGTGAGGGAGATGTCGAACTTGATGAGGCATCAAATGGCAGCGCCAATTCATCCAATGGAGAAAGAGCTGTTAGTGAAGGGATGCCCTTGGAATCTTCTTTCCCATGGAGAGAAGAACTAGAATGTCTTGTTCGAGGAGGAGTGCCCAAGGATCTAAGGGGTGAGGTAAACTTGACAACTTTTACTTTGTACTATACTATTTTCGCTGTTGTTACCAGGGAGCATTTTATATCCCTCTGAGAAAATGCTGTCTTCACCTCGATGTGTTTTAGGTATGGCAAGCCTTTGTAGGTGTAAGAACACGTCGAATAGAGAGATATTACCAGGAGTTGCTTGCACAAGAAGCTAGTGATGATGAGGGGAAAGCGCTTGACAATTCACCTGCTGTACCCCAGAAGTGGAAAAAGCAGATTGAGAAGGTCATTAGATGCATGCGTTGGACTTTATCCTTCAGTCTTTTCCATTTGTAGGTGCACATTTCTTTTTCTTTGCATTGCCATGAAGGATTTTCCTGAACTAATTAATGTGCTCTTTTTGCAGGATATACCTCGGACATTCCCAGGTCATCCTGCTTTAGATGAGAATGGTAGAAACTCATTGAGGCGATTACTTATGGCATATGCACGGCACAATCCCTCTGTTGGATACTGTCAGGTAGTTATGAGGTGAAGCAGAATTTTGTTGTAAAATCCTGCTTCTTTAAAAGGGTTTATCCCCATATGCCATGTTACAACTGTCGCCCCATGAACTTTGTCATTAATAGTTGTCTCTTAGTTGTAATGAAGCCTTTTTAATTTTGGATTGGTATGTTGCTGATCTTTGCTTTCTCTTCGCTTTCTCTTCATAGGTATGGGACATTTATAATCTTTCCCCTCTGATATCAATTTTTTTTTGGAATTCCGTCTGGGATTTAAATTGTGTATACCGGACCTTTAATTCCTAAGCAGTAGAATTATGGACAATGACATACCACATACCACAACCGTTAAAGTCTTACACTCTCAGTTGTCCTCACTGTCAGTCTTAATTGTTTTTTATGATGATCTTAAGTTTCCAAAATATTGACTTGCTGTTTTTCAATTGGATTGTATCTTCATAGTTAATTGAATAACTGTAATATTTCTATCTGTCATTTGCCTGTCTTCTTGATTATTGTCAGGACATTAAAGAATTATGTAATGACATCAGATAGAAGTGAAACAATTTGATACAGTGACAGCATCAAAACCTTATCTGGTTAAGTAGGTTTTGGCTATGTGAATCCTGTTATGCCACTGGACTTGATTTTGAATAAAGTCTTTTCTAAACTCTACATGGTTTAAATTTTTTTCTTATCATCTTCTTCCACATCTTTTTAGGTTTTCTTGCTCTTTCTAACTCAAGTTTCCATCCCCTGATCACGTCTCCTCATTGAAGTATTTGAAGGTGATGGAGCTTACAATATAAATTGTTTGTGGCCCAAACAACAATGATATTGCCGAGTCGTGATGATTGGCTATTCCGATGATCTATAACTCAAACAGGACCAGTAAAGGAACAAGATCCTTCGCCAAATTTAATTAGTAGCCTTATCTATTGGGATCTGAAGTCTCTTAGGATTGTAATAGGTTTCTGAATTTACATTTGAAGTAGATTATTAGGTTGCCTATTTCCATTATGTTGGTTGATCATATATTTTTTTACTACAGCTAGGATTAAGATTTTCAGAATATTTGATAAATATAGATGCAATTATTTCAATCCAATAGAATTTCATTGAGATTATTGAAATTTAGCAAGATTTGTTTGTGGGTAGTGTCATGTGATGCAATTCTTATGGAACCCTAGGTTTGATGTTTAGGAAGCCTTAGGTGGGATGCCTGAAGGAATTCACTCGTTCAATGTTATCTTTCACTGGGATTTCTCTTCAAGTTTTCTATTAAATCAGGCTCATAACTTTAGGAAATTATTTGCCAACATTAGAAGTCCTTCAACTAATCAAACCATAAAAACAAGCTTCCCTGATCTTATTCTCAATTGGAGCCACACTTTCTTTCTATCGAATAGATCCATTTTTAATCCGTCTCTCTTGTGTGTCTGCACATCCATCGAAACATTCTAATCTCTGCTACACTCATTTTGTGCACCTGTGACTGTTTAACCACCCAGCATTCCATGCCACAAAGTGTTGTTGGCTTTATTGTTGTCTAACTGATTTATCCTTAAGCATATGCAGCATTCAACAATTGCATAAAACACCAGATGCACTTCTTTGCTTCACTTTTTGGATATGTCTTGTCAATCTTGTCAACTCATCCATCATCAGAGCAAAAAGATAAGGACTTAGAGCTTACCCTTGATTTGACTCTATTGTTATAAGAAAGTCTTCCATTCCTCCAGTATTCCTTTCTTTTCAAGAATCCTCCAAGGAAGCTCTCTTGATTCTTGTCACATGCTTTCTCTAAATTTATAAAGGCCATTTGCAAATCCTTCTTGAATTCATCTACTTTTTGGCCAATCTTTGTAACGGGTAAATAGTCTCTATGTTAGATTTTCTGTTGTAAAACTGATTTGATTGTTTGAGATACATCTCTTTTTTCTTAACTAAAATTTGGTTAGTCCTTCCTGAAGAGCCATCATATGGGCCATTAGTTCAATCCCTTTGTAGTTGTAGATGGGAACCAAAGTGCCTTTTCTCCAGTCATTAGGCATCTTCTTCGATCTCAATATTTTATTAAAGAGGTATGCAAACCAAAATGTACTGGTCTCCCCATTGTTTTCCATACTAAAAGATTGCAGCCGTTGGTCCATGGGATATACCTGTTTTCATTCTAAGGCTCTATAACTGAGGAGCATGACTCGTTCTCGATGATTTTAAGTGTCTATGGACTACAAACTTTTTGTCTTTTCTGAAGTAGTTTTTGTTGTTAGGGTCTTTCTTTTAGTACTGGATATTCACGATGTCCTTATAAATTTTCTCCATTAATAAAACTTTTATCTTTTAGTACTGGAGGGCCAAAATTACTATTTGTTCACTCTGGATGACTATTGTAAACAATGTCCTTGATTGTTTAAGGGATTTAGGTGATGCAAATTACCCTTAATATAAGGACTCATAGAAGTTAGAAAATTGGTAATCTGTGGTCTTCATTGCTTTATGGGGTTGGACTTTAAGGCTGGGTTGATTCTTACTGCATCATACTTAGATCTTGACAAGATTTTGCACCTTTAATGTGCTTTTAGTCTTCTCAATTTAATGCTATCTTTTTTCTCCCTTATGCTCACATGTTTATATGATGTTTCTCAGGCAATGAACTTCTTTGCTGGTTTGTTATTGCTTCTGATGCCTGAGGAAAATGCCTTTTGGTATGTTGTGGAATTTAATCTCTTGTATTCTTATATTTTTCCCTTTTGGGGAATAGTCTTATTGATCATGAAAGTTTAAAAGTTTTGCACTTAGTTACCAGAGCACAATTCTTTAAATTCCCTTAACTGCACTTCGATAGACATCATATGCAATTCCCTTAACTGCATTTCGATAGACATCATATGCAGGAATTATCCATAGATTGTTATAACTGAAATTAAGCTTGAGCAACCATCTTAATGAAAATGGATTCTTTAATGACTAGAATCTAACCTCTTAAACATCAGGGACTAAGCGAAAGGATTTGGCAAATGACAAGTTTTGTCATTATCCATATTCTTTCCTCTTCTATCAACTTGCGTAATAAAAAGTAAGAGGAGACTAGAACTGTTAAATCTTCTCTGTTAATTGAAGTCATCGTTACTACCACTAACATTATTTATTGTTGTCAAGTGGGAAAGAACTAATAACTAATGCTACTGCAAACAGTTGCCTCATTTTTATGAGATCTGTAAATTTCAGGGCTTTAGTGGGCATCATTGATGACTATTTTGGTGGGTGTTACACAGAGGAAATGATAGAATCTCAGGTGGGTTTCACATATCTGAGTACTTCCACAAATTGGCAATGTTCACCACCAATACTGAGAAATCTTGTGGACATTCTCAAGTAATCATTCAGAAAATATTCCCTCAAAGATTGGTTTCCTTGCTGATTTTCTTTTGTGTATACATTTTTCAAGGTGGACCAGCTAGTTTTTGAGGAGCTGATGCGGGAGAGGTTTCCCAAACTGGGTTGGTCTTCTTTTGACATTTGAAACACATGAATTATGTTTGAGATTTTCACATGACATGGAGCAAATTTTTTTCACTCCATTTGTGCTTCTTGTGCAGTTAATCATCTGGATTTCTTGGGAGTGCAGGTGGCATGGATCTCCGGGCCATGGTTTCTTTCAATTTTTGTGAATATGCTTCCATGGGAGAGCGGTGAGAAATCCAGGATGTGAAGATTATGCCGTAACATATGAGATAGATGACAACTGAATTGTTATATAGTGCTTACAAAAAGCTTGAACAGCTTAATTTGTTTAACAGATATTTAGGAAAATCTTCTTTTTTGCAGTTCTCCGAATATGGGACGTGCTTCTATTTGAAGGGAATCGTGTAATGCTTTTCCGAACAGCTCTTGCTTTGATGGAGTTGTATGGTAAAGCAATTAATTCTGGAATTTGGTGGTATACTAATGCTCAAAATGTCATGTTCAGTTCCTTCCTGCAGACATCTTATATTCTCTAGTTTATCAGGTCCTGCTATTGTCACAACCAAGGATGCTGGTGATGCAATAACTTTGCTACAATCACTTGCTGGCTCCACATTTGATAGTAGCCAACTTGTTTTGACTGCTTGCATGGGTTTTGTGGCCATAACTGAAGCTCGACTTCTTAAGTTGAGAGAAAAACATCGTCCCTCTATCCTAGAGGTGGTTGAGGAAAGATCAAAGAAGGGACGAGTGTGGAAGGACTCTAAAGGGCTTGCCACAAAACTGTACAGTTTTAAGCATGATACTTCATCACTTGTCCAAGAAACAAAAAGCACTGAAAGGCCAGAAGATGTAGCTGCAGATGCAGACACATCCCATTTGGAGAATTCCTCCCACCTGGAAAATCTTCTTGGTGGCTTGGCTGTTGATTCGGAAGTTGATTCTCTGCCAGATCTCCAAGAACAGGTACTTTCTATGGAGAGGAAACCATGTTTTGTAGTTGCCCAATGGCATCAGATCCATTCACAAATTGTGCCCCACTTATAAATTAGAGCCGTAAGGTCTGTAAATAACAGATTGATTTTAGTACTGTAACATGAAAACCCGTAACTCTAAATGTAAAGCTACTCGCGGATTGTTCTTTGTATGTCATTATCTTATTAGCGCTAAAGTGGAAATAAAATATCTACTTCATCTCAGAAAGGACACTGATAAAACTAGTGCTAGGGATACCAGGACTCATCTAGTGTTGTTAAAACTACCAGTTTTTCTTAAGGTGCTTGGACCCCCTAATGCTTGAGACCTTGGGTGCCAGGTGAGGCGCTCATGAGAAAATCGAGTGCTAGATAGAAGTTTGATCCTTCAATAAATTAGGACCAAATTTCCAATGATCCTATTGAAGGCAAAAAAGTTCTACAGAAGCCTTCAGCATGCTTTTACATATGTAATTGTTTTGGCCTTTTTCTCTTTGATTATAATGGTCCATATTGTTGGCTAAGTACATTTACAAGAGTGTCAATATAAAGAAACGGAGCCTCTTCTGTTGTCTGATCATCTCGAGTGAAACTGATGGGCACAAGCTCAAGTTTTTTTTTTTTTCTTTTGGAAAAGAAATACCTAGCTGTGTTCCTCTCTCTCTCTCTCACAAACTGTTCCTGCACTTCTTCTTCTTCTTCTTCTTCTTCTTCTTCTTCTTCTTCTTATAACCGATTCACAAATCAGAGTAGGTTAGGAGATAAGAAAGTAAAAATTTAAACCCTGGACACATTGTTGTTGAAGCATCACCATTGGAGTGGTTGATCTCAGGTGCTCAATTAAGTGGCACTTAGATGGAGATGCCTTTCCTTAGGTGAGGGTGGAGGCCTTGAGTAGCCTCACCTGGGCACTTGGGCGAGCACTTGGAGCTCCTTGACAACACTGGACTCATCTACTTAATTAATTTACTAAGTGCTGTGGCACTCTGTCAGTGATTAGTAAAATTAGTGTGCCCATTTGAGAACTCAACATGAACTTAATAAATCAGCAATTGGACCAATTTAGTATACTGGCCTTACTATTTTTAGCATTATTCTAGTGATAAAATGTCTGTTTATGGTTCAGACTTCACTTGGTCGATGGACTTTTATGCAAATTATGTTTTTTGGAAAAGAAATACCTACCTGTGCTCCTCTCTCTCTCTCTCTCTCTATCTCTCAAACTGTTCCTATAGTTATTCTGTCTGATGCAGAATCCAGGGTAGCTTAGGAGACAAAAAAGTAAAAACTTAAACTGTATACACATTGTTGTTGACGTGTCAACTTAGCGATAGGAATGGTTTGCCTCAGGCACTCAACTAGGTGGCACTTAGATGGAGATGCCTTTCCTTAGTCAAGGGGTAGAGGCTTCGACTAGCCTCACCTGGGCACTTAGGCGAGCAGCACATGGAGCACATTGACAGTACTGGACTCATCTACTTAATTAATTTGCTAAGTGCTGTGGCACTCCATCAGTGATTAGTAAAATTAGTGTGCACATTTGAGAACTCAACATGAACTTAATACATCAGCTTGTGGACCAATTTAGTATACTGGCCTTACTATTTTTAGCATTATTCTACTGATAAAATGTCTGGTTATGGTTCAGACTTCACTTTGTCAGTGGACTCACGCAAATTGTGTTTTTGTACCGAATGGAATGATGCGGTGACTACATTTGTGCAGTAGAAAGTTAGAAGGGAATACTTTGTGCCTTTGAATATGAGATCTGTAGCATCACAAAACCTTATCTTTAGTTTTCTACTGTTCACTAGAGTTAAAACACTGACATTGATTGTCATCATTTTTATTTTAGGCCTCTATCATCAGTATTTCCAAATATTGTAATCCACTCTTTTGGCTCACATCCCAGAAGACTCCTTTTACTAGACTATAGGTACTCTGATTTAGAGAAGAAACAGAAATGGTCAATTACTTATTGGTTCCCTTCTTTGGATATCTTATACTTCGAATATCTGCCTCAATAAGGCCACAAAACTCCCGTAAAATGAAAAATAAAGGTCACAAAACTAATTTACTAATTTGATGCCTTGTCTTAATTGTAGGTATTCTGCTTGACAGATACATATTAAACAACTGAGCAAACAGAGTGTTGAGTATTGCTAATTACAAATCTGTTAGCCGAAGTTATTCTCCTTTATGATGACAGGAAACCATAAGTGGTACTTAAGCATATTTGATGTTCTCAACCACCAAGTCAAGTAGGACAAGAGCTTTAACACACCACAAAAGGTCGATAATTGTTCTGCTTCCAGTCATTATATAAATGATCATGTCTGTCACACTGCATACCTAATCTAAAAGCTTAGAAGGTTCACTCTATTAAAATTGTAGGTGATGCAGTAAGTTTTTCAGATACTCAATTTGATTCTGCTTTAATTTAGTAGTATTTTTTTAATTGTAAAAGAACAAGCTGTTCTGTGCAAGCACTTTTGAGTTCCAGTAATCAACAGGTTCTTTGCACTATGCAGGTTGTGTGGTTAAAAGTTGAGTTATGCAGGTTGCTGGAGGAGAAGAGATCTGCCATACTCAGGTTGGTAGCTCTCAATGCATCTATAGATCTCGCACCATCATGTGTGGTACAATTGTAGCTGCAATTGGAGATGACGTTGGTATAGATAGCTGACCTGGAACTTAGAAGTTTCTTCTTGCAAAAAGCTTTATCTTCTCATGCATCTGTCTTCTTTCTTCTTTGCTTCTGGCTGAAATGCGTGCGTCCTCTTTGACTCTGTATGATTTGTGATCTTGCTTATAGAAGAGAAAATACTGATGGGAACTTGTATATCAGAATGGTTTTGAGATGTCAACCATTTCTAGAGCCCTAGGTTTTTCTATGGTCTTGATCATTATCATATCTGCTTGGAGAGTTACATCTTTAATAATTACTAGCACTAAGTAACTGTAAATTGAGAAAACTACCATCACCTTTGGACACTTACTGTCGAGGAATACTATGTTGAGGCTTTTGGCATGTGATTATAGACATACCTTGGATGCCCTATGTTTTTGTCTGCCTTTCCATTGCATCAGCTGATTTACCCTTTTGTAACAAGTAGATGTAAAGGACTTATTTATCTCCTGGCGATCATGACTCTAAATATTGCAGAGCTTAAATCTGGCATTTAACTATAGAGATTGAGATGAATAAAGTTATATTTGCAAGTTGTTTCTTTTCCGTTAGTATTTACTTCACTTTGGCACGAGCTATTATTGATATACTAAATCATTCTACATTTCTTTTGTTATCATAGAGCGGAGGAACTGGAGACAGCACTTATGGAGATGGTGAAGCAGGACAATCGGCTTCAATTGAGTGCGAGGGTACGTTCAATTAACATAGATAATCTTTTACTCTGTTGTATTTTGAGTCTAGCTCTACACTAAACAAATTTAAGGAGCTCTATTTGATCCAATGTTTAATTAGAGAAAAATGGGTAGAATGAAGCTTTGTGTTTGAGTGCATCAGCCCAAAGATCTAATCCTATCATTGTATTGAGAAAACAAAAACCATCCCCACTTTTCATGTTTGTATCAATTTGCATACTAAGTTTTGAAAACTTCAATTTGCATCTCCGAACAATTGCTGAATCCAAAAATACCAATTTCCCTTTAATCTTATCCAAACCTTAAACCATTCCTCACTTCCCTCTCTCTCACCTTGCTCTCTCCCCCCTGCTCTCTCTCTCTCTCTCTCTCTCTCTCTCTCTCTCTCTCTGTGCCAGTAAAGACCCTGACATATTTCATGCTGCCCCCCATTTACAATTGACGCCTCACTGCCACCAGCCCTGGCCATGTCCTCTGTGCATCTCTCTCTCTCTCTGTATTCTCTCGAGTGTGACCAATGGTTGACCTAGAGTATCTGGGTCAAACTCAATAGATTGGAATCAAGCTCGATGTCAGTGGAGCTCAACTGATTTGTCCAGTATTTGGGTTGAACTCAATGGATCTGAGTTGAGCTCGATGCCAGCAGAGCTACTGGTCAATGGGTTGTGGTTCAGCTGGGGAGGTGGTTGGATAGCGAGTGGCAATCGCACGGTGGTAGGAGGAGAGGGGCTGAGCAATGGGTGGGTCAGCGTTTTGGGCATGAGTGGGTTTGCAATGGGGGCAGGGGTAAAATTGGGTAGGAAAATGGCAAATTCGTAATTAGCACCAGATGTTAAATACAAGTTGAAATGTTAATCTTAGGTTTTTCAAAAGTCAAAATGCAAATTGATATGAGGTTGAAATGTGAAGATGCTTTTTGGTGAAAAGGGAGAGACAAAGGCTCAATTACTCCTCTTAATAGCATCATTAATGTAATTCAACCTTAATTTGTGTAGCTTATTAATTTTCAATATTCTTTACTAAAGAATAACTAATAAATTGAAATTGACCCACGTGAAAATTTTACTTTTACATAATCCATCATATCATAATCTAGTAAAGCATGATAGAAATGACCATGTTATGCATTTGTTCTAATTGATTTTATATTACAGATAACTCCAAAACAAAGTTTGAAACAGACTAATTTAAAATTTTTCATGCACTGGAGTTACTATAATATAATGCTGTACTTTGGCATTCTTAGAGTTTAAGATGTGCACTGACCGTCTGTCTAGGCTACTTTTGGTTGCTTCTGACTTGCAGTTGTTCTTGCTGTCTGGTGCTCTCTTCTTTTTTGTGTTCTTGTTGTAGCCGTTTGGCCTTTTTCTCTCGGCTTCCTTCCACTCATAATGAGTCTTTTCATCTTGAGTGCAAGTTTTTGAAGCCGTCGTTCGTACAGTTTGGCCTTTCCGCAATATATTGCTTACTTTTTATCAAAAAAAAAAAAAGATGTACACTGACCGCTATTAGTCTGAGAATCATAATCTTGCTCATGCAGAGCTTAAATCCAAAGGAATATTGGTCTTTCAAGCATCTATATGAAATTGTGACCGTTGTTGGTAAGGTCTCTTTTGCTGGGCCATTGGATCCCTTGTTCATATGAGGTCAATAAATAGGGATCTCTAGTGCTTTCTTACCAGAAATAAAGGAGCATAAATATAATTTACTCAAGATTCTATTTATTGAAAATGGTAAAAAGTAATAGATGTTCATTTAACTATCACATCACCTCTTTTCCTTGGTAAGATATGCAAAATGGTAATCAGCCAACTATACCTACTTGGCATAATCTTTTGCTTGGATTGTTAGTGGAAACTAAAAATGCATAGGACAAAAAGAGGAAATTAGATAAGATGGTAACACACGTCACATCTTTGACCAAATAGGATTTGCTTTTAGAAGATCCAGTTTCATATTGAGAAAGAGAAACTGATATAGGTTATCCTTATTGCCAGTTGTCTATCTCTCTTATGTCCATCTAGGCTTCTGTTTGATTGCCACCCAGTCTAAGTGCATCGAATTTTATCTTTCTTGGAGGTTCCTTGGATATGATGTTTACAAATTTGATCATAAAATGCAGAGCTTTTCCGCTATCTGGAGTTTCTTATATCTCTAATGAGTGCATCCATATCAGCAAAGTTCAGATAGCTTTGGATAGCAACTTTTCCATCTTTCATGAAATTCCTCTAAGAAGCAACACCTTCTGACCACATTGTCAATGCATGTCACCTTATTTCCATCTCTTGATATACCACTATTTTCTGGGTGTATCAAATTTTTATATATGTCTGCTTTTCCATCTTTTGGCTCAATAGAAGTCTTAAGGGTCGCTTGTTGAATGAGTTTTGCCCCTCCTCTCTTCTCTGGTTTTAGGTGGAGCAGCTGGAACAAGAGGTTACTGAACTAAGGCAAGCCCTTGCTGACAAGAAAGAACAAGAAACTTCAATGCTTCAGGTTCTCATCGAATGTCTCTTTTGCGTAAAGAGTAAAAGTTAATGTGTGTAAGACTTCTCATCACAATAAATTAGTCATACTTTTAGGTCCTCATGCGGGTAGAGCAAGAGCAAAGGGTAACTGAAGATGCTCGACTTAGTGCAGAACAAGATGTTGCTGCTCAGAAATATGCAGTTCATGTACTCCAGGTTAATCTCCACATGTTGTTAATGTTCATCAATTAGATAATATTCGATCTGGTGCATGTGGAAGTCCATGAGCTCCTGGTGATTATACAGTTCTTGTAGAAGTTAACTGATCTTTCACTGGGTATCAATTTGGCAGCTGTAGATTTATGGCCAAACAATATTTAGAAAATTATTATAGCCTGAGACAAGGTTTTTAAATATTAGGGAAGGCCCTAGTGTGTATGGTCTCCACAAAAGAGATGCTACTGATGATAAGATGTCTTATATTAATAATTCATATTGCTAACCCATAATTTGATCAATGAATGAGTGACAGCCAAGAAAAGGCAGAGATAGGTGAATGATGGCATATAGGAGGACTAGAAGATAAAATTGGTTTGTAAAATTAAAAAGATATATTGGAAGGAGAAAAAGTTGAGAGCGTGAAAAGATTAATGTATTTGAACCACGTCATAATGGCAGGTTTTTTCTTATTATGAAGATATTTCCTTTGTAAATTTGGCTGTGCAGTCGTCTTATATTCATCAGGGACGCCTTTGAGACTATTATAAATCGAATAAATAAGATAATTGCTCTTAGAAAGAGTCATTTTAGACATGTATTTTTTCGGGGGAGGACAATAATTTAGTTAGCTATCTAAGTTGTGAAGCTAATTGGACCCAATGAAAATTGAAGACTTCTCAGAATATTTTAATAGGCATGAGTTGATCATGGATTTACAAATAATTACTTGATGTCAAGAAGCAAAAAACATGAGTCTAGTGCATTTTGGATGTCATTCTCCTGTGCATTGTTAAAGTAAATTGCTGTTTTTTCATGCGTAGTTAAAGCACGATTAGATTGATTTTAATTTTTTTTTTTTAAATGGCGGATTATGTGATTACAGGAGTAAAATTTGCCTCACTCATAAATGTCAATGAGTTCTTGGAAAACAGAGCTAAAAGGATCTTAGAAAACCTGTTCTATTTAAAAAATTTCATAGAAGTTCATGGGATGCTATTGCTCCATATTTGGTTCTTTTCAGAAGTTCAAAATTGTTGAAGCCCCCACTTAGCTTGATAAGGATTCTTCTTGTTGTCATTGCTGTTATTGTCATCATCATGTCATTGTTGTTGCTGCTGCGACTGTCCGTTTAAAATTGAAAAGTTCTACATGTTAGGCTGTTGTTTTTTTACCATGGTGACAAACTTTAGATAGCTGGAGCTGACAAGGATAATCCAAAAATAGTGGGTAATTTCCTTTGTGTGTGCATGTGTTATAACTGCTAGGACATCATGCAGGAAAAATATGAGAAGGCTATGATTTCCCTGGCTCAGATGGAAAAGAGGGCGATCATGGCAGAATCAATGCTGGAGGCTACCTTGCAATATGAATCTGGCCAGAATAAAGCACACCAGGCTCCAGGGTACATGAGTGACTAACATAACATCACCTTATGTTTGCATGTGCACTCTTTTCTCCCTCCTTGCCCCCTCTTTGCCATCCATCATCTTTTCTGGATAGTTGCCCACAAAATGAACTCTTGTTTATTCCAAGATATGTGGTGATCCACAAGTGAACCTTTGGATACACATAATGCTTGCGCAGAGTGTTAGACAGAAATGTCTCATCTCTCATTTTTTTTTTTTTTAAATCCGAGAGTGATTTGTTTATTTTGTTTATCACGTTGTAAGTTGCTTCGCCCTTAGAGGAGACAGATGATTAAGTTCAGTTGGAAAGTAGAAGCACATTAAAAGATTATGCACCTGCGGGTCTTCCTCTACTCCTTTTCTTTTCTTTTGCTCCGTGTGTGGTTGAGGGTGGTTCACAAAGACCATAAATTTACAAAAGAAGATCACATACGCACAGCTCTAATGTTCTAAAACTTTGACTGATGATGTCTTCAAAGGTCTTTGGTTTGGCCTCCCGAAATGTTTATTATATGTTAATACTGCACTCCTGAAATGAAGTGGCAAATCTCTCAACACACGAAGTGCTTATTAAGATACTTTGCACAAGTAAAGGAGCAGATAAAAAAAATTTCATCGAGTATTTTGCTTTCAAGTGATTTGATGCTTAACAAAGGTAGGCTTGCAGGTCTGCCCGTAATCAGAGCTCCATGCAGGAAACTCCCACAAGAAGGATAGGTCTTTTTGGACTTGGCTGGCGTGACAGAAACAAGGTGCTCATTTTATTGTGTACCTTAAGTTTTACTTGCCCGATGAGCTAGAATAGGTTTATCCAGAAGGGGAGCAAGAGGACCAACTATTTTTCGAGCCTACTTTACATCCAAGTCTCCTTTAACAATCAATACCCACTTCCCTTGAGTAGTCACCCAATTTTGCAGATTTGGTCATGAAGTTCTCCACAGAACCATGGCAATTCGTTGAACTTTTTATCCTCATCCAGTTTTTGTTATTGTTGGCACAACATTGAATATTTCTAGTAAAAAAGCACTTACCTCAGTTGTGGCAGTACTGGGATAGTTCTGTTGCTTTTGCTTGCTTTCTTCTTCCACTCACATTTCTTTTATCTCTCTCTCTCTCTCTCTCTCTCTCTCTCTCTCTCTCTCTCTCTCTCTGTGTGCACGCTTGCAATTTCCTTGTGAATTTAAGGTTTCGTTTTGACAGGGAAAACCCGAGGAGTCCAGTGAGAGTCCGCAGAAAGAAATTGGCAACAGAGAGCTAGAACAACAGCCTAAATAGAGGTGACCTGCGGGTTTTTGTATTCCATTGATTTGTATTTTATCTCCCAAGCAATTTTTTGTCACAACATTCCTCAAATAATAAAAATCATAGTTTCACTTAGCGATTCCTCCACTGTTCCAAAACAATGGATGCATTTCTGTACATCTCCTCTTTTTTCTCCCGTA
Source organism: Eucalyptus shirleyi (assembly GCA_017140165.1). Taxonomy (NCBI): domain Eukaryota; kingdom Viridiplantae; phylum Streptophyta; class Magnoliopsida; order Myrtales; family Myrtaceae; genus Eucalyptus; species Eucalyptus shirleyi. Next base: position 29,874,145 of record CM029446.1, read on the forward strand.
CTTCTTGACTTCTAATCTTTCAGATGTGCTCCATGCATGAAGCTCATTAGAAAGAATAAATGGTTCCTTACCATCTTCTCGTGCATCATAATGATTATGTCAACTCCACCGGCAATAGCAATCAGGACATCGTCTATCATCTTATCTTCAGCCTGTGCATATGTCACTTATATGACGATATGACCCATGTGCTACGAGTGTAATCCGTCAAGAAGAGTTTTCAAGTAGTGACCATTCCGGGTGAGCCCTATGTTGTTTCAACCTGCCCCGATAATTGCACTAACATCCTTGTTGGCGTGCGCACGTGTATGCCATACTTATTTCCCAGATTTTTGGCTCATGCACGGCACTGAAATGATTTGTTAAGAACCAGCCTGGATCCACGTAACACATACCTAAAAGGAGTACTGAGTGATGACTGTTTGGTGGTAGTTCTTTACTTAAAAATGCGCAGTCAGCAAGCTCTCTCCCCCACTAGAGACGGGGTTTGAGCGTTGGCCTGTAAATCCATGAAATTCAGGAATCAGGTCTAGACGATGTTCGGAAAGAGAAATTAGATCTATAACAGTTATATTTCTTTTTCTTTCTAGTTTTCTTTACCACGATAAATCATATAAAAAAAAAAAAAATCATCACTAGCTACTTAATTAAGAGATCACTGCAGGATAGCAAGATGAAATGTTCATGATCTACAGCAGATGTAATATAGCCGCGCAATCCTACGCATCCGAGACAATGCTCAGGCCAATACGGGGAGCTCGGAATGTGTCATTTGCAGTAGATAGTAAAGCACGTTGATCATCAGCTAAACATGCACATTGTAGTGATGGCTTTGCGTCTCAATCCCTTGTTCCATCATAAAACAAAATTGGCAGGATGATATCCCGAAAGGATTTATTGAAATACTAACTTCAGATACCGAACATTCACAGAGAAGTCTGCAGAAAATCTTTGAGAAGGTACCAAACATACAATATGGTGATCATTTAGATGACTATCGAGAGTTCATCATATCATATGGTAATTATTTTTTCTTTCAAATAACGTGAAGCACCTCAATTAATCAACGGTCCCATCTGCGTGGAGTGTGCTAAGCATGGGCTCGAGTTCCTCCCTTCAGATAGCTCGATATTCCTTCTTATAAGCAGAGTCTTCATTCATTGCTGGATTTATTTAGGTCTCTCGATACTACTCACATACGATGCTCTGATGCTCGCTAAAGCCTGCAGACATTCATGGGTACCCACGTTTCTCCTAAATACAATGATTTGCTTAGCAGCAGAAAAATTTATGGAATGCTGAAATTCTAGGAACCAATGCTGAAATTCTAGGAACCATCTTGATCGGGAGCATAAAAGACAAGATGAATAAATAGAAAATTTCTACAGTTACATTGCTTCTCAAGCTGCATATAAAGAGAACCTACGTCTGATCCAAGAAACTAACAGAACAATTCATGGCAGACAACATCTTTTGACAAAACTTTTAGTAAGTTGGGAAGAGCTATATACTGAAATGATGACGAGGACAAGTGAGCTGAATATGTGAAAGTGAAAAACTCAAAGGGAAGAAATCTTATCAAGTCAAAGCTATCATCAGTAAAAGAATACTTCCAGCAGGTTACTGGAGTGACTCAGCTTCCGATGTCTGAGTCAACCCTTCTTCTTTTCTTGCTCTTGTTTGACTTGTTCTTCCTGTCCTCTGCCCTTCATAACGTTATCAGATGTTACTTAAGGTAACAGTTAAGGCTTATCTTTACTGGAGGCTGCTTGCAGATCGGACTCTGAGCCTGCTGTGTTGGTACTTCTTAGCGGCATCTCATGGTTATGTTTTCCCTCATATGTTGTTATTAAGGCTCTCGGATCATCTGAAGCTCTTTCGACGTGCTTCCGCACGTTGCACTTGACACTGGTGCATCTATAGTAGCTTCTGTTGAAAATGAAACACCGTTTTATGAGATTCTGTGAAAGAGACCTCTCTCATTCCTCTTTCAGCTATTCTCCACACCTGGTTTTCATCGCAAGATATAAACTAGGGTTGGAAAATCTACTTATTCAACTTTCATCCTTGATTAAAAAACTACAAAGATGGAGTAAAGGTTTTTCCTTTTCTTGAACTTTAAACTTTCAATGAACAGCATAAGTTTATTTGGTCAGTAGCTAAGTTCTAGCATAGAAACTAGTTCTTAAAATGACAGCATGACCATCTTTCCAGAATGCTATGATATTGATCATCCAGCAAAATTTGAGCCCATGTAATTAGCTGTTTTTCCTTATAATAAACCGATTATGTCAAGTGTTCATGACCTAGCAAAATGTAGATTCCAGAAATCTCTAAAACACATACCATTCGGGTTGGGAACATATTCAAGTACAGGTTATACACCCTGTTCAAAGTCTCACCTGGGATACGGATTTCCTTTCACAACCTTTTGCCCATACTTCCTCCACCGAAATCCATCACCTACAATCTCCGAATCTGTTGAATTTTGCACAGCGCGGGCTTCTTGTATTCCTTCACCCGAAATGCCCGGTTCATTCAATTGATTGTCACTTTTCCTATGAGAAGAATTCAATAGTCAGAACAAATAATGCGATACTAATAAAGAGGGCTACCCATCTAGGAAAACAAGACCAAAAGAAATCACTAATTTTATTCTAAGAAGCTATCTGGCTTCTTCTATGCTAAAGGCTGATGCTTGCTTATGCTAACCTTCTCTTGTTCTTGGGTTCATCATCCTCCACTTCCAACTCCTTGCTTCCATCGTCATATTCACAGCTAATACCGCAAGAATTGTCAGGTGTCCCACCACCAGCATTAGAAGCCACATTTGCGATAGGATCATAAGCCAGGGGACCTTTCCCATGGTAAGTTGTGAGTGCAAGATTCTTGTTCTCTACTCTATCTTCGGAGCATTCATCCCTTTCATTCAGGCGATTGTTTGTGCTGTCTAAGCCAGACCCTTCCAGTACGTTGCCTAACCCTTGTGTTCCTGACAAACTGCGTTTTGGAGGCTGAGGCTTTAGATGGTTGTGCTCACCTTTATAGACTATTTCTGCTATCTGGCCATCGAAAGACCTCTCGACCTTTTTCTTCACCGGGCAGTTTGGGTGTGTACATTTATAGTAACTTCTAGGATATTCGCTTCCCTTGACTTGCTTTTGCCCATATTTTCTCCAATTATATCCATCGTAAGAAGGGCGATCCATGTTCAAGGCCGGTGAAGTTCTCGTGTCTTCTTCCATGTTCTGGGAGGCCAATCTCAAGGGTTCACTTGTCCCACCCATATCTGCTCGTGAAGAGACACTCTGATGGAGATTTCCAATAGGCTGGGATCTCGAATTGTTTTTGTCCTGCATTTGAGATTTAACATGTGCTTCGGCAACTGACAGTGTTTGATGGTGAGCCATATTGAAGCTTCCCTAATGGCAAAAAAAAAAATGATATCTTTCTAGATTAGATAAGAACTAGGTATTACACAGCTTTTCTGGAACTTGAAATGGCCTCTGTCATAGGATAAATGCAATTTAGGTACTGACCATATTAGCCAAGAGCGAGACGGTTGACCTTGAGACAAGCTTTGCCAACGGTTTGTATATTACGGTAGGTTTTTCATCTGACTTTAAAGCCTTATCATTGGAATTGCCGGTTGCTGTTCCAGAGACTTCTGCCTGACTTTGTCTGATTCTGTCAATCTTAAATCTCTAAAGGCTGAAATTAAGAAGAATTATATCCACAGAGCAAATTTAAGGGTCACCTGGGATGAATTCACTGCAGTTGGAGCTCGATTTGGCACTGGCTTAAACCTCACCGTTTTGGGTCTAATGGTGGCAACTGCAGCTTCAGTGCATGCATTAGGTGGCGATGAATTAATGGCACCAGCAAGGAGCTCCGAGAAGGATTGAAAATTTGAGCTAGTGGGTCGTGAAGCAACTGGCTTCGCGATCACTACTCTGTCCGTCTCTTTCGTCTCCATCTCCAACTGATGGATGATGTAAATCACATTTTTCTTCGGTTATGTGGGAAGTACTACTTCCTTCCTGAAAAAAAGAAAAATAGATCACCAAAGTTGAAATCATCTCTCTTAGCAAAGCTTGATATTTTTCCAATGATGTCATAAATCTCATGAGAACAGAAAGATGAAATGGAACAAAAAGATGATCCAGAGTCAATACTGCGGCGCAGCAAACAGGATTACAACTCACATCCTTCACAGAGCAGCATAGAATCAGTTTGGCAAGGACTATACAGTTGCAGACAGAGACCATCCAGACAGATTCTCAAGGTTCATCAAGGTTTTGTGCCTCCATCAGTAAGGGAAAATGAAGAATTATCAAAATAAATAAGCCATGTGAACATACTTTGCTCCACTTTCACTTCACAACAGTACACTACAGATTTCAAGCTCAATGGAAGCAATCGCCCTTTTGATAATGTTTAGCCACTCATACACGCATTGACCTTTCAAGTTTGTTCTACTTCCTTTCGTCTTTGCCATTTCATCAACCCTACTATATGCACTCCTCACTGTAGAGAGCTCAACCATTCAGCTTGGTTTTCATCAATGTCGGTAAACATGGTTTTCATCTTCCCAGCCTTTTAAAGAGAAGTAATATGATTCCTTTGGACCATCTTTCTCTGATAGAACTTTCAGCCAAATAATCCCCATAACCTTTCTGAAATAATGTGCAATGTCTTAAAGAGTTCAGTACTTGCACATATAGGTTTTTTTTTTTTTTTTTCCAACCAAATTTTGCTTAGACAAACAAACACCAGCAGACTAGACATTGTGGTAGGTAAAAAAAAGTTGCCACATCAATGTGGTTATAAAAAAAGCCAAAAAGAAGGGCAAAAGTGGATCAATTTCCCACTTCACAACCTAGTTCGGAGTTGCCTTAACTAAATCAATCAGTCACTAATTGACAAGTGCAAATTTTAGCCTAAGCACTCAGCTGATGAAAACTGCAGCTGCAAAAAAATGACTTTCCTAGGCCAGCAAATCGTGAATTCATCCCAGAAATGAAAATTGAATTTTTCCTGACTTTCTCAACTTCTTGGCCAGTCATCAGTAGCCTATCTAATGAAAAATTTGAGACGTTTGAGAATATAAGGGTACAATCAATTGGTACAGCTGTCTGTTACTTTTCTCTGTTCATGACCCTAAATCATAAGGGTGGAGAGACTGATTTACAAAATTAGTACAAAGTGATGGGACAAAAATGAAAGTGCGCATTTGAACAGATGCCTGATATTCAAGCACAAAAAGAAGTATGTCGTTTCAATTTGTAAACCAGTCCTACATCTCTATGTGTCTTCATACTAAAATTCTGGCCTGTGTCGATATATTTTGATTGAGATTTGGTCTCAAGGGCCTCAAGCAAAGCTGCCACCAACTCATGTCTGGAAATCAAGCCACAGTCGGTCGTACAAACTTTTATGAAATTAACTGCAAAAAGAGCCCCTTTGATAGGAAACACTTTACTCACCTCTTAGCAAGCAAATTAAAATTAAAACCAAGTAAAAACTATGATACTTTTGTGTCCTACAACCATCAAAACTAAAAATAAAATAAGAAAAAAAGCCGAAAATAGAATTAGCAGGTAACTTTAATCCTTTTAGAGTTCCAATTATGATCTCAAGTGTCGGCTTGTGTTCCCATCTTTTAACAAAGTGAATGCGAATTTGCACCAAATAACTGAAAATGGAGAAGAGGAAAGAGAAATCCAAAAAAGATGACAACAAGTTACATCAACATCCCACTACAAGAGAGGACAAATTTCTGATATGCAGAAAATGGGGTTGTTTCTAAATTTCATAAAAACAAAGAACATATCATACACAAACCTCTTTCACAAGATGATAATAAACACAAACCTTGACACCCTTGAGAGACACAGCAACGACAAAAACAGGAAAACCAGTATGTACGGTATAAGCAGAAGAAGACCCAGATTCAATCCCAAAGGAACCTACTGAAATGAAGTGATGGTACTAACCTGGAAAATGACACCATGCTCTTCAATAACTCAAAGGTCGTTCACGCCTTCACTTTCATCTGCACTGCAGAGCCACGGACTGGATGAGGAAACATGAGAAACTCGAAAATCCAAATTAAATCTAGAAAAGAAAAAACCATGCACAGTAAGTTGACCTTGGAGGTTCAGAAACCTAAGAACGGTGCAACATGCGCGCAGAAAGCTTATATATAGCGCCCAAAAGAGGTAAAAATATAAAAAAAAAGAAGCTCGGCGAGTCCTTCTGAGCAAGGAACAAGATGTTCTTGAACAACCCAAAGAACTACGGAGAGAGTTTTTGTCTGGCTTCTCTTTCAAATTTACGTCAGATTTTTAGCAGTCACAGTATCCTTTCTGCTGAAACCAGAGAGAGAGAGAGAGAGAGAGAGAGAGAATGGGAGACAGTTCACGCTTTGAGGCGGAAGGAAAGCTTTCGGCAGAAAAAAGGAGAATAAATGATAAATGAACTAAATGCAAAAGTCGCTGTTAATCTTTTCTTAATATATAGTTTCAATCTCGTGCAGCGTTTCGACGACATGGTGGGATTTGCACCTGCATAGTTTTCTCGATAAGTAGAGGAGGTCTAATTACATCGTTTCTCGTGGGTCCCGACGTTGTCAAGGAATGAGATTGGTTGTCGGGACCATGAATGACGAATCTGTGTAGGTAATCCGTGCGTATACAATGAAGATTTTTGGCGTTAACAGGACGGCTCAACCATCTCTTTCTCCCCTCTCTGTTGACTCTCTGCCATCGAAGACACGGCATTAAATAGCGCCTCAGGCCTTCCGTTGCATCAAGATGGAAACTCCCCCAACGCCGGCGCGTCCATTGCACGCTCCGCCGGAAAGGGCAGAGCTTTTGTCGGTGCAACTCGTTTTCTTTCGCCCTCGTTTTCTGTCAAGGAAAGGACTTCCTCTTTAATTTACGCCGCCTGTTTTGATTTCGTCTAGTCTTGTATTCATATGAACTAAATGAAGGCAAGGTAAACCCCTTGAAAATGAACTTTGAAATTAGCTAAGATTGACATGGTAAATTCAGATTTTTTAGATTTCTCTATTAGTCTTGTGGTCATCAAGTTAGGATACGAGTCAAAATTGGAACAAATCATCTAAATATCGAATTGCTTACATTTGACTATGTGAAGAACCGAACCTGCGTTTTTTGTGTAATCCATACGTAAAAGTTCGGCCCCTAATTGCTAAGTACTCTGTGTGAATTAGAGTTTATATTTGATTATATCAACTTTTAAAATCTAACAAGAACATTGTGAGGTGTCAAATTTGTCCGTACTATCACATCTAATAACCTACAAAAAGCCGATAAATGATTTTTGTGTAATCTAAAATTAATATAACGTGTTTTAAAGGCCTGTTGACTCGAATGATTTACAATCTAAATTTATAATATTGTGCTATTGATAAAGCGGGTAGGATCACACATTCACAATTGTAGTGCCCTAAGATTAGTAGGATGTATCGATACATAGCATAGGTAGTGGAGGGATGCGTGGAGAAAGACGTCTGAGCTACTCCTAAATTATTAGATTGAGATGCTGAACTGAGAAGGGTATTATCGTCAATCTGTGCACATTTGCAGATCGTGTGTTATTTTTGGGGAATAATAATCCAGGAATCTACAGTACCCACTCAGAATGCTTACCTTTTAGAAGGCTACAAGCCAAATTAGCTTTACACATGCATTATGCATGCAAAAGCAGTACGGAGGTGCGTGCACTGCCATTTATTCTTGTGAAATAAAACCATCTTCTTTGCCCATCTTGACCATTGCTGTTTGCCTTTTCATGGTTTATTCACTTTCAGAATTCCTTTTTCAGATCAACCAATGATATGCATTTTTCATGTTTTATTCACTTTCAGAACTCCTTTTTCAGATCAACCATTGATATGCATTTCTCTTTCACTATTAAAGTACCATAACTTGAAATACTAACTTACAAAGCAAATGAATTACACCTAGCTATGACCCTTAAAGCTGAAATTCTGCACTATTAAGTATAAAAAAATCCAGCCACTCTAGACTCTGGCTAGGCCAAGTGGTTGCACGTTACTCCATTTCTTTATTTTTGCTTATGAGAATTGATGATTGTGGTGGGCATGAACCCCGTTGCTTTTTTATAAGTCATTTCACTTTACATGTGTGATTTGGGCATGATCAAATATCTCCTTGTTCATATTATTAGTTTGCTTAATCTCATTGGATGCTGCCTTTGCCCATGTATCTTTCCTGCCTGCTGATATGATCCTCAAAAGCACTTTATATCCATTGATGACAATGCAAAGGCGCTTTGTATGATTAAAGGTTCATTCATCCCTAATTTCGATCATACCATGCATAAATTGAATAAAAAGAATGACTCTGGATTTAGCAATCATGCCTTCATTAGTACTGTAAAAGTGGTGAACCCCACTGAACAGCTTTGAAAATTCTTCCAGCTCACCCACGGTACAATGGATTGATTAGAAAAGAGAACGCAATGAAAAAGCTTCTGCCATTTTTCTTACTGTGAACTTGTTTTGAATATTTAAATAAATAAAAAGGACTTACATAACTGCAAGTTCGAAGTTTTGAACTTTTTTTTTTTTTTTGGATAGATTCCTTCAATTCTTATAATCTTACCCTAACTCTGTTGAAGTACAAACATACACGGCTTAGGTTATATCCTCAATATATCAATTGCCTCGACTTTTAAGAAAGTCATTATAGATCTAATGAAATACTGAATCCCAACGTCGTCTTAAAGTTTCTCGCATCGCGGATTTTATATTCTTTTTATATGCACGTGATTTCTTTCAACTTATGAATTTAAGTTACTCGGTTAGATACATTAACATCATAGTCAAGTTATATCTCATTTCTCAAATTTCATGTATTGATTCTAATTTAACGTGCATGTTTGTTACGGGCTTTATATAGTCTTTGTGGTATCTCTTCATTTATAAATTTAAGTTCGTGGGGTTCTTTAAGTGAAGATGAGAGAGAAGCTTAAATTGGAATGAGCAAAAGTCGAAACGCAATCATTCTAATAGTCTTAAGAGTATTTAGTTGGGTGGGAGAGTTTTTGTCACGTAGTGGGAAAGAAGAAAGAGAGGGAATTAGGTCGAGAGTTTTGACTTTTGGAAGGGTAGTTGTAGGCCGGGGGAGGGAGAACGAAGCCGGTCACGTGGGGGGGGTGGTGTCGTCACGTTCTTCCGAACCGAAATTCCACGGCCGTGACTGGTAGTTGCGCAACTCCCACGCACGTGCCTACAACCCCCCCTTGCTCGCTCACCCATTCACCACCATCCTCAGCCCACTGACGCGCCACTCCCCAGTGATTATTAGCCTTTTGGACGAGGAATAATTGGATTAAGATTCCTAGGATGTCCACGTAAGTGAGATGATGAGGATACAAGATCATTGGTTTGTTCACACCTCCGATTACAGCTTGCCGAGTGTCGAAGATTGTGTGGGTTAATATCATGAAATACCCTAAATCGATATACCTATAACAAATTTACTCTGAATTAAAATCCAGATTTGGTATTTTTATAACAAAATTATTCTCTGTTAGTTTTCGTCAAATTTTATTGTCAAATGATTGAGTTGGATGACACGTGATAGTTGACGAATATTATGAATTTATGGTTTTAACCTCCATTTGTCATAAGTATATCAGTTTGTTATTTTTCATAATATTGATTTAATTTAACAGAAACTAATGAAGAGTAAATTTGTCATAAATATACAAGTTTTGGATTTTTAGTGATAAAAAAATTAGTATGAGGTTAAACTTGTCACGAATGTATTACTTTAGGGTTTTTTGTTGTAAAAAAAATTAATTTTAGATAAATTTGTCTTAAGTATACAAGTTTGAGGATTTTCGTGATATTAATCCTATATATTTTGAAATTATAGCATTGACAAAACTTAGTGAGCCCTTCTTCTTCTTCTTCTTCTTCTTCTTCTTCTTCTTCTCAAAAAATTGTTGTAAAGTTTTACGGCCATGAGGATCTTGCGAAGCGTTGTAGAAAAGTGGCAACCTCCAATTTTCATTTATATAGTTGTTGTAGAGAAGTTATACCAAATTCATCCAGACAAATTTTAATACAAAATTTAGTACATTTGGCCTTTTCTATTTTTCGATTTTCCTAGCCAATCAACAGACCATATTCAACTTCGCATGAAACAGAAAAAAAGTCACGCTACCTTCAAAGAAAAAAAAAAAACATTCATTTTTTTTTTCTTATGAAGATCTCATGAGAATCATTTTGATTTTCCAAACATGAATTATACGCATAACAAAATCAAGTGCGGTTAGAAATCGAAATTTCTCCTCTTTTGGTGATTTTCTGGGTATTTTAAGAGCATTTGTCCACAAAATTATTCTTATAAGTGGTGAAAAGTGTTCTCATTTGTCATCATCCAATTACTCTCCGGAGCCACAATTCTTGCATAGAGTGCGCATGAGAAATTTGAATTACTCATGTTCCTATTTTGCGACTATGAAAATTACTTCATCTTTATAAAGCATTCTCAGAGATTACGTAAATATTGGAAAAATTACACAAAAATTCCAAATTATTCAGCTCGCGGTACAATTAAGTCTTAACAGATTGAAAAAAGCGCAATTAATCCCTAAACGTTTTAAATTTGGGGTAGTTTTTCCCTTTTGGTGACCGCTCACTTAATTTTGCAGCATGGCACGTTAGAATCCCATGTGGTGTTTTTTTAATGATTCTCTCAGCATATGCGGTGCTGACATAGAAAAGCTAATTTTTTTATTTTAAATAAAACAAGAAAAGCCAAAAAAATTATAAAAAAGGAAATCAACCTAAAGTTCATTTGTTTTAGGAAAAATGAATAGTTTGATTTTTATTTTCCTAAAGGTAATAGCTTATATCATTTATAAAAATGAGTAAAACGAAAAGTATCTTCATCATTTACGAAAATGTTTAAGCATAAATTAATGTCAATAATAAAAATATTTTTCATTAATTAATTATTTACAGCAATACAAACGATTATTTAAAAAAATATATTTCTTTAATCATTCAATTTTTACAAAATAAATGGAGCAGAAGAGAAAGAAAATGAGCAAGTGTTGGAAAGTTGATTGTGGCAGGTAGGAATGAGCAGTTCTAGATTCCGTACAGGTTTCATATGGAATCTAAAACCTATCTGTTGAACTTGTACGAAATCTAGAACCTATATGTTGGAAGATGTTTCTCAATTTTTGGAACCTAGAACCTACCTTACATATTTTGAAACCTATAACCTTTCCTATTACAAGTTTCGGGTTTACTTAGTAACACTTATATTATTAATTAAACGATTGTAATGAATTAAAGTCCTTAATGACTATCACTTGCTGCAACATTTATTGACTCTAAAGACATACAAAAACATGAATATTAATAAAATAAAAGTCTCAATCATAAAATGAAGTTCAAACTAATACTTCCAGATTATACTTATTGAATAGTATGAAATATCGCATGATCGTGCGAAGACATGAACCAAGAAAAATATTAAAACTTATTCTAGGTTCTAGGTTTCAAGTTCCTTCTAGATTCTAGGTTCATCCAACTAAGAACCTAGAACTTACCCATCGAAATAGGTTCTTCATTTTTTGAAGTCTTGAACTTACTCTATATACTTTAGAACTAGGAACCTTTATGTTTCATCAATTCGGTTATCAGATTTTAGGTTTTACCCTAAAACCATGCTCACCTCTAGTGGTAGCGATGCACTTGCTTCAAGAGCTTCTCCCCCATGATCTTCTTTCTCTTAATTAATTATTTTTTTTAAATTTTTGCCCCTTTTGTTTGCCCATCTTTTTTCTATAAAAAAAATGTTGGCCGCTTGTTTCTTTTATTTATTTATTTAACTTTACCTCTTTTTCGTTTTTAGCCTTTTTCTGAGCGACATCAGTAAAATTAGCTTTACACATCCGCCTGCAGAAACAAAATGCACCATTTTTGAAATTTTGAATAATTAATTGCACTTTTGAAAACTTTTAAGACTTGATTTCACTTACACCTTTAGGGATAACTTTTCTTGTAAATATCCCACTTTCTCACGCAGGACTTGTTTTCGGTTTGTAACTGGACTTCGCTTTAGAAGGGGAGAAAACAACCAAGCATGATAATTATACATGGCAAATTCTCTAAACTCGAACGTAGATCATTGGGAAACGTACAAATAGAGAAACGACATCGGATTTAGCAGATTTCTCCCGAGGTTCGCAGTGTGAGATGTTGCCACACTGACAAAGGTCATGCACCTGTCTGAAACAGACTTCTCTCCATCTCCATTGAGCAAACCGATTTTGAAAATGTTACAGAACCGAAATAGCACACTATGCGAAAGTCTGGTTGTAGTTGTTCTTTTGCCATGAAGGACTAACCTCACTTTTGGGTTGGACCCATCTTCAACGTCATTGGCCGACATGAAACTTTTGACTTGGAAGCAAAACGGTCTTCTTTTCTAAGAAAACAAACTTCAATGGATCGAATTCAATGGCTTTACGAAGTTTTGTAACTTAGGATTCCACCAAACTCCTTCGGTTGTTGGGGGTGAGGTAGAAGATGCAACCGTCCTCACCAACTCCCTAAGTTCGTTAGTGTTTGGTCGAAATCGTGACTAAACTGAATGCGTGAAACATTATACAACCACCACCGATTGTGCACTCGACTGTGGCAAAAGTTATTTTGGGCTTACAAAACTTTAGGTCGGCCCTTGTGATAAAAATTTTGCTATGTGAAAACTTACTTAGTGATGAAATTGAAAAAAAAAAAGGACACTGTTGCCCCTTTGTCTCTTGCACTCCACTCCTCTGCCCAAGGCCTTCTGTCGCGCCCACGAATAGGTTGCCTTCCCAGCCACCATCGTCTGTAGGACATTGTCTTCGCCACTATCTCACCTCGGCCTTGTCATTCCCTTGTCCATATCGATATCAGCACCATACCATTGCCACTCTCTCTCTCTCTCTCTCTCTCTCTTCCCCCACCCCCCCTTCCTCGTCTATGAAGGAGATGATCAGTTCCGTCTCATCCATCAACGGGGGAAACCAATCTCTTTTCGTCCAACACTGGAGGAGATGAAACCTAATTGACTCCTTTGTCGACGAAAGGAGGGTTATAGATTAGCTCTCACCCTCTGGAAAAAAAGAAAAAAAAAAGATTCACCGAAAAAATATTGTCCAATATTGCTTAACAACGAATTTTATATACCATTTATATATTCAAGTAGTCTCTATTCATTTATCAACATAAGTTTTTGGGTTGGATTGCTTAATATGTATTGGTCAAATTTCATGTGCCATTCCTAACTCAAGCATGACCATGCGTGATGATACAAAGAGAAGGAGATGCTAAGTTAGGTTGTGGTACAAGAGAATGAGATATTTGTAATGTGGAGAGAGGGGAATCCTAAGTTAGATTATGGTACAAAGGATTGACATATGGTGGGGTCACGGTCGGTACCACCGTGCATTTATAATCATCCAACGTTAGGAACCATTAGGGCAGTACAAGATTGATCTGATACTTTGGTCCCGAGTCGACAGTTGACCTGTCAGAGGCAATTAAGGTATCAAATCGAAGTAGCCAAACTAGATGCTAAACTCTGCCACCCCTAGCCTATGGTGATGGTTTTGGCTCGACCCTCCTAATGAAGAACTCTAACAAAGTTGTGGCTTTCGCAAAAATTCAACATTTCCGTACTTGAGGCTAGGACTTACTATTAGCACACCGACTCTACCTAGATCATACCAAACCTTGGTCTAAACAGAGCATCTATGACCCTCCCCCCATTTCTTGAACTTACTTAAAGTGCTTTAACAACTTGTTTCAGGTCATTATAGGAACCCACAATGGCAGGTTTAAACAGTTCAGCCACGTTTTTAAGGATAACTCCCAATATGCTCGCCTAAACAGTCATACGTGCATTAGTCATTGCAACATTACCATTTCAACTCTATGGACTAGCCAACACACCTTCAAACAATTTGCCAAACACTTCCTCTTGCATTACACTTAGTCATGTTCCTACACAGAAGATTCATATTGAAAAGAAAAAAAAATATTACCTTTACTAGCTTCCACTCCAAGTCCCACCAATTGCGCCAAAATATGTTTCTTTCAAACTTCGTCAAATTAATGCCAGCCCCCAAAAGAACGACGCCTCAATGAAGACTGAGCTCGAAATTGGCAAATAAAGAAAAAAAATAGTCCTTGTATAATTGATCAGACGATTATGGTCAAGAAAGGACATGAAGTAGACTGAAGGACATCTTAGAGCCAAAAATTCGACAGCGCAATCTCAAATCAAACTCACAAGAACGAGAGTTTGGCAAAATGAACGGAAAAAAACAAGAACTTGACCAAAATAAACAAACCTCGTGATTTGGTTGAGTGTGTGTGCCCTTCTTCTTTCCTAAGATATCCATTTATAGTTTTGAGTATCTAGGATCTCACTTTTCAAGTTCTAAGACTTGCTCTCCACATTTTGGACATGTTTCCCCATGTCTTGAACGTATCCCCTGCATTTTTCGCTGTGGTTGGTATCAAGTTTTACCAACAGTTTTGGTACTAATGCTAGCTGCTTCTCCGCCTATCTTCTGCCACGTGTCTAATCACATATCTACGTTACTCCTGGATATTAGGAATGCCGTTTTAACAAGAAAATAAGTGCTCCCTCACTTTTCTTAGACGCTTGACTGGTTTAAAATCATGCCAACCACTTCTGTCATACATGTGATAGATAATTCTATAACGTGTATGCTGGCTGCTTAAGCCACATGTCTAGCCATGATTCCCACATCTCTGGATTCTAGCGTCGTGGCCTCACTCCTCTACTTCTCTTTTTCCATGTCGGCATTGGCAAAAGGCCAATGCCAACCTCGCCCATGCCAAACCTCCTGTTGGCCAAATCCTTGTCTATTACATCCCAATCGGCATAATTTCCATAACATCATGTAATTATAAAGTCGATATCTTTTTTGACATGGTAGATATCTCACATATCAATCATCTCTCTCAAGATGGCCAATATCGATTTTTACTATTTCTAACTTAGCTAAGAATTGATCTCTAGAAAAAGTAATTCAAAAGATTGGGTTAACTCGAATTAAAAAAAGAAAAAGAAAAAGAAAGAAGCAATTGTTTGTAAGAATAGTAAAAAGAATAGCTAAGTAGAGGAGTTTGGGTAATGTATGGGTCATCTAGAATCTTTTAAAACATGTTGATATTAGTTTTAAAAAGTTAAATCCGATAAGATGTGGGCATGATTGATCAAATTACAGCCCCGATTCAAACCATTTCAATCAAAGATCACAATTCTCTGACCTTCACGGTCCAAATTCAAAAAAAAAAAAAAAATAGAAGACTAATTCAATTGCCTCTTGATCAAACGCAGCCCTCCGCCACTCTTATTGTTGTCCACCTCCCGACCGCAATTGGTGTGCACACGCTATAGAAAGTAGATGAAAATTCTTCATTTTCCTTGCTTTTCTAGTTTCTTAAATTGCTTTAGATTTGATATTTTTTAATTTCCTAATTAGTTAATTTGCTAAATCTTTCGTTTCTTTTTGAAAGAGACTTGCTAAAAAGCTTTCACCGGATCAATGTGGGGACGGTGGTAAAGGAGGAGATAATAATGGCGGTGACATAATCAATATACTCAAAAAAACAAGAAATGGATTTATATTGACACGGGGTCGGATGTGGCCCTCCACATTGTACCACATGAAAATTGCCCGATATGAGTTAAATGAATAAATTGCTGAAAATTCATATGTGGCCATTGAACCCCGACCCGACACACCATTTGACACTTCTAGAACACATGCAAGAACACTTTTGGGCTCATGGCCCAATAACTAATGGCGTGTAATTTTCCTTAAGGGAGGAGGCTCCATCTACTCACTTCTCAAAGCCCAACTACGGCCCAATTTCAGGGTTTTTTTTTTTTTTTTTTTTTTTGGCGCTTCTAAAATTGAATATACCGAGTGATTGCCTTCTTAATCGGTTATTGAATTAAGGCACATTATACATACTTATGTACAAATGAACATGTGATCATAATATGATCAAAACAAAGGAAAGTTTCTGGTAGAAGTCATAGTAGTCACTTTCATCGTACTCAACCAGTTTTCATGACTCGAAACTATCAATTTGAGAGCAGATATTTATAATCCTCAAACCAAGAATGCTAACATTGTTTGTGTAATTTTTTCATTTTCATTTTTATTGTGATGATGTATCCTTCATTTTCCTTTGCATGCAATAGCAACAGGCAAAAACCAATACTAACTCCACCAGTGATCTGATAATTATTAAAAAAAAAAAGTGATAAACCTATTATACAATGGCCAATTGAGTTTTAAACTTTTTAATTTGGCTAAATTAGTCTAAAATATTTTTGAAAAAAATTGCTAATGTAATCCTTCAGACAAATTGGTTGGACATTGTGGATGTGGCTATTTAATGTTTGATGTAGCATTTTACTATCTTTATAGAATTTTTGAACTTTTTATGAAATTATTTTATTTTATTTTATTTTTTATTTCTACTGTTTACTTCCTGGAAATAGAGCCGATGAGGGCCATCATGGGTGGCTAGCTCAGAATTTTTTTAAAAAAAATTATAGAAAATTGTCCATATCAACATTGATCATATCTCTTAGGATGGCTAACAGTCATGTCAGCAATTTTTAACCAATTTTAGTTGGAATGACTATATTTGCAAATTATCAAGATGTTTAGGACTAAATTTGCTAAATTAAAAAATTTATAACTAAATTGACATTCGTAGAATAGGTTTATGATTTTTTCAGTTATTTTCTTGAATTTACTATGGTCTGATAATCAATTAACATATGAGTGAAATTGTTGATCACTTGACATTGGAAAACGGCCTGTTTGAGGCTCATGTCATAAATAAAAGTACCAAGTTAACGATCAAGTGTCATAACCTCCACGGAAGAAATGTCTCTTACATATATAATAGATCAAGCTACATCACCTTTTCCGTGAATATATTAAGACGAATCTTAGGTATTTAAGCACAAAAGAAAAAGAGATAAGTAGGCAACTCACAACTAGCAATTCTCTTTAAAATATAATAGATTAAAGTTGATGAAACTCTCAATGTGCTTATGAATAAATTCATGCATTCTAAGAGTTTGAATGAATTATTTTATATATTTGAACTCAAATATGAAATAAACTTGCTAAATTTTTGGAGGGTAATTCACATTGTATGTTTCAAAATGAAAAGTCGACAGAAAAATAACGACGAAAGTTTGCGCAAAGTGTAGGTTCACCACTGGCACGTATCAACACGATTCTTGTATTTCCTTTGTATATGTTGGAGAATTTGGAAACTAATAGTGAAATCCCCAAAGTAATTCTTTTTTTTGGTAAAAATCCCCAAAGTAATTTGATCATCACAAAATATCATTAAAGTATATGATGAATTCTTGTAGTGAATGCAGAATCATACTTGTAGAAAATGTATATTCTAGAGAGTTTGTCCGATCGTGTGACTTGGACTTAATATTGATGCAAATCCGAGATATTCGCGTTTTAATTATCAAAATTATACGATGTAAATTGTATAGGAATGAAAAGCTCGGGATGACCATGCAAACTAGGGAACAGTTTTTCGGACACGATCAATGGCCCAAAGTAGATGCGGAAGCTGATCTGCGAGTGCATGAATTGAAAGGAAAGAGCGCAGGCTTCTATAACCCACCGCGGTTGGGGCCTCAATGGTCCCTTCTGGGGTCTCCATTGGCCTTATCCTTATCGTGTGACTCATGAGCGTGTTTGGTTCTCGCAGCCAATCACTCCAATCTTTCCCTAATCCAACTCAGGATTTTGCATGAGAATACATGGGAAAAGCATAAAAAGAGTCATAAACCTATTGCATTGACACTAATTTAGTCATAATTTTTTGATGATGTTAATTAGTAATGAGTATTTTTATTTGGAATCAATTCGGTTATTCCAACTAATTTTGATCAAATTTTACTGACATGAATGCCGGTCGGCTTAGAGGGTATGCTAACACTGATGCGAATAATTTATTAATATTTTTTTCAATTTTATTATTTATTATTTATTTCATTTATTCTTTTTTTCCTTTTTTTTTCTCCTTTCCTTCTTCCTTCAGTTGGTTGTCGGTCAACGACTAGCTAGACTCGACCTCGTCAATTGTCACGCCCCGATCCTTGATCGCACGTCCATCCCTCTCTGGTCAATAAAATTTTGCGACTTTCCAAGATGAGTTGCCGAACCTTTCTTTTTATTGCACATGCGGAAGCGAAAATATATCCCCTAACAGTAATCATATTGGGATAGAAAAAAAAAACATGACAACAAGTTCACAAACAAACATGCTTTTATATATATACTGAGTCATGTACAAAAATCTATGGCCAAAAGACTACAAAAGATTAGCCTTCTAAAAAGAAGTGGTCCTAACTGACTTACGCTTCTAATTACCTCATCTCAGCTCTAGGTCCTCCACTCGACGACCCTAAAAATGGTTATACAATAATCAGTGAGACAATGTCTCAGCAAGTCCATGCTCTAAATCCCGATTAGGAGGGAAATATGTCCAGAAGCGTCATAATCAGACAATCATACAAGCATAAGGGCTTACCTTGGCCTCAAATTCACATTGCAAGTCAGTACAATTCAAATACTCAATTAAACAGTTCAATTCAAATCCACCATTAATCAGTTGATTCATTCGACTCCATGTCATCAATGTCATCCATAGATTCTGTCGATTCGAACACTATTTGCCTAAGCTAAAATAGATATACTCATATATCGTTGCCCTAAAGCTAATGTCTAAAATTTGCTCACCGAAATTGCTAGATCAAATAATGCTTAGCAAAGCTGCTAGATGACATGTGCTCGCCGAAGCTAATATCTAAAGTGCTCACCGAAGTTGCTAGAGATCTATAATAGTGTTAATGCTCCCCGAAGCTAAACCATGATACATTACTCTAGGCCAAGGATCTTGTGCTTTGCACATCGATTCCTCAATTGAATATCCCACTTGGCCTAATTCCATCGTATTAAAGTGTACCCGAAAAAAATAATTGTGTGTGGGTACACGGTGACTTGAGCCAAAGAGATCATATCTTTATTTGAGATCTCACTATTTATACAGAGTTTGAAAACATTTTTGGTGTTATAAACTAATGCCCCGGTAATTTCTAATTAATTAAAGAAATGATATAATTTTAGGTTAAATTCCCAAAATCACAACTTAAATTCAAATTGCACAATTTAACACTCAATTGTAGAAATTAACCACACCATTGTAATCAGTACAAAATTCTGGTCACCAGTTATCCCGGCCTAAATTTCGAAAAAATAATTAATAATTAATTAATTTCGAAAATTAATTAAATAATTCAATTTAATTTCTAAAAGTACTAACCTCGGCCAAAATTATTAAATTAAATACCAATATGGACCCGGAAAATTCCCGACCCCTTATAGATAAATAGTAATTTATTTAGGCCTTAGCTAAACCATATTAACCATCTAACATGCTCAATTAAATAATTAAATTTCTAATTTAATCTAACTAACCACCTAATTCCTAATTAAATAAATCTAAACACCATTTAAACGTCATTAGCCTACTAAGAAGAGTTTAGAGTATAAACTCACCGGTTTAAAGCAAAAACCGGTTCACTGCGACGGCAGCGCGACGGTGGCTGAAATCCAAATTTTCGGCGGTGTCAGCGGACGCTCGGGCCAGGCCAAAAGGCCTTGCAAGTCCACAGCAAATGCTGGGCTTTATCTCGGGCTTGGGCTTGGTTGCGGGCTTCAAAGCTGGGCTGAACTTCAAATGGACTGAAGAGAAGATGGGCTGAACTAAACCCAACTAATGGACTAAGATGGAATTCTTGCGGCTGCTGCTGAGCTGATCCATGAACGAGCTGGGCCGAGTGAAGATGGGCTGAGAATGGGCCCAAATGCTGGGCCGAGCAAAGAAGAAGTTGCTGGGCTCGTGGACTTCAAGATGGGCTGCATTTCACGGCTTAGCTATGGGCTGGCGTCGAAGACACGGACGATGGGAGCAGCTTGCTGGCGTCGAGCGATGGAGAGAAGATGGGAGCAGGCGGCGTTGACAGCTTCGGGGCAGGGATCGTGACTTCGGTGGTGGCGGACCGTCGCGTGGATGAAGAGAGACGAGCTGCTGGTGGACGAAGGAGCAGACGATCGTGGAGCTGAGGGCGGTCAACAAAATGGGAAGAAAATCTGCTGCTGTTGACCGTGAGCTGGCGTGAGGGGCAGCGTGAAGATGGGTGGTGGAGCAGACGAGCGACAAACAGAAAGAGAGACCGTGGGGCGGGAGAGAGGGCAGCAAATGGAGAGTTGTCGGTCAAGGAACAAAGAAAGGAAAGCAAAAGTGGCTGCTTCGTGGAGATGGCGTCCGATCGAAGAGGATGGGAAGAAATGGGAGAAAAGTCCATAGTTATCTCACATTTCATCATTAGAGTGCCCAACTAGTCTTTCAAGTTTATCCTCATGTCCCCTTATTTCTTCTTGAGTTGAATTTTTCATCAAATCAAATTTTGATGCAAAAATTTGCAGCCCCTTGTCCAAAACCGAATTTCACTCAATTAAATTCAATTTCCTTACTCAATTCCCCAAATTGAGGTCCGATTTCGATGAAGAAAAATTCTGAACAATTTTCTATAAATCCCCAACACTCAAAGGCTCAACTTGGAAGTTCAAATTTCCTTCAATTGAGCCCATCCGAATTTCCATTATTTTTCCGCAACGTCCAAATTGATTTTCCGTAAAAATTTCGAAATCTTTAAAAAAAATTAGAGAATGAGTCGACGTTCCTAAAATAGCTCGTGACACTACAGAACTTTCAATTTCTGAAATCGGATTCAAATTCGCGGTTAATTTCAATTCGGTGCGCTTTTAGCATGATCTAGTCTACTGGGTAACTTTTAAGAATTTTTAGTGCAAGTGACTTGTGATCGATTTATCTCAAGTCACAATGTACATCTCCAACACATTGGCGATCCTCGATTGTCGTGAAAATCTCGAGGTTTTAATTACAAATACAAAGTACCAAAAACGACAGAAAAATCAATTTAGTGCCAATCGATGAGAATTTTGCAATCAGATGGAATCACCCACACTTTGATCATACATCTCAGTCGAATCAACCTATCTCTGATCTCTGATCGATTCTGACAGTGTCGTAATGACTCTTGCAGATCAACAAGGTCGAGTAGTTGATTCCTAGTCAAATTCTCAAGTCCATTATATTTAGATTCCTTAATTGTTTCCCTAGATAGTCGAGTTATCTTGTGAGTGATCAGTTTAGAGAATTGCACTATTGGCGCATCAATGAAATGCTCAATTTATTTAATCGAAGATGAAATTTGAAAATTCAGGCTGTCACATCAACTCTTGGCAAGCATCACTAGCCACTGGCGAGGCTTGACCTCACTAAATCCGGCGAGGTCATGCCTCGCCTAGCCTTTGGTGAGCTAGCCAGAGGCCGCAAGGGTGACCTCATGTAGGGCTAGCAAGGGTCAAGCCTCGATGGCCATGGGTGGCTCCCAACCTCTCTAGAGGCTTAGCCCTTGTCGGATCCGACGAGGGTGGGCCTCGCTAGCCTTGCGTGAGGTTGCCCTTGTGGCCTCTAGTGAGCTCACCACAGGTTGGGTGAGGCACAACCTTGTTGGATCTGGCGAGGTGGACCCTCGCCCTCGCCTTTGGCCAGTTGCCAATCGATGACCAGCTAGAGGAAATAGGAAAGAAAAAAAACAATGGAAAGAGGGGAAAAAAGGAAATAAATAAATGGATAAAAAAATGTAAAAAATATTAAAATAATATTAAACGTTGTCTACGTCAGCATTGGTTGTGTTGCGTAAGCTAATTAGCATTCACGTCAGTAAAATCTGATCAAAATTAGCCGGAATGATAAATTAACATTATGTCAAAAGATTTAGGACTAAATTGACACAAATATAGTAGATTTATGACTTTTTTGATACTTTTCCCAAAATGCACATCAAAATCAAGTTCCTATAAATCCAAATACAGGAGACCCAACTCATGGATATTATTGATTTTTGAATATATTGTGACAGACTCATATGACTTAACGATAAAGTGATTATCCTTAATTGCTTGCAATCAAAGCTTATCCTTTTCTTGTCTAATTCGATGAACATGAACGTGGCAATATACATATATTCATAGAAATTATAAGTCATATGCGAATTCAATATTGTACTTGCGCAATGCTTCCGGGGGTTTCCCAGTACATTTCAATCACTGATGCACACTTCATTCACATGCACCAACCATCATTGATCAGTTGAGACATCAATAAAGGTACGATGCCGGGCAGAAAATCATCCTCCGCTCGAACTACCCGTATGATTTTCTCGCCCCTCTCGTGCACGAATCTGATGAATCAATCAATCCGTCCCTCCGAATACCGCAAGGCCACCAGATACGTGCCACCTTGCAGCGGCGGCCACCATAAACCAAACTGCTTTTGAAAACCTTCGACAAGGAAAAACGCTCGTGGGACCCTCCCAGTCCCCCAGAGAAGCTGCCACGTGGAAAGTTACGATGGCTCGTCCGCTAATTTCCAAACTGCGAACGCAACCCTCACGCGTGGCTTCTGGATTCCGTTTGACGTTCGTAAACGATCACTCGTTCACGTCTTCTCCTCCCGCTTTTGGTGGACACTCCCGTCGGCGGAAGACTGACTAAACTCAACCTCGAAAGCGGAAGCTGATCCTCAAGAAAGCTCCGGTCGATTGATGCGGACAAGATCGCGGGATGCCGCCGAAGCAGGCCGCCAAGAAAGCCGACCTGGCGAAGAAGCAGAAGATGGTCGAGGACAAGACCTTCGGGCTCAAGAACAAGAACAAGAGCAAGAACGTCCAGAAGTACGTGCAGACCCTCCAGCAGTCCGTGCGGCCCAAGGCCGATCCTTCCGGGACTGCCGCGAAGGTCTGATCCTAAACCTTCTTCTAAGTGTTTGTGTGCTGTTGCAACTCCGATTTTCTGAGGAAAGTCAGGTTGATGCAAAATAGACCAAGAGCTGAAAATAGGGTTCGATGTGACAAAGGCCTTAATTTGTTCATGATCGCTTATCGATATGACAAAAGGCCTTAGTCGGGCAATGCTTAATTGGATATGAGTAAAAGGAATTGTCAATATCCCTATGCATATGAGGAAACCCATCATTGGCGGAAGCGGTGGGATGATTCAAACCCTCAATTACTTGCTTTGAGACCAATTGTGAATTACCGATTATGTTTCATTGGCGTGTTGATAAAGAAAATGTGTTGGTCTGATGGAATAGAGGTATAGACTTGATAGGTTGATCTAAGATTTTAGGCTGATTGCCATGAAAAGCGAAGTCAGAAAAGCAGAGGACAGAGTTTTTGGGCTGATCTAATTATCTCTTTTCCGTGCCTTTCAGAAGAAGAAGGAAGAAAGTAAGGCGAAAGATAAGGAGCTCAATGACTTGTTTAAGATTGCCGTGAGCCAGCCCAAAGTGCCTGTTGGTAATATCTCCTGGCTTTTCGCCCCTTCAAATCTTCTTACGATAAAGTGTGAATGAGTTCAAACAGATTCAATAATAAATGGAGGATTGATCAGGTGTTGATCCCAAGTCCATCGTGTGTGAGTTCTACAAGGCGGGGCAGTGTGCTAAAGGTTTCAAGTGCAAATTCTCACATGATTTGAATGTTCAGCGCAAAGGAGAAAAGATCGATCTTTACAGCGACAAACGGGACAATGGTACCGACTGACTTCCCATTTCTCTGTGATTAATACCGTCATCCTAAGCTTAGATTGATTTAACCGTGGCTAGTATTAGCTTATCGTGTATAATTTGTAGCAGTGTTTGAAATTTAATTTTTCAACTTCAGGTACAATGGAGGAGTGGGATCAAGAGACTTTGGAGAAGGTTGTCGAGTCGAAGAACAAGGAGTATATCCAGAATAAGCCCACTGACATTGTAAGTATTTCATGATTTCTGTGTTAAGTAACATGATTCTAGGTGCAATCATTTCTGCTGAGTACAAACATACGAAATGTCTGTTCTGTATCAATATGTCCTAAAATTAGGCTCTTTTCTCTTGGGCTCCATGAACAAAAATGAGCTTCTCATTGATCTTTTCTTAGGATGTTAAGTTTCAGGAAAAATGTTGCAGGCATGTAGTGATTTACCTAAAAGAGCTGGAATACCTTCCTTCACCATTTCTTGAGCGCACAATGAGCTACCACCTCAGAAAGCACATAGAGTCATTAATGAGTAACGATGATACATGGCAAAATTGTGGTGCCTTTTAGTGATGGTGTAACTGAAGGAAGCTTTCACTTTGATGAAACAGGGCAAACGAGCTCGACTCTATTGTTAATCTTGTTATAATATGACTGTTGTTCTTCTTTTGTTACGTGAAGGTGTGCAAGTACTTTTTGGAAGCTGTGGAGAAGAAACAGTATGGTTGGTTCTGGGTTTGTCCAAATGGTGGGAAAGACTGCCACTACAGGCATGCACTTCCTCCTGGATATGTCCTGAAATCCCAAATGAAGGCTTTGCTCGAAGAGGAGAGCGAAAAGATGCCCCTTGAGGAAGAAATTGAAAAACAGGTAAGTCATCTAGCTCAGCTTA